>OY747133.1:55915867-57115867 GCA_963556465.1 Berberis vulgaris
TCCCAAGTCCTTAGATTTATTTATTTGCTTTTCATACTTATAAATCACAATCAAAATACCCCAACTTATCAACATCGAAATCAGATTCTTTAATTAATGAAAAAAAAATGAAAGTCAATGAGATTTGCAAATACATGTATGCAGAATAATTTCATTCTGCAGTGGGACCTAAAGACCACTTTGTTTTCTTCAAATTGTTGCATGAATCAGACATTGGAATAAAAGTTGAAAGTGTGTATGGATTTTCGATCTTTGAATTCACCACTTTTTATTGGTTGTCCTATGCAGACACAGAGAGAATCAAAATAAAAAGACAGAAAAAAAAAACTCACTTTTATGCTTTAATCTTCCTTTTCTTTTCTTTTGTTCCTTCTCCCTTCTTGCTCCTTCTCTTCTTCTCCCTCTCTCTCCCTCTCTCCTTTTTTTTTTTGTGCGGCTGAGAAACAAAAACCCATATCTCTATTTAATCCAACTAGAGACAAACCCTACAAGGTTAGGGTTTTGCTCAAGGTTAGTGACACCCCCTTTTTTTTGTTATAACTTGACTTAACCTCAAATTTTAATAAAGCCTAAAAAAAAAAAATCTAATGTGTTAAATGAGTAAGTCTACAGTGCCTGGTAGCCACCAGGCACACCACCAGTGCACTTAAAAATTGTCCGTGTTAAATTAGGGTCGTTACAGTATCACCGATTATGCTCCATTTCATTCTCTTTATGAAAAATTAGAAATTAATGCAGATTGGAGCACTAATTGGAGCATTAACGAGCTTATTAAATCCACAAAAAGGCACTTCAAGCTTTGCTAAGAAGCATCAGTATGCTATCCCTGATCTCACTATGCTCTTCCTGATCTCCTTTAAAATGGTTTTTGGTACAGCGAGTTCAAATGACATTCCGTATCTCCATGGGATTTTTTTAATTTTAAATTTTTTTTTTTTTTTAATTTATCTTACTAGTCCAGGGTGTAAGCTCATCCAAATTTGCAGATTTAATTGTGAACACTACAGCATATGACCTGATGTTGAGGTTTGCTGTGGTTGTAGACTCCCGCTTTTTATGTTGCTGATTCGAAGGTAATTTAAAGCATATCCTGATCTTAAAAAACGATGACGATCATGAGCATTTTCACAAGCTGTGTCAGGCCTTGTCTCTTCTATTAGCAGGTATTATGTGTTTTGGAGGATTGGACCTCCTGTTAGATGTAATGTTTGACAATAGTTTTTGGTCTTCAGATATGTGCAGCTATATATATATATATATATATATATATATATCTTTCTGGATGCAATTTAGATCAGGTTTGTTTTGTGAACTGCGCTAATTAGTATGTATAACGGAAAACAACGGGAAGGCATAACAACTTTTATCCATCACAGTACATAATCTATTCACGAAGGCAATATATATGTTACAACCAAAATGCTCTTTATATTACATTTCTTTGTCAACAATACATAATCAATCCGTCTGTTCATGATTGTCCGACTCACATAAATCATAAATATGTAATTTCGCCCTGCAAAACACTCCAAAGATATGCAGTACATTAATGCTGTGGTAGTAGTCATACTCACTCTCCTATGTGAGTGCCGTTGGTCATAAACATCTTCCCTGTTAATCCACAGCCTAAGGCTTCTTTGGGTATGTTTTTGACGCGTTCAACAGCTTCTGCGAAGATTACACCCATACCCATATGCAGATGAGGCTCTATGTGACAGTGGAAAGCCCAAACTCCTGGATTATCAGTCACGAATCTTAAGGCCGTCCATCCATAAGGAAAGATAACTGCTGTGTTTCTCAATGGTGGATTTTCTAGATTCAGCTTGCTCTTGTCAGAGAACATTCCTTCTCCATAACCCAACACCCAAAAGTCATGCCCGTGCAAATGCCATGGGTGTATCTCACTGACATTATCAGTCAATGCATTTGCATTTTGAAGTATCACATCAATTGTGCGGTTGAATTGAAGCATGTATACACCACTTCCGACAGTTGAATTAGGGTTAACTGGTGGGTTCATAAGATCATATTTTCTAGAGAAGTCTTCTGGTGGTGGTTTGTGATGATCATAAGCATTATTTAAGCCAAATTTGATGGATCCAAGATACGGTGTGGATGGCAAGACTAGTGATACGTTGTTGATTGACCACTTGATGACACCATTAACCCTGTTTTGGGTGTTGAGGAGATATATACAACGGTCATAAGTAGTTGGGGGCTTGGGTGAGCCTCGTAAGGCTAGGATGCTTTTGGTGAAGGTTTTGCTATGGACATAGTCATTCCATGCAGGAGAGATAGGAGGTGGCATGGTGGGGGGCCGAGGAGAGTTGGGGAGGTAGTTTAGTATGGTGAGGCCTGGTGGAGTCCCAGGGTGTCTCCCTCTCACGCTTGCTGATACCCAATAGTTCATTGATGGATTCTTATCAGTTGTGATGAGGACCGAGTAGGTCTCTCCAGAGTAAATATCGATGTTGTCAACGGTCACTGGCTTAACATAATTACCATCAGCCTCCACTACAACCATCTTATGATTCTGATTCAAAAGCAGGATAATACTAGTCAGACAACTTTTTCATCCAAACGGAATGTTCACTTCTTGAGAAATTTACAAGCTGACATTGATGTATTAAGCACATCATCATTAGAAATCTTGAATCCATTTAAAATATCTTCGTTTCAAAAACATACTTTTGAGTGATAGTGTGGTAATGGTGGTAGGGATACTGGTCCTGAAACTGGATAGCAGTAGTGGTGGTACTACATAGTTGTGATGGCAAATGATGAATCAGATGGAGATGACAAAGGGGGTGGTGGCTTCCTTGTTTCTCGTTAATGTGACAAATGGATTCAATTTTGTTTTGAAGAAACAAATAAGAGATTGATTTCATGTACTTATGGAGATGAATTCAAAAGATGATGATGCAAGGTAGGTACAAGAAGCATAATGGACTGAAAGCTGCTGCACCATGTGATGTGAGCCAGTTAATTTTTACTAGAGATTTCGCTTTAGTAATTGATTATTTCTCTTTATGGTTTACATTTTTTTTAAGGGCGAGCAGGATTTAATAGATCCTAAAACCAATGAATGCCTTTGGTGGGGTTTGAACTTTGGACGTGTAATACCATTTTCCACATCTTAACTTTGCTAACCTGGACTTATGATACGACAAGTTTTAACAGCTGATGTAACACCCGTTGGCAGGAAGTGAAACAATTACAAAAACACTGAACTCTGATTCATCAACTTTCAACCCCTTGAGCTTCCCTCTAAATCAATAATTAAGACACAATCTAAAATTGACCCTCTACCAAAATTAAAGCATAAAGTAGGGCGGGCTGGGTGTCTAATCTGCTCCAGGAAAAGTAGAGTTTGACTACTGTGTGTACCATTTCATGCAGTATAAACCAACAAGGAGAAAGGAACAACAAGTGTCCCATTCTAGAATAATTCTTGGGAAGGCCCTACATCCCCATGACTTGGCCTCCTCCCCCAGTAGAAGTTGGGAGTTTTAGGATCCTCTCTAGAATATCTATTGAGTAGTTGTGGGTGGTAGGGTAGGATAAAGGTTTGCTGTAGGGCAGGGTCCTTTTCTTTCTTTACATGCAAGTTACTACTATTTTTGTTCTCTAAATGAGCTTGTGAATGCATTAACTTTAATAGTTGTTCTTTGTAGTATCATTTTCTATTATTTTCCCCTGGATTATTCTATTATAACAAGTAGTGGGTTATAGTCTAAATATAGCCAATTAGGTAGAGGATCTGAGTAACTATGTGCTTGTGTCATCACTTATCTCTGCAAGTGTAATTGCAAAGTGAGAAGAAAAATGGATCTTAGCAGTTAAAAATAAACCAAGCCGCAGAATGACAAAACAAATGGATCTTGACGCGGGCCTCCCTTATTATTATGTAAGGTAAAATAAATTTAACTATGATGGACCCATCATTAACCACGGTACTTATCGCTCACAAAATTTTCTTTTGAACTTTTTGGCTTTTGCCCCTAAAGAAATAAAAAAGAGTGATTTACCCCAACTTGTAGGAGAAGAATATCCTATCACAGACATATCTAGTCTTGTTCTCTGCCATTTCTTCTAACAGTTTATTATTATTGATTTATTATAAAAAATGATTAATTGACAAAAATCTAGAATAAAAAAAACTTACCCCAATGGCTAAGTTGAGAGAAGCAAGAGCAGTGGTGCTGGCAATTCTGAGTCTGTATGTTTTGTTGGGTAAGACTCTCAGAACATGGGGTGAGCACTGAGCATTTATTCTTATTTTACAATCTCTTGTATTTGTGCGGCTTCCTCCTCCTGCAATTGAACAGTTGAACTGGCCTCTTCCATTCATTAATATTGACTGCATTACAAACACAAATAATATATATCAAGCAAGGACTTAATCAAATTCCATTATTAATATTTTATATTTCACGCACAAAATTTATTTATTTATTTATATGGGTCTGCAGGCTAATTAGAGGCGTCCATCTTGATTACAACTCATCAATGGCGTACGTATTAAAATGCATAAAAATCACACTTTGTGGAAAACTTGCTCGCTTTCCACAATATATAATTAAAGAAGAAAAAGAAACTTATGACAAATAAAAACCAGACAATTGTTGTTACAGCTCAACAATGGTGCATTGAAATACATAAGCATACTTTATGTTAAACCAGACTGCTTTCAACAAAATAAAAGAAGAAAAAGAAACTCGCAACAAATAAAAATCAGACAATAGTTACATCAAAAACCAATTTGGAATGATGATTTTTTGAAACATGTTGGTGAAATGTGCATGTTAGATATGACTTGAATCAAATGAATTGACAAAAAACATGTGTCGTGCATTTTTACGCGTAGTAAAGAGCACATATCCATAGTCCATTCACCAAAACACCAAACACAAATATCAGACTCCACTGGTCCACCATTCGATGGTGCTCAACGGAATCCTTTATTTGATTTATTTATTTATTTATTATTATTACCCCCTATTTGGCTGATTCCGTATAATTTTGAAGTTATATTTTTGCATGTTTGACCTGGGTTTTTCCTATGTTCAATCACCTAATAACTTTGTTCCATTTGGTAATGGGATTATTCCACTTTGAATGCTCCAATACCCAATAGAAATGTACCGAAACTTACTTGGGGCTCACCAATCCAACGGAAGGGATTGGAGGAGAGACCGACTTCTTGCTGATGAACGCTCTGATGCCACCAATCACTCAAGAGCAAGTTGAGCTCTCCGTCGTAGTGGAAAGGTGATTTATGTTGATCATCTTCTTCAACAATCATTGACCCATATAGACCAGCTGATCTTTGCATCCCATAGTGCCCGTGATAGAAGTGTGTTCCTGGCTGCACACAGAAACATCAATCGCGCATGATAATGGTACTGTACTACTAGTATACATGGACATTGATTTCCTGCCTTGCACTGTCACTCATTGATTGTACAGTTGCAAAAATGGTGAAACGAACCAAAAAAACAGGAAGAACACAGGCACATAACAAATGCATTTTTGTCAATTACCCTATCAACTTTGAATCTATAAACAAAGGTGTCCTCTGGATTTATAGGACACTGCGATATTGCTGCAGTTCCATCTGCCCAGGGCGTATCAAGCTGCATCGTTAAGCAATATTTAATCAGTATATTGTTCACAATAACACTCGAGAAAAATACACAAACTTGTATACATATATATGTATATACATCATATTTACCTGTCTGATTCCATGCCAATGAATGACAACTCCTTCAGTGTGGAGCTTGTTATGGAGATGAACAACAATGGTGTCTCCGACTTTGGCCCTGATAGTTGGTCCAGGAAACTGTCCATTGATCCCCAAAACCACATTTTCAAGACAGTCTGGTGACCAAAACAGGTACCCAACATCCCATCTGAAGTGTCTTGATTTAGCTACAGACACCTCCACCAATGCTAATAACAAACACATGATCACCAAACCCCTTGTCATGACTGTGGAGCAGAGATGATCCGCAAAGAAATGGGTGTGATCAGTGTGTGGGTGGTGAGTTTTGGTTTGGGTTTCTATATATAGAGATTCCACACAAACTTTACCGAGGGGTCTCTCTCTTTTATTTATTTATTTTCTTTTTATGTTGGTTTATAGGGAGGTGAGTGGAAGAAGGTATATATGCTTTTTCTGGCACAATATCAACATGAGAGACTGCTACCTCATTGTGGGGGTAACATTCAGGATCCCTAGTTTTAGAATAATAATAATAAGCCAATATTCCAAAGGAGAAAAATAGCTACTCTGCTTTTGCTTTATTTTCCTATTTCCTTGGCTTACCTTGATTCATGCAAATCAATCAGTAGGGTCTCTCCCCATATTTTTATATTTTATTTTCCTGTAGAAAAATAAGGGAATATAATTTTAAGAGACATGTGGTACTTACTTTGACTAAAATTTTCAAAATAACGGGCAGGTAGGTGAAATTATTGGCAATAGAACCAAATTTTTTTTTTTTTTTTTCTTTTGTTGAATGTTACTATATTGTATTTAAAGCCATCACTGAACATATAGTTTGAAATGTGAGACTAGGACAATGACTCAAAGTCCTTTGTATGGGAAGAATCAGAAGAGTCAAAGTCTTTTACATACGAGGACTCAAACTCCTCTTTTCTTTTCTTTTTTTCTTTTTTAAATAACAAGCATACAAGAACGTGAAAAATTAGAGCAATCACAACCTGAAATAGGCCGCGTGTGCAACGTGAAAGAGATGACTGATTTCAGCTGCTCCTCCAGGTTGTAAACCCACCTCTTTAGTTGTTTTATACAGGAAGAAAAATAGGGCATAAGAACAGGTTATAGGGCCTTTCTTGGGCTGTTTTCTGATAGGGAAACGTTGAGAAACATGGTGTAGCAGAGGTTGTTCTTGTGGTTGTGTTCTCGGTGAAGAAACAGTGAGTTAATTCTCTTTCCTTCTTGTAATCTCTGATGTAAGTTTTTCCCATATCAATAAGATTGTTACAGAGTTGTCATTCGTTGAGTAAGCAAAGTCGAACCACGTTAAATTCTCAGTGTCATCTTTATTTTCTGCTATTGTTTATTGCTTCCTTATTTTCATACCATAGTTTTCAGTAATTCACTATCACCAACTAGATCTTGACCTTGTGTTTAGTTTACTTCCAGCAGTTGGCTTTGAGTTGATTGTTTCAGGTATTTTCTACAAGTGGTATCAGAGTGCCAATTGGTTGGTGTTTGTGCTTTCAAGATGTCAAATAAAATGGTTGAAAGAGTTTCTTCATTGCGTGATGATGGCTATGTGAAAGTCCATGGGTTCAACATTTTTTTCGATTCAATGGTAGGAACAATTTTAAAGCTTAGCAGATGAATTGTAAAGATATTCTGATTAGTTTGGATCAGATTGATGCACTAGATGAGAAAAAGAAACCATCATCAGATAAGACGACGGTTGAAGTTATTGAGAAGTGGAGTAAAATGGATCAGAAGGCTTGTAGTACGATTTGTTTGTGTCTTTCTCGCAATGTGGCTTACAACTTCGCTGATGAAATGACCACTCATGATATTTGGGATAAGCTTCAGGCTATGTATCTTCAAAATGATTAGATGAGTGTGATGTACCTACAGAAGAAGCTCGTCACTTTCAGGTTGCAGCCAGAAAAATTCATGATTGAGCACATAAATCAATTTGGATGTTTATACTCAAATTGTGTTAGCTTGGGAGCTAAATTTGAAGATAGTAAGAAGATATTATTCTTGTTAATTTCTTTTTTTACGGGAATGGGAACCGTTTGTTGATCAGATGACAACATTGAAGAAAGAAAATTTTGTATTAAGTGATATTGTTCAAGCTGTACTTCAAAGACTTCCAGAAAGAGTGCTTCGCATGAGGAGGTTCAAACACATGGTATTTCGTTAACAAGAAAAAGAAATTACAACAAGAAGAATAACTACAGAAGGAACCGATTTAAATAAAAAGGCAGAGATATGTCTAAGGTTGAATGTCATAAATGTAAGTGCAAGGGCCATTACAAGAGGGATTGTCCATAATGGAAGGATAATCACAACAAGAAAGCTAATGAGAGTAAGATCATATTGAATGTTGTTGAGACACCGGATGTGGTAGAGGATATTTTAATCAGGGGTGACTTAGCACATGCATTGATGAAAAAATCTTATGATTTTTTGTATGACGGTTGGATGTTGGATACGGGAGCTTCGTATCATATGTGTCCCATAAGGGCATGGTTCAACACTTATCACGAGGTTAAGGGCAGTTCAATTAAAATGGGTGACTCTCGGCCTTGCAAGACAAATTCCAGTTGATAGATAGGTAATGTAGACAGTTTAACGAGGTACGTCATGTTCCAGCTCTTTCAAAAGGGTTGATTTCTCTTGGGGTGCTTGAAGCTCAAAAGGCTACAAGTATATTGGTGAGAATGGGTAATGCAATATTTATTTTGGTGACAAATTGCTTATGACAACGGTTAGGCATGCAAATCTATATTTCCTTCAAGGCAGTGTAGTTGAAGGTGGAGCTATGGTTTCTACAATTGTTGATGAGAAGAGTTTGACTCGCACACAGTTATGGCACATGCGATTAGGGCATGTTGGTGAAAGTGGATTAAAGACTTTAAGCAAGCAGGATAAAATGGTAAAACTATACTTCTGTAAATATTGCATCTATGAGAAGCAGTGCAAAGTTAGTTTTGGTGATGCTATTCATAGCACGGCGAGGATTGTGGATTTCATCAATACTGATGTTTGGGGATCCTCTAGAGTCGCATCCAAGGATGGTTCCAGGTATTTTGTGTCTTTTATCGATGACTTCAGCCGGATAGTATGGGTGTATACCATGAAACATAAAAATGAAATCACTGATATCTTCAAGAAGTGGAAAGCTATGTTTAGAATAAACTGGAAGGGTAATCAAACTAGTGAGATTTGACAATGGCGGTGAGTATACCAAGGATCCCTTGAAGCAATTTTGTTTGGAACATGGCATTAGAAGATACTTCACAGTGAAGTCGACACCACAGTAGAATGGGGTAGCAAAGAGGATGAATCGTATCCTGTTAGAGAGAGCATGGTGCATGTTGTCCAATGTATATTTGGGCAAGATATGGTGGGATGAAGTAGTAAACATGACGTTCTATCTCATTAACCGTTCTCATTCATCAGCTATTGAGTCTTAGATTCCTATGGAGGTATGGTCTGGTATTTTTTTTTTCAGATTATTAAAAACTTGAAAGTATTTGGTTGTTTAACATTTTTTCATGTTAGGGAGGACAAAATTGAAGTAAGGGCCAGAAAAACTATTTTTTTCGGTTATCCAGATAATGTGAAAGGGTATAGATTATGGTGCCCTGACTTGCAAAAGTTTGTGATCAGCCAAGATGTGAAGTTTCATGAGGAGTTTTTGTTACAGGCAGAGTGTGAGAGATGCAAAAATGGTTCCCCTATTTGGAGGGGTGATAGCTATGATGAAGATGATGATGCTAGAGATTCTCTGCAGGTAGAGCTTGAAGTTCCTAGATCTCATACAAAGCATAATGTTCCTCCTACTGAGGGAAGAGGTGATACAGATATAATGCCTGATGAGACAGTGGCGGGAGATGAGGTTCATACTGATGGGGACATGGATTCTACACAACAGAAGGTTCAACAGTTACAAACATCGTCTTTAGCAGTAGGTAGAGAACTTAGAGTCAGACGTGCATCACTTAGATTTGGCTATGAGGAAAGCGCAGCTTGCGCATTCTTAGTTATTGCCGCGTATGATGATGTTTCTATCACATATAAATAGGCTTTGCGAAGTGTTCACAAAAAATAGTGGAAGGAGGCTTTGGACGAGGAGATGTTATCTCTTCAGAAGAATCACACATGGGAGCTTGTGACACTCCCTAAAAGGAAGAGACTGATTGGGTGTAAGTGGGTTTACACAGTGAAAAACGGGATTCTAGATTCCAAGGGTACTTGTACAGGTATACGATACAAAACAAGATTGGTGGCTAAAGGATATGCACAGTAAGAAGGTGTGGACTTCAATGAAGTATTCTCTCTAGTGGTAAAACACACTTCAATCCGAGTCCTTTTGGGTTTAGTAACACAGTTTTACTTCGAGCTCGAGCAACTTGATGTCAAGACTGTTTTCTTGCATCGAGATTTGGAGGAGGACATATTCATGTCTCAGCCCGACGGATGTCGTTGTTGGTAAGGAAGAAAATGTATGCAAACTGAAGAAGTCACTATATGGGTTGTAGCAATATTCAAGGTAGTGGTAATGGAGGTTTGATATTTTTATGATTAAGCAGGTAAATGTGAGGAGTTAGTGTGATCCTTATGTATTCACGCAGAAGCTCAAGGATGGGTCTTTTGTGTTTTTCTTACTTTATGTTGATGACATGCTCATTGTTGCGAAAAGCATGAAAGAAATTGATAAATTGAAGTTGAAACTTAGCATGGAGTTTGATATGAAAGATCTTGGTTTAGCAAAGAAGATACTTGGGATGGAGATAGTGAGATATAGGAAGAAGGGCAGACTGAAATTGTCACTGAGATAATACTTGGAGAAGGTTATTCATCGTTTTGATATGGATACGTCTAAGTCGGTAAGTACTCATTTGGTTGCTCACTTTAAGCTCTCCGGTAAGTTGTCTCCTAGTATAGAGGATGAAAGGGAATACTTGTCACAAGTTCCCTATGCTAGTGTAGTTGGAAGTCTTATGTATGCCATGATCTGCACACATTCGGATATCGCTCATGCAGTCAGTCTGGTTAGTAGGTTTATGTCAAATCCGGGAAAACAACATTGGCAGACAGTGAAGTGGATATTGAGATATCTTCGGTGTACGATGGATGTTGGTTTAGTATATGAGAGAGTGGATGTGTCAAATATGATTCAAGGTTATGTTGATTTAGATTATGCTAGTGATCTTGATAGGTGTCGATCGACTACAAGTTATTGTTTTACATTGGCGATGGGTCCGGTGAGCTAGAAGTCTCAGTTACTGTCTACAGTTGTTTTGTCTAATACTGAAGCATAGTACATGGTTCCATCAGAGGCAGTGAAGGAAGCCATTTGGCTTCGAGGCTTGGTTAGTGATGTAGGTATTACTTAGGATGAGATGACAGTAAGAGTGCTATCCATTTCGCGAAGAACCAGATTCATCATGCCTGGATGAAGCACAGTGATGTGCGATATCATTTTTTGAGAGATGTCATCAAGGATGGCGAAGTTATCTTGGAAAAGATGAGTATTCAAGAGAATCCAGTTGTTATGTTAACAAAAGTGGTTCTAAGGATCAAGTTAGAGAATTGTTTCAACTTGATCATGCAATCTCAGTGTTGACGCCCCAAGGGGATAGGACCCTTAAGGGCATGACGACGATTCTTGTGACCGAGAAATGGGCCTTGACGATTTTTCATGCCAAGTGGTGGCCTGAAATTGTTTACCAAGGTGGAGATTGTGAGACGAGGACAATGACTCAAAGTCTTTTGTTGGACAAGGACTCAAAGTCCTTTGTTGTTCCTTTATTTATGGCTCCGAGAAGGAGTCAAAGTCCTTTACACACAAGAACTCAAACTCCTTTTTTTTAAATAGCAAGCATGCAAGAACGTGAAAAATTAGAGCAATCACAACGTGAAAGAGAGGGCAGATTTCAGCTGCTCCTGCAGGTTGTAAATCCACATCTTTGGTTGTTTTTATACAGGGAGAAAAAGATGGTGTAAGAATAGGTTATCGGATCGTTTTTTAGCTATTTTCTGGTAGGAAAACAGTGAGAAACAAGGTGTAGCAGGGGCTGTTTTGGTGATTGTGTTTCCGGTGAAGAAACGGTGAGTTAGTTTTCTTCCCTTCCTGTAATATCCGGTGTAAGTTTTCCCATATTAATAAGATTGTTACAGAGTCGTCATGCGTGGAGTAGGCAAAGCCGAACCACGTTAAATTCTCGGTGTCATCTTTATTTTTTATTGTTTATTGCTTTTTTATTTTCATAGCATAGTTTTCAGTCATTCACTTTCACCAACTAGATCTTGGCCTTGTGTTTAGTTTACTTGCAACAGTTGACTTTGAGTTGATTGTTTCAGATATTTTCTATATGAATTAGCATGGGCGGCTTGTAGGGTATTTTGTCTTTATCTTTTATATACAAGTATCCTATTTGATAAGGGCCCTACAAACTCTTTATTCTTAGAAATGGTTGATTGAGGAAAATACATTACAATAAACTGATGGGGCTTCGATAGACCTTGGATGGACGATGATTATTGTCAATGGTCGAATTTGCAATGCGACATGCAAGAATATGGTCATTTCTGCTGCCAAGAAGCTTCACATTAGAGTCCTCAGTAGCCCAACTAATCCCAAATGCACATGTTTTACCAAAACTAGAACCATCAGTACTCAGAGTAACCCAATTTTGTTTTAATCGCCATGTGGGATTTTGGTATCTATACAATTGCCTTAATTTGTTTTGCTAGTAGATATATGTTTGGCATTTAAAAAAACAACATATATTAAACCACCCTAAGTTATCTATGTAGTAGTTGTATGTTCATATTAAAGAATTCCCTCATTTTGTATGTTTCTACTGAAGAATTCCCCCATTTTGTATGTTGTTTCATTGAAGAATTTGTTAGAATATCTTTTCTGGAACTAAGCCCTAGCCGCAAAACGACTGAATCAAACTCTTCTACCAACAAATTATTTTCCTCTCCTTATTCCCAGCCAACACAATCATCATCAACAGCAAAAAAAAAAACAATTGTCACAGTAACAACAACAAAAATATTCTTAGACCAATCAAACCCTTTTCCATCGTCACCAATCATCCAATCATCATCACTGCAATCACTAATCAATCCTCATCAACATCATTGTCACCGATCAGTTCATCATCATCATCATCATCATGGATCAATTCATCATCATCATCACTGATCAAAACACACTTCTCATCACCGATCAACAAACAATCCATCATCAACAAGAATAAATTGAGACCCTCATCATCTACAAGAACAAACAGTTCATCATCATCAACAAGGAGAGCTTCCAACTCGAGAAATCACAACAAATTTTCAGTAAAACACAAAGCTTACCAATTTTCAATAACAAGATAAATCACAACCAATAGTCCATCGTCACAATCACCGATCGCCAGCCAATCACTGATCATCGATCACCAGCCAATCGTCGTCCATCATCTTCGTCTTGATCAACGTGATCGTATTCAGATCAGCGTGATCGTCTCATATCAGCGTGATCGTCTTAGATCAGCGGATCGTCACAGATCATCAACATCCATCGTCTTAATCAGATCTTGCATCAGATCAGAAGATCTCTTCTCACCATGATCATCAGAAGGTCTCTTCATCAAAGATCTATTCATCGTGATCATCAGAATATCTCTTCATCAGATCATTATCTCCATCAGAAGATCTCTTTCGGCTGTGACAGAAGATCTCTTCTCACCAATCGTCGAGTTCCAGAAGAAGATAAAAGGAAAGAAATTTCATCAAGTTGTTTTAAAGCTCTGGGATATTTGCACCTAAGCTTTTTTCAGTACCACCACACAAGAAAAAAATATTATTTTAAAGGATCGGGCTATTAGCACCCTAGAGTTCAATTAGATCCACCCATACACCACGTAGTCGTTGCCTTTGCCATGCATAATATTGATACCAAAGGTGCACGCAACAGTGACAAGTCGGGAGGACTCCAAAAGCCCTTTAATTTCGACGTCGAGTGTGGAACATGTGACAGAGTAAGTCATACTGCTGCTAACTGTCGTTCTCATCTCACTTGTGATTATTGTGGATTGAAAACTCATACTGTCGACAATTGTTGGAAATTTAAAAAAGCTGATCCCACTAAACAACGACGTTTTCAGAAAGATCGTCCGAGGGGAATATTCGGATGTGCAACCATCCAATCCTTTTCCATCCACTTCCGAGTAGTGCAAGCAAATCATGGCCATGTTGACCAATAACAAGTCAAGGCTCACAATATTGGTAATGACATTTCTATTACAAAATTGACATGTAAAGTACTCTCTTTCAAATCTCATGGCTCTCGTTCATCTTGGATCCTTGATAGCGGCGCCACTGATCATATAGTTCATAACCCTCATTTACTCAAAATTTCCAAATTCGTTCACAATTGAACCGTTGAGCTTCCTGATGGTACACTTGTTGTTGTTACACACATTGGCACCATGACTTTCTCTTTTTCTTTTTTTTTTACCTTGCATGATGTTCTTTGTGTTCCCTCTTTTAATCTCAATTTAATTTTCATTAGCAAACTCACAAAACATTTTTTTTCTCACCATTTTTCTCAACAATTCTTGTCTGATACAGGACCTTCGTTCGGGGAATATGATTGGGACAACAACTGAGCTTGATGGTTTGTACTACCTGGACGGCACCACCACCACAACTTCCACCACTTGTCACATCACTCAAGACAACAACCATGTGTTATGGCACAATCGCCTATGTCACATTTCTAACAAAACTCCCCATCTCCTTCCTGTCTCTTTTCACGATGCTAGTACTTGTGTTTCCAATAAATGTGCTATTTGTCCTTTGGCCAAACAAACTAGAAATAAATTTCCTTTATCCCATATTTCAAGTATTGCTCCATTTTCCTTATTACATGTTGACATTTGGGGAGAATATCACGTTGCTTCCCTTTCTGGAATGCGTTATTTTCTCACCATTGTTGATGATTACACACGATGTACTTGGATTTATCTCATGAAATCAAGCTTGACACATGCACACTCTTAATTTCATTCATTAATTATGTTGAAAACCTATTTTCTTCCAAAATTCAAACCATTCGCAATGATAATGGACTTGAATTTTCCTTCACTGATTTTTATGCTTCAAAAGGCATTACCCATCAAACTTCTTGTGTCTCTACACCCCAACAAAATGGGGTGGCGGAACGCAAACATAGACATATTTTGAATGTCGCTAGTGCTCTTTTAGTTCAAGCACATCTCCCTAAACATTTTTGGGGAAAAACAATTTTTACTACTGTCTAATCGCACACCGTCCTCTATTCTTAAAAGTAAAACGCCTTTTGAACTTCTCTTTAACAAACCACCCACCTACTCTCACCTTTGAGTCTTTGCACTGCACCACAAATGCTTATTCATAGCGTTTCAAAAACGCTATTGTAGGATATCATAGCGTTTTAGAAAACGTTGTGTCTGCCGAAGCTATAATAGATACAAGGTTATTTATAACATTTTAGAAACGCTATTGTAAGTAGACCTTTTACAGTGTTTTTAAAACGTTGTTGTTTATCTTGTAATAGCGTTTTAAAAATGCTATGGTTAAACCTATAATAGCGTTTAAAAAATGTTATTGTTTAGCTTGTGACAACATTTAAAAAACGTTATTGTATAGTTACCAATAGCGTTTCTGAAACGCTATTGTCTTCCCTCACATAACATTTAACAAATGCTATTGTATTAGTTTCTATAGCGTTTCTCAAGGCCATTTTTTTTCTATAGCACTCATCAAGTGCTATCAAATGACTTTTTATAACATCTTATAAGTTTTATTTCTAGAAAATAAAAACCTAAATGTGCCAAACACTTGAACATTTCCATGAAAGGCGAGGCACAATAATGTAATTAATAAAGTAATGTATTACATTGAGTCACAAAATCTATCAAAATATATCAAGTACAATGACAGTTTTTTAAATTCCTGGTTTTCGGGTGTCTACTTGTCCATCTCTTGAAGATTCCCATGTTGAACACTCTATCTTGAAGCCATTGTTAGAGATTCTATTGTTGCTTGTAAAGACTTCCTGGAGAATTTGAGTTAGTTCATTCCACTCAGATGCCTCCCAAGTGTAAACACCAATTCTTCTTAACCAGTAGGATATGATAGATCTACCTATAGTACCATTAAGTGTAAGAAATACCTGCATTCAAATTTCAAATGTCTCAAACTCATCTGTGATGCAATTGTGGGAACAACTTTTTTTTCCTTTGTAGAATTGTGTAAACTAATTAATGATTCCACAAGTTCTTCAGTAAATCCTAAAAATACTCTTTAGCTGGAAACTCTATTAAAGAATCAATAGAATATCACTATTCCATGAATTCATTACTTACCGTTAAGCTATGCTTAGTGAATTCCATATCCCCACCATATAAGGCGCAATCTAATGGTGCATTGAGCACCAAGTCTAGTTGCATTAGAGTCCCTGGGTCGTCCTTCACAACTTTGATATCTCCACCCATTTTTTTGACCTGCTCAATAAATTAAGGAAGGCATGAAAAAGCAATAGAAATTACATTATCTAAAGTATATTGCTTCTTAAGAGGGAAATTAACTAATGATATCCTAATGCAGTGCAGCTTGTGGAATCTAGTATTCTCTTCAACTTAGTACTCAACTGATTCAGAAAGTGAGAGGATGCACACAAGATGAAATCTTGTACTTGTTGTCAAATACCAACTCTTAAGTAAGAACATAATGTGGATAGTAGTGATGGATAATGTGACGAAAGGTGGAAAACAACAACAATAGAAGGCATCGGCTTACCTTCGATGAAGAATATGGAAGAACATTTTGATCTTCAATCCTATCACTACATAAATGAAGAGGTTGATTCACGTCCAAAAATGTTGCCTCAATGTTAAGAAATCCAGCATCCACCATTCTCCTCAATGCTCTTGCTTGCGAAGACTTCCTTCTTAAACAAAGCAAAAAAATAGATATTTCAAGAAGAAACCTCTGAATTGTGTGTCATTTATAACACCAATTATAAACCAGAGACACAAGAAACAATGAAATCTCATTAGAACTACTATCACACATAACTTCTTGGGTCGTTAAAAGGTGACCGAAGCTGACTTATCCACTGTTCCCAACTATGGGTGCATGAACTTGTTGTACTCTCTTCTGAGGAGGAGAAAATGAAGGCTGAATTTATTGTTTTGCCATATTTTTCAATATCATATAGAGTGGTCTGTTTTCCAGTGCATTTAGCAATATGGGGCTGACTCCGACCGCTTCTGTCTTTTTTTTCTAGCGCCGATGCGCAAACACCTTGGTCTTAGAAGATGCCTAGTCTGTAAAAAGGAAAGTTCTTGAGGGATTTCTTTCTCATCCCCCATTGGTCAAATGGGATCAAAGTGGGAACTGTTATGGTTGCTCCTGTTGTCCCTTTGAATGCTCTAGAAAGGGATGTTGTTGACCTTACTACTAGCGAAGAGTCCCCGAAGGCCTTCTACCTCCGACTCAGGTGTGGAGCAGTTTGCTTTGGTCAGTACTGCCTTTGACTCATCATTGGGTTTGCCTATCATAGTGTAGCAGCCGGCTCTGGAAGTCCTTGCCCGTGGTTTGCTTGTGGACCAAAAAGTACGCGAGGAGGGGACGAGCCCGTTATCTCTGACGCGTAGTGCTAATCTGTAGATTCGACTATCGTCCAAGCTCCCACCTTCTACTGCTGAAAAGGGCAAGCAGGTTATTGAGTCTCCTCATTCGAAAGTTGAAGGAGGTGAAGCGGGATTGGTTCCTGGTCCCAAGGCTCTCTGTAGGGACACTGGAGCCGACTTTGGTGTGGTGTGGTACCTGGAGGTGGACCATAGGACCAATACCGTTTAACTTTTAAAGAAATGGTTTTCTTGGATGGCTAACCAGATGCCGCTGGAGGCAACCGTGGAGGTCATCTCAATAAGGGAACCAAGCATCTGATGCCAGTAAGTTAGTGATTATTCGACTATTGTTGGACCTTTCGTCACACTTTATTGCTCATAATCTTGTGCATATTTTCTGATTAGTGGATAGCTCACTTGACCCACAGTGGTTTGGCAAGAATAGAAGTGGATTCCGTGCAAGATAGGTTGTGCCTTGGGGCAGAAATATGCTGAGCAGCTATCGAACGTTTGTAGTAAGGCAGGTTCGTTGAAAGAGCAGTTAGCTGCTTGGCTCAATTTGGGGATTCAGCTAGTTGAGGCCCAGAAGGAGCTTAACAGTGCGTTGGCCGCTCGATCAGCCTTGGAGTCTCAGTTGAAAAGAGCTCAAGAGAGCCATGACGAGGCTCGTGCTGCCCATGCTGATGTGTTGGCAGATTTGAAAGATGCCCCGAGAGTAGGGACAAGGCGGTAGATGAGCAAACAGTGTTTGCAGACCGATTGGTGCATGTCATGAGATCTACTACTAAAACTCAGAGCGTTTTAGCCATTAAACGCACATAGGCGGCTTGTCAACGAGATCTTCATGGGACCCTTCAAGCAAGCTCTCCAAGCTCGGTAAAAAGTTGGACTATAAGCGTATAAGTCAAACTGAGGCTGGCCGCAAGCTGGCCGATTTTGAAGGCAATATGGCCAAAGAAACAGAGTTATCCATTTTGAAAGCTCGATGGGAGTCTGGGAGATGGAGCTTACCGAAATCGTCAACTCCGCTCAATAAGATTGTTGTCGGTAGACTGGAGCTGCTTGACTATATTAAATAGGATCACGGGGACTTGGACTTCTCCGCTTACAATCGATTAGCCTATGCTCATTTTGAGAAGGCGAACAACTCTTTCATTTTTTCACAGGGTAGTCATGACACCAATCCGAATGCCATGGAAACATTTGCCACCCTCAATGTTCCAGAGCCTACCTCTAACCCTACCGTTCAAGAAGTTGTCCCTGGCTTTACTTTGTCTGATCCCGACACTTGAGCGGCATTTCTTATAAGAATAGTTTTTCAAAACAAAGTTTTTGCATTACTTGTTTTAGCGCTTGTGTTATAGTTTTCATACCTGCCACTTTAATTTTTGTTTAGATTAGATCGAACAGACTAATGCGCCGCCAATACTTAAAGATTGGATTTAAGAGTCAAGTCCCTTTCTATCTGTAGTAGCGCTTAATCTGAATTGGAGCCCCTTATTTAGCTCGAATGGCTCGTCACTTGATAACAACGCTAACTTAATATTTAAGAAGACTTAAGTTGCGGAGTAGTCATTTTTTCTCGAGCGTATCAGGCCATTGTGGTGTAGTAAGTCTTACCTCAAGGAGTCAGACTTGGGTAGACGTTGTCTTGGTCTAGATGACTAGGTTTCCATAACGAATCTCAACCCTATGTAGAAGTGTAGAAGTTTGGGTGTTTTCTGTCTTACCAGGGTATTGCTCCAGCACAGATAGCGTTGAGCAGGTAGAGTATACCGATTGCCAGGTTGATTAGGGTGAGATATGTGGGGTTTCATTTATCGACTGAACTGCTTCATTCTCAGACCTCCATCAAGATGAATAAGCTCGGCGTTTGTTGGCTAGTGAAGCCCTCTTGCCTAGATGGCACATTGGAGCACACAAAAGATAAGCAACGGTACTATTTTTATGCGTCTGTGAAGTCTGGGTACTTCACCAATGATGGCCAGACGATCTTCCACGACTTCAGGGATATTAACAAGTTTCATGTATTCCCCTTGCTATTTGTTTTTAATAAGGCATTGGTTGTTGTCTGACTTATCCACTGTTCCCAACTAGGGGTGCATGACCTTCTTGTACTCTCTTCTGATGAGGAGAAAATGAAGGTTGAATTTCTTGTTCTGCCATATTTTTCAATATCAGATAGAATGGTCTATTTTTCAGTGCATTTAGCAATATGGGGCGAACTCCGACCACTTCTATCTTTCTATTTTTCTGGCGCCGATGCGCAAACACCTTGGTCTTAGAAGATGCCTAGTCTATCAAAAAGGAAAGTTCTTGAGGGATTTCTTTCTCATCCCCCATCGTCAAAGGGGATCAAAACGGGAACTGCTCCGAGTGCTCCTGTTGTCCCTTTGAATGCTATGGAGAGGGATGTTGTGGAGGGAGAGGGATGTTGTGGATCTTACTACTGGCGATGAGTCCCTGAAGGCCTATTGCCTCCGACTCAGGTGTGGAGCAGTTTGCTTTGGTCAGTACTGCCCTTGACTCGTCAATGGTTTGCCTATCGCGGCTTAGCGACCGGCTCTGGAAGTCCTTGCCCGTGGTTCGACTGTGGACACGAAAGTACGAGTGAAGGCCTATTATCTCTTACGCGTAGTGTTGATCTGCAGATTCGACTATCGTCCAAGCTCCCACCTCCTACTGCTGACAAGGGCAAACAAGTTGTTGAGTCTCCTCATTCAAAAGTTGAAGGATGTGAAGCAGGATTGGTTCCTGGTCCCGAGGCTCTCCGTAGGGATGCTGGAGCCAAGTGTGGTGAGCAACAGGTGTTGTACCAAGAGGTGGACCATGAGACCAATACCGTTCAATTATTGAAGAAATGGTTTGTTTGGATGGCTAACCAGATGCCGCTGGAGGCGACCGTGGGGGATCATCTCAATAAGGGAACCAAGCATCTGATGCCGGTAAGTTAGCGATTATTAGATTATTGTTGGACATTTTGTCACACTTTATTGCTCATAACCTTGTGCATGTTTTCTTATTAGTGGATGGCTCACTTGACCCATAGTGGTTTGGCGAGCACTAAAGTGGAGTCCGTGCAAGATAGGTTGTGCCTTGGAGCACAAATATGCTGAACAACAAGAGCAATTATTGAACGCCCATAGTAGGGGAGGTTCGTTGGAAGAGTAGTTAGCTGCTCGGCCCAATTTGGGGATTCAGCTAGTTGAGGCCCAAAAGGAGCTGAACAGTGCGTTGGCCGCTCGATCAGCTTTGGAGTCTCAGTTGAAAAGGGCTCAAGAGAGCCTGGACGAGGCTCGTGCTGCCCATGTTGATTTGTCGGCGGATCTGAAAGTTGCCCCGAGAGTAGGGACAAGGCAGTAGCTGAGCAAACAGTGTTTGCAGATCGATTGGTGCATGTCATGAGATTTACTACTGAGACTCAGAGCATTTTAGTCGCTGAATACACTGAGGTGGCTTGTCAACGAGATCTTTATGAGGCCCTTCAAGCAAGCTCTCCAAGCTCAATCAAAAGTTGGACTCTAAGCGCATAAGTCGAACTGAGGTTGGCCGCAAGCTGGCCGATTTTGAAGGCAGTCTGGCCAAAGCAACAGGGGAGTTATCCATTTTGAAAGCTCGATGGGAGTCTGGGGAAAATGAGCTAACCGAAATTGCCAACTTCGCTCAATAAGATTGTTGTCGATATGATGGAGCTGCTTAACTATATTGAATAGGATCATGGGGACTGACACTTCTCCGCTTACAGGCGATTGCCCTATGCTCATTTTGAGGAGGCAGACAACTCTTCCACTTTTTCACGGGGTGGTCATGACACCGATCCGAATGCCATGGAAACATTTGCCACCCTCAATGTTCCAGAGCCTACCTCTAACCCTACCGTTCAGGAAGTTGTCCCTGACTCTATTTTGTCTGATCCCGCCACTTGAGCGGCATTTCGTATAAGAGTAGTTTTTTAAAACAAAGTTTTTGCCTTACTTGCTTTTGCGCTTGTGTTATAGATGTCACACCTGCCAGTTTCATTTTTGCTTAGATTAGGCTGAACAGACTAATGCGTCGCCAATACTTAAAGATTGGATTTAAGTAGTCAAGTCCCCTTTCGTCTATAGTAGCTCTTAATCTGAATTGCAGCCCCTTATTTAGCTCAAATGGGTCGTCATTTGATAATAACGCTAACTTATTCTTTAAGAAGGCTGAAGTTGCGGAGTAGTCATTTTTTCCCGAGAGAATCAGGTCATTGTGGTGTCATAAGTCTTACCTCAAGGAGTCAGACTTGGGTAGACGTTGTCTGGGTCTAGATGACTAAGTTTCCATAACGAATCTCAGCCCTATGTAGAGTTGTAGAAGTTTGGGTGTTTTTTGTCTTACTAGGGTATTGCTCCAGCCCAGATAGCGCCGAGCAGGTAGAGTATACATATTTCCAGGTTGATTAGGGTGAGATATGTTGGGTTTCGTTTGTCAACTGGCCTGTTTCAGTCTCAGACCTCCGTCAAGATGAATAAGCTCGGCGTTTGTTGGCTAGTGAAGCCCTCTTGCTTGGATGGCACGTTGGAGCACACAAAAGATAAGCAGCGGTACTATTTTTATGTTTCTGTGAAGTCTGGGTACTTTACCCATGATGGCCAGACAATCTTCCGTGACTTCAGGGATATGAACAAGTTTCATGTATTTCCCTCGCTTTTTATTTTTAATAAGGCATTGGTTGTTGTCTGATTTATCTATTAATCCCAACTAGGGGTGCATGACCTTGTTGTACTCTCTTCTGATGAGGAGAAAATGAAGGTTGAATTTCTTGTTCTGCTATATTCTTCAATATCAGATAGAGTGGTCTATTTTTCAGTGCATTTAGCAATATGGGGCGAACTCCGACCGCTTCTGTCTTTTTTTTGTAGCGCCGATGCGCAAGCACCTTGGTCTTAGAAGATGCCTAGTCCGTCAAAAAGGAAAGTTCTTGAGGGATTTCTTTCTCATTCTCTATCGGTCAAAGGGGATCAAAGTGGGAACTGCTCTAGCTGCTCCTGTTATCCCTTTGAATGCTCTTGAGAGGGATGTTGTGGTTCTTACTACTTGCGAAGAGTCCCCAATGGCCTGCTGCCTCCAACTCAAATGTGGAGCAATTTGCTTTGGTCAGTACTGCTCTTGACTTATCAGTGGGTTTGCCTATCGCAGAGTAGCAGCCGGCTCTGGAAGTCCTTGCTCGTGGACCAGAAAGTACGCTAGGAGGGGACGAGCTTGTTATCTTTGACCCGTAGTGCTGATATGCAGATTTGACTATCGTCCTAGCTCCCACCTCCTACTGCTGACAAGGGCAAGCAGGTTGTTGAGTCTCCTCATTCGAAAGTTGAAAGAGGTGAAACAGGATTGGCTCCTGGTCCCAAGGCTTTCCGTAAGGACGCTGGAGCCAACTTTGGTGGGCAACAGGTGTGGTACCAAGAGGTGGACCATAGGACCAATAACGTTCAACTTTTGAAGAAATGGTTTTCTTAGATGGCTAACCAGATGCCACTAAACGTGACCGTGGGGGATCATCTCAATAAGGGAACCAAGCATCTGATGCCGGTAAGTTAGCGATTATTCGATTATTGTTGGACCTTTCGTCACACTTTATTTCTCATAATCTTGTGCATGTTTTCTGATTAGGAGATGGCTCACTTGACCCACACTGGCTTGGCGAGCACTGAAGTGGAGTCCGTACAGGATAGGTTGTGCCTTGGAACATAAATATGTTGAGCAGCAAGAGCACCTATCGAACGCCCGTAGTAGAGCAGGTTCATTGGAAGAGTAGTTAGCTACTCGGCCCAATTTGGGGATTCATCTAGTTGATGCCCAGAAGGAGTTGAACAGCGTTGGCTGCTCGATCGGCTTTGGAGTCTTAGTTGAAAAGGGCTCAAGAGAGCCTGGACGAGGCTTGTGCTGCCCATGCTGATGTGTCGACGGATTTGAAAGATGCCCCAGGAGTAGGGACAAGGCGGTAGCTGAGCAAACAGTGCTTGCAGACCGATTGGTGCATGTCATGAGATCTACTACTTAGACTCAGAGCGTTTTAGTCGCTTAACCCACTAAGGCGACTTCTCAGTGAGATCTTCATGAAGCCCTTCAAGAAAGCTCTCCAAGCTTAGTCAAAAATTGGACTCTAAGCGTATAAGTCGAACTGAGGCTAGCCGCAAGCTGGCCGATTTTGAAGGCAGTCTAGCCAAAGCAACAGAGGAGTTATCCATGTTGAAAGCTCGATGGGATTCTTGGGAGAAGAAGCTAACTGAAGTCGCAAACTCCGCTCAATAAGATTGTTGTAGGTAGGTTGGAGCTGCTTGACTATATTGAATAGGATCACGAGGATTGGGACTTCTCCGCTTACATGTGATTGGCCTATGCTCATTTTGAAGAGGTGGACAACTCTTACACTTTTTCACTGTGTGGTCGTGACACCGATCCGAATGCCATGGAAACATTTGCCACCCTCAATGTTCCAGAGCCTACATATAACCCTACCGTTTAGGAAGAGTTCCCTGACTTGACTCTACTTTGTCTGATCCTGCCACTTGAGCGGCATTTCGTATAAGAGTAGTTTTTTAAAACAAAGTTTTTGCCTTACTTGCTTTTGCACTTGTGTTATAGTTATCATACCTGCCACTTTAATTTTTGTTTAGATTAGGCCGAAAAGACTAATGCGCCGCCAATACTTAAATATTGGATTTAAGTGGTCAAGTCTCGTTTCGTCTGTAGTAGCGCTTAATCTGAATTGGAGCCCCTTATTTAGCTCGAATTGGTTGTCACTTGATAATAACGCTAACTTAATCTTTAAGAAGGCTTAAGTTGCAGAGTAGTCATTTTTTCCCAAGCGAATCAGGTCATTGTGGTCTCGTAAGTCTTACCTCAAGGAGTCAGACTTGGGTAGACATTGTCTTGGTCTAGATGACTAGGTTTCCATAATGAATCTCAGCCCTATGTAGAATTGTAGAAGTTTGGGTGTTTGTAGAGAGGTCATCTCTGCTACGATGAACCCTAGACTTCTGTGTATACGGGCTCAATCCTGAAGAGGAGTTGAGCTCTCGAAAAGTCGTTTTTGCCCGAATGGGTTAGACTTCATGATGAATCCTAATCTTGAACAAGAGTTAGGTTATAGAGAAGTCATCTCTATCCGAACAAACTATACCTCCATAGTAATTGGCTTAATCCTGAAGAGGAGTTGAGCTGTCGAGAAGTCGTCTCTGTCATAATGGATTAGACATCCATGATGAACCCTAATCCTAAATAGGAGTTAGGTTATGGATAAGTCATCTCTATCCAAGCGAAGGTTATGGAGAAGTCATCTCTATCCGAGTGGACTGGACCTCCATAGTAATGGGCTTAATCCTGAAGAAGAGTTGAGTTGTCTGGAAGTCGTCTCTGCCTGAACGGGTTAGATTTATATGATGAACCCTAATCCTGAACAGAAGTTAGGTTATGGAGAAGTCATCTTTGTCCAAAAAGACTAGACTGCTGTAGTAATGAGCTCAATCCTGAAGATGAGTTGAGCTATCGGGAAGTCGTCTCTGCCCGAATAGGTTAGACTTCCATGATGAACCCTAATCCTGAACAGAAGTCTAGGTCACTTAGACGCGGTGAGTTGTCAACATCTTGAATAAGACTAGACTCGTCCGTTGTGCGCCATCTCGGTCCCTTACATGCAAGGAAGCACAGACTCTTCAAAACATTTTTCGTATCCGTGTCCGACACGTATCCGACACCAACACTCGCTCGACACGCCTCGGACACACGTCAGACACTTAGCCAACGAGTCAGCTGGTGTTAGACACATGGTCAATGTGTCGGACACGCCTCGATACACTTGGAACTTGGTATGGACACGATCGAGACTCAAAAACCAACTTTGTTTTGTTTTACTTTTAGATGTTTGCAAATAATCACTTAATTTAATGGTTGTTGATCCATCTGAAGTGAATGACTCTTTCAATTGTGATTTCACACAAATAGAGCAAAAAACCACTAAAGCATAGAGGTAGTTTATGTTTCTTCGTAATCTTTGCTTCTTTTATAATTTGCTTCTTCTCTCTTCTACTTCTCTACTATAATTTTTCTCTACTTCATTTTTTTCTTACAACAGTGTCTTGAAGGAAGGCACTTTATTAGATTATTATTTATGTTGATATGACTTATTAAAAAAATAGTACGACGTGTTCCCAGGTCCTAGTTTTTGGAAAATTGTCGAGTCAGCATGTTGTGTCCGTGTCCATGCATCCTTGCTTACGTGTGATGAGTCGTCACAAGACTAAATTTGATCTGCTTTGCATCACTGTGGTTCCCTGGGCGCATTAGGTCACTTAGACCCAGCGAGTTGTTGACATTTTGAATAGGACTAGACTCAGCCAATGTGTTTCATAGTGACCCTTTTGGTCGGACTAGGTTATTCATGTGCGGTGAGCCGTCGTGAGACTGGGCTCGGTCCGCTTTGTGGTGGGACTAGGTCACTTAGATGCGACTAGTTGTTGACATCCTTAATAGGACTTGTCGCGGACGATTTGCGCCATCGTGGTCCCCTTAGTCGGACCAAGTCTGTCATGCGCGGTGAGCCGTCGATAGACTAGGCTCTGTCCACTTTGCGATACCGTGGTTCCTTAGGCGGACTAGGTCACTTAGATGCGGCGAGTTGTTGACATCCTTAATAGGACTAGACTGGGCCGTTGTGCGCCATCATGATCCCCTTGGTCGAACCAGGTTTGCCTCTGTATACGAAGTTGAGCGTGAAATAACATTGTTTTCAAAAAGAGAACCTTTATTGATAATTTTTCTTTAAACGTTCTACATGTTCTTTTCACTCACGTTCTCTGACCAGTGGGTTTTTGGCTCGTTTGTCCTTTTTCAGGGGGCTTTTTTAGGGTGAAGCAGTTATTTGCCCGATTGTTTCATTGCCACTAGTGGCACTCTCTTGCGGTGGACTGATTTCCCCTGATAATCCGTGCCTTATTATTGGTGAGGTACTAGAAGCATTAGTGTCAAGTAGAGACCACCGCTCCCATCTGGTGGAGCCAAGGCCTGCCCAGAATCACGTTGTATACAAAGGGGACGTCTACGACAATGAATTCCGTCATTAGGATCTTTATTAGGTCTAGTTCCTTTGCTACCATGGGTAGTCTGATGCTTCCACGCCACTAAAGCCGATCATGGCCTAGTTGTGTGGCTTCAACACGTCTTCCCTTAACCACATCATGTGGAATGCCTCCTAGAACAGGACATTGGTTGAGATCCACGTATCTACCAATGACCTCTTCACACCCTACTGTGCTATCCTGATCGTGATGACCAAGGCGTCATTGTGCGGGAAGTGGACCCCTTGCATGTCTTACTCTATGAATGCCAGATCCGGGGTCGGATGCTCTATTCAAGCATGCTAGATAGGGTTGTATCTATTCTGGAAACATGTCCGCCGTTCTCAGACTTATTTTTTCCTCGACCGGTTTGATCGTTCCGGTTCATCGTATTCATAGATAACGTCCGCAGTTTTCTCCTCTGCTTCTGGTGCAGGCTCTTCCATTTCCTTCCCTCAGGGCTGTTTTTCGTTAGGACACGAATTCCTAGAACTTCCCTTTTTGTACCCATTACTCAATCTCATTCTCGAGACTTTGGCAGTCCTGAGTAACGTGACCGCGGTCCTTGTGATAAGAACAATACTAGTTCTTATCGCGCCTTGACCGGTCACTCTTGAGCTTCGAGGGCCACTTTAGGTCCTCCCAAGTCTTCATGGTGGAGAGGACCTTGGGCAGACTGGTGTTGAGAGAAGTGTAGTTAGGGTACCTTGTAGTGACGTCAAGTTTCGCCTTGTTATACTCGGTCATGCTGTCATTTTGCCTCCTTTTGGATTTATCCTCATCGCGCCTATTTTCTTATCCCCGATCCCAGGTCTTGAGGGATTGCTTGGCCTCATTCTCTGCCTCCATTTTTGGCCGCCAGCATCTCGTTAAGGGTGATGTACTTTTGCACACTCTTCAGTAAGTTTGCCATGTTTTTCAGAGGCTACAGGGTGAGGAAGTTGTAAAACTGACTTTCCTGGAAGCTAGAAGTAAAGGCGATAATTGACGTGTCGTCATTGCAACGTCGATTAGAGTCAGTCCGTTGTTAAATCGAGTGACATATTCTTTGAGGGTCTCATCATGCCTCTGCTTGAGGCTAAGCATATAGTGGAGCCACAAGGGGTTTATCCAAATAACAACACCGGCCATCAAAATCAATTCAACAAAGACACAATATAACACCACCACCTCAAAAACATCAACAACAACCAAATTAAGAAAGGTAAAGCAAGCAGAACTGAGAGCCATAATGAACAAATAAAAGGCAACCAAAGTTAGATATGGTAATAATAAGGCCAACTTGGAAGAAACTGCTGCTGTTGGTGGTGTGGGTATTAGCCAAAAACCTCAAAATCAATCTCCATCATCATCATTTTCATTTTCATTTCCATTATCATCACCAATTCACCATCTGCTGAGCTCCTCCTCCAACTCCAATAATTAAACAAACCCCGTCTCTTCTTCTTCTACTACTACTAGTAACTCTTCTTCTTCTCCTCATAGTAACTCTTCATCTACTACTAGTAACAATAACTACTTTTCATAAGTTCATCCACTACAGCACTCCAAGAAGACCACTTTGTATCTCTCTCTCTCAGAATCTCCGACAGTCAAAAGAACCTGAAGCAGCTTGAAAATGGTAACTTTGCAGGCGTTGAATGAGCTCCTCCTTCGTTGTAAAAAAGAGGAAACTGAGATAGAGAGAGAGAGAGAATCATTTTTCTAGCTTGATTCGTAAAAAAAAAATCAACCTAGCCAATCCAACAAAAACTTCCTTTAACCGGATGAAAATGAATGAAAAAATACAATATAAGCCTATATCAGATATGAACGCTTGGTTTTTCCTAGAATTAGTGTCAAATTGCATATAGGATGCAACCTTGGATCAAACCAATAAATTCCCATCTCAGCACTTCCAAATCCATCACTAAGCAAATCTTTGGCTCGCCTTCACCAACTTTTAATGCAATATTGGACTCATTCCAATCAGAACCACCATCTCTGGAGCAATTTGTTGATCACGTTCAAATGACAGACGGATCCTTGGCCTCGGATCTACAACCCCATCACTCTGCTTCTTTCGATTACCATTCTAATCAAGCTGATCCTGTGATCACTCAGTCACCATTCATAGGCTCTAGTGCAACACATCATCAACATCAGGTTGCTCTCGCTGACCAATTGAAAGCAAATCGACGTAGAAAAATTCATGTTTGAAAAGGGGTTCTTGGGTCTTAATTGTAATAAGTCTTCAGAGGCTCCACTGGCTCCAGCAAACCAAAAGCTCCCCAATTCCTCTTCCAATCCATCTTCGAGTAGGAAAGTTTCTAAAGGAAAAGATAAAAGGAAACTAGACTCAGTTTTGGATTCAATTCAGGTTGGGGTTTCCTTATAATGGGTAAACGTTCAACTATGGAAGTATCCTTTCGATAGTTGAAGAACTTGAACAAAGACAGTGATCATGCATTTAATCATTCTTCAGCCAAGTTAGATGTGCAAGGGGAACCTGGACCTATTACTCTTCCTTCAGAACTTGTAGATGATCTTTCTCACCCAGCTCCACCAGGTCTGCTCACTCTTATTGGTGCAGAAATAATCAAGAAAACCACTGCTTGTATCTCTCATTCTAGTCAGCCAATTTCTTCTAGCCAATCTTCTATTAATCTGGGTAACACCTTCAAGGAAGAAGCGACTGCTTCTAAAGGGTCGCCCAAGGTACCATAATTGGCATAGGGTTGTCTTGCGCATTCAAAACATTGTGGGCCCTCTTCTAATAGTCCAATCCTGATATAATTTTCATCTCTGAGACAAAAGCAACTTCACCCAAAATGGATCGCATATGCAGGAGACTGGGCTACAAACATGGAGCTTCGGTGCCAGCTAGTGGTCTGTCAGGTGGTCTTGCCTTGTCATGAAGAAAAGGTATGCATTTAAATATTATTACTTCCTGTAATATTACTTCTATTGCATTATTGATAAATATTACTCTCAGAATTCATGGTCGTTTATTTTTTCTTACGGAGAGCCTAATCCTTCTTTACACTCTTTATTTTGTGACATTCGCTCAAATATGATAACTCTTTTGAACACTCCTGTTATGGTTATTGGTGATCTTAATGTCATTGCATCTCATAGGGATAAGATGGGTGGTAAGATAGATGGTAGGAAAGTCTTTGCCTCGACTATTAAATACCTTAGAAATTTTCTCCATAGTCATAATCTTATTGACCTCCCCCTTAATGGTTCCAAGTTCGCCGAGAATAATAAAATAAATGACTCTCATGGTATCAAATTTAAACTTGATAGGATCCTAGTTTCAAAGAATTTGAAGGAATACTTTCCTTCAACTTTAGCTAGGTCTTTTCACACTTCTACTTCGGACCATAAAGCGATCTCCCTTCAAATGTCGTCTGGACACAACTCGGGTCCAAAACCTTTCCGGTTCTTTCACATGTGGACCAGAGACCTGCGTTGTCGACATCTCGTCCAATCATCCTGAGATTCCAATTCTCCTTCTAGCCCTACTCAAAATTTCGCTTTGAAAATGAAAAGGCTAAGCTACAAACTCTCTCGTTGGACACAAGGAGGTCTTTCAAAATATTGCTCAGAACATTAAAGACACCCAGAAAGACTTGGACAATCTTCAAAATTCACCTCGATAATGCCTCTGCCATTTTGATTTTGGAAGATAGGTTGACCGAGGTTCTCTATAGAGAAGAACTGTTCTGGAGAAATAAGTCAGGTGAATATTGGCTTAGAAATGGCAACAAATATACAAAAATTTTCCATATTTCTTCCTAGCTTCGTCGTAAGCGTAATCATATTCTCCGTCTTCGAGATCTGGATAACAATTGGCATTCTACTCATGTTTTGATTGGGCAAATCCTCAACGGATAGTTTGATCCCATTTTCCAATTTTCAAACTCGAACCTTAATCCGAAAATCATGTCCTTATTCACTCCTGTAGTGTCAAACACGGTTAATGATGGCCTTCTGAAATTTCTAGATGAGGAAGAAAATAGATCCACTGTCTTTGGTATTGGCAGCCAGAAAGCACCTAGCCGAGATGGTTTCCACACGTTCTTTTTTTAACATTATTGAGATATTGTTAAAAATGATGTCATTGATGTGGTTACAAATTTCTTCCTCACTAAAACTCTAGATCCTAAGCTCAATGAAACATTTCTCGTCCTAATCCCCAAATTTTCTAATCCTATCACTCCGGACAAGTTCTGCCCTATCGGCCTTGTAATGTGATTTACAAAGTCATTTCCAAAGTCCTCACAAATCGCTTGAAACCTTTGCTCAGCACCATATCTCACCCAATCAATGAGTTTTTCTCAAAGGTCGGTCCATCTCCTGTAATGTCAACCTAGCCCATGATGCTTTTTTTTAGATGAAACACTCTCGTCAAAAAAAAAAAACAAGGCTGGAAGGCAATCAAAATTGATATGGCCAAAGCATATGACCGAGTAGAATGGAGTTTCCTTTTGCAAATTCTTAAACAGCTAGGATTTGTCCAAAGGTTATTTACTCTGATCGAGCAATGCATTTCGACCTCGTCACTTAGAGTCCTTCTTAATGGGTCACTCCTTGATAGGCTTAAACCTTCCAGGGGTATCAGACAAGGAGACCCGCTATCGCCATATCTCTTTATCCTTGTGGCCGAGGCTCTATCCCGAATGCTCGCAAAAGTTGAATCCAATAATAACATAAAGGGGCTCCTTATTCGCCGCCATGCCCCCTCTATCGGCCACCTTCTTTATGCATATGATCTTATGATCTTTTGCAGAGCTTCTCTTGCTGAGGCACATTCCATTAAAGACTTATTATCGGACTACCGTGCGGCTTCCGGGCAAGCAGTAAACTATGATAAATCTTCGGTGTTTTACAGCTCAAACGTTCACCCAAAACACGCTAAGATGATTAACAAAATTTTGGGATCTAAGCCGTATAACCCGAAGGATAACTACTTTGGTACGCCGCTACTCCTTTCCAAGAAAAAAGCCTTTGATTTTTATTTTCTGGTTGATGAAATTAACTCCAAGCTATCTTCTTAGAAAGCAAAAGTTTTATCTCAAGCTAGCAGAACGGCGATGATCAAAACAGTGATACACTTCATCCCTGTGTATACTATGCCAACGTATCTCCTCCCCCATTCGGTTACCGCCCAAATAAATATTCTAGCTCGTAATTTTTAGTGGAAAATGAATGGAGGAAAGTAAGGCAAAACACCTTTGTACTTGGGATAGACTAACCCTCCCAAGACAGTTAGGAGGATTGAACATTCCCATTGCCAGGAACGAGAATCTTACTTTAAAAGCCAAAAGTATCTAGAATGTCATAGCCAATCCCCACAACCCCTGCAACGTGCAGTTTAAAGCAATATACTTTCGCAACAAAAGTATATTTCAACTTTCAAAACCACCCATGGTGGCCTCCTTTGCCTGGAGAGGAAGCCTGTCTGCCTTTTCCAAGATGAGAAATCAATTTTTTTGGCAAATTCGATATGATAATGAGACTCGTCTTTGGAATGACTGTTGGGTGAAACCCAATTTTCTGTTGGCTGGATGTAATACTCAGCATCCCATCGCCGCCTCTTTACATAATATCCGGGACCTATGGCTTGACTAGGATAACCAGAGTCCAAGGTGGAATGTTAATCTCATCACAACCCTATTTCCACAACCTGTGGCCAGAGATATCCTGGATATTGTCATCTGTACCTCCCAAGCTCAGGATACGTTGATCTGAAAGTTTGATAAAAGAGGATTATTTTCTGTCAAAAGTGCTACCAAAGCCTTTCTTCTTGACAATTTGGAATCTTCCTCTTCTAACCCGGCCATTGGGCAACATAACTCTAAAATTCTTAGAGAATTATCAAGAATCAAAGCCCCGGAAAATGTTAATCTCCTACTTTGGAAAGTCTCTCCGAACATCCTACCAACCATGTCCAACCTCACGCGTAACCACATGTCCATTGAGGATCGTTGTGTTTTTTGTCAACAACAAAAAGAGGATATCACCCATCTTTTCTTCCTCTGCCCTATTGTTCAAAAACTTTGGCTTCTCTCCCCTCTCCCTATCAATTGGAATGCAGTCAATCTCTCGAATCAAACTACCCATGATGATCTTAATTTTATTTGGGACTCAGCCGCAGCTCATCCACTAACTCGGGAAGAAATGCTCTCACAATTTACTGTTGTAATTCTTTTTATATGGCAATCTTGTAATGGTATGATCTTTCAAAAGGGAAAGTTCTCAATTCCCCATTTTACCCTCTCAGTCGACCGCACCTGAGCGGCTTGGCATAATCAATGGTTCCAACTTCCTTCTACTACCAATACAGACTTGACTCTCCCCACATCCTTACACCATGTTTTAGAAACAGTTGCCCTGGCAAAACCTCAGCACCCTACCCATCTTCCTCCTAACCCAACCCCTATTGCTGAATCTATGTCAAATCCTCAACCCTCCAGATTACATACAATTCACAGACAACTTTTGGCAGTTAGAGCATAGAATTAACACCCAATCCAAAAACCATAGGGATATCCCCACCTCTCTTTCTTCTGATATGATTTGGTAACTTATGATGCATATTTCTTTGGCTCCTCGCAACATGGAGTTTTTGGAGTCCTTGCGGTGGATGCTTTTGGTAGGGTTCGTGCCACACTTGTAGATACTATTCCAGGTCGAGTATTCGATAGTACTATGGTTGATTGTTTTGTTGAAGAAGCCTCTATTTTGCTAGTTAAACCACAGCAATGGCCAACAAGGTTGATTCTAGGCGACTCTGGTGCTTAACACTTTCTTTTGCACACAGACTTGGGAGACCAACAGACGAAACTACGATGGATGTGACGACCTATAGTATATAGCATTAAGTAACTTCTTTCTAATCTTTCGAACTGGGCTTGTAATTTTATTTCCCGAGAACTTAACTGTGAAGCACATGTGTTGGCTTCCATTGTAGGACAAAAATTATGTAATATTATTTAATTTATGTGCTATGTCATTTACCAAAAAAAATTCCCTTTAAATTTAAATGGAAATTGATGATACATCAAAAAAACCGGTCATCACGATCGTACACGTGGAACAAAGACCTATCATTAGAATGCAGCGCCCGATCCATTGGGCCAACTCATAAAGCCCAGAAAAATTGAGGCTATTATAGAGGTCCATACTAGGCCTATCACTAAGGAGGCATAAGCAGAACCCGAATCCAGGCATAGATGAATCAAAGCCCAAATTCAAAGCACAATACACAATCTTTCATAAAGAAGAAAAATGTTGCACCAAGAAAGAGCCATGGAGGGACCTACGCCTCCACGAACGCATCTCCAATAAGGAGGAGACTGTTACAGAAACATCTCTCTCCATTGCGCCTCACATGCTTAAGTCACACAGAGAGTTAACTACGACCATTATAAAAGGTAAAATGAACATTCGACAGAGGTATGCAACTTTAACTGAGTTTTGTCCAGATTTACTTCCTTTTTCCAACAAAGTTACTGACTTAAGCATCAGAGTGCCTTCGACCACCAAAAAGGTGGTCCTTAGTAGTCTATCAGTTGTTTTGTAGGTCAAACTCACAAGAGGATGATTTTAGGACGCATCAATTTGGCGCCATCCGTGGGTAACGATGAGTTTCTTTTTCTAAAACAAAACACACGTGACAAAGCTCGCCACAACCTAGTGAAAGATTGAAAAATCCATCAAAAGGAACAATGCAGTCTACAACTCTCCAGTAATGATCGCAACAACTCTCCCACTGACACATCACTAACGGCTCAAGGAGAGGATGCAGCCTGAAACACTGAACCAATAGCATTTGATAATGCAGATCCTCTACACGCAATAGTCCAGACAGCCTAGACAGTCGTCGGCGCTCCCACGGAACCTCGGGTAGACTTGCTCATGGCCCAGATGAAACACGTGACAGAGATGCTGGAAAAAATACCCAAGAATACATTTAGCCAGCCGACCCTACTTCAGCATCGCCTCAACAAAACTCCACTATCCAAACTCAAGGGAGTGACTAAGCCTTAGCAGAACCCCAACATGGAAATGTCGAGAGCAGAGAGCTCAACCGAGACAAAACTTTGCAATGCGGCGAAACGGTTGTTGAGATCCCGTTCAGGATCGTCATGAATCTCAACATACTATATGAGTTGGCCAAGCCACCATTCTCTGACGAACTCATGAAGAAGGCAATGCCAAAGAAATTCACTCCGCCAAAGTTCAAAGTGTACGATGGTACCATCGACCCGACTAATCACCTAAGACATTTCCACCACATGATGGCTCTAAAAAAACCTACATAGTCGATCTTGTGCATAACGTTCCCAACTAGTTTCACATCCACAGCAATAAACTAGTTCAACAGCCTGCCACCAAGGTCAATAGATTCTTTCTAGTCCTTAGCCACTGTTTTCATCACCAAATTCATCAGATGAGGAAAGGACCCCACTACCTTCTGTACATCTGACAGAAACCAGAAGAAACAATACGAGAATATGTTACTCGCTTCACCAACGAGCTAACAATGATTGATGGATGCAGCAACGACACGGCAGCTGCAACTTTCGTTGTCGGATTAAAGAAATGCACTTTATTCGACGCCCTCAACTTGAAACCTCCAAAATACATGGCGGTCCTGCTGAAAAATAGCACAGAAACATATCTCCCTCGAAGAAATGAAAGCTGCAAGGAGAAAGAATGACAAAGAAAGGGAGAACCATTTGAAAAAGATAGAAAGAAAATATGAAAAAAGACAAGATAGCGGATCACGGGAGGACAACAGTCATTTAAAGAAGCATCGAAGCGATGGACGCACGGAGCCCAACCAATAGGAATCCAGGAAATCGCAATCGACATGACCCAATCACGAGCGAATAACCAGCGTAATGGGGAAATAGTATAAACCATACACAACCCTAAAAGCAAGTCGGACCGATATCTTAAAACACATATCAAACTGAGAGAATGTCAACTGGGACCAGAATTAAAGAAGATCCGGAAAGACGAGACAAGAGCAGATATTGTTCATTCCACAAGGATTATGGACATGATACCGATGACTGCTATAAATTGAAAGAAGAAATTGAACATTGGATCCAGACGGGACGACTGGACGAGTTTGTCGGTATATCAGACAAACAGATCAAATGCAAAGAAAAAACGGATGCTATAGCCACAGGATCAAAAAGGGAGTTGATATATGCTCTACACTGCATCCACTCTGGGAAAAAAGCACATCCCACCCGAACAGACCTATATCAAAGTCGAAAAGTACAACGTTCCGAACATATTAGCAGCAGAGACAAATTCAACCAAAGTCACTCATAAAAAAAACTAACAAACTCCATCAAGCGCTAACAACCAGTGCCAAACGGGGAGCAATAACGACCCAAGCAAATAAGGTCGTAAATTAGGAGTAGCGGAGGCACAAACGCCAACGCAAGGATAGACACTAGCAACATAGGAATAAAAGAAGAAACACTCTACAATGTAACGAAGCCATTCCAGGAGAACGACTGCTAAAATGGTCGAATAACCAATAAATTTTCATTTTTGAAACCGACATCTCACAAAAAGCAAAACAGTTTCATAGCACAGCTATGAAAAACAATCGGCGCAAAAATCTTAAAAGGAATCAGAACTCAAGTATAATATTCACAATGAACTTCTGGTCTGATCAACCAAAGAAGTAAATGTTGGACACTCGAGTCAAACAAAAACAGAAACTTTGAATTGACCGAGGTGTCAAGTTAACTAAGTAAAAGTTGGATGACTGAGTTGACTAAATAAAATGACTTGAGTCGACTAGAATGTCGCACAAAATGAAGCAAATGTTGGACACCTGAGTCAAAACCAAAACTTAAACTTCGGATCAACCGATTTGACGAAGTGAAAGGTAATAGGTAAAGTAACTTCAAGACGACAGGAGCATCACACCAATAAAACAATTCGAATGAGCGAATCAATAGAGCAAAACAACTTCGATCAAACGAACAATTCAACAAAGTAGAAAAGCAAACGAAATAGCAAAGCCACACAAATTCGGAGACGACAAACACAAGATCAAGACATGCATAGTGAAACATGGGGAAATTCAAATCACCAAAGGATTGCTACAGACTTATCTGTGGAACATCAAATACGAATTATCAAGACAACGATAAACGAACAAAGTCGATGCAAAGGAAAATAAAATAAGCTAATTCCTGTCATTCAAAATCTATTCGATTACATTCAGCCGTAGTAGTGGAAGACTAAGGGGAAAGATCTATAACATCCTCAGCAGCACTACCTGCAGGAGTTGGATCACCAGCAAGATCTCTCTTCAGGAGGAGGAAGAGGTTCTTCAGCCATTGGGACACTCGAAGGATCTTCAGTAGCACCTTCCACGTCCTCAAAAGTCTCATGAACCAGATGACGATACTAGGACAAATTGACACCAAGACCCCCGATATAGCCCAAAAGTTCAGTCTGACCATCAACAACGCGTTGCCAGTCTACCTCCTCCATGACACGGAGTCTATCCTTAATACAAGAAAGCTCACTTCTTGCAGTGATAAGTTGGCCCTTGACAGCAATGAGCATCACAGAGGAATCAACCTTGACCTCACCAATCGAAAACAGCAATTGCTCCACCCTTTTTTCAACAATATCGCGATTGTCAGAATGTTCTATCATGGCTCGCGCAGCTTCATCATGAAACGCCTTCTCAGAAGAAAGTTTTTTCTCCACATCGAGCAAATGTGTGTGGACGCCCTCTAGGTCAGCTCAGAGATCTCGTGCACCCTCCACCTCGGCCAGCGACACCTGAGCAACCTCAGTCGCCTTGGTTTATTCAGAGCATCTCATTTTTAATGCGACATACTGGTACAGAACATGGGAGAACACCAATAGCAGCACAGAAAGCTTCCTTTCCAAAGAAACCATAATCCTGTGATTGACCTAATGACTCAGGCCCATCACTCCTACATAGGCAAGATGAGTCATCCTCTCCATTACAAGCCTAACACCATCCACAAGATGAAGGTTCAGATTCAGTACGGACATCAAGGGTTTCTCCATCGACCGCCTGTGCCATTTGTTTATCAGCTTGCGTGCACCATCCTGCACACCAAGACGAGAAAACCAATAGAACTTCCCATCCGATTTAACCCAGATCTCTTCAAAAGTAGGTTCCTTCCAACTGTCCAGCGAATGAAGAACACGATGATCAAGTAGTATGGAGGAACCACTACCACCCATGGCCAGGAAAGACGAAGGAACAACAGGAGAACCTCCATCACCATCTCGTCGCTCGGCAGAAACGAAACGCATGGAAGCAAAAGGGTTCAAGTAATTTGCGGAAGGAGGAACCTCCATCCGTTTGTCGCCAAGAGGGGAAGAAAGAGGACAAGACTGCAACTCAGAAACACGATCACGACTGATGAGTTCTTTGGATTGAACAACAGCCAATTGGATCATCTTGTCATCCAAAGACTGGGGATCCTCATGAGAACACTTAACAACATCAAGACCACCAAAAGTGGAAAGAAGCTTATTTTCCCCGTCGTCCAACAAACGAATGGTATCCTTCTCACTCCTCTCCAGGGCCAGCTTCATCTCTTTCGCCTCCTGCAGAGAGCAGCGGTCCTCCCTCGAAGGATCTCTATCCACAAAATCCGAATAAAGAGTCGTGCGACGCACAAAATTAGCAAGCCCTTTTTTCTTTGGCACGCGGTCGAAAGACAAAAACACCGCTTCGACGGACTAACAGGCCTCACTACCTACCTCTTTCTAGAAGGATCAGTAGTAGTACGGATAGGAGCATTGAGATCCATAACATCAGAGCTCACTTTTCGATCAACGACCGCTTCATCACTAATAGCACGGGCAGCTATCTCCGCAGCCTGCCTCTCGGTCAACAAAGCCCTTTCAGTCTCATTCATGATGTATAAACCATTGTGCCTCACCATATCATCAGTAAGAGATGACTCCAATGGGACCACCAAAAGCTCCAAAAAATGTTTACTAATAATCTGCTCATCAGCAATCAATTTCATATTCTGATGCTTAAGAGGAACTCGGAAAGACCTTACTATCAGAAGACCACACAAATTGAAGTGGCCAGAACCGACAGACGCATAAAACCAAACCCACGACCAGCCCCTGATGTCGTCATTAAGATTATCAAAACACACAGAAGAATACAGAAAATAGGTATGGTTGGGCCTCACGCTGAACCCCACCAAGGAATGCAATATTCGAGGGTTTAAAAAGATAGTAGAGAGAATGGCCCTAGCATACGTGGCAAAAATAACCCTCCAACCGCTCGGCCACATTTGAGCAAGAGGAATACCCAAGAAGTTCATATACGACCTGAACAGCTCTGGAACAAGGAATCGAAGACTGGCGTAGAACATGCGAGGATAAAGGGCGATATATCCTTTCCTCGGGCAAGAAGGACTGTCGGTTTCACGAGGAAGAATGATTTCAAGATCCTTCGGCAAATAATAGTAGGAACGGACACTATCCAGGGTAGCCCGAGTGGCTTTGTTTGGAGAAAAAATGAGTTTCACAAGTGGAAAGCCAACATGTCGCCAACGGGCATCGTAACCAGAGAAGAATGAACGAGCAAAAAGAGACAGTAGAAGAAAAGTAATAACACTAAAGATGGCGTAAATATAGAAGGAGAGTGGCCACAACACCTTTTAAGCAACTGGGAAATGAAGAGATCGTTCACGGAGTGACATACAGGACATAATGGCGCATTGAAAATATGTGCGAAAATGAACAGACAGCGAAGTAACTAAGACGATCAGGAAACTAAAAGTTATTAGGCATCAAGTTCAGTGCAAAAACACAATCAAAATACCAACTGCCAAACAATTAGTGGATATGCAAACTTGCCCACTAATTAAGGGGGGAGTAGCTGATGATACATCAAAAAAGACCGGTCGTCACGACTGTACACGTGGCACGAGGACCAAGCACGAGAATGCAGCGCTCAATCCATTGGGCCAGCTCATAAAGCCTAGAAGGATTGAGGCCAATTATAAAGACCCATACAAGGCTCACCACTAAGGAGGCGTAAGCAGGACCCAAATCCGGGCCTAAATGAATTGAAGCCCAAATCCAAAGCACGATACACATTCTCTCATAAAGAAGAAGAATGTTGCACCCAGAAATAGCTGTGGAGGGACCTACGCCTCCACGAACACATCTCCATTAAGAAGGTGACTGTTACAGAAACACCTCCTTCCATTGCGTCTCACATGCTTAAGTCACACAGAGAGTTAACTCCGACCATTATAAAAGGTAAAGGGTATATTCAACAGAGGTATGCAACTTTAATTGAGTTTTTTCCAGATTTACTTCCTTTTTCCAACAGAGTACTAGCTTAAGCATCGGAGTGCCTTCGGTCACTTAATTGAGTTTTATCCAGATTTACTTCCTTTTTCCAACAGAGTACTAGCTTAAGCATCGGAGTGCCTTCGGCCACCAAAAAGGTGGTCCTTAGCAGTCTAACAGTTGTTTTGCAGGTCAAACTCACAAGAAGACGATTTTTGGACGCATCAGAAATGTCAATCTTAGTTTATAAAACAATCTCGAAGAAGAACAAAAAATGACTTTCAGCAGATATTCTCTAATCGAAACAATTTGAATCTCTGCATTGCAGAAAAATGAATAGTTTTAATGGAATTCCTCTCTCCTCCCCTGTTTCATTTGGAGACGGAGTTGTTAACACATTGTGAGACAGACAGAGCAGCCCTGAAAGAAAGGGAGACTTGTGTGATATCTTCTTGGGATTCACGGAAGTCGTTGGATTCTTGATTCTGTGTATCTCGTAGCAGTTCCGAAGACCAAAGATTGATATTAAGTCTATAAAGTGAATTTTTTTAGCGTGGTCCTTTCACTAGTCTTCTATTGTGTTTAGCATGCGAAGGACCGCAATGACAAGTGTTGTATTCTTGTTTTAATTAAGGCGGTGACTAAATAACACCACCATTTTTTGGTGAAGGACATCACCAACCCCCTACTTTTTAAGGACACCACCTTTTTTAAGAACACAACCACCTAGTGAAGGACACCACTAATATAAGCTCTTAACCTCCCAAAATAAAAAATTTCCCTTTCCCTCCCAAATGAAACGATCTCTCCCTCTCCCAAAATTTGAACTTTGCGTCCTCTTCCCGCCCTTATTCTCCATCTACTCTCTATGTTTTTGCTCTACTCTCAGCACTTTCCCTCTACCTTCATTGTGCGATACAAAGGTTGGAGGTTTTGGGTGTGATTTATGCAATTTAGGGTATGTTGGTGTGCAATTCTGTGTGTTGGTGTGTGATAATGTTTTTGTGCGATTCTAGGGCTTAGTTGGTGTGTGATTCTCTCTGATTTGGAAACGATTTGGTACGTAGTCTCTTCCTTGCTTTGTTGTGTTCGATTGTTGTTGTGGGAGTTTGTCTTTGCATTCAACCAAACTCACAACGTCAAGTAACCTCTAAATTTCCATTTCGATAATGTGTTGGTGTGTGTTGTGTTCGATTGATCCTCACTCATGTTTGTTTTGTTTTAGTTGTATTATATTGTTTTAAATGGTTAATATGGCAAAGTCAAACAAATACGTTGGTTTGGTGGTTGGTGATGGTCGTGTTTGTGTCAGTAGTGGGGATCATCCTGCTCAAAGGTGACCAATGACAGTCTTTGAGAAAGGTCATAGCCGAAAAAAATAAAGGAAAAATAGATGAAAGAAAAAAAAAATGCAAGAACGGAGTGAGAAAGAAGAAGAGATGAAAAGGAAAGATGATGAAATGGGGAGTGATTTGATTGATGTGGATGAAGCGGTGACACTCCTATTGTTATCGCAAAGTCAACGTAATGTGGTTCAGGAGGTTAAGGAAGCAGAGAAGGATGTGGGGATGAGAAGGGTGAGGGTATTAAGAGGGTCAGGAGTGTTCAGGGGATGAGGAGGGCCAAGGGGATGCGGAGGGTCAAGAGGAACTAGTTATTTATGTCGAACCTGGTTCCGATGAAGATCAAGAACCTGGCAAAGTTTTTTATCTTGGTGATCCCAAACATGCATTCATATTATAGGATCAATCCGGTAATTGATTTATAATTTAAAAAAATGTTGCTTACATTTGAAGAAATAATGGATTTTTTTTACTAAGACCAATGTTTTCCTTGCAGAACAAGTTGGTTGATGAGGTTCTTCAGTTGGTGGACGCCTCTATTGAAGAATGAGGGAATGTGGATAAATTTGTGTTGCACATGAGGAAAAAGAAAGTAGGAAACCTGCTAAAACAAATGTCTACGCATGTCGCCTTCAGAGATAGTGAGGAAAAACAACAAACTGGTCCAACTGGTGATGGTGGTGGTGCTCCGAGTGGTGGTGTTGTAGGTGGTGGTAGGGGAATGGGTGATGGTACTGCTGCTTGTGCTCCTGGTGGTAAGGGAAAGTTTGATGGTGGTGATGGTGCTAGTGGTAGAGAAATGGGTGATGGTGGTGTTGGTGCTGGTGGTATAGGTCCCTATTGGTAGAGGAATTGAGGGCAGAACAAACAAGAGGCATGAGAAGAATATCACTCAAACTAAACCTTGAAAAAAAAAAAAAAAAAAAACTGAGAAGACTTGATGTATGAAATTTTGATATTCAATTTTGGTTGTTATAATTTTTTGTAGTTAATGATTAATTATGCAATGAATTATGATTTCACAATTATGATTCTCATCAATATTTATGTATATCTCAGTAATGGTTACAAAGTTAAATGTAATCCAAGTAAAAGTAAGTAATTCTATCAAAAAAAACCTGAAAATTTGGACACAAGTCACCTATTAGTCAAAACAGAAATTTCTGACTGTAAACGCAGGAGCCGCAGCGAGTGTGAAACAATGATGCATAGTAACCGTTGCGAACCAAACGACAAACATCGCAATTCAATCTGCATAAGATACCTAAAACCAATCGCCACCAAGCGCAATGGCTATTGCGAACATGATTTTTACAATAGCAACGAAAATGCAAAAAAGAGTTAACTAGTCGCACGAACCATTGCAACTAGACAGATTTCATACTCTGTCCATTTTTTCGATTTATTGTATTTGAATGTTTTTTGGTTTTTTTTTTAAAATTCCTATGGCTTTGATATTATCATGACATATTTGATTTATTGCAAAACCAAATTTTGACCACACCAACTTAAAGTCAAAATTTAAGAAGGTCAAAATTGGGGTTTTGTAATAAATCAAATATGCCAATAGTGTATCAAACCCATAAGGATTGAAAAAATCCAAGAAAAATGTCAAATACAAAAAATAAACAGAGTGTGAAATCTGTCCTATCGCATCGAATGTTGCAAATAAGTTTCTCCCACTCGTAGCATCCATTGTGTTCAGACAGATTTCACACTGTCCATTTTTTGAATTTTTTGTATTGGATTTTTTTCAATTCCTATGGGTTTGATATTGTAATGGGTTTTGCTTGATTGCAAAACCCTAATTTTGACTTTATCAAGTTGGGGTGGTCAAAATTAGGGTTTTGCAATAAATCAAATATTCCATGACAATATATCTGTAGCTTACATTTCCTCCTCAACCTTGTGTCATATTTATAATGTGAGAGTCCTTGTTCGACTGAGCCTTTGGTGGCGTAGTTTAGGGAAATATATCTTGCTGAAAATCCTTTCCTTGCTAGGAGTCATCCCTGTAGGAGAGTTTCCCTACACGACTTGTGCTCCAATACCTGCATTGTTTCAAATAAGACCTCCAATACCTGTATTACCACACATGCCAAATGATGCACCACCAACATTAAAAATACACTAATCATGGAAAATTATGCTTGATAAGGGCAACCGTTATAAGTACTACGTTTTTTTATCATACCCCCTCATGGCTTAGAACACCCACAGGATTTTAAAAATTGCAAATGTTGTTAGTCAATATGTTTTTATGATCTCATGTAGTCAAATCATGTTCTCCTTGACCTTGACCTGCACAGAGAACACACGTGAGCCAAAGCCCACCGTTGTGGCAGTCGATGGCACTCCGATGCTTAAGTCAGAAAGGCATGAGAAATGCATAATGCTATAAATTGGGTTATGTAGTGTACCTTTGTTCATCAACCCTGGGGTAGTTTAGGGAAAGATATCATGTTGAAGATTTTTTTCTTTGTTAGGAGTCGTCCATGTAGGAGAGTTTCCCTACATGACTTGTGCTCCAAGATCTGCAGAAGAAACTTCTGTTGTAGAGTGTTGTCCTTGCAGGGGAGTTTCCATGTATGACTTATACTCTGGTATTGGTTTCGTAGTCAGAATCAATGTATTGTTGTCCTACCCATCTTAGGTCGATCCCCCAGATAGTTGCCTTATTAGGTCTTACGGGTGTTGGGCTTGACCATGTGACGTGTGGGCTAATAAGGCGCTATAATTTGGGTCCATCATCCTGGACCCTGCCAAGATGGGCTTAGTGTTGTCTGGGCTTTGCAAGATTGGGCGGGCAATCAGGATCGTTTTGCTCTATTGACGAGATTATCATGACACGCGTACGGCGTGGATTAACGGACTGTTTGGTGTATCATCAGTTACTCCCCCCGAGTTTGTAGGCCAGCAAATTGGTCCACTAAGTCATGTCATGAAAAAACTGAACGATCATGATGATTGAGTCTGAATCATCTCCTTGAGCAGTGTGCGTCATTAATTGCGTGTTCACTCGCTTAGAAAAGGTGGAAATTCTACTTCCTATATAAATCATAATTTCTGCAGAGTTTAGTTCATTTCCTCTTTCTATCTCAGAGACACTGTTTTGTCGTTTCGCTTTCTATGTTTTTCAGTTTGTTCAAATTCCGTAATCGAAAGTTTGTATGTTCTTTCGTGGCAGGCCAGAATCAACTTATGATGAATTGCTCACTAAATGTGGTAAGTTTTTTTAGGAGAGATCAATCGCAGAGTCGAATTTGGAGGGCCTTCTCAAGAAGTATGGGATCCTTGATGATTTGGTGTTCTTCACATTGGGCGTTGGTCAGACGTTGTTGTCTCCTCGGAAAGGATTTATTTGTTTGCACCGAGGTATGCTTCAATCGGGTGATCATTTTCCTATCATTAAGGAAATATGGAGCTTCTTGGCGTACCTCGGCATTCCGCCAGCTCAGCTGGTGCCAAACGGGTACAGGACGGTGATCGCCATTCTAATTAGGGCAAAAAATGCTAGTGTCCGAGTGTCTCCGAGGGTGATCCAATTGATCATCTCTCCTCCGATAAATGAGCACGCTGTGTGCGTGTTGAAGTCGTCGGCTTATTTTGGCAAGCTACCTAATGATTACAAGTTCTTGCAGAAGTATTGATTCATGTCTTCCGCGGACATGAAATTTTTTGAGCTTGATGGTTGTCCGATCGAGCGGGAAATTAGGCAACTGAGTAAGTTTGATTCTGTTCTCGATCTCGTTTGTATTGATTGCATATTGAATTGTTATTTGTGCTTTCTGTAGGGAAATTTCTAACTACGCCCCTTTCTTCTAAGGACGAAGCAACCATGGATAAATTTCGTGACATGCCTCAGATGCGGGTGGAGGATGTCATTCAGCCCTATAATATCAAGTCCAACAGACTGTGGGCTTATTGTCATGAGGCTCCCACTCTTTCTAGAGTTCTGAAACCGAAGTCGAACGGTGAGCCTTCTTTGAAGAAGAGAAAGTTCCCGAAGGTTAAGATTCTTAGCCCGTCAAGGAGGGCGCAGTTGAATGAGGCACTTCTTCTGTGTGTTCAAAAAATCATCGTATTGCACCTAAGCATACTCCTGAGCGTCGCCCCTTCCGAAAAGGGACACAAAGTTGTGGGGCAAGCTGTTGATTCGCCCGCCGAGGCGGAAGTTGTTGTGCCCAAGGGGCATGATGCTCGGGTGAAAGCCTCCATTTCCCTTCCTGACTTGGAGAAGGCATATCTGCAAATGGTAGGGTTAAAGATGCAACGAAGCTGAGCATTGAGTAGGGGAAGGTTCTAAACAACTTGTTACTGCATGCGGGTATGAAAGCTTCATCCGATGCAGGTCAGACTCATCTTTTTTCGCTAGAGGATTTCGTGTATAACCCATCCTTGGATCGCGAGTCTCTTCAACCTGGTGAAGAATCGCCTGACCGTCGTCCTATGGCGAAAGGTCACCTCCATTTCGCATGTATTGTCCTTTGTCCCGGTCTCGACCTAAGATTGAGGTGATGATGGGTCTGAGAGATAACTCACCTCCTTCTTCCTCGTCATTTGTTTTTTAATTGGCTCCTGAGAGAGAGTTGATCATTGTGAGTGAAGGGAAAGCAGTGGGGAGGGCCCTGATGCAATGAAGACTACGAAGGGCGATGTTGGCGTGATTTCAGTCCCAAAGGACCTTAATCTAGATGCGCGGATTAGTTTATTCGCCTCGGATGTGGTAAAATTGAGCAACCAAGTCTGGCACCAGGAGATTGATGTTTCTTATGCCTCCCAGAAGCATATTAGTAGATTGAATGACTGGCTGAGGAATTATGCTTCGGAGCCAGAAGGTGATACGTTGGGAGAGCATATAGACAAGCGGCAAAAATATCTCATGTTGGGGATGTCATATCTGAACCAAGTTGTTGTCGCTAGGACAGAATTTGAGGTTGCTCGTGAGAGAGTGTATACCATGGAGCGGGTCTTTGCAAATTTGCAAAAGATGTACTTGACGCTCTTTACGAAATAAACCAATAAAAAAACAACTTGAAGACTAGAGGCCTGCCTAATTAGCTGTTGATTCGGAGGCATGGCGGACAAGATTGGAGGCTCAGAGTGTTCATTTGGAAACGCTGAGTCTGATTTGGCAGAGGCAGTGTCCGTGAGGAACATGTCTGAAGAAGAAATGAACCTTGTCCGTCGTGACTTACAACTTGCTCAAGAGACTGCGGGCAAGGCGCAAGCTGGGCTGCAGGCTCTGAATGCAGAAAAAATCAAGAAGGAGACCGAGTGGACTGTCCGATGTCAGCATCTGGAGGCTGATGTTGATTTCAATGCCAAGAGTGTGAGGACAGTAGAAGAGCAACTTCTCTTGGTGCATAATGAACTTAGTGCAGTCAAGGATAACCTGAGTATTGAACATTCCAAAGCTGATGCCTTGTCGGGCAAACCGGAGCAGTTGGAGCGAGAACTCGCTTAGTCGAGAGTACGTAAGGAGAAGCTTCTGAAGGCCCACGGCACGTTCGAGTTCAGCAAAGTCGTGCAAGGAAGATTGGAGTTGTTGCAGGTGATGAAAGATAAGCACGCTGATTGGGACCTCTCTTACTACAGAGAGGTGTCCTTTGTGGAGTTTGGAGAATCCTCCGATCAATCAAAAGAATAGGGTGACCAAGATCAAGGTGTCCGAGCGGCAGTATGTGCGGACGCATCCCCTACTTCTTCTCCTGCCAAGTCCAACTCCATTGTATCTGAACCTCCTGCTACTTAAGAGTAAACTCTGTATTTTTTGGATTATCAATGACAGATGAAATGTTAAGTTGCACTTTGTGCTTGTATATTCTTTGGCTTTTCCTATTGGCTCTTTTCTGTTTTGTCTTATCCTGATATTATCCTTTAGACAAGAGATTTTGCTAGGTCAAGAACTGCTGATGAGAGTTATGACTGCTTACATTGCGATAGTTCAAGCAATTATGCATGTACTCTTTAGAGATCGACAAGTTGTCTCGGACAAGTCATGTGAGTTGGCTAAGCTTCGAGCGAGGGAACAACCCTGGTTGGTAACAAATCATTCAGGCCAGGCCGTAATCTGCCCTTGCGGGACCAGGTTGTTGATCGAACCAATGGTCGTCATTGCTAGTATAAGCGAATTGGCCAGACTATGGTCAAGCGTGTGCATCACTATAAGGGGTCGGGCAGTGATCTTTGTGAGTCATCCGAGTTAAGCTTCATGAGCTTTAGCATGACTCTCAAACCGTATTTTCCGCTTCTGGCAATGTAGGTTTTAGTTTGGACCAAAAGTTATCGTCATCAGTCGTAACTGACTAAACTTAGGTTAGGTTCGGGGACCATTGTCTGTGGTTGGACAATGATCCCTGGCAAGTCATCTCGATCAGGCGTCGAGAGTGTTGACTAAACTCCCACTTTCTAAGCCATCTTCATCCGCGCTTGGCGGACTACGGTCTTAAAGCGGACCAAAAGTTATCGTCATCAGTCGAAACTGACTAAACTTTGGTAGGGTTCGGCGATCATTGGATGTGGTTGGACGATGATCATTGGCAAATCATCACGATCAGGTGTCAAGAGCACCGACTAGATTCCCACTTTCTAAGCCATCGTCATCTGCGCTCGACGGACTAGGCGTTGGAGCGGACCAGAAGTTACCGTCATCAGTCAGAACTAACTAAACTTTTGGTAGGGTTTGGCAATCATTGCCTGTGGTTGAACAATGTTACCTGGCAATTCATTGTGATTAGGCGTCGAGAACACTGACTAGACTCCCACTTTCTAAGCCATCGTCATTCGCACTCGATGAACTAGGTGTTAAAGCGGACCAGAAGATTGGTTGTCACTAACTAAACTTTGGTCGGGCTCGACGATCATTGTCTGTAGTTGGACAATGGTCCCTAGCAATTCATTGTGATCAGGCGTCGAGAGCGCTAACTAGACTCCCACTTCTAAATTATTTTCATTCGCGCTCGGCGAACTACAGTCTTAAAGCAGATCAGAAGCTATCGTCATCAGTCGAAACTGACTAAGCTTTGATTGGGTTCGGCGATCATTATATGTAGTTGGACAATGATCCCTGGCAAGTCATCGTGATTAGGTGTCGAGAGCGCTGACTAGATTCCCACTTTATAAGCCATTTTCATCTGCACTTTGCGAACTACAATCTTAAAGCGGATCAGAAGCTATCATCATCAGTCGGAACTGACTAAGCTTTGATCGGGTTCAACGATCGTTGTTTGTAGTTGGACAATGATCCCTAAAAAGTCATCGCTATCAAGCATCAAGAGCGCTGATTAGACTCCAACTTTCTAAACCATCTTCATCCGCGCTCGGTGAACTACGGTCTTAGAGTAGACTAGAAGCTATCATCATTAGTCGGATTTGACTAAGCTTTGATCAGGTTAGGCCTCCACTTGGCCTAGGGCGCGTAAGTCTGACTTGGGTGGGTTTCTTGACTTACTTAATTCACCTAATAGTTTGATGCGAGGGTCGGATCAGTAAGTCTGATTCTGGAGTCGGATTGCCATAGATTAACCAGACTGAATTTCATCTAGAATTAATGAACAACATCGAAATTTTAATAGAGTGGATACCTTAGATTTATTGATAATATCATTGTAGGCGTGCTCTGCATTCCATGGGCGATTAAGGCCTTCGCCGCTTGTGTTTTTGCATGTACTGGGCCATTCTCCGTATTCTGGGTCGGATCTGGCGGGGCACTCGCTTGGGCCTACTAGTTGGCTGAGTCCTATTGGAGAGATCATTATTCCACATGTACAACGTAGATTACGAGATGGTTTAGTATCAATTCCCCTAGTTAATGGGGATGCATGTAGTGCCATTAATTTGATGAATGTGGACTCATGCAGTTGCAATTGCAACTGTCGCCTCCTTATTTCACGTACGACATTTAATGTTGAGGTAACTGTTGGGTGACTTCGTTTTGTGCACCGTCGCGCCTATATATAGGTTAGTCTTCACCATCTCAAGCATTGCCATGAATGTTGTAGACAATGTCCTTCAAATGCATCTTTCTAGAAATTATGCTTTGGGTTCTCCAAAGGCTAAAGGAAGATCTTCATTGTTGGAGTCTTCGAATGTTCTGACATTTGCAGCGATGACTCTTGAAAATACCTGCTATTATGAGATGCCACCTGGTTTGGGTGAGCATCCAATTGGTTTCATGGGACCTTGTAATTTCTTCTTACATTGTGTAGAAGAAGTACAAAATCTCCCTCAAGGGATAAGTCTGTCTTCCATCTTTTGTTGCTCCCGCGTTGCCTCCCACAACTGCTTATGGGAGATAATGTCCGCAGCTAATTTTGTGGTGGTTGCTCCTGCTGTATTAACTGGGCTTCACTCATGATGTCACAGCTGGAAGGCAGATTGGCGGAGCGGAGCTCAGTTGGACGTGGCCTGCGGTCCTGAGGTGCTAACTCTGCATCACCCCAGGCATCCCTTGCTTGATAGACATCCTCATATGCTTTCCCCTCTGAATCCTCTCCACAGGGCAGATTGACAGGGCAAGGTGTTTGCAGTCTATTTCAAGTATCTTCGCTGCCACTTTCAAATCATCCTTACGAGGCACATTGATGGAGCAAAAAATCAATCGCGTACCTGCAGCATGTTGCCTACTTTTGGTACTTTTGCTTTCACTTTTGAATCCCCTTCTAAAGGCATATTGATGAAGTGAATTCTTGACGTGCGTTTCATCAGATCCATACTCACGTCGGACTTAGTTACTTGTAGTGTATAAACTTTGTACTAGTCAGTCAGGCAAGCTTTGTAACAACTTTCTTATTAATCAATAAAGTATGTTTTCTATAATTCGTGTTTTATTCCTTGAATGAATTTGTATCATATAGGCTTGTGCGAACAAATCTTCTAGCCTGAAAAATAATAGAAATCAGAACAATAAGATAGTTTGACTCAGAGCGAGGACTAAGCTAATATGGCCCTGAAGGAGATGCGCATGATCCTGGCTCAAACTGTGTAGCTCTTTTGGCAAAGTGTCACGTTTCGCCAATGTTAGCGAAGTCACTGAAAAGTGAACTTCGTGAGGGCGGGTCGTTCCTCACTGATTGCCAGCTTTTGGAGTAGGCGTCGGTTTGTTGAAATGTTATTATTTAGCACTATACTAGAATGGAGTGACAGACGAATGGTATCTCCAGCATTCAATTTTGGCTCGGCGTATAGTTGAGCCTCGGTTGTCGAATTTTTGTATTTGTTCGTACAGGGTGATTCTTCACTCTTACTTGGGCCCGGTATCTGATATGTCTGCCCCATGGACCCAAGTTGTAATTTCTAACAATACAGTTGCTTCAGCACCGCGTAGTGGCAGTCTCTCGCTGAAGTTGGTCTTCATGAATTGTTACTTCCGCCTGATTGGCAGTGTACTTGATCTACTGGTGAAGAGTGAAAACTACCGCCTCCATCTGATGGAGCCAGGGCATCCCTAAGATGATGTTGTAAGTTGATGGAGCATCGACCACCATAAACTCTTGGAAAAAGACTTTATGTCGTTATGGCTCTCCCGCCACTACTGTTAATCTGATATTTCCGATAGGGAAGCACTTCTTTCCACTAAACCAGATCATTGGGTGACTGGCAGGTGTCAGGTTGTCCTTATTGAGTTGCATATTGCGGAATGCGTTGAGAAACAAGACATTCAGAGAGCTTCATGTATCCACCAAGGCCCTTTTCACTTCCCACTTTGCTTTGAGGGTCGAGATGACCAAGGCATCGTTGTGAGGAGAATGAACGCCCTGGAGGTCCTTGTCCGTGAATGTCAGTGGTGGGATCGGGCTCTGAATGCGTGCGTATTGCACTTGTCGATCCTCGCAAGTGGATTGTGTCTGCATCCCGAGGAGCGTCCTTTTTCGGGACCTATTGGATCGCTCACCTTTCGAGCCGATCCCGTGAAGGACATATATGATGTCAGGAGTTTCTTTCTCTATCTCATTGACGACATCTTCTCTTTCCTTTGCCAGGTCTTGTCTTTTTTTCGGGCCCAGGAATTCTTTGAGCTTCCCCTTTCTGATCTAGTACTCAATCTCGCTTGAGGCTTTTGTAGTCCTCAGTGTCGTGGTCGTCCTCCTTGTGAAAGGATCTGTATTTGTTGTTATCGCGCCAGAAGGGATCTCCTCACTGTTTGGTGGACCAGTTCAATTCTCGCCAATTCTTAATGGAGTTGAGAACGTCGGACAAACTGGAGTTGAGGGGAGTGACGGATTTAGACCCGACCAAGTTGAAGACCTTATCTTGCCTTGCGCAGCGAGAATCGGGCTTGTTGTCATTGTGCTTCCTCTTTCTGTCGTCGTTCGCTTGTTATTTTCAGCCTCCGCCTCCTTCTTTGCAGCCAACATCTCATCATGAGTGATGTATTTCTAGGCGTTCTTCAGCAAGTCGGCCATGTCAGTTGTAGGCTCCAGAGTTTGAAAGTCGTAAAACTTGCCTCTCCTCAGCCCCTATGTGAAAGTTGTGACCGAGATGTCATCGCTGCAATCGTCGATGAGAGTTAACTCATCATTGAAACGTGTGACACTCCCTCAATGTCTCGTTCGGCTTTTGTTTGAGGGTGAGCAGGTAATGCGGGCCCTTTCTGATTAGTTAGCTACAGACAAAGCGGATGAGAAACGTTTATGCCAGCGTCAGGAATGAGTCAATGGACTTCGGAGGGAGGATGTTGAACTAGGTCAGCGCTGACTTCTTCGGGCTGGTAGGGAATGACTGGCACATTACTTGAGCGTCATTACATGCTGGAAGTGGCATAAGTGGTCGGATGGGTCTGTTGTCTCGTCATAAACCTCCAACTTTGACGAGCTGAATTTCTTCAGTAGTGGTTCCTTATCCATAAACGGGGGACGATGAAGTTGTATAGCACGTCTAGGTTGGTGGCCCAAAGTCGGAGGGGGTTCTGCGAGGCAAGTTTGTCGGCCCTAGACGTCAGGTCTCCATTGGTTGCTCATCCACCCTTGGTAAGAGCCAACAGGGGCAAAGTGGCTCTACTAGACATGTTCTCTGGGGACGGGGCTCTTCGCGACTCCCTGTCTCCGGTGGGTGGAGGATTTCACTGAGTGAGAATCTCTACCGCTCGTGTGATTTGTTGCACCTGGGTTGACAGTAGATCCACCCTGGCTATTGTCGACGCGGGGGTCCGAGGTTGTTCCCCTGCAGTGTCAGTGCCGCCGGTTCAAGTGTTCGAGGGCTCAACGATGTCTCTATTATTGCGAGATCTCGTGGTCACCATCTTTTTGGACTGTAAGGAAGGGTGATATCACTGTTTCTAAGGAACTTCATTGTTCCCCACGGACGGCGCCAAACTGAAGTAGTCGAATCTTGTTCTCCTTGACCTTGACCTTGACCTTGACCTTGACCTTGACCTTGACCTGCACAGGGAACACACGTGAGCCAAATACCACAGTTGTGGCGGCCGATGACACTCTGATTCTTAAGTCATACAAGGCTTGAGAAAGGCGTAATGTTGTAATTGGGTTTTGTAGCGTACTTTTCATCAACCTTGTGTCCTAATTATAATGCAAGTCCTTGTTCAGCTAGACCTTTGGTAGTGTAGTTTAGGGAAAGATATATTGCTAGAGTTTGTTTCCTTGCTAGAAGTCGCCCATGTAGGAGAGTTTCCCTACACGACTTGTGCTCCTAGATCTGAGGGAGAAACTTCCCTTGTGGAGTGTTGTCCAATGAAGGGAGTTTCCATGCATGACTTATGCTCTGGTATTTGTTTCCTAGTCGGAATCAATGTATTGTTGTCCTGCCCGTCTTAGGTCGATTTCCTAAATATTTGCCTTATTAGTTCTTAGAGTATTGGGCTTGATCATGTGACGTATGAACTTAATAAGGCACTGCAATTTGGGTCCACCCTCCTAGACCCTGCCAAGATGGGTTTAGTATTGTCTAGGCTTTGCCAGATTGGGCAGACAATCAAGCCCACTTTGCTCTGTTGACGAAACTATCATGACGCGCATATGGCATGGATTAACGGACAATTATGAACAAATATGATGACCCTCCAAACCCAACAGTGGTGTTGGTGCGTCAAAAATGCTAATAGTGAAACTAGTTGAAGCAGCCTCAGTCCAATAGGTTAAGTCAAGCTTGCAATTGATCCATTTATTGTTTTGGCATATAAATAACAACTACCGGTATACCAAACCGAGCCAGATGGAAGAAGCCTCAGTTCCGAGGGTCGAGGAATGGAGAAATTGTAGCAAAACACAGTCGAATAGTAGGTCCCTTCTTCAAAACAATCCTTGCAAGCGACCTAGGAGGAAGTTCCTTCGAGATTAACCGGAACGAGAAGATTCAGTGATTAATAAATCCAAAAAGGGGAACAAGTCCAGACGAAGAGTATTGATACAACGGGAACATTTGTCTGAGAGAGAAGGGTGAGAAAGGATTACCAAATGGAAACTTGCATATCATCCTAGCCATGAGTTAGTATAACCATGCCTTAATTGTCATTTGTGGAACCTTACCACCAAACTCGAAATCCTTTTATCTGTGTTGTAACACTATAGAAATTTATAGTGTCCACACATCAAGCATTGAATGAAAATTCAGCAATATCATTCATGCTAATTGTAAAAAATGAAATAAAACAATTAAACAATGGATAAAATAGCATGACCCAACTAAATTTTCAGTTCTTATTGGTCAAAATTCCACAAATAACAGATACAGCCATTATTTTCTTCCCTTTTTTTTCATTTTATCTGTTTTCCTTTTTTTTTTTAATCTTATGTACACTCTGAAGAACTAAATAAAAATAAAAATGAACCACCTCTTTCGACATGCAAAGAGCAACACAATCTCAACAAAATTTTCCAAGGGCTGAGGATATCAAAACAAAAGGAGCTCACAATGTGTAAAACTTCATTCCGTGCATAGTCAAGCCCGCCCTTTCACAAGTGATTAATTTGTTTTTACCTCCAGCTCCCTTGACAAATTAGACTTGCTTCTAGCCTGCCCCGTGATTGTAGTCTCTCTATTTTCTCTTGACTTGACACTGCCAAACTCTTTTCCTGCCCTCTCCTTTGCTCGAAAGTCATCGATGCAATGATATTCTTCCCTCAGCAGCCTCTCCAATTCCGGATGTTTTTTCAGTGGTTCCTTTCCATCACGAGCTTCTCTATAATGGTGGAAGGCCCTGCCACATGTGAAACTTGATATTAAAAATAATGGTAAAAGCACCTGTAGTAACCAAAAGTTGTCATTATCATTTTGCCCTACTTCACTTTATTTGGAAATAACCCAATTAGGAAAGATTCTCATATCATAAAAGTGCTAATAAGGAAGGCTACATGCTTAAGAGTATAATGTTTAATTTAGTAACCCATGTGTTGGTGAGCATGAGTCAAACAAATGAATGACAACATTAGAAGTGGAGCAACAACATTTGCAAGTTTAGACCTCCAAAAACTCCTTCAAAAGATCATCTCATTCTAAAAGCTTAGACCTCCAAAAGCTGAATTTGCCATGAAATGTCAATTGGAATAACACATTAACAATCAAAATCCAAACAAGGTCATCTCATTCTAACATGCAGGCCTCAAAGTTGATTAAAGTCGGGAATATCTTTTGAATTACAATTTTTATTGCAATCTATGATATATTTGAGTGTTGTCATCATATGATGAGCACCTTCATTCTAACGTAGAATACTTCTTAAATCTTGTGCACTTAATCACATAAGCCATAAACACTTTCCCTCAGAACAAGGGGATCATCATACAACCTAATATAGTCTCTTCTATAATGGAAACTCAACAGCAGCAAAATAATAAATGTGTTTCGTCACCAACAAAGTGGATGATATTCTATAATGGAAATTCAACACCAGCAAAATAACAAATATGTTTCGTCACCGACAAAGTGGATGATATTACTTAGTAGATTTGACAATTCTATGAGATGGTCAACCATATACAGGTATATATAATTAAATTAAATCCCAAGTTATTACTTGGTACATTTGAAAATCCATATTTTGAAGCCATCATACACTTTTACCAGGTTGAACACTGATTATTGACGTATTAAAGTGACAATATGCATAACAGACCATAAGAATGTTTCATTATAGAAGAGTCAGTGATCAACAATCAGTTATTAAGCTCATGTCAATTTGTATCTAAAACTGTCTAGTCAAATATGTTGACACACAATGAGTTTAAACTAAGTTATACTCTTCTTGTAATGAAAAATTAGATTGAAGCAGGAAGAAACATCAAATTTGAAAAACAAAAAGAGATTAGAAGTGCATTAAAATAAAACTAAACACAATAAGAAAGGATTTTATTTAATGAAAACCTATTAAATTGGATAAGGATAGAAAGACCTACCAGTATTTCTCGAGGCCGTAAAGGTTGCCCTTATTAAAAAAATCAAGGGTGACCTGTTCGAAATCCTTGTACAAGTCCTCTCTGAATTGTGATTCCAACCCATAACTAGTAAAAGAGAACATAAGTAAATATCACAAAAGTAATCTTCAAACAAAAAGATTGTGTAAATCAAAAGCTACAATATATTATAACTTTTCTCACTTAATATACATGGTCAATAATGTCAAACGATGTGCTAAACTAAAAACACAACCTCTTCATAGTGAAATTTTGAAAATGATGATTCTAAGTTCAATAAAGTACCTATAAAACCGAAAAAGGCATTCCAAACCATAATTGTAATTAGAAGTTGCATCCTCTAGTGCTAACTTCCGAAATTCATTGTACATGGAATCAACGTACATACTTCTAAGGAAAAATGACCAGAACCGGTACAATGTATTCATTTCCTGCATACACATACAAACAAGAAATCTATATAGTAGTACAAAAAGGAAATAGACTGATGTAAAAGCAAAGCTTGAAATCACAAATAAGTGAACAAAAGATGGATAGGAAACTAGTATCGTTATGAATGGGATGGATGACAAAATGCTAACAGCAACAAAAACAAAATACAAAGTGGACAAACTACATGATCACAAAGTTCTCATACTTTGTTTTTTTATTTTAGGTTTTCTTTTGTTTATGTTAAAGCATTTAAAAACAAGTTAACTCCAAATGTATGTCTCTTGAAATATAACTTGAACCTTTTCATATAATTTCCACCATCATCACTTGCTGCTAGAAGCAACTGAGTAAAATTATGAAGTAATCGAACTTATCTTCCACCTTGCACTGTATTAAAAAAATATTCAAATAAAGTTGAAGGGGGAAATCAATGGTAAGGATAGTAAATAGAGACCTACCTCACTGCAACCGATTCCTAATTTTTTCCGATCATTTAGACAACGCTTGTGGTACTTCAGGTACCTAAAGTGAAGAGCAACCAAATAAGGCAATATTATGTAACACAAATATAAGTTCTGTAAAAAACAAAAAAGCAAAAACATGATTATGTGATACACATGCAGACCGTAACACCAACAGGAATCAAGGTAAAGCAACGTCTCTTACTTTTGCTGCTTAAAACCATTTTCTTCTAAAAGCTGATGACTTGGATGCTGAAATGGTGGGAAAGGTTTGGGTACAGAACCCACTGGAGGACTACTTCCTGAAGGAATCCCATGGGGTGAAGCACTTACCTTTGAAGACCCAAACCTGTGCAATTTTCAAATTATGAGGAATAAAATTAGCAATAAATAACCAATACAGTTAACAAATTAATTAAGCTGAACCAGTGAACCACTCTATTTACTGACCCATGACTATCAGGTGGTGTTGAACCAAAGAAAAATCCCACTGAATTGCTTGGAGGACTTTCTGATATGATGATACCATGACGATTACGACCATTGCCATGGTTTCTGAAATTGCTAGGGAACAGTCGTTGCTTGTGTGATGATTGCTGCTTATTAGTTCCCTTGTTTTGCCTTCGCCAGGAATTTGAATGGCCAGATTCTTCAGGACCACTGTTTCCAACAGGACTTCCACTAACCTTTGGACTTGGAAATCCATGTGAAAGGCCGGATGATCTAGATTCTCCAGAGTATGTCCTCGTACTATTCGAGCGTTTCGCTCGTAATTCCTGCCAGATACGAATAGACTTTAATCCTTTCTAGCGGACAACAAATTTTTTAAGCAAGCAACAGATCAAAAGCCAATAACATAAAGAAAGGGCCAGTCAACCTGCTCAAAGAAGAAAAGTCCATCACTAATTGCTGAAGCAATCTCATTTGAAATGGGTTTCGACTTTCTAGCATCAGTCCTATCATCTTCGCCAACACTGATATCCTGCATACCAATACGACGAAATACATCATATCCTACAACAACGAGAAAATATCCAACAAATATAAAAAGATCTGGTGTCGTAGAATCGCTACTACAGCGTATTGATGAAATGTATGATCTAGATCAGATAAAATTGTGCCGAACATAATTTTTGGTTGTAGGACAACAAAAGATGGAATGGAACCCAGAGAACATGTTATTTTGGTGTAACTTATTGGCAACATTTCTGAATTAGTTTCCATTAATAAACATTACCTACTTAAAAAGTGTAACTATACTATACTCTATACACATTAACCTCTTGATAAATCGTCTGCTCTGTCTGCTCGTGCATGTGTCAATAGCACGTAGCTAACTTCTAAAGCATTCTCTATTGAGTCCCTCTTCCAGCCCGGTTAAGATTCTACCTCATGAGAAAAATTGCTCCCTAAACATAAATCTTGCATGTACCTAATGTGAGGTGATTTTCTCTGACCTAATATGATGAATTAGGTTAAAAACAATAGTAATAAGCAGTTCCTGCTTACCAATTTGAATGGAAATTTCAGGTTTGCCATTCAAATTATCCTGCTTACCAATTTGACTGGCAATTTCAGGTTTGCCATTCAAATAATCAATCTGAATGATAAGGTCCCATAGAAGATGTAAGATGTATTTGAGAAAGGGCAACCAGGAGAGGAGAAACTGATCACATGTTAGCTTGCCAGTCTCTATGTACGTTCAGGTTATAAAAATTAACCATAAAGTGATAAGAGAGAGACATAGAGAGAGAGAGAGTATTTATTTATTATTAGTAAAAATAGGCAGAGAAACCAAAAGCACATCAACCCTATTAAGGTATGCAATATTAGAGAGACGGGTCATGCATGAATTGCGATGAGACTTATCAATTTTGCATTGTAACTCGTAGAGACTGGCAACCCTACATAGAGAGTCTCACGCATTATTATTCCAAAAGTTTACTAAGAGCATTATGTTCATTGCATTTTTTGTAATGTTTAAACCAAGACACTGACCCTATCAAACTGCTGCAAATCTATTGCAAAGGCAGAGCACCAAGCGGAGCCTGTTTGTAATATTTCCATTCAAGAGATGGAGAATGGGTGGACATGGACATGGTCCAAGGAAGAAAGCTTCACATTCATGGTCAATGTCATAGAATGAGAATGGATTTTTTTAATCAATTAAACAAGGAGATTTGCATTAATAAGGGGTGATAAAAAACTCTGACTACCCAAAAAATTACATAATAAGTTGCCATTATGCACAAGAAAAATCCCAACTAAACCTACAAGTAAAAAATTGTGTATCCTTAAAGATACCACATCTGCTACCCACATTCATAGATTAACTTATGTGTCTACCTGAGTCATTGTAGGAGAAAATTGACAAAAACGAAGATTTTTAAAATTGACAAAAACGAAGTTTTTTAAAATTGACAAAAACCGGTTCGGCTTGGTTTGGTCGGTTTTATTAGTTATCTGAATTTTTTTGAACACCCCCAAATGCATTTTATCATACATACTTTACATCACAGGAAATTATCATTTTATAAATTTTCTAGGTTGAACTTATTCTGACTATCAAAATTTATAAAATATATGGATATTTGAATCTGAAATACATGTCGTGAAACTTTTGTTAATTGAAAATGCAACTAGCAAAATGTGATTTTGTGGTTTATTATGTAATAGAACATAAAGAAGGTGAAATACATATTTTGATTTAAGTGTTTTGCATTATAACTAAACATTCATTTTTATTATATTTACTACCGAAAGTATGGTTTTAGTAGCTTATTTGACTATTACAATTATTTCTTCGGGCATACACCCAATCAACCAAATATCTTTCAATAGACAATTCTTTGAGGCAATCCACTCATGTATATGCTAATGAAAAACAGTGTAAGCTTTAAATATTACAATTTTCTTATCACAAGAAGGAAACCGACAAATAGCATACGATGAGTATATGACTTTATGTCTACATAACCATATTGGTATCCCAATGTAAGCATCGATTTTCTCGATAGTATATATCATATTTTACAAAATGCCAATAGTTGAAAGCTTTTCTACTTCTTCAGAACGTAAGGAAATTATATAATTCATTTTACTAAGAAAATGATATAACAAATCACAAATGAAATCACCACAAATAAAAGTGGAATACTTGACGACTATGAGAAAAGCAAAACAAATAAGCAACCACTTTGTAGGAGACAAGATACCAAATAATATGATTCTCATAACAAGATTAATTTGCACAACCTTACCTGTGTAACAATCATAAGTTTCTGAACAGCTTTATCATTTCCATCAATCTCGTCATCTTCATCATCAATTCTTTGGTCAGCACCGTGACTAGGAAATAACAAATAAAAAAGATAAATGTCAGTACAAGTCACCAGAAGTTGTTTGGTGATGATATTCAACGACTTAATTTATTTGAGTATTTCAAACTGTTGCCATCTAGCAGAGATTGATTCAAACCATTAGAAATGTTTATAATAAACAATTAAATAAACTTCAAAATAAGTAGAAATATTAACTAACAATTTTAGAAAAGTATAATTTATTTTCATAACGGGATTAATGTTTGTTAGTGCATCCTGAAATCCTAAAAGTCCCAAGTAATCGTTGTCAGAAACTTCATACATCTTAAAGTTGTTCAAGATACAACTTGTGGCATTGAGAGTGCCAACGAAGCTACTAAAGTATTACCATGTGTTGCAATATCGAATTCGTATGCCACATTGTCATCTATGTTACCAGTTTTCAAGAAATCCGAAGGATGCTCCTTTTTCATACATAACGGATCATTTTGATTGGGTTTTTGCAATTCGTAGCTTCCTAGATATTGCATTCAACCACTCAACTTTGCATGCAAAGTCAAGTGCTTCTTTCATAGATCTTGCAAGTTAACTTTTCATGCAAAGTTGAAGGACGATACTTTAATTTTGTAATATGGGCTCTAGAGATTGACCAGGCTATTGATGTCGATCATCACTGCCGACTCGGCAACCCTTCATAGTAACCACCCCCACATTGCCTCTCTTGTTTTGACCAATTCGGCCTCACAACCTACTTGTCACACCCTTGTAAATGAGAAGTATCCACCCCTTAACTCGCACAACCACGACTTCTTTGTGAACTTCAACCACAACAAACTTTATTTTGGTGGTGTCTACCAGCCTGTGTTAAGCTTGATTCTCACCTTTCTAAAAGCATCTCCAAAAGCGACGTTAAGTCACTCCTCAAAGCCTATGTGGGAATTTTAAAGAGGAAATCCTATTTTTACAACTTCAACAGCATTGGCCTTAACAAGTTATCAAATTTGGCTTATCTCCAACATTTTCCAAATACCCAATATTATTAAAACTCTACAAATATTTGTCCAATGTTTTGCAATAATTTTTAAAATCTAGAAATACACCTCTTCAATGTTTTGGCAAAGTTTCCCAGTATTTTCAAAATCTATATTGATAAATCTTATGTGTGTGTGTATTATCTTAAGAAATCTAACTTTCAAGCATGCGAGCAATTATAGCAAAGAAAATAGACAGTATTTGCTCTCAAATTTCTTAAAACAGTGATAAAACTAAGAAAGCAGAAATTTAAAGCCATTGTTGAAATAAAGTTACGAAAAAAGGAAAACAAATATAGGAGAAATTCAAATACATGTACTTTTTGCTTAAGGAGCTCCTTAAAAAAATATTATTTTAGTGAATTAAGAAAAAATATTATATTAGTGAATTAAGGAGGTGGTTGGGAATGCTCTAACTCTCTCAAAAATTGAATGAAGGCCCAACACAGATGCATAAAAATTTTGGGACTATCAACTGGGTGTTCCTAGGCCTAAACAAATGCTCATGTCCCACCTCATAAGCATCATAAACTAATAAGGTAGTAAAGAGGAGGTACGGCCTTTGAGACATGGTCCCTTTTATTGTAAGTGAATAAAGTGATGAAAACTTGGATGATTTTATGACTAAAAACACAATGGTTAGAAATCCTAATGGGATGACATGAGAACTCTCAAGTGGATGTTGTGTGTTCTTGCCCATTTGGAGTCATCAAACTAACACAAGACACTTCCATACGTTGATTTTAGAAATCATCAAAATTGTGGTGTACAAGTAATTAATGCAAAGGCAGTAGTAGAGTAGTTGTTTTAGGTAGGATGTCCTCATTCGTCAACATGAAATGTTGGGGAAGAGACCCATTCTTTGTTGGAAAAAATTAAAATGACTTTGAGAGCTAAATGATCCCAACCATTATGGGTAAGATTTGGTAATGCCTTCATAGTTTGAAGTAATGGGGTATAGCGGTAACCAATAAACTGAAAGTCATGTGCTTTGAACCTCATAACATTTGATCCAACTTAGGATACCCAGTTTAGGCATATAGTACAAGCCTAGTAACATCCTAACACTAGATCAAAACAAAATTGAACTATTCATTATTTGTCCCTGTATTATGTATAACTCACATGCAAAGTATCTGAGTTCCACTGGTCATACAATAAAACAGAAAAGAACCACTGTACTATGTAAAATAATACCAAATAATTGTTGCCATGGGATGTGTCATATATATTAACTTTCCCCCAAACATTCTTTACTCACTTCCCATCTGACTGAACTCAAGTTCGCCACATTATCTAGTGATCATCATCTTTACCAATGTAAATGACATCCACATTTTGACGGTAGCTGTTGAAATGGCATTCGACTTTTCAACTATGAGCCTATGACAACTGTGAATAATATATATTTCAGCCTCAGTTGTAGTACGAATTCCTAGAAGGCATACAACTGTGAAAGAATTCAAAATGTTTCAAAGAACTTTTCACAATAACAATGAATAATAACATTCACGAAAATGCATAATGTTCCTATTTTATAAAATATATTTATTAAAAAAAAAAAGGAAAAGTAATATATTTACCTTCTAGTCGATGAAATATTGTCCTTCCTGATTGTTGAGTGCTCCATTTCCAGTTCCTCATCAAGCATAAAAGTGTTTTGTTCTTCTGCAAATCCAGATAGCTCGCTTGCAAAATCCTTTGAAAGGCCACCTGGCTTTTGCTTTGTCGAACGAGCTACACTTACAGTTCTAGGGTCAATAAAATTAGTAGGCTCAACAGTTTGTTTTGAATCATCAGATCTGAGACGAAAGTTGCTATCAAACTTCCCAGCATGCTCATGATTGATGTCATTAGTTGAATCTTTGTCTAATGCAGAGATATATTTTGCTTCGATCTCTAAAGCTTCAATTTTTGAACCCACGGAATTGACTATACTGTCTGAATCTCCATTTTCTCTGTGGCAAGTCTCAACTGTTCTATCAGTCGAGACCTTCTCATTGTCAGATTCCGAATTTCTCGGGTATTCAAAATCCAAAACACCTTTGTTTGATGGTAAGTCTTTGTTTGCAACCTCATTAGTCGAAGAAAGTGTGGTGGATCCCGCAGTGATGTCATTTTTACTCTCGACATTGCACTCACTAAGCCTTGTAATAGTAGCCTTTACATCGTCTTGCCCCACCGTCTTCTGATCAATTGAACCAGAAGCCAAAAGCCACTTCGACCAGCCATCACGCTTCCGTACCCTTTCACCCTACCCAAAGAAAAAAAGTAAAAAAAAAGATATATGTATATATATATTTTTGAGATATAGTTGGCACTTGATGGCATGATATAGCTGTGAAAAAGTTAACCACACTAACTAGATGCTTAAAGGAAATCTTTATGTCTAACCTGCACTTCTACTGTGCTTGAACTGCGCATTGCATCCAGAATTAAAAGAATGTCTGTGGTCATCCTCTTCACCTGTCATTCACAAATATAACACCAGGATTTCGTCAATAAATGAGAATCATTAGAACTAGTACGATAATACGCACATAACGACATAAACAAAATAAATTCACAAAATAATGGCAGTACTTACCCTATTAAAGTCGGCAATTTTGGTTATTGGAACCCATCCTTGGTCATCCATCAAAGAAATCAAGTGGTTGTCCTTCTGCAAATTCTCATTACTACCAATAAAAAAATACTAAGTATGGGTTAAAAAAAAGACAGAGCGAACAAGCTAATCTATGCCTAGCTTCACCTAACATTTAACGGTGCACCATTTCTACTTTAACAAAACAGGATATAATAAGACTACATATTTGGTGATAATTTATGTTGTGTGCCGGTGAGTACAAAAGAGCAGGTATTATTTTCAAAAATGAAGGCAACCACCAACTTTGAAAAAAAAAATCATAATAAATACCCAGATTCCACATTGAAATACATAATAACAATTTCACAAACCACACATAAAGTCTTTGAAGGAGAGGAAGACTCGCCATGACTGACTCATAACCATCAAATAGGATTTGTGGCAGTGGGTCACAATACTCAAGGAAATACAACAGATATCCTACGAAAACTTTAAATGTATAGCTGGGACAATTGGGTTAATGTTTAATGTTCTATTTTTGTTTTGTTTGTTAAAATATGTATTGAGAGCACCCCTGTAATCGTAACTTTTTATCAATATTATAGTTTGTGTAAACCTAAAAAAAAGGAGAACACAACAAAGCATAAACACTAACCTAAAATAATACTCAATTTGTTTAACAATATTAGCCCTCAAAGTCAACGTCTCCGGTACAACTGGAGGAAACCCGGGATGTGGAGGATGTTGAATAATGCGAGGAGGTGGACCTCTTAATGCGTCCGGGTGTCCAATAGGAAAATAACACATACGGGTAGGACCTGTGTCAGACAAAGATTGCAGCAAACAATTCAAAGAAAAATATTTAATTAGCAAAGGGAATAATCGGTGAGTACATGAGGAGGTCAAAGTACCATGCAAAAGAAAAACTAAATACCCAAGTAGGTCAAAGTACATGCAAAAAGAAAATAAAATACGACAAGGAGGTCAACATAACATGCAAAAGGAAAACTAAATATGACAAGGCAGCATCTGATGCTAATTATAGATGTTACCAGAAAAACCAGGGCCACCCATAAACGTTGGACTAGGACCAAGATAGGGAGGAGGCCTCACAAAAGGTCTTGGTCCTAAACTTTGTTGCATGCTAATATTTTGTCTAGGATCAAATGGTCGATGATGGCGCCATGTATTATTGAAACGACCTCCAGGTTCTTGTACAGCTTGTCGCCGATTAGCAAAATTGCCAACATATGCATTGGGCTCTCTCGGTGCAGGCTGAAAGCTTCTATTAGAATCCATAGCACCAACATGACCAGGTGGTGCACCAAAACTATGCACAGGGGCTTCATATGTAGATCTTACCATATGAGAATTGAAGTTTCCAGGATAATGTTGGTAAGCATATTCATGAACTCGAATGTGTGGAGCAGGTACAACAGGGTGAATAACAGGTGGTTGGTGATAAGGTATGGGTACAGGAAAGGGGGGCATGCCATTTGGAGGATGGTTAAGCTTAATTGCTTTCTGATGATGTGACGGTGGATGTTTATGGGAAGGATTATTGCTACCAAACCCATCTGATTTTTGTGGCCCAAATGGTCCCTGGAAAGATAGAAAAAATTTATTGTTAGTAACTATTAATGGATCATGGATCATAGATCATGGGTCAGAACCTACATGTTATTCTTTTAACTTTTTTCTCAAAGTTTCAATGTTTTTTAGATAAACAAAAGAAAAGGCAATGAACTATAATCTTACAAATGAAAATGTAACGAGCTAGACTATTAACAGCCCTTTTACAACCAAATCCAATTAACATACAAACTCCAATGAACGTTCCTTTCTACAACTAGTAAGACAAGTAAGAAAATTTCTCTTTGTTTGTATCTCTAGTGAGATAAATGTAACAGTGCCAATGGTAGCCTAGTTGGATGGTTAAGGCTGTGGTGGTTTAAACTCCACGTCTTGGGTTCTATACCCACCGGTGGCACGCTTGCTTTTCAAAAAAAAAATTTAATAAATAAATAAATAAAATAAAGATAAATGTAAAAAGTAATGAAAACTTAGCTATCAGAAACAAAAGAGATAAATTTGCACTAAAGAAGTCACGAATGATTGAAAAAATGAAATGTAGAACTGCTGCCCATCACACACAGATTAAAGAAGTATCTTTGGTACAACCCTAGAATGTAGTTTCCCAATCAAGCACTTCTCCTAGTGCTAAAATTAGGGAAAATTTTACATTTTTATTGACGACCGAAACCTGTCAGCAATACAGCATTTTTACATTCATAATGAAAATGAGTTCAAAAGCAAACCTGCACAGGATTGCGCCCTGGAGTGGTGGCCACTGTTGGTGGTACCTTGGAAACAGCAACATCTGAATTCTTCAGCGGTCTAGCCTCATCAAGGGCAGGCCATGATTCCGCTCCCATAACTGTAACTTGAGGCCTTTGCCCTTCATTAGCTGGTTTCTTCCATGGCGACTTCGACTCTTTCTGATCGTCGTCACCTGAACCAATTATATCATCCCCTTGGATCTCCTGACCAGTCACAACCATCTCACCAACATCAATTCCCTTCTTCACCATGGAGGAATCTTCAGTCACTGCCGCTAGTGAAACAATGGAATCCATCACTCGCAATTCAACCTACAATCAAAATCAAATAATCATCTCATCCGTCGACCCAGGCTTCGATCTTAAGAGAAACGATGTGAATGTGATTAGGGAAGGGAGGTATTAGGGTTAGGGTTTTAGGTTTTTGAGAAAAGAGCGGGACTAGGGTTTTTTTAGAGTGACAGTTGCAGACGCCAACAAAATAAATGTTGAAAAAGCGGAGACTAAAAGTGAGGGACAAAACGCGGTTTGGTAGCGTTTTTATATATCTTGGAGAGAGAAAAAGCAAAGCAGGAGAAGAGGGGCTTAAGAGCTTCCAAACATCAGACTGCCTCGTTGTACTGCGCTTCTGTAATCTCCTCTCTCCCAGTATCTCTATCTATCAGATTCCATATGAAATCACCATTTTTATATCATAGCTCATAGGTTAATTCTATATTCTCACACCCATTTTTTCTATAAAGGCACTCATAAAACCACTAACTCCGTGCTAGGGGTGGACACGGGATGGGATGGGATGGGATGGACCTCATCCCTATCTCATCCCGTTTGTTCGGGATCGGGATTGGGATGGTATGGGATGGGACGGGATAGACCTCATCCCATCCCGAACGTATTCGGGACGGGATGAGCATGTACAAAATTTTTGATTGAAAATTTTGGATTTACCAAACACGAAACTCTAAGAACAACTACATAACTTTAAGCCATTGAATATTCTTTCCCCATTTCATTAGTTTTTACTTCATTTTTTTAGAACAACTATTAAAGATAGTCAGTTTTTGTACATTGCTAACGAAAATGATAATGAGTTTGTCATTTAAAAACTACGAGGAGCACACATTGTTGTTGTCAAGAGTTAGGAAGATGAAAAAAAAATAAGGGAGAGATTTTGAGTTAGATTCATTATCTAGGTGAGTCACATGGAAGCTTGTGAGAATAAAATTGTCATGTCAATAAATAAAACAACAAATAAAATCGTCATACCAACAAATAGTTTCACAGTTTCATACTAAAAATTAAAAAAATCGGTTTGGAACGGGATGGGCGGAATTGAAAATCTTAATCCCGATCTCATCCCCTTCTAGATCGGGACGGGACGAGACGAGATCGAGATTGGATTGATATCCCAATAGGACCCGGAAAAATTTGGACGGTACGAAACGGGATCGAGATCATGGGATTGGATGCCCACCCCTACTCCGTGCCATACAATAGTTTGGGAATAATGGGAAGTTATATAAGGATGGTAGCATCATTGATAGCAAACACATTGAATTCATAGAGTTATACATTTATCATTATACCATTGAATGCACAACTTTTGAGAAATCGCACTGCATAGGTCGTTTGGCCTATATCACAAAACTTATGTTGCTCTAGAGATGAGGATGGTAGTGCATGTTACACATACCTCAAAATAGCTGATTTAGTTTGCCCCAAATTTGCTTATTAGTATTTATATAAAAATTCTAAAGTAACATTTGGGTGTAAAAATTACTAGATTACCCTACCAAACAATGTCAAACGTTATGTTTCCATGCTAATTTCTTCTTTCATCTTTTCCTATCCACCCTATTAAAAAGTAGTAAGGGTTAATTGCACTTTGTCCCCTAAAACATATAGTCAATTCAGCTTTGCCCCCAATTAACATTTATATTGCATTTTACCCTCAGACTAACAGTCACCATGCTTTGACTGTTAAACACCTTACGTGTCACCATTCTTCCTATTTTGCATGACAAAAATGTCATTCACGTGCTTATCACGCCTGATGTGATAGCATGCCAATCCCAATCGTCTATTACCTGAACTAGGCACATGGACGGCTAGAGTTTACTCTCTGTCAGCTCGTACCATTGAAGAGACGGACAGTGGAGGGAAAACTCCCTTCGTTTTCATTCTCTCTGTTCCATTTCTCCTTTCTCCCCCGTGTTCTCTCTAATTTCTCACCGAAATGAATAAGCGTAATACCGAAACGAAAAAGGGGAAGAATGTTGTTTTCGGTGTCAAAATCACAATCAGTAGCATCGATGATGATGGGAGCACTGTTTCTAGCATACACTAGGACGATTGTAGTTCGTTCAGTGATTTTAGTGATTTCTTTAGTCAGATGTCAAGCGATGAGGAGCCAAATATGAGGCAAGATTTCACTCCTTCAAACACTGAAGAGGATGTGAAACCTTCTCCTGTTCATTGGCGTGATGTATTGTAAGTCTTATTTGCTATTTTAGGGTTTTCATTTTGGTGTTTCTATATGTAATGCATGTTTGAATGGATGGTGTGAATGATATGATTTTGTTAGTATTTTGTTCAGTTGCACAAATTTAGGTTTCTCCACTATTTATTTGGTGGTTGCTGTTTGCATCAGTGAAAATGTTGTTTCTAAAAGTTATTTAGTTTGGTTTAGTGTTGCTAATGGTTGGTGATTCCATGAATTAGTAACAGTGTGGTTTAGTGTTGTACTTGTCTTCTTTTTTCAGTTTACTATTCACGTTTGATTGCATGATTTAGTGTAGTTTAGTTTAGTTTTGTTTGTCTGTTTTGTTTGCATCAATGAAAATGGGTTGATTTTGTTCTGTTTGACTGTTTTCAGTCTTCTGTTTGCATCATGGGTGTAGACCCTTGGTGGGTTTGGATGGGTGCTCTCTGAAGACAAAATATGTGGGTTGTTGTTTGTCAGTAACAGGTTTGGATGGCAACAATAGTATATTTCCACTGGCCATCTACATTTGCCAGTCAGAATGCTACCAGACTTGGTACACCTTTGAGATGCAGTTGAAGATGCATGAAGGGAAGCTGACCTTTATCTCTGACCAGCCAAAAGGCTTGATTGAAGCAGTGAAGCAACTCTTTCCAGATTCAGATCATAATTTTTGTTTTAGGCATATGTATAAGAACTTCAAGAAGGCAGGTTTTGGTGGGACTATCTTGATGAGACTAAGTTGGAAGGCTGCGAAGACATACAAAGAAGTTGAGTGTGTCTCCCACTTGAAAGAGATTAAGGAAGCTAATCCAAGGGCTCATCAGTGGCTAGTTGATAGGGATGTGAAGAGTTGGTGCAAGACCTATTTTGACACTAGGCTATGCTCAGAGCATATTACTAACAATTTTAGTGAAAGCTTCAATAACTGGAACATTCACCTGAGGAACAAACCAATCTGCAAGTTCATTGATGACTATCACATGCTTGTAATGAGGCTTATGTATGACAGAAGGGTGAAAAATAGCACTTGGGACATCAATGGGTTAGTACCTAGGGCTCAAAAGCTGGTTGACAAGTACTGTGAAATGAATAACCAATTTAGGATGTTTGGGTCCAATGATGGCTTCATCACAATGCAGCATAATGACATTGGCGATAGGTTTAGAGTCAAGACATCTATTAGATATTGTGACTGTAGACAATGGAAACTCACAGGTGTCATATGTGTGCATGGAGTTATGACTCTAGTCAATCAAATACCTCAGTGGGCAGAGTAAGTACTTATATGATTGCTTATATACATATTTTCATTTAATGCAGGTATTGTAGCCCCTATCATTCTGTGAAGGTCTATGTGGAAGCATACTCTAAGGTCATTGTGAGCATAAGAAATATGCGTGAATGGGATGAAGTAAGTTTTATCTTCGTTGCTTGTGTATAGTATTTCCATGTCTGATTAGTATCTCAAAAGCTAGTTAGTATTTACATGTCTGATTAAGGTTTTTATGTGGCAGCCAAGATATTAAGTATTGCCTCCTCTAGTGAAAAGAGGTCCAGGGAGACCTAAGAGAGATATAAGAAGAGATGAAGATGAGGTTCACATGGAACACGAGTTGCAGAAAGTGTAGAATGGAGGGTCACAACAGTAGAACCTGTAGAAACCCTCCTAGGGAGCAGACTGCTGAGGATTGACAAACATCTACGAGGCCTAAATGCACGAGAGCAAGGAACAACAAACCAAAGGGCTAGTGGAAGAGGAAACAGTGAACCTCCAAAGGAAATGCCCACATGTCCACAATCACCAAACTTCCAGCTTGAGATGCTTACAGCTCCAACTTTACACAACAGTTAGAGTATCATGTTCACAACTCAGTTGTAACATCCCTAAATTTTATAAAAACTAATTTATTTTATTTTGAAGTAAATAAAATAGAGTTACATTTAATTGAATTTAAATTTCAAAATTTAGAGTTTTATTTTGTTAAGTTAAAGGGTGGGTGCCCTCAGAATTTTAGTGGGGGCGAATAGCCACCCATAAAAACCCTTCGTTCTTTCTCTTCTTGAGCAACAGGAAGAGCAAACTCCTTCTTCGGTGACGGCGGCTGGCATCGAGACGTTGCCGCACGTTTTTTCACCCAACCTCCCCTATTTTCTTCCTATCTCCTTCCCCTATCTCCTTTTTTTCTTCTCGTTTGGTTTCAGTCTCAGAAACAGGTTCACAGTATGAGAGAGAATTGCAAGAGAGATGGAAACTAGCGGAGATGGCGCAACCGATTGGGGCTACCTTGCGAGTTTGCGTGGTGTGAGAATCAAATCAGTGAGTTTATTTTCATCTCCTCCCCTTTAGATTGTTCTTTGAGTGAATTTTTGGGTTTGTTTATTTGTTGGTGTTTGAAGGAAGTGAGTTCATTTTCATCTCCTCTTCAGATTCTTCTTTTAGTTGAAGCTTGTTGTGTTATTGTTTCTCCATGGTCTGTGATGTTTGTGAGTACCTTTTTTTTTATGATTGATTCAAATTCGATATGGATAAATTATTATGCATATGTGCTTCTTATTGTGATTGGATCATCAAAACATGCTAAATTGATTTGACCTGGTTTATTTCGACCAGCACGCATGATTGATTTCTTTATTTTCTATGTTGTGCTCTGTATATGCATGATAAATTGTCCAAGTGAAATATTTTAGTGTCATTTGATGCTTAGGTATTTGTGCCCAAACTCTTTCGATGAAACCATTAAGTAATCCATGTAAGTCATTGTTCAAGTAGAGATTTGCTCAAAATAATTTAGTAATAGCTATGTAGAAACCATGAACAAATCTATGCTTCTCATTCCTGAAACTTTATTGGTTGAAAAACATCTAATGTACATGTACTCCTTAAAAAATTGTCTAGTTCAAACCTCTTATTCACTTGTTTGATTGTACTTGTGACACCATGGGATCTGCAAGAAAATCAATTAAGAGTTGTTAATTAATAGTAACTTTGGGATCTACAAGAAAATCAATTAAGAGTTGTTAATTAACAGTAACTTAACCCCTTAAAATAAATTACTAGCAGAAACTTTACCCTTAAAATAAATTTGAATGTAACTTTGCTCCCTGCAACAGAACTGACCTAACGAATGATGAAGACGGGCTGCAACTCAAGCTTGCTATCAAAACTTGGCAGAAATGAGTAGTAGAAGCAAAGATGATGTAGATGTAGTAGTAGAAGCAGATGTGAGAGTTATTGGCGGTGAAGTGAAAACGGTGGTGGTGAAGTGGAAACGGTGGTGGTGAAGGAGTTGGTGGATTATCCCAACGTCTTGGTGAAAATTTGAATATCAGCCTTCGATTTTAATTGCATCAACTTTGAATCTCAACCTTTAGATCATTAAATGATATTTTGAACAGTAAAATATGACATTTTTTAATCTAGCACGTGCCTTGATAGTCAAGGAACGTTGACTGTTAGTCTGAGAGGGAAAATGCAGTATAAATGTTAATTGGGAGCAAAGCTAAATTGGCTATATATTTTAGGGGGGAAGTACAATTAACCCATGTAGTAATGACTATTTGAACACATTCAGAACAGTTAACTACTGAAATCTTTATGATTAGAGTTGTATATAAAAGAAATTTCTTTATATTTGATAAATCATTGGGAGAATTAACTTCTAAAATATTTTCTATTGGAGAAAATTTCACGTGCAAAGCTTTGTGTCATACAAATCTACATTGTACATTTTTTGTATCATAGTACAATGATTAATTTGGTCCAAAACTAAGATTGTATTTGATTACATATTTTCTTTGGGAAAGGGAAAATGTTATGCCTCGAAGAGTATTTTAAGCACCATTGATTACACCGCTCCATGCCTCGATACATGATCAATGCACTGATTAAGTAGGGGTTAAGCATGTAATTGCAAACAATAATATTTGAGTTTTTTTTTCTTCAATATTCGGAAAAGATGACATTTATCTCTCAACAACAAGAAAAAAGAAGAAGAAGTGTCACGCCCAGATTTTCGAAGAAAACGAAAAATCCAAAATCCACGCAGAATTATCCGTTTTCCCCAAAACTCGGGACGTGAAAATTCAATAACAACATAAACAAATAGCAGCAACAACTAAACATGATTTAAATTACTGAAACAAATAAAATTCTAACTCGAGAAGACTGACGTTGCTAACTCACTAGCGGAACTCCAGTAACACATCAAAATCTCTAAACCTGAAAGGCTAATTGGCTACATTCCAAAAGGAATGTACCCAAGAAGCAAAAGCAAAAGCTTACTTGGGTCAGCAAATAAGCTGGTGTGAGAAATCTTCATCCCAAAATCAATAAATCCGCACATGACAACATCAAAATAAACAAAATGATAAACAACTACATCATCAGGTAGTTCCTCAATGAGGCAAAGGTGTCATCATCCTAATAAATAAATATGCATTATTTATTACTAATAAATAAAATTTATGAGTTATCAATCCTCATAAATGCAACAACTATACAATTAATAATCATATTAGACTATTATTGAAATATTAACAAAACACATTTTTCTACCTTTAGGAAGACATGTAGTTCTCATTCAATGGTTGAATGAGCATTTAATTCCTTCCTTTTAAGGTAATTATGCACATACACAAAAAGAAATCTCGCTTCTTTTCCACAATCGCACTATCCTCCTTGTGTCGAACACACCTCACCCAAGTGTGCCTCCTTTGCCTTCGAAACCACTCGGAGCGTACATGTTCCAAGTGGGGTGCCACCTCAAGGAACATGTCATCTCACCCGAAGTTCGATAACTGACAAGTATTCTTCCTAAATCTACACGTACAACCGAACTCACATGGAACGGTGCACCGATATGCAAGCAAGTCTGCATACCCATAATAATATCACACGTATACAAGCAAGTCTGTATACAAAACAATTTCTTTTCTTTTCACATTTTTTTTCTTTGGAGTTGTGGAAAAGAGCATAAAAATAAATAAATCCTCAAAACTCTTTTATGGTGACGCTTTGTCAACCATAAATAAATCAATCACAGTATCCACCATTCTCTTGGGGAACAAATAATATTTTCATAAATACATTTCTATAACACAACAGGGATCAAATTTATTCAATATAAGGATACTCCTTAGCAAGACAATTTGCATATCAGTCAAATACAAGTTTATCATCTGATCAGATACTAACCACGTATTTCAAGCCATAATGTAAAATTAAGAATACTAATTTGCATAACACTACTAATACCCAAGTTTATTTATCGTGGTGAAATCTAGCACACTCAGAATAACCAAGTAGCTAAAACCACCTAACACACAACAAATGGAACTGGTTCTCACATCTTCCCTTTGGGGTGGAACTCATCCATTGATCATAACATTGCCGAACACAATCCAAACAAATCAACAACATACCTCCAAACTACATTGACCCGGAGAGGCGAAGATGTGCCGTATCTCAGGACATGAATCACCCAATTCACATAGATATTTGTTATGACCATACTAACATGGAAAAATTCTATAAGTCAAATACGCTCTTATTCATTTCCCTCACTCACACTCAAGCAAAGCCATACTCAAGATGACACGTCAGAATTCCAAGGAAAAATTGGTGTTTTAGAGGGACAATCAGATCACGTATCGGCGTTCTAATGGGATTATCAATGGGTTCCAGATTCCACGTTTCGTCACATGACACGTGTTATGATGATGCACTAGCAAAATCTTGGGTATCATCCCATCTTACTGGATGTAATCCTATTCCATGCTTACAACTAATGTGACTGATTTTAATCAAGTAAAAAATAGTAGATATGTGAACAGGATCTAAAACATTGATGTAAAACCGGAACAGTGAACAGTGATGTCAAACAGGAACAGGAACAGTGATGTAAAATCGGAACAGGAACAAAAACAGTGATGTAAAATCGAAACAGTGAACAGTGACATCAAACAGGAACAGGAACAATAACAGTAACAGTAATAGGAACAAAAACAGGAATAAGAACAGGAACAGTAATAGAAACAAGAACTGTAATAGGAACAGGAACATTAATAGGAACAGGAACAGTAATAGTAAAACCGCAACATGAACAGTGATGTCAATTCGTTTTTTTTTTTTTTCATTTAAGGTTTAAATCAAACCAAGGTTTTAAATCGATTTTTCATTAAAGATATAAATCAAACCAACAATGTCAAATCGATTTTTTTTTCCTCCATTAAAGATGTAAATAAAAATAAAAATGTCTAGGGATAGAGTTTTACTCACCTCTTTTTGCAAGAATCTCAATATTTGAGCAAATTTCTTCCTTCAGCACCTCCCACCTTTTTCAACGTAAGTTTTTTTTTTTCTTTTCTTCTGTATGTATCCAGAGAGAAAAAGGAGGCTAGGGCTTAAATGAGTTTTTAATTGGGGTTTATTTGGCTAAACACAACCATCACTCATCTCTTATTCTTTTAACCTTTATTTCCCTCTAACCAATACCCTAACCATTACTTTCATGAAAGCCCAAATTCAAGCCCAAGAAAATTGAATAAAACCCATTAAGATTAGGGTTTAACTAAAGTATATGTGCACCCTTTTTAATTTTAATTTTTTTAGAGTGTGACTAATTAGTTTACTTAAGGCAAATGTCTTATTTTTTTGGGTTTTCAAATTTTGGCTAAACACACATACACATCTTATTCTATTTAACAAAACAAATTTTTTTTTCCAATAATTGAGATTACAACATATGCCACAATTAATAAACAAGAAATTTTTATATTTATTTAATTAGGCGGGTATTACAATATATACAACTCAAAAGAATCTCGTCCCGAGATTCCGTAGAGGAGGGTAAGTAGGTAATTAATTCTTAAATAAACAAACTACCTTCCGAATGAACCAACACTAGAGTACAAATAATATACCATTCAAAAAAATAAATTTTCTACTAACCTTCCTTAAGAAACAAAACACACATCACGTAGACAAACAAATAGCTCTTGCATATGCCCATAACTTAATGAGGACAATCACACAAAGCTATATATGAAATTTATTAAATTTAATAAATATTAAAAAAAATACGGGATGCTACAATATATACAACTCAAAAGAATCTCGCCCCGAGATTTGGTAGAGGAAAGAAAGTTAAGCGAATTTTGAAAAATACAACTTATCAAACGAAAGAAGATTTTAAAATAAAAATTTCAATTGAATTTAGTTGCATAAATTTTTATTGCCATTGGAAAAGTAAGGGTGTTACAATATATACAACTCAAAAGAATTTCGTCCCGAAATTCGCGAAAAGGGTTAACTAAAGATTCAAGATAACAAACTGCTACAAGAAAACGACACGGAATAATGTCATCCACTATTGACATTAAAATAAGTTAGTCACAGAAATCTCATCTCGAGATTCACGAAGAAAAAGAAACAATAATAAAAGTTCAAGGTTCACCCTTGTCACTTTATCTCTAGACAGTTACACTACTACTCTCCCATATCCACATTTCGAGGATCACCTAGACTCTACCCCAATCTAGGCTAACCAAATACTCTGATACCAAACTGTCACGCCCCGATTTTCGAAGAAAACGAAAATCCCAAAATCCACGCAGAATTATCCGTTTCCCCCAAAACTCGGGACGTGAAAATTCAATAACAACAGAAACAAATAGCAGCAACAACTAAACATGATTTAAATTACTGAAACAAATAAAATTCTAACCCGAGAAGACTGACGTTGCTAGCTCACTAGCGGAACTCCAGTAACACAGCTCAAAATCTCTAAAACTGAAAGGCTAATTGGCTACATTCCAAAAGGAATGTACCCAAGAAGCAAAAGCTCACTTGGATCAGTAAATAAGCTGGTGTGAGAAATCTTCATCCCAAAATCAATAAATCCGCACATTACAACATCAAAATAAACAAAATGATAAACAACCACATCATCAGATAGTTCCTCAATGAGGCAAAGGTGTCATCATCCTAATAAATAAATATGCATTATTTATTACTAATAAATAAAATTTATGAGTTATCAATCCTCATAAATGCAACAACTATACAATTAATAATCATATTAGACTATTATTGAAATATTAACAAAACACATTTTTCTACCTTTAGGAAGACATGTAGTTCTCATTCAATGGTTGAATGAGCATTTAATTCCTTCCTTTAAGGTAATTATGCACATACACAAAAAGAAATCTCGCTTCTTTTCCACAATCGCACTATCCTCCTTGTGCCGAACACACCTCACCCAAGTGTGCCTCCCTTGCCTTCGAAACCACTCGGAGCGTACATGTTCCAAGTGGGGTGCCACCTCGAAGAACATGTCATCTCACCCGAAGTTTGATAACTGGCAAGTATTCTTCCTAAATCTATACGTACAACCGAACTCACATGGAACGGTGCACCGATATGCAAGCAAGTCTGCATACCCATAATAATATCACACATATACAAACAAGTCTGTATACAAAACAATTTCTTTTCTTTTCACATTTTTTTTCTTCGGAGTTGTGGAAATGAGCATAAAAATAAATAAATCCTCAAAACTCTTTTATGGTGACGCTTTGTCAACCATAAATAAATCAATCACAGTATCCACCATTCTCTTGGGGAACAAATAATATTTTCATAAATACATTTCTATAACACAACAGGGATCAAACTTATTCAATATAAGGATACTCCTTAGCAAGACAATTTGCATATCAGTCAAATACAAGTTTATCATCTGATCAGATACTAACCACGTATTTCAAGCCATAATGTAAAATTAAGAATACTAACTTGCATAACACTACTAATACCCAAGTTTATTTACCGTGGTGAAATCTAGCACACTCAGAATAACCAAGTAGCTAAAACCACCTAACACACAACAAATGAAACTGATTCTCACATCTTCCCTTTGGGGTGGAACTCATCCATTGATCATAACATTGCCGAACACAATCCAAACAAATCAACAACATACCTCCAAACTACATTGACCCGGAGAGGCGAAGATGTGCCGCATCTCAGGACATGAATCACCCAATTCACATAGATATTTGTTATGACCATACTAACATGGAAAAATTCTATAAGTCAAATACGCTCTTATTCATTTCCCCCACTCACACTCAAGCAAAGCCATACTCAAGATGACACGTCAAAATTCCAAGGAAAAATTGGTGTTTTAGAGGGACAATCAGATCACGTATCGGCGTTCTAATGGGATTATCAATGGGTTCCAGATTCCACGTTTAGTCACATGACACGTGTTATGATGATGCACTAGCAAAATCTTGGGTATCATCCCATCTTACTGGATGTAATCCTATTCCATGCTTACAACTACTATGAATGGTTTTAATCAAGTAAAAAGTAGTAGATATGTGAACAGGATCTGAAACATTGATGTAAAACCGGAACAGTGAACAGTGATGTCAAACAGGAACAAGAACAGAAACAGTAATGTAAAATCGGAACAGGAACAAAAACAGTGATGTAAAATCGGAACAGTGAACAATGACATCAAACAGGAACAGTAATAGTAACAGTAATAGAAACAAGAATAAGAACAGGAACATGAACAATAACAGTAATAGAAACAAGAACTGTAATAGGAACAGTAATAGGAACGAGAATCGTAATAGTAAAACCGCAACATGAACAGTGATGTCAATTCGTTTTTTTTTTTTTCATTTAAGGTTTAAATCAAACCAAGGTTTTAAATCGATTTTTCATTAAAGATATAAATCAAACCAACAATGTCAAATCGATTTTTTTTTCCTCCATTAAAGATGTAAATAAAAATCAAAATGTCTAGGAATAGAGTTTTACTCACCTATTTTTGCAAGAATCTCAAGATTTGAGCAAATTTTTTCCTTCAGCACCTCGCACCTTTTTCAACGTAAGTTTTTTTTTCTTTTCTTCTGTGTGTATGCAGAGAGAAAAAGGAGCCTAGGGCTTAAATGAGTTTTTAATTGGGGTTTATTTGGCTAAACACAACCATCACTCGTCTCTTATTCTTTTAACCTTTATTTCCCTCTAACCAATACCCTAACCATTACTTTCATGAAATCCCAAACTCAAGCCCAAGAAAATTGAATAAAACCCATTAAGATTAGGGTTTAACTAAAGTATATGTGCACCCTTTTTAATTTTAATTTTTTTAGAGTGTGACTAATTAGTTTACTTAAGGCAAATGTCTTATTTTTTTGGGTTTTCAAATTTTGGCTAAACACACATACACACCTTATTCTATTTAGCAAAACAAATTTTTTTTTTCCAATAATTGAGATTACAACATATGCCACAATTAATAAAAAAGAAAATTTTATATTTATTTAATGAGGCGGATATTACAAGAAGCACAAAGCTCAATGTCAGATATACAAATATATCTGCTCATAAAATCTTGAGATTTGAGTGGAAAGTGATCAATGCCCTACACTCCGTTTGAGAGAAAATATAATTTTTTGCCAATGAAGGGAAAGAAGAAAACATGTTTGAAAATACGCATAGAGCAATCCCGAAATCGCAGTGCATGACGCGCCAAGGGTAAAAAATGATAAAACATCTAAGAAAAAAGTATGTCGAAAGAGTTGTGGTCTCACATAAAATTGAGCTTGGCATTTAATAGCCAAGGGAAAAACCCGAAAGGAGGGAAGTGAAAGTCTCGTTTTCACTGCAAAACCCCCCCTTAGATCATGCCACGTGTCATAGATTTGGTTAAATTTGCTAACATGAATCTTTAGAACTTCTACTTGTAGCCCTGTTATCATAACTGAATTATCAAGGTGATGGCAATCGAAGACAAAGCACCTGATGCCTTGAGCCTTCTGCAATGCATCCAGTGCCCTAAACATTATGCTTTGAACCAAAAACCCTAAGCTTCGTGCATGTCACCCAACGCTCTCTAGGCCTTGAAACCTTTTGACCTTGTTGTGATTGTGTGTGTGATATGACCAATGAGTAATTTTTTTATGCCAATCAAATAATAAATTTGGCGTTACTCCTTGGTAAAGGATTTTCAATTTTGACACCTTAAATTTTTAATTACAAATATTCCCCTATTTTTATATGAATTACAAAATTAACCTCAACGTTATTGTCGTGGCATGCTTGCTCTTTAGGGTCACGAGTTCAAATCTCTACACCAGAGTGGAGACTATCCCAACTTATACTCTTCCCTGCACTTACCAATGGGAACATCTTGGCTATTTCATCATGGCTGGTGACTTGAAGAATCTAACGGCCAAAGATTTAGGGAATGCCCAATATCCTACAAACGTATCATTGATCACCTGTATTGAAAATTCAGAGATTCTGTGATAAGAATAAGCACCACCAAAAAAAAAAAAAACTGTGAAAATGCCAAAATAATCAATTAGGATTTCAAATATAAATAAATAATTTGCAAACGAAGCCAAGAGCTAAACTCAATCACTTGTTCTTCCCCACAGTAGGTCCCTAATTTTTATTTTTTATGAGAACCAAATCTTAAAGAATCACACATAAATGGGTGAGAGAAAAAAGGAAATAAATAACCATATAACAGGAAGGGGCAGCTTGTCAATGACCATACACCTAGGTTTCCTAGGGCTCCCAGTAATAAAACTTAGTATTGCTCCAGCAAAACACTTTGCCTAGGAGGTGATCAACTCAAGTCACTTAACCTTGATTTTCACATTACTGGTCGACTAGACAACCATGACATCTTTCACATTAAGAGGTTAAATGTTTGCTACAGATAAAAGGATTAAGCAAATATTTTTGTCAAAACATAAATTCACAATCATTGATCAAACAAAGACAAATATGGTTTTGTATTATTTCTTCTATTCGGCAGAGACTTATGGAAGTTATCACTAATGCCATCCCCAGAGGCCAACTTGATCATTGTGGACTTAACCCCCATACATGGTATAGGATTGAGCATACAATTTTTGTTGTACAACAAAGTTGCAACAGACCTACTTGAAAAAATAATTTTACAAACAAAAGACAGAGAGATCAAGTGGGTCACTCTCTACTGCAATAAGCAATTTTGCAACCTGTGATATTTCACGAAGGGGAGCATGAGCGCAGACTGCTACAATCATCTGCAATGATTACCAAGATCAACAATACATATGTGAACAGATAACACTTCTTTCTTTAATAACCATACCATCAACATGTTAGAATTTATTTTGTCAAAACTTACTTGTTTCACAATTTTCACAATAAAACTCCATTTTGTGATACTCCAATGTTTGGCAGACAATTACACCAGACAGCAGCTATTGACAGGTTATAACTCCCACACATGCTGTAGGAGTCGAAAAAAGAGTTCAGACATTTTCTTCCTCTTCCATCTATTAGTTGTTTGTAAGATTCTTTCAGTGTAAATGGCAGATTGGGATTAGTGGGAGTAAAAAAAATAAAATTCCTATTAAGTCTTTTTTCGAAAATCACTCCCAAGTGAGGCTACTACAACGAGAGTTGTTGCCAATATGGGTTTTATGATCAATCTTTCATTGGTACCTGGCAAACTAATCACCATGTCTGCCCTGCGCTCACCATCTCTTACCGAAGCAAGTAACAAAGACGGAAAAGGTGAAGTGAAAATAAAAACTCACGAACACTAGTACTAGGATTCAGAAAGAGAATCATGACAATTGAGCTATTCTGCTTTTCAACCACAACATAGTTGCACCTGCGAGGTAATTGGCAATATATACAAATTTCACACCAAGTGTGGTGAACAATTTTTTTCTTACCAAAGTGGAACTAATTTTTGAAGAACTGGAAATACAAAATCATTATGTATATACGATTTAGAGAACCAATTCAGAAAGTGTTAAATATAAGGCAACAAATAGACAGTATCACCACATGCAAAAAGTATAAAACAGATCGCAATAAAATAAAGTACATTTGATACCGTACTAGACCCATTGACTAGGCGGTTTGCCAAAGTTTTCGAGAAACCAATTACGAGAGCAAAATACTACAGAGTTTTGAAGAAAATAGGTAGTAAAAAAAGATAGAAAACTACAAATCCACTTCAGCATAAAATTATGGTTTTAAAAACCAAATAGTAGCACTTGATGAAAAACATAAAGATGGATTTTCCATGAGCTCCAGTAACTTCAGAAGAATCACCACTCCACTAATAAAAGGATTGAAGCACCTATGAGGAATCTGCACATGGAATAAGTAAAACATAAAAAAACAGTTTCAAAATAGAACAAAACTGGGTTTCCAAGTTAGAGTTTGCATACAGCAGAGAACAAAAAACATTTCTTTTGGCAAACAAAATAACAACTTTAAATGTGAACGATCCCCAAACTTAGTAATATAACTGGCAGTGGAAGATCTTTGCTATATAAATGAAAGAAGTTATTCATCTAAATAGATAAATAAAAACGTCGCTCTAATCACAAAATATTCAAGATATGAGAGTCACCCAGTCGAAATATGTAAATCTGAAAATTCAGTAGAAACAACTTTGCAAAACACCTTGCCAAAAGGGGAACACGTCCCAAAAGTTACTATTGATGATTGCCCAAGTACTAAAAATCTCTGAAATCAATATATGAGATGAGCCTTGAATGTTAACATTAAATACAACAACCACAATGGACCAAGAAGTAAAGCTATTATCAAGCTCAACAGTTGAGTCTTGAATGTGAACATTTAAAATGAAACGAACAAAAATTGTAAAGTGGTAAATAAAAATTAAATAAGCATATTCGACAAAATATTACCAATTGAGTAAATATGACTAGATGGTTAGCTCTAGGTGGACACCACAAACCCAAGATTATAATGTCATGTATCCTCGTTCAAGTTAAATATCAACTTGCAAATTCATCAACTGTTAAAGGTACACAATGGCATTCTAATTCATCACTAAATGGACATCTTAAGCTTTTAGATTTCCTATATTGCTGGATATAGAAACAGCTAAAAAGAAAGTGCTTCTACTTCAAAATCCCTGTGAGGATGTGACCCAATTGCAAGCCTCCTTGGAGAGGATAACTGATCAATTGTGCTGGCACCTTTCATCTTCCGATTGTTATCAATCATTGTAAGAACAAGAATTGACAATTAATTTCAATCACAATACATCTTCATTAACATTATCCGCACTATAATACAAGTGAAGATCTTTTGCATCCTTTTTTTCTGTCTTCGCATTCATGTGGACCAGCAACTTTACTCATCATCATCCAATATTTTGTCCTATCGCGTTTCCTATTACAGTGGACCCAACTTTTTAACTCTTCATTCGATGTGTTATTAATGCACCGCTAAATTGGCAAGAAATTGTTTATCGGTGGGTGATCGATACGAATTGGGTATTTAGTGTTTTGGTTTAACGGTCACAGATTAATCGGCGAGAAATTGGTGAGTCACCAATATATAGGCTCATCCAACTCGCCAATTTATCGCTATATATATATATATGCTTTGAAAAAAAAGATCGATTAAATTTGATTAAGTAAATCGTTCCTGTACCGCAAAGAGTCCGTTTTCTGATTTAACTACATAGATTCGAACATCGAACGCTTCCATCAAAAGATGTTTAAAACCCACAAACCATTTTTCAATGAAGCCCAACCACCTTAATTTTAACTTTCAACTAAAAAACCAAAAACGAAGCTCCCACTCCCTTATAATGTTACGATGAAAACCTATGAGTTGGTTAACGAATTCCCATTAAGAAATGTACTTTGACATCTTTATCTTAAAATAGAAGTCGTTTAACTTTTAATTCCAATTTTTGCAAGTTGAATTCGTTAATAACAAATGAAGTTTGCAAAAGAATGTCAACAATACAATACTAAACTACTATAATCAACGAAGCACGGACTTTTCGAAAAACTTGCCGTATCCATGTTCGACACGTACCCAACACCGACACTTGATCAATGTGTCGACAGGTGTCAGACATATGGTCATTGGTCAACATGTCAAACACGCCTCCGATACACCCGAAACTTGGTCAGGACACAATCAAGACTTGAAAACAAACTTTGTTTCATTTTCTTACTTTTTGATATTTGCAAATAACCACCTAATTTAATGGTTGTTGATTCATATGAAGTGAAAGACTCTTTCAATTGCGATTTAAGCAAATATGGGTAAAAAGTCACTAAAGCATCGAGATAGTCTGTATTTTTTCTTAATCTTTGTTTCTTCTTGTTCTCTCATTTGCTTCTTCTCTCCTCTACTTTTTTTTTCAAAACACTCTAGGAAGACACTTATTAGCTGGGTAGTTAAATTGCTTCGCGGTCCATTACCGAATTACAATTAATTGGGAATAGTCGAAAACAATTGGGAATAATCGGATTTAATCGATATATTTTTTTAAATCATATATTTTTAAAATTTAATCATAGTCATATAAAAAAATAAATAATTAATCAAAATACTATAAATTTGTAATTATATTACTTCACTAATTCATACAATGAACTTAATTTTGCAGGTTGGAACTAGTTCCCTGAGCTGCTTGTTTAGGAAGCACAACAAAAAGCAAGCAATAGAAACAACAAGTCAATCTAATGCTCACAAGCAATTGAACATGCACAACATTTGCAAGGAAGGAGCAAATTTGAACATCAGAAATCAGAACATGGCATAACCACAAAGCAAATATAAACACTGAAATGGCGGTTCAATCAGAGGCTCGTGATGCTCAAATTACAAAAAAAAAACACACACACACAGAAAAAAAGGAAGAATAAAAGATCTGAAATTTTATCGAAAAAAAAAAACAGATCTTAGATCTGAAAGACGAAGAAAACAAATCTTCTTCTTCCCGGTTCTTCTACAGTTTACTTGGAGAAAACTAGAGAGGAATGTCAATCCCTTTCCTGACTTCGAATCCAATTAGGAATTTGAAAGAAGAAAAAGGGATCTGAAAGAAGATGAAGAACAGATCTCAGATCTGAAGAACGAAGAAGAACAGATCTCAGATCTAAAAGAAGAAGAAGAACAGATCTCCTTCAGTTCAGATCCTTCAGCTCGACACCTCCTTCAGTTCAGATCCTTCCAAGGTACGTTCTTCTTCTTCTTCTTCTTCTCAATCTTCACTTCGTCCTTCGTTCGTTCTTCTTCCTTCATTCTTCTTCTTCTTTCAATCTCTGGAAAAATGAAATCGATTAGGTTTGTTATTTTTTTTTATAAAGACGATAAACCGGCGAGTCAAATCAGCCGATTATGCGGTGACTCGCCGATTTTGGGCTGATTTATCTGAGTCCGTGAAGGCCAATCGAGTTTACTCAATTCGAAACGGTCTAGATCCATTTTTCGATTAGTGGCCGATTTAATAACTAAGCTTATTAGATTATTATTTATGTTTATATGACTTATTAAAAATAATAGTATGATGCATCGACGTGTATCCAAGTTCTAGTTTTTGATAAATTGTCGAGTTGATGTGTCGTGTCCGCGTCCTACATGACACACATGTATGTGTCCATGCATCCTTGATCATAATATCAAATAAAATGCTCTAAACATTATAAAACCCTCTTTAAATTTCACTTATATGTTATAACTCCAAATAAGTCATTAACAAAAACCAACTTCTTTAAAAATACTAAATAATTTTTTTATTTAAATTAAAGTAATAGAAATCAAAGTAATATTAAAGAAAAAAGGAACCCAAAAACTACCACTCAAAGTGCATACCTGTGCTTTACCTAGTGACCCATATAGGGATTAACACCACCACCTAGATGACCTCCTTGCTGCCCTCTTCCACCACTACCCTGACCCATCTGAGGGTTTTGGTATCCACCTTGGTTTCCATAGCTACCACCCATCATGCCCTGGCCTCCAGCCTGATTTCCATATCCACCATGCATCGGTGGCACAGCCTGGTTTGGTGTCCCAAGGGTTCCAAGCAGGTTAGTCAATCCCAATCCAGCACCACTCTGAGATGCAAGCAATGCTGTCAAAGCCTGACCCAGCACTGGGTTCAATGCAGGTGAAGCTCCCTGGTTGTACCCCATACCAGGAGATGGTGCGGGTGCCATCAAATGTCCACCAGAACCTCCTGTCCCTGCACCGGGACCCATAAAACCAGGGTTCTCATTCCTCACAAACTGCGAATGACCACCACGTCCAGCTCCATGTCCCTGGTGATGATGCCCTTTGCTCGGCTTCGGACCATCAATTGCCTTCTGACAATGTAATATATGCCCTTCAAAGTTCTTATGAGGCTCCTCCAATGCCTTCTTTGCACTCTCAACAGACTTGTAAACAAATAGAGCAAACCCCTTTGGCTTTCCTGTCTGCTTATCTAACCCTAAAGGACCTTCCTCAATTTCTCCAAACTTGGCAAGGAAATTAACCAATTTCTGAGGATCAATATCAGCAGACACATTACTCACATAAATCTTCCTCTGAGTGTACTCTGAAGCCGGCGGTGCTGCGGGAGCAGGAGGCGGAACCGGACCAGCAGAAGCCAATTGGCAAGCAGTCATCCTATTCCCAATCTTCTTCTGCGGCTCCTTCAATGCCTTGCTAGCCCCACTCCGATGCTTAAACAGAATAAAGCCATACCCTTTGGACTTCCCTGTGATCTTGTCACAAACAGCATTACAATCGTCAATCTCACCATACACTTTGAAGACATTAGTAAGAATATCGGCATTGGTATCCCACCCAAGACCGTGCACGAAGATCTTCCTATGAACAGGGTCAGTCTCGGCAACATTGCGAATTCGATCGAGAACATCGGGATGATTCTCAGCTGCCTCGCGAAGAAGATCGACGAGTTGGTCCTTGGTGAATGGCTCCACGAGCTTGGAAACAGGCTCCTCGACGTCTTCGTCATCATCAGCATCAACAGAATCGCCATTAGGGTTTACGGAGGATGGGTCCTGCGAGGGGGCATTTTCGGGTTCTTCCTCCTCCTCTTCTTCCTCGGCTTCCATTCCTTCTTCTACTTCGACTTCGACTTCGACTTCGTTCATCAGAACCTGCGCTTCCGCATGTTCTTCTGGTTTAACTTCTTCGGGCTTTGTTTCGGGTTCCTTCGCAGGTGCGGTAGCTTCGGTCTTGGTCTCGAGCTTTCGCTTCTTTGCCATGGCGGGAAAAGGGAAGAAATCGAAAGAGGGATGGAATGCGGGGTGGATGTAGGGAAACAAGGGTTTTTGCTCCGTTAGGGTTTGGACCAATTCAAGTCCCAAGAGCTATTATATCTCAAGCAGCACGAGGGTGGGTCGATTTTGTGACATGTGCGTGCATGCTCCTTCGGCGTACCATATTTATACGCGTTGGATACTTTTCTTCTTCAATAGAAGGTTACAAAAACAATAATGATTTTTTTTTTTTTTTTTTTTTTGTCTAAGCACAAAGATTTGTATTGAAGATAAAAAGATAAAAAAAATATAATTATTCCTATATCAAGGAATGCCAAGACACTATAAATGTGTAAAAAAATATGTGTCTAAAGAGATTACAAGCCGAACTCATCTTCTACAATAATTCCCTAATCTCGAAAAAGATAGAGTGTTCATAAGAAAAATAATTCCCTAATCTTTCACAACAATTCTCTAGTCTCGATAAAAGGCGTCAAAAAACAATTCCCTAATGGTTTCTTTTAGTGATTTTTCAAAAGTTTCGATCTAATACTATATTAATTATGGGTCAAATTGCAAAAACAATATTTGTATTCCGAAGAAAATGGGTTTTGAAAATCGAATCAAAAAATTGATTTTCACCATTATTCTGTAAATGCGTTGTATCGACAGCGATTATTGATTTTGAAATTTGAAATCGATCGCAAATAGTTATAAATCGATAATTTTCTATTCACCCTTAAAACCCAAATTTCTAAACCCATTAAATGAAAAAGTACATTTATTTCAAAATTTAAAATCCACAACAAATTATCATTTTACGTTGTTCTTTATTAATATACTAGGGTATTCCCCGTGCCGTTGGCACGATAAAAGTTTAACATGATAAATAGAGTTTAGTTTACTTTAAATATCAAGATTTAAAAAAATGTCAAAATGTTAGGTAAATTCTATGTTATCCGTTAGATTCTTATAGTTGGATGAATCTCAATCATTTTTTATCTCCAACCTCAAATACCATCATGTTATGTAATATAGACTAGGGTATTCCTCGTGTCGTTGGCACTATCGTTCGATGTTAAATATTTTCATCGCGACTTATCTTTTGCAATGCCACTCAGGGTTTTTTCTGTATTGAAAAATCTCTCGATATGCCTCTGGGGTTTTAGCTCAATATGTTATTAGCACCTGTTACATGAGTTTAAACTAAACTATAATTAAAAAAAATTAAAAACTTACATATCTCTTCAACGTGCAATTGAAAAATGTATATAAATGAAACAAAGTGAAAAAATGAACATTTTTCGCTACTTAAAACCATTGGCACGACCATTTAGGGCTGAACAAAAAACCGATCAAACCGATTAAACCAACCGAACCGATGGTTCGATTTAAATTCGGTTCGGATCGGTTTTGGTTTTAAAAAATTCAAAACCGAAGTGGTCGATTCGGTTTTCGATTTTTATATGATTTTAACCGACCAAACCGAATTGACCGAATATATATAATAAATAAATATATTTAATATATAAATAATATAATATGTTTAAAATAGTCGGTCGGTTCGGTTTTATTTCAGTTTTGGTTCGATTTTAGTCGGTTCGGTTTGGTTACGGTTTGCATAAATTAGAATCGGTTCGGTTTTGTTAATGGTTGGTTCGGTTTCGGTTTGAAAATTTTAAAACTGAACCGATGGTTCGATTTTCAGCCCTACGACCATTCAACTTCTCATTTTTTGAGATTTTTTTACAACCGCCCTTGTTTCTTAACATTTAATGAAATGCAAATACAAAATCCACCTAACAAAATGACAATAATGTGTTTGAAACACGTAACTTATAAATTTGAAATAGAAAATATTTGTAGAGATTATTAGGCTAGAGGCATTGGAAAAGGAAACTAAAGAGTTGTGCAAGATGTGCAATGCATGTAAAGTTGCGTGGTAAACATATATGAATTGTTTCATAGAGGGAATTAATTTATACACTTGTCCTCTATATGAAACTCAAATAAATAAGAATAATTGAGGAATGAATTTAGCATGAGCCCGTTCATTCAAATAATAATTAGATGTTACCTTAAAAATATTTATCTAATAAATATATATTGTCATTCAAGACACATGTCACTAATCATACCTCAAGGTTGCGATACATATACCATTACCATTAAACATATGTTTCTAATATCTATCGTGAAATCCATATTTTATTATCCATTGCGGCATTATCTCATCCACAAATATTTGTCACACCTTGTAAGTTTGAATGTGTAATTCATCAAATAATTAAATATACATAATGAACTACTATAACATTACTCTACATGCTAAATGTTTGAGTAGGATAAATAAATATACTTACATTCTTAATCATCATCATCATCATCAACATTTGAAGAAAAGTAAATAAATAAACAAATATCAAAATGTTGGGTATGGAAATCGAACCCATGCACTCTTATTGGGGACCAACTTTAAGCCTCAACCATTAGATCTTCATGTTTGGATAAATCTCAATCGTCTTTTATCTCCTAATTAGTGAGACACCATTCTGATTTGTAAGATAGATTATCCATTGTGGGATTATCTCATCCACAAATATTTGTCACACATTGTAAATTTGAATGTGTAATTCATCAAATAAATTAATATGCATAATGAACCACTATAACATTATTCCACATGCTAAATGTTTGAGTATGATAAATAAATATACTTACATTCTTAATCACCATCATTTGAAGAAAAGTAAATAAATAAAAAAATATCAAAATGTTGGGTATGAGAATCGAACTCATGCACTCTTATTGGGGATTAACTTTAAGTTCCAACCATTAGATCTTCATGTTTGGATAAATCTCAACCGTATTTTATCTCCCAAATAGTGAAACACCATTATGATTTGTAAGATAGATTATCCATTGCCGGATTCTCCCATCCACAAATATTTGTCACACCTTGTAAATTTGAATGTGTAATTCATCAAATAAATTAATATACATAATGAACCACTATAACATTACTCCACATGCTAAATGTTTGAGTAGGATAAATAAATAAATAAATAAATAAATAAATAAATATACTTACATTCCTAATCACCATCATCAACATTTGAAGAAAAGTAAATAAATAAACAAATATCAAAATGTTGGGTATGAGAATCGAATCGAATTCATACACTCTTATTGGGGATTAACTTTAAGTCTCAACCATTAGATCGTCATGTTTGGATAAATCTCAACTGTCTTTTATCTCCCAAATAGTGAAATATCATTCTGATTTGTAAGATGGATAGATACTAGGGTATTTTTCGTGTCGTTGGCACGATAAAAAGTTTAAAACTTATCAAAACATGATCACCCTTAAGTTTTCATTATTCATACTTAAATGCCTAATTAACATCATCACAATTGAAAAACAAATATCAAAATGTTGGGTATGAGAATCAAACCCATACACTCTTGGTGTTTTAAGTTTTATGTGATCCGTTAGATACTTATATTTGGGTAAATATCAACCATCTTTTATCTCCCACCTAGAACACCATCCTGTTATGTAATATTCTTAAATGCCTAATCACCACCATCATCAATTGAAGAAAAATAAATAAATATCAAAATGTTGGGTATGAGAATCGAACCCATGCACTCTTGGTGCTTTAAGTTTTATGTGATCTGTTAGATACTTATATTTGGGTAAATCTCAACCATCTTTTATATCCCACCTCAAACACCATCTTATTCTGTAATATAGACTTGGGTATTCCCCGTGCCGTTGGCACGATAAAAGTTTAAAACTTGTCAAAATATGATTACCCTTGAGTTTTCATCATTCATACTTACATGCCTAATCACCACTATCAACAATTGAAAAAAAATAAAAAAATGTTGGGTATGAGAATAGAACCCATGCACTATTGGTTCTTTGAGTTCTATGTGATCCATTAGATTCATATATTTGGTTCAATCTCAGCCGTCTTTTATCTCCCACCCCAAACACCATCCTGTTTTGTATATATAAATTTAGTTTATTCCCTTATCCCATCTTCACCAACACCAATACTGCCACAACCTTCCCTCTTCTCATCCCGGTCAATCGACCATCATTGTCTTCTTATCCCTTTCTATCGATCAACCACAATAACCACCTCTATCATTTTCATTCCCTATGTCAATAAACAACCACAACCTCTATCATCTTCATCCCTTATCTATTAGACAACCACCTCCACCACCCACCTTAATAGATTGGAAAAGAAAAAGAAAACAGAGAAAAACTTGGTGCTAGTAAGAGAGAGTGTTGGTGTTGATTGGTGAGAGAATGAGGGTTGTATGGTGGAGCATGAGAAGTTTTTGAAAAAAAAATTAACAAGTCATTAAGGGTGAAAGAAGAAATTTGGTAGGGTAAGCATAACAATTCCCCAAAAGATCCACATTATCTTGATATAAAAAGGGGATAATAGGAGTGTAAGTTTTTTTTTTTTTACAAATGGTAAGCCATCTATCGCTCTATCTCAGAGTGACATTTATTGTGACCTTCCTCACACTCGATTTGGGTGACGGGTGGTACATCCACTACAACAAAAATGGCCTTTCAAGGCATTGCATGAATGTTGTGACAGGATATGGCATTTAGTGCAAGTCACATTAGTCCATGTTATCTTGTTGACATATAGTTACCCTAAAAAATGTTATCCTAAATGCTACGGTTGTGTGACCTATTGCATGTACATAAATGTTATCAATTGTTTGTTTTTTAACATTTTGGAAATGCTATCATTAATGGCCTTTAAAATGTTATCATATTATACAGTTATATTATCTGAAAATATATAATTATAATTAATAATAATGAAATCAATCAGTAAATAAATAATAATATTAATAACAACAAATATTATATATCCGAAATAAACAATTAGGTATAATTATTTAATTCAATTAACTAAAATCAAACAACAAGCTCCAATGGCCATAAACATATCATATGCTAGTTAACCTTTCCAAACTAGAACAACAAACATTTCATTAATTGGTAAGAGTTGTTATTTGTCATCATTAGTTTGAAGTAAGATTATGAAAAATGAGAAGAGTGAAGATAAAGAGTTTACAAGTGCATCAAACATAAACCTTCTTATATCTTGAGGTGTTATATTGGTGTAAGAAGATGGTGGAGGACACGCTGTTAATTTGTTTTTAATTCCATTCATGGAACTCTATGACAAAACAATCGACCAAAAGACTCGACCGTGTAACCTTGTAAAAGCCCACAATGTTAACGAATCAAACTCACTGAAGGTGGTGTCTAGAAGCATGGTTCGGTCAACTTGATCAAAGCATCTTCCAATCAAGCTTGGTTTGTAACTGTATCATCTTATAGTATAGGAGTATTGGAACATCTCTACTAACAAAAATTCTAAAGAGCCACACCCTTAGGGTTAGGAAGGCTCTGTGTGTGTGTGTTGTGTTCGATTGATGGATTATGAAGATCTCTAGGATAATGGAGGGTATTGAGGCTCCCTGGCGCTCTAGATCGACTCCTCTACTAATCTTAACCTTAATTTGAGGTTGAGCATGCATAAGTATGCTTTAGTGGATTGTTTAAAATTACACACACAAGAGAATAACACGTGTGTGGATCGTAAGCATGCATTTACACTTTGGCTGTCTTGAAAATATATTGTAGTTTTAGCTATGCATGTTAGACAATTGTTTGTGGGCTGAAAGTGGAGCAACGATGGGTGTGAAAGAGAGGATGCAGACGAGGTGGAAGAATGGGTGGCTGGTGGTGACGGCGAAGTAAACTCATAGTGTGGGAAAATGGGGGGTTGGCTAGTAGTGGTGGGGAGCTAAAATCATCTACGTGGAAGGAATGGGTGGTGATGGTGGTCAATGAATTTAGATAGAAAGAAGGAAAAAATGGGAGGAGGGACGTTAGCAGTGGTGCTGGGGAACAAAAATCAAATGGAAAGGGAGGAAGGAAGCGGCCGGTACGGTGGTAGGGAGAGGAATGGGACGATTGTGGTGGTGGGTGAATTCAGAGAGACATGAAGAATTGGTTTGATGTTGTTGAATTTCATCTTTTTTTTTTCTTTTTTTTTTTCTCTCATGCTAATCTTAATTTCTCCCATTTTATTTTGCCATGTGATGTGTCATGGTCAATCAAGGGATAAAGACAACTGAATCAAACTCCAATTTAATTAGATTGGATGATATAGTCACCAATGACTCATTTCCTATTCCTTTTAATGCGTCCAAATCCGGTTTCATAGAGATCTGACCTGCAAAACAATGTTAGATCTGATCTGACTATCTAAAAGAGAGTTTGTTGTTGGTAATTTCCTTGGCACGAATCAATAACAGAAAGACTTAGTGCGAATGGAACATACTACAGACTCTCAGGTCAACAATCAAGGCTACCCTTCCGCCAGTGAAACTGAGTTACCAATCAGGCATATACCAAATCCAACACCAGAAGAACCCATCATGCTAGGTAATGTAGTACCACCACATGGAGTGGTGGCCCAATCATCTCAGACGTCTGGCGATACAATGACAGATCCCCGTGTGAACCAGCTCTTGGTCTAGATGAATTATCTGGTCAAAGTGGTTGAAATGCTCACCCATGAGCATGCTGCATCTGTTGAGCCCGCCCAGTTCAACAAAATTATGCCAAACACGTTCGAGAGAACCACAAAGTTCCTACCGAACCTCGACGAACAAACTTTGAAGGCAGCGAACCACAAGGAGATGGCTCCCAGAGTGATGAAATTCTTCCACAAATTTCATTCAGGATCGGAGTCACAAATCCCAACGTGCTTTACGAATTGGCCAGACCGCCATTATCCGACTCACTCATGAAAACCCCCTGCCGAAAAAAATTTATTCCCCCAAAGTTTGAAACTTATGATGACACTATTGATCCAACAAACCATCTACGATATTTTGACCACATGATGGCCCTGAAAGAAAGCACAACGTCCATTTCGTGCCGAACCTTTCCAACCAGCCTCACATCCACAATGATGAGTTGGTTCAACAGTCTACCACCTAGGTCGATAGACTCTTTCCAAGCATTAGCAAAACCTTCATCACAAGGTTCAATGGCAGCCAGTGGATAAAAAATAGCCCACACTACTTACTCCACATCAAGGAAAAGTCTAAAGAAACCATCAGGGAGTACGTTACTCGTTTTACTGACAAGTTAACTATGATCGACGGATGCATTGATGACACAACCATATCCACTGTCCCTTTCAGATTAAAAAGATGTCCATTATACAACTCTCTAAATCTGGATCCTCCGAGAAACATGCTGACCCTATTGAAGACCACTCAAAAGTACATCACCCTCGAGGAGATGTTGGTCGCCAAGAAGAACGAATATGAGAAAAGATCATTACCAACAAATCAGGAAAGGAGAAAGGAGAGACGAAGATATGACAGGCAAAGGGAGGAAAATGAAAGGTGAAAAGGCATCAGACCAATGGCAGGTCAGAGTTTAGCAAACAAGAACCCGAAAAGCTGCAATCCAGAAGACCTATACATGAACGGTCAATGAATGCGGCCAACACGACGTACAAACCGTTCACAGTTTTGAAAACAAGTTGAGCAAATGTCTTGAAGTTCATGGCAAAGCGGGAGGACATTTAATGGCTACTCAAGCTAATGGGAGATCCGTCCGTATGAGATAAGAGCAAGTATTGTTCTTTCCACAAGGACCATGGACATGACAAAGAAGACTGCTACAACTTGAAGGATGAAATCGAGTACTGGATCCAGAGAGGGCGACTCAGAGAATTTGTTGGCTTGAAAAACAAGTAGTCCAAAGGGAAAGAGAAGGCAAACGCTTCCACGGGGTCAAACGAGCAGTCTAGATAGTTGATATATGTCCTACACGGCGTAGCTGGAAAGAAGGAACGATCTAGCCGATCACGGATATGATCAATTTGGGATTTACGAACGAGGATCCAATACCCGGAGCCTTCTATACAATGCACCATTACAAATCAACGAACCCATACCTTTTTCGAAGATAACACAAAGGGAGTTCATTTCCCCATACCGATGCTCTGGTGATTTCAGTATTGATAGCTAGATGGAAGTTCAAGAGAGTACTAGTCGACACCGATAGCTCATCCAACTTTCTGTACCTGACGGCATTCCGCAATATGCAATTCAACAAATAGATACTTACACCCAATGACCAGCGAAAAGATGCAATTTAGTGAAGAGTAGTGCCGCCCATTCGGAATGATTCGATTACTAGTCGAAGAATGAGATCCAGGTAAACAACGAGTCCTATTAACGAACTTTCTTGTTGTCAACACACCATTCACGTACAACATGCTTCTCGAAAGACCTTGGATACGCGAGATGGGTGCAGTGTCCTCTACCATGCATCAATGTCTGAAGTATTACACTGATGACAACATCGGGGTCATCAAAGAAGATCAACCAATTGCATGTGAATGTCACTACTCAGTAATTAAGGCCCCGAACATATAGCAATCACTGTTACGACCAAAGAAGTCATTGTAGCAACCCGATCAATCGCAAATGAATCTCGGCCTACAAGAGGACAATGTAGCTCCAATCAGGCCAAGAGGCAGACCTAACACTGAACAACCATAACAAGAAACAACACCAGTCCATCTGGATGGTGAAGAGGGAAGAAAAAAAAAATCCGGATTGGCACAAAAATCTACCTTGAACTAACTAAGCAGCTGACCTAACTGTTGAAAGACAACCAGAACGTCTTCACATGGACAATGAAAGATATGGTAGGCATTGATCTCTTTGTCTTCACTCACATGTTGCAAGTCAACCTGGACAAGAAGCCAGTACGACAGAAAGAAGGCTAGTTGCTCCAAAATGCAACCAAACAATAAACGAGGAGGTGCATCGTTTAATGAATGCAGGGATGATAAAAAAATCCCACTACCCTGACTGGCTAGCCAACACAGTTTTGGTAAAAAAAATGGTAAATGGAGAGTGTGTGTAGACTACACGGATCTGAATAAGGCATGCTCAAAAAGTAGTTTCCCACTCCCATGAATAAATCAGATAGTGGACACCACTGCCGGACACAAACTCCTAAACTTCATAGACGCATACTCTGGCTACAACCAGATACAAATGCACCCACCCGACCAAGAAAAGACATCTTTCATAACAGAAAGAGGTATGTACTACTACCAAGTGATTCCATTCGAACTAAAGAATACGGGAGCCACGTACCAACGTCTTGTGAACAAGATGTTCAAAGATGAGATAAGCAAGACCATGGAGGTATACATTAATGATATGCTAGTCAAAATCCTGCACAAAAGTGACTACATCAAGGACCTCGAGCAAGCCTTCTCCCAGCTTTGAAAGTACAAAATAAAACTGAACCTAGAAAAATGTACATTGAGGGTAAAGTCAGGGAAATTCCTCTGGCACATGGTCAATCAGAGAGGAATCGAAGCTGATCTTAAGAAAATACAAGCATTCATCAACAAGCAGTCACCTACCAACATTAAGGGTGTGCAAAGCCTCAATGGTAGAATAGCAGCCTTGAACAAATTCATTTCCAGATCGTCAGACAAATGTCTTCTCTTCTTCAAATTTTTTTAAAGGAAACAAAACGTTCAAATGGATTGAAGAATGTGAAGAGGCTTTTCAAAGCCTGGAGGTGTACATTGGATGTACTGAACTGCTATCAAAGCCAAACACATGAGAAATGTTGTACTTGTACCTATTAGTGTTCGAACATATCATCAGCTTAGCGCTGATATGAGAGGAAAATGGCACATAGAAGCCAATCTACTACGTTAGCAAGACATTTGCGGATGCAGAAGTTAACTACCTGGCTTTGGAGAAGCTAGCACTTGCCCTGGTCGTATCTTCAAGAAAGTTACGACAATATTTCCAAGCTCATCCCATTACTGTCATGACCGAACAACTACTTTGGTCGATGCTGCACAAACCAGAACTATCCAGAAAAATGGTGAAGTGAGCAATAGAGCTCGGTCAGTTCGACATCAGTTATGCTCTTAAGACTGCAATAAAAGCTCAAGCATTAGCAGACTTCATTATTGAATTCATGGGCATCAACGATCGTCGACCGAACAACAATCAATAGGAAGAATACATTGAAGAAACTGTTCACGAATGGATCCTGCGCTGTGATGAAGAATCCTACGAGAAGGGGAGTGGAACAGGAAAAATCCTATATAACTCGGAAGGCGTAACATTGGAAAAGGCGATAAAATTCAGTTTCAAATCCTCAAACAATGAAGCCGGGTATGAAGCAGTGATAGCCGGATTACAATTGGCCAAACACCTCGGAATAAGAGAAATCAAGATTTTCATTGACTCCAAATTGGTGGTCAATCGGTTGAACAACGAATTCTAAGTCAAAGAAGCTCGGATGAAAGCCTATCACTAGAAAACAAATGAGTTGATTGAAAGCTTCAAAGCTGCAACCGTTCAATGATGCGCAAGAGTAGAAAACGACATAGTCAACAACTTTGCCAATGAGGCATCACGAGCTAAAAAAAATGATAATCCACTCGTCATAGTACATGAGAGCTCAATATTGGAAAACCAAGTACAAGAAACATATACAATAGATCAGAAGAACAATTGGATGACTTCAATCCTGATGTACACACGAAGTGGAACACTTCCAACGGATAAGATGGAGGCCAGTAAACTATGAAACAAAGCAACACGATACACACTGATCAACGACACACTCTATAGAAGGTCTGCCACAGGATTGCTGCTAAGATGCTTCTCACCCAGCGATGCCAATTATGTTCTACGAGAAATTCACTTCGGCATATGCAGGAACCATCCAGAAGGAACCTTAACATTTGGATACAACTGGCCAACAATGCAAACGGATGCAAATGAAGTCGTTCATATTTGTGACAAATGTCAATGATTAGCCCCATATACTCACATGCCAGGCCAAAACCTAATCCTGATGAGTAGTTCGTGGCCATTTGCACAATGGGGAATGGACATCGTGGGACCACTTCCAATGTTCGACATAAAAAAATTCCTCCTTGTAGCTGTGGATTACTTAACCAAATGGGTAGAAGTAGAGCCGTTGGCAAAGATCAGAGAAACTCAAATTGAACATTTTCTCTAAAAGGACATAATATGCAGATTTGAAATTCCCAGAATAATTGTCAGTGATAATGGAAAGCAATTCGAGGGCAATAAAGTAAAAAAAGTTGTGTGAACACTTAAGTATCAAACAACACTTCTCAGCACCCGCCCACCCACAAACGAAAAAACAGAGGTGACCAATAGAACAATCCTAGAAGCAATAAAAAAGAAGCTTGAAGTATCAAAATGGTTGTGGGTGACTGAATTTCTAGGCACCCTCTGGGCCTACAGAACAACGAAGAGAACTTTGACTAAATAAACACTATTTTTCCTTGCATACGAATCTGAGTCAATGGTACCAATAGAAATTGGCATGCCAACATTCAAAACCGAAGAGTTCCGAACAGAGGATAACAATGAAACACTACGAGTCATATTAGACCTTCTCGATGAGAAACGGGAAAAAGCCTCGATCAAAACAACAGCCTACCAACAACAGATGGTGAGCTACTACAATAAAAAAGTAAAGCCTCGTACGTTTAGCATAGCGGTACAACACTTCAATCGCATGCAATTTTGAACAAATTGGTTAAGATGCGATTTAAACACAGATTTGAATCGTTGGTTGTATGATTCGAGTCAAATCGCGATTTTCAACGATTTGAACAACACAGTTCATAGCCACAAGAACTACCATGTACTGCAACAGACTTCTCAATATTCTGCATTTGATATTCACATTGTTCACCACTACATGATAGGCTATGTACCTCCACGGGACAGTGCATATGATCCAAATTTGGAGCAATTTCCTAGCTAATTTTGAGGAAAACCTTGCACTCATTATTCTAATAATGAAGTGAATATCCCATGAACCGATGATTAAAGTTGAACTTCATCTTTGGTGGCCAAATTACAAGCAACGACCAAGGACAAGTTCGAGGCCGACTTCGGCTCATGTACTTCACCTTATGTTTCTTAATCGGTTGCTTGTGCTCGTTTGATTTCCTCGATTTCAAACTCGAGGACGAGCTTCTTCAACTCGAGAGGTTGATGTAAGCGGGTTAGTTTAGTCATACAAATTTAGTAATATGTAATTTAGACTATTAAGTGAAGCCCATAATAGTTAGGGTGATGTTAGCCAATTAAGGTTAGGTTGATTAGCTTGAAGAAGTTAGGGAGATTATAAATAAAGCAAAGCATTATTGTTCTTTAATTAATTGAATAATAAAATATTTTTTATTATTATTTATCTTTAAATTAGTCGTTTTCATATATTTAGCCTAGTTCTAGTTTAGTTGTAGTTTAGATCTATCAATTGGTATCAGAGCCAAAGTGTTTCTCTAGTGTATGCCGACGCATACTGAATCTAACAGGTATGCATAAGAAAAAACTCGAGAAGATGACTGAAGAAGAGAGAAACAGAGCAGTTGAAGCCATGGAAGAATGGAGAAGTCGAAAGATTTTTTAGATGCAGAAATAGAATAATGATAGAATCTGCAGAAAAAAAGAGAAACTCAAGAGAGCAGGGCAACAATAGATTCAGGCATATATTGATTAGTCGGTAGAGAAGACAATGGAAAGGCGGATGAAGAAAATGGAATTGATGATCACAAGAGTCCCATCAACCAACAAGGAACCCAACGAGCACCCACAAGGGGTACTCGTCAGCCCACATGGACCGCATGGAATCACCGGGCATCCTGTAGCACTGTCGATGGCAGCTCACCAGTAGGTGGATCGATCAGCCCAGCCGATCGACCTCTCCCCTCTAACGTCATCTTTTTTCCCCTTCCGGCGTCTTTGCTCAATCTGCACCGCCTCCCACCTCCGCTGTCAGACCACCATCACCCCTCCTAATCACCCTACCCTCTCCCGGCCTTCCTCCCCATGTTGAGAGGTGCCCAACCTTAACAATCCCTTTCCACGTCCGTCTTACACCCCGTCCTCCCATCGAAACCCTTTCTTTGTACCCAGACGCTGTTCCCAATTCGAATAAACCCTACCTAGCCCTCGACCATGCAATTTTTTGACCTCACGTCAGGCAGTTGGTTGAATCCTAACTTCCTTCCCCAATAACAACTTTCCAATTATCCTGGTTACCCACTTCAGCAACCTAATCCCTTTAGCATTAACCAAATTGAAATATATAATGAGGTCTCTGCGTGATTTGGAGTGTCCCCGTAGTTATCTATTACGGATCCGATTGAATATCCATAGAGTTTGTCTAATTGTCGAGGAAAACAGCGAGGGATGCTCCCTCGCACGTGCTCCTGCCTCGTTTCAAAAAAAAAAAAGAAAAAAAAAAGAAAGGAGGGAATCGAAATTTTGGGGGAGAAAAGGAGGGAACCTCTCCCTCTCCCCATTTCTATCTCGACAGAGACAAAGACAGAGACAGAGAAGCAAGCAGCTCCCTCTCCCCCCTCTCCCCCAACGAAGATCGAGGAAGCCCTCCCTCTCCCGCTCGACAGAGACCGAGACAATCCCTCCCTCTCGAAGACGAATACCCTCTCCCAAAAGGTAAAGCTTCTACCTTTGTTTTAGTTTATTTTCCCTCTCATTCTCTCCCTCTTTGTGTGTGATTTCTTGTTGGGGATTTCTACATCTACGGTTTCTACTAGATCTAGGGTTTCTTTGCTTTGATATTGAATTGAAACCCTAGATCGAGCAAAAAAAAAATTTCGATTTAATTTCTGTGTTGAGAAATTTTTTTGATGGGTTTATGGATTTTGAACAAATGGGGTTTTAGATTTGTGGTGTGCATTCTTCATTTCTGTTGCTAAAAAAAAATTTCGATTTCATTTATGTGTTGAGACAATTTTTTGATGGGTTTATGGATTTTGAACAAATGGGGTTTTAGATTTGTGGTGTGCATTCTTCATTTATGTGTTTTAGCAAAAAAAAAAAAAAATTCGATTTCATTTTCTTCATTTTAATGCTTCATAATTCAGTTTGGTTCGATTTTGATGGAATCCTGTCAATAATTTTGTAACAAATCAAACATGTGTTTTGTTTCCCCTGTAGAACTCATGCTCTGTTCTTCATCAGATTTGGAAATTTTGAAGATTTTGCCCATACTCTTGTTCATCTCTTTTAATTAGTTTTTATGTATTGTCATTGAATTTGGGTTGTTTTGAAGAACACCGTGAAGTTGGGACTGTTTTTAGCTCATTGTTGATTTCACCAAGGTTCTAAAAATATAATTTTAGGCTCATTATTTACTTATGAGTTTAGATGCTCATCATTTGTTTCATATGATTAACCAGCCCAAAACCCTACTCATGTTTTTCATTCCATGTTACAGACTTTGGAGAGGTATTCTCAATCTCCCATTTCTTCTTCTTATAAATTATGAGCAAATTTTTTTTAATCATAACACACTCCTCTTCCTGTTTACTAGTGTCTTAAGTTTGAACACTATGTCAGGTTCAATTTTTTTCTTTGCTAAACTGTTAGTGTCTCAAGTCATAAGTCCAGCAAGGTATAACTTATCTCTAAAAAAAAAAAAAATTCTTTGCTCCTACTTCATGCATTGCTCAGTGATAATTGTATGCATGAATTGTAATAATGCTGGGGCTGTATCGATCTCTAGTATAGTTTAGAGAATTTCTGTATTGTACTGCGTGTTTTGTATGTCGTTTCTATTGCTTCTCAAATTTGTTTTTGTTTATTGGTTCTGGAGATGTTAATTTCTGAATCTGGTTAGTGTTGTGAGGAGGGTTTCGAAAATCATCTTAGCAAGAGAAGGGGTGACCACTTATGTTTACATGACTACATCAATCTTCGTATGTAATTGTCAAACAGACTTCTTGTTGTGCTTACTCTTGTTTAGCCATAATACTGCTCCTACTTCATGCATTGCTTAGTGATCATATATAGCCTCCACATAGAAGAAAAACTAAATGGAAAAGTTGTTGATATATATTTCATACCAAGAAAAACTATATGGAAAAGTTTATAAACTATCTAGTTTGATCTTACAGTTAATCCCCAAGTGTAAACCAAGAAATTGGCTTGAGGCTGTATCGATCTCTAGTATAGTTTAGAGAATTTCTGTATTGTAATGCATGTTCGGCTGTCAAAATCCTTACGCCTTTTTCTTGTAAGTCTTTCCTATTGTAAGCTTTTATCTTTGTTTTGTTTGTACATATTTCAATAAAATCTTTATTTCAATCTGAGCTCTGTTATTAATTGAACACCTCGTTATACTAGCTAAACCCTAGTATCGACATCGTTCGTTTTAACAGAACAAAGTATTGAATATTTCTTGTAAGTCTTTCCTATTGTAAGCTTTTATCTTTGATTTGTTTGTACATATTTCAATAAAATCTTTATTTCAATCTGAGCTCTGTTATTAATTGAACACCTTGTTATACTAGATAAACCCTAGTATCGGCATCGTTCGTTTTAACAGAACAAAGTATTGAATTTCTTTACCAAAGTAGGTAATTATGCATCTATGTTTTAACTGTTGTATATTATAACACACATTTCAGGTATGGGTAGTGTAGAAGATAATGAATGTATGTTGGTGGAAGAATATGTAGAAGATATGAGGGAACCCCATGATGGGATGAAATTCGACAACCTGGATGAGTTCCAACGTTATTATCATGATTATGGTAATAAAAAGGGATTTCCAGTGAAAATAATGACTACTGAAAGAGATGGTGATGGAAAACCTATATTCATTCAGTTTTCATGTGGTCGGGCTGGTAAACAACAAGGTCATGGAAAAAATGTATTCGGATTGCATGGGTCGACCAAATGTGGTTGTAAGGCTAAGATTAGAGGTCATATACGGATTGATGGAACAGTTTTAGTGAAAAGAGTTACCCTTGACCACAATCATGACTTAAGCCTTGGTAAATCGAAATTTTATCTAAAGAATAGATATATGAGCTCGTATATCAAGAAGAAACTGGATTTTAATGATAGGGCATGTATTAGACCAACTAAGAGTTATTCGGCATGTGTGGTTGAAGGTGGTGGGCATGATAATTTGCCATTTTTCCAAAAAGATTGTTACAATTATTTGGGCAAAATGAGGAAGTTGAGACTTGGTGAGGGGGATGAGATGGCACTTCATAACTACTTCCAAAAAATGCAAGGTAATAATGCTGATTTCTTTTATATGATGGATTTGGATGATGAAGGTAGGTTGAGAAATGTTTTTTGGGCTGACGCATGGAGTAGGGCAGCTTACAAGGAGTTTGGGGATGCTGTTACTTTTGACACTACATACTTGACAAATAAGTATGAGATGCCATTTGCTCCTTTTGTTGGGGTGAATCATCACGGTCAGTCAATTCTTTTGGGATGTGGATTGATAAGTGGTGAGACGATTGAAGAATTTGTGTGGCTTTTTCAAACTTGGCTCGTGTGTATGAATGACAATGCTCCGTCTGCTATAATCACTGATCAAGATAGGGCAATGAAGAGGGCCATTGAAATTGTATTTCCCAGCACACGACACAGATGGTGCTTGTGGCATATCATGAAGAAGTTGCCTGAAAAGCTGTCCGGTTGCAATGAGTATGAGGCAATCAAGTTTGGAATGCAAAGAGCAGTTTATGATTCCTTGTCTCATGATGAGTTTGAAGAAAATTGGCATGGTTTTATAGATAAATATAATCTGCATGAAAATGACTGGTTATGTGGATTATACTCTGAAAGGATGCGTTGGGTGCCAACATTTCAAAGAAATACTTTTTGGGCGGGGATGTCTACAACTCAAAGGAGTGAAAGCATGAATGCTTTTTTTGATGGTTATGTGAATTCACAGACCACATTGAAGCAATTCGTAGAACAGTATGAGAATGCACTACGAAGTAAAGTCCAAAAGGAAGTTGAATTGGACTTTAAATCTTTTAGCCGAACGATTCCTTGCATTACTCCTTATGCAATAGAGAAAAAATTTCAAGATGCCTATACTTTAAAGAAATTTAAAGAGTTCCAAGAAGAGATAACAGGGAATCTATGTTGTAGAATTGTCGATGAAGTTATGGATGGGGGTGGCTGTGAGTTGCACACTATTAAACAAGACTTGGTGATAAATGATAGGCAACGATCGGTCCATTTTATAGTCTATTTAAATGTTGACGACTTCGCAATTAAGTGTAATTGTCAATTGTTTGAGTTCAGGGGGATCTTATGCAGACATGTATTGAAAGTCTTGTTTGAAAGAGAGATTCATGTCATACCAGATAAGTATGTTCTTCGGAGGTGGAGGAAAGATGTTAGGAGGGCTCATACGAAGGTTAAGATTGTTTATCCAAATTGGGAATTGAAGCCTGAAAATGTGCGATTTGAAAAGATGTGCAATGCCTTCTATGAAATGGCTGACTTCGCTGCTGAGGATGAAAAGAAGACATGCCAAGTTCAAGAATGGATCACTTTGAAAATGGACCAACTTAAAAGTGTTGGTTGTGATGACCATGTTGATTCACAGAGGTATTTGGAAGTGGGCACTACTACATCTAGTCCTGGCATCCAGATTCGTAGTCCATTAGCGGTTCGTAGCAAAGGATGTCGGTCTAATTCAAGGATGAAATCCAACGGCGAAAAGATATGTAAAAGGATACAAAGGAAAAAAAAGAATGACACACAAAAGAATCAGGCCATTGACACAAATCTGGTATGTTTTGCAATGTGTTTTATGAATGTATATTTTCTTAAGTCAAGAATAGTGATTTGATTTACAAATGTCATTTGTAGGGTTTAGAGTGTATGCCTTATGTTATGCCTCGTGAAAGCAACGTGACGCCTCACGATTTACAACCTGGAAGAATTGGTCAATTCTACTCGATCCTCTCACAAGTAAATATTTTGTAGTTTGTATGTTTATCTTTGTAGGGTTTGTTTGTTTCTTATTAATCTTGTTTATTATTTATTGTTGCAGCCGTCAGGTTCAAGCAATGAGATGGAGTATACAAACTATACGTTATGATCAGGTTGGTTAATCTTGTTTATCTTCATTTACGTGCCTTTGTTATATTGTTCAATGTGTTTCAGCCTCTCTGAATGTTATAGCTAAGTTGATCAGTTGAAATTCAATTTGGCTTTTTCAGTGTCGTACAATTTTAATGCAACAGGGGCCAATGATTATCATTTTTCTTACCCATAGATAATGTGTGGTAATGGTCAATGATTATCATTCTTTTTTCACCTTCCTGCTTACATATTATTATTGTTCCATCTCATTTGCATTTTCACTTTTTCCCTTTACACTGATTTAGACTATTGGGTTTTTACTTAATGAGACAGGGGAACCGAGCTATTGCAGAGATTCAGTTTGCAAATTATATTTTTCCTACTTTCGATCAGGTAAGCTCACTGTCTGCACTTATATACTAACAAAATAGTTCTACAGCTTCACTTACCTGAAGTATTTTTTTTCCTTTGAAGAAGTCACTTTTGTTCTACAAAGGCAGAGCAGCCAAAGGGATCAAACTAGATTGGTGCAGTTTTTTGGTGCAGTTTTATTGAACATAGCAATGTAATTTTTTGGTGCACTGGCAATGTAATTTGTTGGTGCAGTTTTATTGAACATAGCTTCACTGGCAATGTAATTTTTTGGTGCAGTTTTATTGAACATAGCAGTTTTTTTGGTGGCAATGTACAGGAGGGCCAAGTTTGTTATTTTGGTGCAGTTGGATCAGTTGAAAGAGGAGATTGAATCAGATTACTGGTATGTTGCTGCGTGTAGTGCAAATCTGATTAATGGGGCTTCAACGAATCCTTCGTCAGATCTGTGGGAGGAGATTTTGCAGTTAATGGGGGGGTCACTACTCGGAAGTAAGCAGGAAACCCAAGCAAGACAGCCAATGAAGGTGCATTGTGAACCCACCTAATGTACATGAAGTTACTAAAAATAACAAAAATTAGTTCATCTGCTTCTTTCACGGGTTCTCGTATCGAGCTCGTTGTAACTAAAGTTAGGGGCTTAGCTTATGAGATGACTTTGAGAAGAATATTTATCAAATCTATTTATTACATTCTCAGTAATTTGATGCAGAGTATGTTGAATGACTTGTCAATTTTCAATTTTGATCCAACTCCGTTAATATTTATGTTGTTCCTCTTACGGTCTCCTTTTAACACACTTTACAGTCTTCTTCTTCCATTTTCCTTCTTTGGTCTCCTTTGATTTTTGCTGTCATCCTGTAACTTGGTCCCATAGGATCCTACACACTCGAAAGCAACCTCATACCTACAAAATGGCATTTATTTTTGTTCTAGTTTCTAAAGCAACTTGTACTAGTGATATCTTGTGCAACAAATGTACAGGATGAAAGGAATTGTAAAAAGAATGGACCCAAGCTTTGTTAACATTGCATTTTCACCATTGTTTTGTTTGTCTTAAGCAATTTTCAGATTGCTATAGTTTTGGTTTCTCGACAGTTAGACAAATTGGGTGGCACGTGCTATAGAATCTGTTACTAATTGTGCAAAAACAAAACTTAAAAACATTGTGCAAAACCAAAACTTAAAAACATGATCGTTATCCTTACATCAGAGCTGTACATATTACATTACATCATTCATCCAAGAACTTAAAAATAAATAGTACAACTAAGATCGTTGTACATATTATCAAAGTGTTGATTAAGTCCCTCATAACAGCCCAAGGATCGTTGTTGCCTTGGGTGTCATTTGTTTGATAATTGGATGGACCGACTTCATCGTCAAAAACATGATCGTTTTCCTTGACATCTTCGTTGTTGTTGAATTCCTCTAAATCTTGTGTCGCCGCTTCTGAGCGAACCCACAATGCATACGCTTCTTCAGCTTCAGTGACTGACCTAAACCCCTTATAAGAAGCACCCCTATACCCTGATACCGCAGATAGACATGCTAGCTCAGGTATACTCCAGGTTGACGACCTCGATAGACAACGTACGATGTGAATGCCATTCCTGCATTTAAAAATTTTGTAGTCGTAAGATATATGCATGGACGGGTATGCACACCAGAAATCTAAAACCCCATTTGTTCAAAATCCATAAACCCATAAAAAAATTGTCTCAACACAGAAATGAAATCAAAATTTTTTTTTTTTGCTAAAACACAGAAATGAAGAATGCACACCACAAATCTAAAACACCATTTGTTCAAAATCCATAAACCCATCAAAAAATTGTCTCAACACAGAAATGAAATCAAAATTTTTTTTTTTGCTAAAACACAGAAATGAAGAATGCACACAACAAATCTAAAACCCCATTTCTTCAAAATCCATAAACCCATCAAAAAATTGTCTCAACACAGAAATGAAATCGAAATTTTTTTTTTTTGCTAAAACACAGAAATGAAGAATGCACACCACAAATCTAAAACCCCATTTGTTCAAAATCCATAAACCCATCAAAAAATTGTCTCAACACAGAAATGAAATCGAATTTTTTTTTTTTTTTTTTTGCTAAAACACAGAAATGAAGAATGCACACCACAAATCTAAAACCCCATTTGTTCAAAATCCATAAACCCATCAAAAAATTGTCTCAACACAGAAATGAAATCAAATTTTTTTTTTTTGCTAAAACACAGAAATGAAGAATGCATGCCACAAATCTAAAACCCCATTTGTTCAAAATCCATAAACCCATCAAAAAATTGTCTTAACACAGAAATGAAATCGAAATTTTTTTTTTGCTCGATCTAGGGTTTCAATTCAATATCAAAGCAAAGAAACCCTAGATCTAGTAGAAATCGTAGATGTAGAAATCCCCAACAAGAAATCACACACAAAGAGGGAGAGAATGAGAGGGAAAATAAATTAAAACAAAGGTAGAAGCTTTACCTTTTGGGAGAGGGTATTCGTCTTCGAGAGGGAGGGATCGTCTCGGTCTCTATCGAGCGGGAGAGGGAGGGACTGTCTCGGTCTCTGTCGAGCGGGAGAGGGAGGGCTTCCTCGGTCTTCGTTGGGGGAGAGGTGGGGAGAGAGGGGGAGAGGGAGCTGCTTGCTTCTCTGTCTCTGTCGAGATGGAAATGGGGAGAGGGAGAGGTTCCCTCCTTTTCTCCCCCAAAATTTCGATTCCCACCTTTTTTTTTTTTTTTTTTTTTTTTTGAAACGAGGCAGGAGCACGTGCGAGGGAGCATCCCTCGCTGTTTTCCTCGACAGTTAGACAAACTCAACATAGGAGCATGTCAGATAGTGGGTGGAAGAGCAACAGATAGATCCTAATCCGCCTTGGCCGCTTTTACAAGACAAATGACAATTTTGACTCCCTTTTAGGTCATGGTAGAGGATTTGGAAGAGGTGGTAATCCTCCATTTCGCCATCCTAACTCGGCAGAATAGAACTAAGGGCGACTAGTTGGCTTGGTTGATAACGGTGATGTTACGAAGGGATGATACACGATTGAATTTAGAAGTGCCTTCTTATGATGGAGTGGAGCTTGGTGATACTTTTATGGATGGGTCCATGGAAATTGACCGTATATTTGATTTCATGAATATAAGCGGACCAAAGGCAATTACTAAGAGAAGGGCACTGCCAATCTTTGGTGTCAGGAAGAATTTGCACAACAAACAATTATGCATTTACCTCTTGTAAATAATTGGGATGACATGCGCGAGTTGATCTGTGCTGCTTTTGTCCCTTTGGATTATGAGTGACATCTCTTTGTGCGTACAGAATGGGCGCACAATTATCGACTACACTACTAAATTTCAAATTGCAAGCCAAGCCTCAAGAATCAGAACGACAAACTGCTTTCTGTTTCTACCATGGTTTGGATGCAAGGATTAGGTTTGCAAAGTTGTAGTTCCAAGACCGCCCCGAGAAGAAGTCTTTAACGATTCTACCACGCGCATTGCTACTTACCCACTACGGCCTACTAAGTCCTTTGGGTGTGGTCAACCTGGCCATGTCCGGAGTAATTGTCCGAAAGGAAAGTTCGTGTTGTTGATAGATGGAATTGATAAACAAGAATGTATGGAACAAGTACCATCAGTTGATGGTGAAGGAGAAATTATCTCCTTGGTGGCAGGAGGCACGACTTGCACCTTGAAGCTTGTGGACAAGCTTTTTCAACCCGGGGAGGTTAATGTAAGTGGGTATGTTTAGTAATACTAGTTTAGTAATATTGTAATGCGGCCTACTAAGTGAAGCCCATAATAGTTAGGACATTATTAGCAAATTAAGGTTATGTTAATTTGCTTGCCAAAGAAGTTAGGGAGATTATAAATAAGGCAAAGATTGATCATTGTTCTTTGGTTGATTGAATAAAAGAATATTTGTTTATTATTTATCTTTGAAATAGGGTTTATCATAGATTTAGCTTGTTCTAGTTTAGATCTATTAATTCTCTATTGGGATACCCTTGCTTTGCATTGCTCGATATTTATAGTATCATATGTTGTCTCTAACCACAGAGAGAATGTAGATCTTTTGTTTGCTTTTATCTTATACAAGTTCAATATTTTCATGCTCATTATTTTGCAGAGTAAAGCTAAAGAGATGGTGATGCTGGCAGAGAAAATGAGGCTAAAGCTTTTATCTGCCCCAGCAAGTCAGCGCAGTGCAGCAAATGATGAAGAGCTTGGTTCCGAGCAAGAGATGCATTAGATGTCAAGTGTCGGTATCATCACCAGTTACAAAAAGAGTCTACTGGTGCTCTGTATCTCAGCAATTGTCATGCCAGGTATACTCATCTTTGGTGAACTTGTAGTGTACTGCAGTTATATTCTCTGCCATTAACTAAGCTTTGTTAAGAATGGAATAGAAGTAAATCATGCATGGTGAATATATATTTACTTTAATATTTAAACTAAAGACTACTCATTAAGCTGCTTTTGTTATTGACCCTTTTTTGTGTCGGGGCAATCCTGAAGGTATTTTTCTTGGAAATGAGAGTATGAAATGCAATTCTGTCCTATTGCTAATGGTTTTGCACCTTATACTGTATATATTCTTATTGTTATGGTGAATGTGAGTGTCATTTGTTATTGTTATCGCTACTGTTACGTGGTTATTTTGTTGTTTTATAGTTAGAGTAGTTCTTGAAGTTATTCATTGGAACTGCAACCTAGCTTGTCTGTTCATAATTTTTATTAACACACTTTCTATGTAATTTAATTTTCACAACGCTTGGTTTAGTAGTAGAAATTGAAATTCTTGCAATTTCTTCAATTTGAAATTCCAATTGCACGAGACATTTGGTATGATACAACATTACTTGATTTTACTGATTAAAAAACAGCAACATGGGAATCATACCTGTTGTTCTTAAGCATCTCTAGTAACTTTGAATTTTTGTCTTTTAACTGCAATCGTCCTTATCTGTATTCACCGTTATGGTTTTCTGTAAAGCTGACCAGGCTCTTTTCTACTCGGTCTTTTCTATCTTAATGAAATTTCTTTCACATCCCGTTGGCAGATTTTGTCAAAGTACCATTACAGAGAGCTGGAGGAATGATTGCATTGATAGATGTCTACTGTCTATTCAATCGTGCCCGAGGGACAGGTATGTGTTTTCTAATAGCTGGATCCGTTTCCGATGCTCACAAAAATGTTAAGTTCTTGCTATATTTACAGAATTGATTTCACAGGAGGATTTGTGACAAGCCTGTGCTATATGGGAGAAAATTGATGCGTAAGTACATTACTTCACTACACGCACACAGACACACATAGATGCACATGTGCTAACATTTGGCTCCCTTCACTCGGTGGACATGATGTTGAGAGTTGTATATATGAAGATGATCTACAGTGTGGGTATCTTCCGCACCATGAGAAGTGTCATGTAATGTTAAAGTTTTTGTGCTAAGGTTTCTTATAAATTACGGATCGCCCACATAAAGTACTTGGTGTTTTTGATTTTTGGTGATGATAATCTCCTCTCCTCAGAAACCACCTTCTGAGATGCAAAAAAAAAGAAAAGTTAAAAGAGGGGAGAAAAGACCCATAAAGAAAGTATCTTTTACATAAATAAGCAAATTTGGTTTCCTTGTATGCATTTGATGTTAAGGTATTCATCAATTGCTATTTTATTTTGTCAGACCAGTAATGCTTAGAAAATTTGATAGCGAAGTGATGATAATCCAGAGTAAGTCCCACAGCGATGAAAATGTATTGTATTATCTATTCTGATCTATTCTAGTCATATTTTCTGACTGTTCGAATAATGAACTTTGTACTATTTAGCCTTTTAAAAAACAGGGGAATAAAGTAAAGACACGAAAAGATAAAATGCTATAACCTTAAACTGAAACACTACTGAGATTGTAACTGGACGCCTTTTATTTGGAATGAAACACTACTAAAATATGGTAGCAATTTTTCTGTGAGAAAATTAAAGTTGTATCAAAATGGTTCCAAGAGAGGTAATTATCACATGGGCTTGGTAGCTGTTACATGATTCAGCTCTTCAGTGTGAAATATTCTTTTTCGATAATTTAAAGTTAGGGTTCTTTATTTGGTGGATATTTCTTGAACAAAGTTCACCTGTTCTTCATGAGTCTCTCCTTTGGTTTTAAATTATAACTGAACTAATCAATCTGTGTTTTGTAGGTCTATGCTAAAATTAAGTCTCTTGTACTGTAACCCGATGTCCTTAGAACTGGCACAAGTCCAAGTGATGCGGCAATGACATTAGGGATTGCCCCAGCAATGGCTAAGGAGCATCTTTTAACAGCTAAAAGCAATGGTATGTGTTTGAAAATGTTCATCAAAGGAATTGTTGCCATTTCCCTGATCTTTATATTTTGTTTCAATTTCTCACTTTATCGACTATTTGCTGGTCTATTGTGCAGAGATATCAGCCCCTGAGGGTTTCCAGTTTTATATTAACCTGTTTCAAGAAATAATTTTGGATGATATCCATTTGTAAGTAATGAGTTCTTATATTCTTCATTGCTAGCTTTTCTACAACATGTAAAGGCGATTCCGTAACTGGCGTGTGAACATGCAGAAGAAGGGGTAATTTGATTTGTTCCTTAGAATATGAGGACTTGGAAAAAAGCTCTTTCACCAGTAAAGATGCATATTGCTCCAAGGAAATAGACCTTGATTTTTTTGTATATTTTACAAGTTTAATATGGGAAAACAAAGTATATACTTAACAAAGACCTTACACATCAAGTTTTGGCCCTATCCTTTGTTTGCAAGACATCCTGCCGAGGAAGGGCTTTCTGCATGCATCAAGCCACTCACAGTCCGTTGAAAAAGTTTGTCCTCTAGAGCATTCTGTGAAAGAGTATTTTCTTGCTTTCTCGTGGTCATGCCTGCAGCATCAAAATGGTAGAACTTGTCCAGTATGCCAGTGATCAATTCAGAGTCGACTAAGACAACAGGTTTTCCGATTGTTAACATTAGCCCTCTTTGGTGGTTGGAATTGCATTATCTTCAGCTTAAGATGGCTCAATTAACTAAAGGCAAACTCATGCTTCTGAAGCCATGGCATAGGGATTCTGATTGGGTGAGGAAGAAGTTAAGCCATTCCTCTATTGGTACATTTTACAGTGGCTTCCTAGGATTAACAATTATGAAGTTTGACTCTCTTTAGTCGCTGGGCATAGCTGGATAAGAACTGGCCAGAAGCAGAGGGGTATAGTTTTGGATGGCAAGAGCCTCAAGTTATGCACCTGGTTTCACGACTTCAACTGGAATATCTAGACTTGGCCTCTTCTGCCAAGATAATCCTACACCAGGGCATTAGGTGTTAGTACATCAATCAAATTGTCAAAGGTGACTAAAACTCAAAGAACATGATTTCATGTTGTAACTTTTGTCCATACCTAGTCAAGGGATCAAATGAACTCCTAAATTTCTGGGGTATGTTGTGTCGCCTATAGCGTCAACCTTCCTTGAGCCTTCTCCCACTCAAGTTATGGTGTATAGTGATGAATGATGGAATTTTGAGGGTCGAGGCTATGGGATGCCAAGTGGGTAGCCTACCTCCTCTCTACTCAGGGCATCCTTTGGGGGTCAAGAACTGGAGTATACATTAGTAGGGTCGACTACCTGAGTCGTTGGGTGAGAGACTTGCCACTGGAAAGCTAAATAACTATCAAAAAGGGGTACTTTGTTCCCTTATTAGATTCTTTCTTATATGCCATTATGTTGATATACTGTTATGTATCCAGGGTGGTAGTGGATAGATTCTAGAAGATGGTAAGAGATTTTGGTGGTGTGCTAGGAGATAAGTATTAGGGTTATTTACCTTTTAGTCCCCATTAATTTAGCCGAAACCTTATTTGAGTGCCATTAATTCCTTTTATTCCATCTAACACTCATTTTGAGTGTTTTTTTTTGTTTGAAAGGCAAGCGTGGGGGTTTATATGGGCTCCCTAGACCACTAAAAATAAGAAGGATCTGATTTGTTATGTTCGAGTGTATTTCCTACCTCGGGCATCATCAAAAACAATTTTCTTAATATCCTCCGCAAATGAACTAGGTATTTTCTCAATAAATTCATGGTCGGGCAAGAGTTTTGAAAGTTTATCCGCTGCTTGGTTCGTTTCTCGCATTTCATGCATGACCTTGCATTCCTCAAATGTCCTGATTGCCTCCTTGATGCGTCTGGGTATATGTATTGCTTCCCATGGTGGAGCTTTAGTGGTAGTGATGTATTTGAATGCATTACTTGAATCCATATTTAGCTCAACCTTTTGACAACTATGCTGTTGCGCTAGCTTGATCCCCAGTTCAATTCCTTGAAGTTCATGTAGCGTCACTGTTTGTGCTGTTTGTGCCCCAGCCGCAACTGCCACTACACGCCCATGATGGTCCCTGATCAATGCACCATAGCCACCTTTATTCCCTGCTAGAGAGCCATCCGAGTTCACCTTGAACCATCCTAGTTCAGGCTTTTGCCATGCATGCATAGTACTAGTGTGTATATGGAATTGAACATCTATCTACCACTTATCAAATAACTCTCTATTCTCACCATTGTCTTCTACCTGCATATCCAATACTGAAGCACGTAGTCTCACATCTTGAGTAATCCTGGGCACCAGTTCACTTGCTGATCTAAAAGTGGCCTTGAAGACTCTATGGTTCCTCTCTGTCCATAGATGGTAGATAGTCGCATTCAGAGCAAGCTTCTTAAGCACTGATCTTGGGGACGTACTAGAGAATTTCAATTCACACCACTTCCACTCTGCTGCCCAATCCAGAGAATGTCTTCTATATCCCAATTGAAGGAGGACATCATACCACAGATAACTTGAGTACCTACATCTGAAGAAGAGGTGCTCTTCACACTCTGGTACATCACTGCATAGTTGGTAGCTTGAGCCTTCAATGACTCCCCATTTCTTCAATTTGTCTTGGGTCTTGAGAGCCTTATGCATAACCAGCCAAGTTATGAAACTCTGCCTTGGTATTCTGATAATCACATAATTATAACATTATTACCTCTTATTATATTTTTGTTAATCCTTATTTTTTATCTTATTTTAGATTAATTATTAAATTTTTGTGTTTTTGTAGAATGTGGAGCTGTAATGAAGAAATCAGAGAAAATGCAATGAACAAATCTCAGACGGTGACTTCAGAGGAAGTGGAGGTGAAAATAGCCTAAGCCCATAACCTAAACTCAAAACCAAACCCAAAATCAAACCCTTAAACCCAAAACCAAACCCATAAACCCAAACCCAATGCCAAACCCAATCAAACCCAAAGAATATTCTCCCAATTATCCCATATCCAGATTTGATTTTACCTTGATTCACTCCATGAATCATCAATTTATCTCATCTCTATTCATTTTGTTCATTATCTATAAATACAATAGAAAATGAATGTGAAAGGGAAGGAGGAAAAGGGAATCAAGCCTCAATAGCAAAAAACAAATCCTCTTTCCTTCACAAGGTGATTCTCATCACTATCCCAACCAAGCAAATCTCGGTTTTCTCTCCTTCACCCCACTGAAACAGGGGCGTGACAACCCTGTTTCACTTCACCTCGCCACCGTCCAACAACCACAGCCGCCACCACCATCAGACACCACCTCCTCACCCTGTTTCGCACACCCACAGTCGCCACCATCTCCCTGTTCCTCTCCTCATCCCCTGTTCTCACTGTCACAAGCTGCGCAACACAACCAACGCTGCCACCACTCTGTTCCACCTCGCGACATAGCCATCACCGCCATCTCTCGACAGAGCCAGACAAAGCCATCACCGCCATATCTCGGCCCTTCTTCCTGTCTCCCTCTCTCACGACTACCGTCCCAAGCGGCACACCAGTTCACGCACCAGCACCAAGACAGGAGCAGCAAACATGGAGCATCGCCCCTTCTTCTCTCCCTTTTTTTCGTTCTCTTTCGCGTCTCTCTCTGTTCTTCCATCTCTCTCTCTCTTTTGCAGGTACCGAAGCCGTTTGGAGGACGAAGGAGCTCGCGAGAAGCAGAAACGAGGCAGCGCGAGCGGCGCTGCTCGCTGGAGACGAAGGTGCAAGATTTTCGGGCGGGAAACAACCGATTTTCGAATCAGTTGGTTATTGGCACCCCGAGATTCTGTAAGAGCAGCCACAGAGCGTTTGTAACATTTTCTCCTGATTCGTGCATAGATGAATTCCACCCCCGAGCTTGCTGTGTACCGCCTGGATTCACTGCTGAGTACCACTGCACCGAGGCGGCGACAAACCAAAAGGGTTGTACAATTTATTTTAATTTATTTTACTGACTTAAATGCTTAATTGTTAATTACAATTTTATTTCAGAAATTTGATAAAATGCTTTCACCTTTCATGTTCGATTAAAACTTGATATGTTTGGTAGTTAGATTCACATTTTATCAATATTCAAAGCATGTGCTAAAAATTATTGAGCTTGAACTTTGATTAAGTGTGCCCTAAAAAGACACTTAATGCTTGGTAAGAGTTTATTTGCTTGAGATAAATTGTTAATGTTTGACAGAAACTTGATATGATTGGAACTGGATTATAATGATCACATCTTCGGTGCATGCAAGGGATCCTCATCCCTAAAGCTTCTCATTTATAATTTCAGTAATTTAGATTTAAATATATTTGCTAACTCATCGGTGAGTCCAAACCCCACAAAATCCATCTCATCCATCTTTTCATTTTCCTTTTATTTTTCTTATTTTTAATTTATTTTTAGTTTAGTTTTAAAAACACTGTAACCCCATTTTTCTGTAAATTAGTTTAGATAAATTCTAAAATTCAATTGCATCCACTTTCCTCGTGGGATCGACCCGTACTTGCCGTTGTCTACCAGTTAGACACCCTGCACTTGCGGTTATTACAAGTGGGTCAAATTAGCCTGTTTATTTAGGTCGGTTAAACCCGCAACATATTCTTCCTGTGAACCACACTAGTTTGGACCATGACACTAATTGCGATCTTTGCCTCATTGAATGATAAGCACTCTTATTAGTGAATTCTCCGTCAAGACCCCCCATCCAAGTTACTTCATCTTTGTAATCACTGTCCAACTCTACTAATTTCAGATCTTCACAGATATCAGCAATTATGGCTCTGTCTTGCAGTCGGGTGTCCCATTTGTTATCCCTTATGAGCGCACCCACTTTGGCATTTCGGTGTAGTGTAGAGTGGTACGTAAGTTGCAGTGGAAACCTGTTAAGTAGGATGCCCAGTGGGTGCCATGGATCTTTCCATAGTAAAATGTCCTTGCCATCTCCAATTGAGTGCACAATTAGCTTGCTTGCCTGGCCTCTGCATTTGAGAATGTTGTGCCAACACTAGGAAGAATCACTTGGGGTGTCCATGACCCAAAAGTTCTTTGATTTGATAATGTTCTTAGTTGTCCATTGCACCCACATATTTTATTTCTTGGAGACGATATTCCACACATGCCTCATCATCGCAGCCTTGTTAGAGGTTTCAATACATCTAACACCCAAGCCTCCCTCATTATAGGGTCTGCAAATTTGATGCCAGTTCACCATAGGAGTCTTTGTGTGAGTGTCATTGGACGATCACAAGAAGCTCCTCATAATGGCTATTATGTCATCCCTAACACTAGTAGGCACTATGAAGCAAGAGGACCAATAGACATGGAGATTGTTCAAGACTGCTTTAATGAGTGCGACTCTGCCCGCATATGAGAGATATATGTTCTTCCAAGACTGGACTCTCTTACGTATCCTATCTACCAAAGGTAGGCAAGGATTGTAGTCCAGGCGAGAAGATATCAGTGAGAGACCCAGGTACTTCACTGAGAGTGCTTCTAGCTTGAAGTCTAGGCACCTAGTTATCTATATAAGCTCCTCACTGGGAACCCCAACAACAAACAAGCTGCTCTTAGAACAATTTATAGCTAGTCCACTACACCAAAAATACCCATCAACAACGGTTTTTAACCGTGGGGGTAACCCATTGTCACGGCTTAGAGCCGTGGGCTGTAGAGGCATCGCTAAATCCCCAGTAACGGCTAAAAACCGTGGCAAAACATATTAGCAACGATTTTATGCTCGAGGACGGTTGATGATTTAGCCACGGTTATAAACCGTTGCAAAAATGTTAGCCACGGTTCTAAGCCGTTGCAACAGTTTTAAGCCATGGTCAGTCTTAGCCACGGTTATAAGCCGTGGCAAGTCATGGCCATGGTTATTAGCCGTTGCAATAATGTTAGCCACGATTTTAAGCCGTGGCAAGTACTGGTCACAGTGTTTTTTTTTTTTTTTTTTTTTTTTTCTGGTCACGGTGTTAAGCCAATGCAGTTCTACTGACAGTGATTGTAATACCCGCCCAATTCACTTACCAATATACTTGCATTATTTTAGAAGTTAATAATGTTTATTGGTAGTAATTATTAATTGATGATAATTACAAGTATTAATAGTTTATGATTTTTAATTTTAAACTTAGGTTTAGGCTGGTGGTGGGTAAGAGATAAAGGATGGGTGTGTTTAGCCAAAGAAACCCTAAAATTTTCCTTTAAAAGATAAAACCCTAGTTTTTTTTTCTTCTCTTTGCACACACACACAAAAGAACAAAAAAAAAAAAAAAAACCCTGCATTGAAAGTGGGAGGCGCTTAGAAAGAGGAACCTTGGATTCTTGCCAAAAATCTGTGAGTACAACTCTATTCTCGTTAAGTTTTTTTCCATGTAATATGATTGCTTAGATATACTGTATATGAGGTGACGTGTGAAAGAGAGAAAGGATGGGAGAGGGCTTTCCTTTCATGTTTTCAGTTTTCGTTTTGTGTGTATGAGTTTCAGTTTTTGCGAAGTTATGTCTGACATTTTTCTTTGATTAACATCCGACGTCTGACGTGTTTTCAAAATTTTCGTGTATGGGTTTTCTTTATTCGATTGACGTCTGATATGTTTTAACATTGCAAAAACCATAACTCAAAAGTTTAGTTTGATTTGATGGTCAAAAGTTCAAAAGTTGCAAAAACCATAACTCAAAAGTTTAGTTTTATTTGATGGTCAAAAGTTCAAAAGTTAAGTTGCAAAAACCATAACTCAAAAGTTTAGTTTTATTTGATGGTCAAAAGTTCAAAAGTTGCAAAAATCATAACTCAAAAATTCTGACAAGTTTTAACATTGCATGAACCAAAAATTTGAAAGTTGGTCTGACATGTTTTAACATTTCATAAACCAAAAGTCTGAAAGTCTGACATGTTTTAACATTTCATAAAACATAAATAAAAAAGTTTAACGTGTTTTAGTTTTTATTTGATGATCAAAAGTCTGACATGTTTTAACGCGCGTAAAAACATAACTCAAAGGTCTGACATGTATTAGTTTTTATTTGATGGTTATGTATGCTTATTTTATTGTTGAAACATGTATGATTATGCTTATGTTGAACAGTAGCCATGGTTAAAATGTTGTGAATATAATTGTAGTAAGGTTTTATGCATATGGTTCTTCTAGAGGGAATGTGATGTGCTGTTAATTGATTTGAAAAAATAATGGCTCAGATAAAATACTTGGCAAATGTTCTTTCTCCACAACTCCGAAAGAAAAAAAAATGTGAAAAGAAAAGAAATTTTTGTATACAGACTTGCTTGTATACGTGTGACAGAATTATGGGTATGCAGACTTGCTTGCATATCGGTGCACCGTTCCATGTGAGTTCGGTTGTACGTGTAGATTTAGGAGATGTTTGCCATGGATCGAACTTCGGGTGAGATGACATGTTCCTCAATGTGGCACCCCACTTGGAACATGTTCGCTCCGAGTGGTTTCGAAGGCAAGGGAGGCACACTTGGGTGAGGTGTGTTCGGCACAGGAGGAGAGTGCGATTGTGGAAAAGAGGCCAAGGATTAGAAACCAAAAAAAAAAAAACAAATAATTAAATAAAACCATTTAATTGAGCATGCCATTAAATTGTGTATAGATTATTTTAGCTTGTACTAGGTTAGCCTTGAGGGAAGAAACTAATAGCTCATTCGAACCTCGAATGAGAACTACCTGTCTTCCTCAAGGTGAAATTTGCATTTTGTCCTTTTATATTTAAATTGTTTGATTTGTAAGTTTTCTCACACCAGTATGATTATACTGACCTAGATTTTGTATTGTTTTACAAATTTGGGTACGCTCTTAATGAGCGTAGCCCCAGAGAACCATCAGGGTTAATTGGAGCATAAGGAAGGATAGTAGCTGCGTGGCGATAGCTGAGGAGTCGGCACGTTTTATTTTTTTTTAGATCTCTATTATTATCCCTAGGTAATCAGATGTAGGATTTGGATTTAAATGCTCAGTTTTGTCAGAAATTTATTTAGGAATTTATTATTGAGATTTTCATTTATTCGTTGTGGACCTCATTTTTAGAGGAAGAATGTTGATGAAGTTTATTAGTTGTTTTCTGCCTTATGACTGTACCATTTAAAGTGTTCCTGTCATGCCTTGGTTTTTGGACAATCTATTAATTTATGTTGTTCAAAAATCGGGGCGTGACAATGATGCAATACAGGCAATGAAGAGAAATTACAGACTGAAGAACTTGTAATTGTAATTCTGGATTGATGACAGTAAATGGAATGGATTGTATTCAATAAGAAAGCTAATTCGAGATAGCTAATCTCCTGTAGAGCAAATGCTCAAGTGTACAATTTTCTTACAAATCAAATGAATCCCTTTTTCTCTCTTATGCTCTCTTTTTTATAGTAGTACTACATTTATTGACAGCTAATTGACAACTAATCTAACATAAATCCTTCCTAAACAACATTACATGTAACAACATAGCACTCTGCAACATATAGCAACCTGCTCCCTTTAGTAACAACACTTGTGTTAGCAGCCTGCATTCGATTCAGCAACAACAACATTAGGTGATCTGAGCATTTTCAATTACAAAATATACTTATTGCAATTTTCATGTTGATATCTTACCTTCTGCCAACTGGAGATCTGAGCATTAGGTGATCTGTTGGTGGTTCTGTGGCCAATGCCAGCGCTCCAAGAGTATCCATGATGAGATTGACCCAAAGAAGCTGCAGAAAGAAACAGTTCAGACGAAAATCAAACAAAGAGAAATTATGGTACAAGAAGCCATGAGACATACCTGCACTGCATTCAAGGGAACATTCCCAGAATAAATTGCAGCCACAACATTTATTATAAGAGCTGCAACATTAACTGTGAGCTGAAACTGTGAGCTGCAACATTAACTGTGAGCTGCAACATTACAAGAGCTGCAACAATAACCGGATGTTCTATTCTTGAGCTCATCGGAGAGAACACCCACTATGTTCTCCACATCAACTGCAATGGCATCGGGTCGTTTACTACTGTATGCCCGTACCATCTTTCTCAATACCTCAGCAAAAAGAATATCAGAACTATCCAGTAGAATGCAACATCATTAAATAGTGAGGATGCTCCTAATAGAGCAATGCAGGCAGCTGTTATGCGAGTTGAGGCCAAAAGATACAACCAAAATCAAAACTTTCTTCTAATTGAGATTTTGTTTCCATCTTCAGCGATATTTTTCGTAGATAATCTGACTGAAGAAATCAAAATTACAGGTCGTTATACCCCCTCCCAATAAGAGGCTATCTGAAAAGCCTAAGTAATAACAAATAAAAATCAACTTTCTAACAATATCAGTCTATATCTAAGAACCTCAAGAAGTGAGGTGGCATTGTCACACACCACAGACCATATAAATAAAAACCACTACTACCACACACTGAAATACTGAAGAAGACAAGTGATGGGAGTTTTCAATTTCTCTCATTAATTAGAAAACAAATAGAATAACAAAAACTTACTTTTGTGTACTTAGAAATGTGTACTCAATGACGTGGTACAAAAAATATAAGATTCCATAAGTAACATCAATTTCTTAGGAAGAGTATAGCATAAGTAACAAACCTGATTATGGTCCAGAAAGGGGATTATAGAAGCACAAACACCTAAGATCAAGGAAGGATGGATTTCGCAGTGGAAAGACAATCTTTATTCTTGATGAAGACAATATTACTTAAACTACATCACTTCCTATCATTGTTTCTATTGGCATTATGGAAAGACAAATAGGCATATTAGTGTGTATGTGTGTGCTTGTGAAGACTGCGGAAACCATAACCATAATGGAGTTCACTGACACATAAAAACTACTTCTTAAATTACTTGTTAGCCTTCCTTGTGATGTACCCTCTAGAATTGGAGGTGTTATAACATGCTGAAGAGTATATCATAACCATTTTATTGATCTTAAGCTTCGTTTTCAACAGTGATAACATGGAAGTATGCATTTTAAACTTAGACATGACAAAAGTTACCCGGAGATAACATTGATCACTACACGGGTCCTTGTTCTCTTCAAGTCCACACCAGCTTGATTGTTTTTCACTCTGTAAGAGAAGAACTTGATTACATGATAAAGAATCAGAGCACTTCAAGTCGATAAACAACAGAATAACAAAGTCCATCATGGAGAGTTTACAAAAAGATAAATACAAAACCTGTCAGACAAGGATGGGGTAAGCAACTATTTTTACAGTGGATGTGCTCAAATGCCCTTCCCAGCTATTTATAATTCGTTCTATATAGTTGAATCAAACCTTCATGCTCTAGGGAAAGATTTTTTGCTGATGCATGCTTTACTATTTTCAAAGTTTCTGTTACTTGTAATGGGAGCTACTTGAGACCACATAGGGGAAATGCTTCATTAATCTATAAAACGAGTTAAAGCAGTCTATAAAGACTAAATCTATGTTTCCGTGTTTCATAGTGCTCATTATATGAGAAGCAACAAATGTTGTGAGTTGGATAATGCTTACTTCAACCAAAGTGCAAAACCAGAGAAGTTCAAATTTAAGTTCCACCACCTAACAAAAATAGGTCAACATGTAATATGTTGTTTGATACAAAGGATCTAGAGACTGCAAGGGGATGATTGGATGGCTCACAACATAATCAGGATTAGTCCTAATACGTGAAAAGATAAAAGCAGAAAAACATCAATATGCATCATCTGTATTTTGTTTCACTGTCTCTATCAATTCATCATAGAGCTGCAGATGCCATCTAGGACCATACTTGTGCTGAAAAAGAAGCACCCAACAGGCTAAAGCTAAAATTTTCCAGGGTGAAATCAGAAATTCTGACTACAAAATCCGAACCCAAGGGACCAAACCATGCTACTAAGCATGGACCATCAGCAGTTTTAGATGGTGGTAAGGCAAAGAAGCAGAGACTGGATGGGAGTGTGATGCAACAATGTTCTGCTCTTCTAAAAATGTTAATGACCCAATGTCTAAGACATCTTCACAAGTATGTAGCTTTGTAGTTGCAGATGGGAAAGCGACCATTATAAAACCATCTAGGACACAAGTATCCATACAAAAGTAGCAAGTAACATGAAAACCTTCGAACAATGAAAACTGATTCAGAACAATGAAAACTGATTCAGAAATGATGGAGTTTTGTATAGAATGAATTGTAAAGATTACAATGGAAAGAAGGAAACATGCTACTAACCTGACAGACAGAAGTGAAGAGATGAAAAAACACTAAAAATAGCAGCTATATACCCAAGAAAATGCTGGGAAAATCTACACATGGTGCTAAACAAAGGCACATGATTTCAAGACAAGAAAATACCAATCTTGAACTAAAAAATATGTCCCAAGGAATCTAAGCTTCAGTCCACAACACAGAGGAACTTACAACAGCTGATGAGCTAAGACCTGAACTACCAAGTCCCTTAGAACAGCAAATAAACCATGTGATACCCTACAACAACACAGAGACCAATAAGGTGACTACTTCTTCTTTTCTTTTTTTAAGGAAATAAATTACTGATATGATTTTAAACGATAATAAGTTCCAAGGCTGAACAAAAATATACAAAAAGAGATAATATAATCAATCATGTCATGAGCTTTTAGGAGTATACATGCATCACTATAAGCTTATAAGACTATAACCAAGACCAATAGAATTTAAAGGAATTTATTAGGAAAAAAAAAAACAGCCAAAACAACCTGAGTAGAAAAAAAAACAGCCAAAACACCCAAAAATAGGTCCTTCCATGGACATTTTCCATTTCCTATACACACTTTTCAGCACAATTAAAGTAGAAAAATCTTATAGGAAATTGTTATATGCATGACTTGGCTTAGGTTTCAAATGTCATACAGCCATGAGAAAGCATCAGTAATGTACAGTGACATTTTATTTAGAGAGACAACAAAACAGATGCAACTCAGTTTTGTACGGTCACTGTTATAAGGACCAAACTTTAAATTCGAGCACAAGATGAAAATAATGGTGATCAACACCCACAACCTCAGCTAATTTGTACATGGACAAAAAAATGCAGTTAGGCAAAAGATAGGAAAATGGACTTACGCTGGAGCTGCAAACACACAGCTGGAGACAATGTTTCCTGATAACATCAATTACAGAAGAACAATGTTGGCAACAGACAATGGCAAACAAATGGACTCTCTGACAATAATGCAAGGTAACTCACAGCAGAGTTAACTGCTATCCTCAACATCTATATTACTTAGGTACTTGAAAATCTGGCAGAAAAATGGAGGTAGCAAGGGTTCCATAGAGTTCCTAAGGTTCCTCAAATAATGAAAATCTGCAATATATAACAGTAAAATGTCAAGGACTCCCCTATGTAAGCAGAACCACAAGACTCTTGAAGGAAGACTAAGACAAGAAAAATCCGAAAGACTCCCTTAGGGATGACATCTATCATTGTATAACAAACAGTCCCCTGCCTATAGACTGATTCATGAAGGAAGACATCAGTCATGAGTTTTTATAATATAACCTGATAGAATTGAGGTCCCCTGCCTCAAAGTAAACTCCTAGATGGCTAGAACTCGATGTTTAGTAGAAAATATCTAAGAAGTGGACGACAATTTGGATCCTTAAGATTTTCGCGAAGTTGGCTATGTAAACATTAAAAAACACTTGAAAATACTTTTAGCAGTGAGGTATCTGACCCAATGTTCGAACAACTTCCCATCATTTACTTCTCTTACTGACACACAAGTCGACATCCTTGTTACTTACTCCTTCCTATTCGCATATGGGTCAATTGAGCTTATACTGGATTTTGTACTAGAAGAAAGCCTCTCAGCTAGAGACCACATTTTAAACTGAGTATTCTTTTAATAGAAACAATATCAAATGAAAAATGTGCCTAGAGTTTTGTTTAGGACTACAATGCAAGCTACCAAATCAAGCACAACTCACAATGAAATCTCACGTCATTATGAAATAAATCACAGTGCAAAATTTTTTGACACCTTAGCAAGTGGGTGAACTTCATCACAGCATCTTGCTGCCGCTTCTTTGTGTGGAATCCCAACACTACAAGTCAACAAGATAACAAACAATATGTGAGAAAAACTTTAGTCCAAAACTAAATCACAAAAGCTACTAGAGATAGTTTGGTTTGCCTTATGCTTATTCTGTAAGAATCAAAATGAATGAGGATTTGAATTGAAAACCAGTAGAAGAAGAGGATGAAAAGAACAACATAGAAATGCACTATAGAAGGCCATGGAGAGATTACATTTCCTTCCTGACCTGGCAATGTGAAAGCAAGTGAAATAATTGTGCTACGTCGGTGATGTAGACTGCATCATAGACAACTTTGATTATATCTGCTCCAGTAGATTGCAAGTGTGCAATGAAAGAGCTGAGGTCGTCTTTCGAAGGGGTTGCCCCACCAATATGGCAGGATACAATTACTTTGGTTTTAGAGATGTTTTTTGCATCTGATTCCTCCAAGAACTCAGAAGCCACCTGAAACTCCAAGCACAATGTAAATTCATCACCACGTTAAAAAATCCATTTCAGTTTTAGCATGTTTGCCAGAATTTCTTAATAACAATCTGGTATGGTTTTACATCGCTCCAGAATGAGCCTCATGTGCTTCCAAACTGTAATTAGAGCTTCTACTTTATCAATGACTATATAAAGTAATGTGTTTGGAGAATGTTAATGACGTATATCTGTCAATGTGACTAAGATAATGGGGGGTGTTGTGCGTTGTAACATTTTGAATAAAGTAGTTTAGGGTGTTTGTCCAGTGCGTGCATGCATGTCTAAGACACATTTCACAGAACAATTTGAAACATGAACTCAAATGCAAGTCCCACACCCTAGATCAAAAGCATTGAAAGGAACCCCATTGCATAACTTTGATGAGAGTGAAGTAAATATGCAAATGTCCTAAATGAAACTATACGAAAAACATGAGAACCTACAACTTGAACTACATAATGCATCGGTGACATAAGATCCTATCATCTCAATGACCATTACTTCTCATAAAACAAACATAAGCTCAAATGAAATGAACATTGGTGAAGTATAGCACCTCAAGATCAACTTGTATGAACTCTGCATCTAAATTAAGAGCCAAACCCAATACTTGAAAGCAAGTTTTCTTCTTGTGGGCATCACTAGATGAATCAAGCCTGTAAAATTCAAAAAGATTTAGTTCACAGATTTTGTACTGCAAAATTCAAAGAAGCAAATATAAGAAAGTCGTGTCAACAAGGTAACTCCAATAGCAAATCAAATAAACAAATAGAAATAAATGATGCATTACATCACACCTACATACAGAATACAAGCATTACCATTTCTTTGCAAAACCTGAACACCACAAAACCAAGTTTCATCATTGTTTGAATGATGAAACAAACAAAACCCCCAAAATAATGGCTTTCAGCTGTAAATGATGCTTGCATGGATTTAACAATTCCCATTACACACACCGTTATGGTTGATGAAATTAACATACTACAAAACAATAAAAGTGCACTGAAGGTACTAAAACATCAGAAGGATTTTCTTACCAGACCTCTCTGCACACCATCAGGTTGAATTGCAATAAAAGTTTGTTCCATCTGAAGCCAGTAGGTCATAGCAAAGGCCCTCTGTTGCATAATCCTGCTCTCAGACATGCTGGATATAACGGAGTTTACGTTCCTATGATGGTTGATGACATCAAAGAATTCTTTAGAGTCTATTCTTCTCCTGACTTTGCAGGCTTCAGGTACGGAAAAATTCCTCAAATGCAATTTCACATTTTAAATTCACATTCAAAGTTAAAGGAAAAGACACAAGTCTTCAGCTGCAGAGTAACTCAAAACATGGCAACTATAAACCATAGGGAACACTTGACAACCTTAAAAAAGGATCGAACCTTAAATTGGTTTGTGTCTTGTCATACATTTATCCTGCAAATGGATTTGTTCTTTTACAATAACATGTTCCATTTCCATGAAATCATTCATATACTGATAACCTTTTTTTAATCCAATCTAGACTCCAAAATCTATGTTTCTCAAAAATGGTCCCCATATCACAAGCAACTAGAGTCGCCAAAGCTGCCATTTCAGTGTTCCCATCACAAAATTTTATTACAGCCTATATTTCAACAATCACAGGAAACGAATATAAAGCCCAAATCAAGAAACCAAAAAAACCTACAGACTACGGAGTGCCTACAGTAAATAGTAGAAAATCCTAAGCAGCAAATCAATTAGAAGATTAGTTGAACCAACTAACTATATATTTTTTATCTCGTGTTGCAGAGGATAAACATTATCAAAGGACAAATATGAAACCCAAAAACACAACGAACACAAGGTAATTCACCACAGTATGATCAATATTTTTCATTTATACACATATCATTTTTTGTAATGTGTTGGTGATACAATCAAATGATCAATAGGTATATAATATCATCACAGAGTGACAACAACAAAATCATGCAACTAACCTCTTCTTAGTTCACTTTCTTTCTCATTTCTTGCAATTCCCCTATAGCTCAATGTACTTCAATTACCGCTATCCCTGAATCTAACATTGAAAAAATTAAAACTTTGGTTGCTCAGATCTTCCATAACAGACTACAGTAAAATTATTATAAACCATTAAAAGAACACAGGTAAAACAGATCATCAACTGGAAAAAAAACCCACCCCAAATAGGTGTATATACAATTATGTCAGGTGAAAATTCTGAGTTATTTCAGCCAGATAAAGCTTGGCATATAGGGTGCCTGTGGTTCAAAAGAGCTTTTGGTGAAACAATAAACAAATTGAAAGCATAAATAATAAGCTCCAGAAAATCACCTTGTTGCAACCAGGTACAAGCTCCTGAAGAAATTTCATCCTTTCACTGATTTTTTCTCTTCTAACCTGTTATGCAGACGCAATACAAATGAACTTAAACCAATAAACAACTATTAATGTCATAGAAACTGAAATTCTGGATACAAATCTTACTCTTTCTGCAAGACTATGGCTGTTTGTAGCTTGGCCTCTTCTAGCGCGAACATGAGTTAAGCAAGTATGACTCTTTCTGCAAGACTAGTATTGGCTGTTAAACCAATAAGCAACTATGGCTGTTTGTAGCTCCAGACTATGGCTTTTTCTTAGAGCTCTCTCTTCCCTGCAAACAGATGGAACTTTTATTTTCAAATAACACCAAAAACAAAACTCACAAGTAGAGAAAATGCAGTTATGAGACAATAATAACCTTTCTTCCTCGAGAACAGCAGAAACTTGATCTTCCATTTGTTCAATTGTCTGACACCACTTGGTTACAAACAGCAGAAACTCTAATCTGAAATATAACAAACAAATATTAGCCAGATCTCTGTAATAACTCACAATCAATCAAAGTAGACAACATAGTTTTTAGTTTGGAAAAGAAAAAATCATCATAATACCTACCAATAAGTCTTCTGGTAGCCTCTCCAACATTGACATGTCCGAGCTCCTCCTCGCACGACATGGCTTCTTCAATGGAGTTTTAGAAGGGGAGTAGAGACACAATGGTTCCTAACCACTGAAATCCCCAAATCTGACCTTCAAAATCTTAACTTTCCGCATATTGAACAAAACCCCAACATCTCTAACTCATCAATAACCACAAATCTGAAACCCCATTTATTCAAAATCAATAAACTCATCAAAACCCAAACCTTCCTAATCACTTAAACCCCAAATCTGACTAACATCCCTTCAAACTTGAAACACATAAAAATCAGAAATTGAATAACACCCAACATTTCTAACCACAAATCTAAACACCCCCTTGCTTCAAAACCCCAGACACTTCATCTACCAATCAAACTAAACGAATCAAACAACCAGAACAATAAACAAACATTCTTTATTTGTTACCCGATGAACACTTGAACAAAACTTTCTCCTTACTCTTTCCTTGCGAACTCACTCACGACAATCTCTCTATCTCTATCTCCTTCTTCTTCGTGCAGCAAAAACAGAGTTCAAACTTCAAAACTGTACCCCAAAATTCAAAAGCAGAGTTCAAACATTCTTCTTCTTCTTCTTCGACGAACTCTCCTTCAAGAATCGGAGAAGGGACGCAATTTTTTTTTAGGGTTTAAGGAGATCAGTGTGTGCTTTCGGGAGATCTGTGGGAAGATGGAACAAATTTTAGGATTTGAAACAAAAGGTTGAAAAATGCAGAGTTGGGGGGAGAACGCAAAGCGGGAACGCAAATTTTTTTTACCTGCGAGAAATCGACTCGACTTCTCCACACATCCACGTGCAACACACGTGCATTTTCATTTTTTAGCAACGGTTTTAAACCGTTGGCCATTATAGCCACGGTTTTTAGCCGTGGCAAACAAACCAACGGTTTAGAACCGTGGCCAAGCCTTTTTTTAGCCACGGTTTTAGGCCGTTGGCCATTATAGCCATGGTTTTTGGCCGTGGCAAATACACCAACGGTTTAGAGCCGTGGCCACCTCCGTGTAGCTAAACAGGCCTTTTGGTGTAGTGGTCCTGAGCATTCTTTGAATTGCTTCATGGCATCTGATAGCGCCATTGTAGACTAGACACTCCCATGGAAGAAAGCAAGGAGGTCATCAACAAAGCAGAGATGAGTTACTTGAGGATTACTACACTTTGGATGCAAGACATATTGTCCTTCTTCTACTTTCTGTTTTAGAATTAGGTGTAGTATCTCCATTACAAGAACGAATAAATATGGCGACATTGGGCACCCTTGTCTTAAGCCTCTCTTGGCCCTGATAAAACCTTTGGGAGAGCCGTTGATGGAGATGGAGAATCTAGGAGACGTACTGCATGTTTTCACCCAGTCAATGAACAATTCAGGGAATAACATCTTCCGCATGACATGTACGATGGTTTCCCATCTAATCATATCATAGGCCTTTCTAAGGTCTATTTTTGCAGCACATCGAGGAACTCCCTTGTCTCTGTGATAATTTCTAACTAACTCATGAGCTAGCATGACATTGTCGTGAATGTATCTGCCCCTTATGAATGCGGACTGATCCAAACTAACCAGTCTGTGGACTACTCTCTTCATTCTTGTAGTCAATATTTTAGTTATGCATTTGTACAAAACATTGCAACATGAGATCGGTCTGAATCACCCAGATAAAAGGCATTAGTAATTTTAGAAACCAAAGTAATGTACGTATTATTTACCTCTCCAAGCATCCTCTTGCTTCTGAAGAAGTTCTGGACTGCCTTTGTGAAATTGTTCCCTATGATTCTCCAAGAGGTCTAAGAGTGATGAGAAGCCATCAGGGCCCGGGGCCTTATTAGACCCTATGGAAGCCAAGGCTTCTGTAATTTCATTCCTATTCACCTCCTGGGACATCACCATAGCATTCTCCTTAGATATGGTTCTTTCAGGTTGCAAGTTATCCATTAATGTAGTGTCATAGTCTTCCTGTTCACCTGCATAAACATTTTCAAAATACCTTATGCATTCAACCTCAATGTCCTTCATGTCCTCCAGTTTCTCATGCCGATGATTGTAGATAGATAATATCTTGTTTTTGGATCGCCTTTCCCGTAGGTATTGATGGAAGTAAGAGACATTTTCATCCCCTGACCGCATGTGCTTTGCTTTTGATTTTTAGACTACCTCTGACTCTGCATTCCTGGCAGCAAATGCGTATCTCTTGACTGCATCTTTCTCTGCAACTGCCAAAGTGGGGTTAAGAGGATCCAACTGAAGCGAGGTCTGCATTGTTTCCATGACTTGTTTGGCCGTAATTACAGTGCTTGTAGCATTGACAAAGTTGCTCTTCCTCCAGTCCGTGAGATGAGCCTTTACTCTTTTGAGTTGTTTGGCCGTAATTACACCGCTTGTAGCATTTTTGAGTTTCCTTTGCAAGAGTATGTGTAGAGATGAACTCAAGTAGCAAGTTTCCCATTTTGAGTGTTAACTGTTAAGTCAATGAGTTTGACTATCGAAAACCATTAAATGTTTTGAAATGCCTGAAATACCATCACGTGTAATGCACGTGATAGGTACCAAACAAGAACTGCTAGAATATTGTGGGTGCCAAATGGTAAAATTTGGCTTTTTATCTGTTTGTCTCTTCCTCTCCCATCTCTATCTGTTTCGCAGCCCGCCGTCCGCCCCCTTTCTTTTTATCTATCTCCTATTAGCTTTCCTAGTTTTTCGATCACTTCAATTATCAACTCAATCAAGGATTTAGGGATTAAATTGTTTGGTGGCCGTGATCTGAACATGAACAGGATTGGCTACTATTACTATCTCTTGGTTATGCTGGCGACAATCAACTTTATCTATTTTGTGACTTTTGCTGGTAGATATGTAGTCGGTGTTGATTCCACTAAAAGAAAGGATGTGGTGGTAGTAGCGAATGGTGGCAATAGACTTGTGGATGGGTTGTTGCATCAAAATGACTTACGAAGATAGCAAGGTAAAGATACACAGCACAAACTCTTGTACTTGTCGAGAAACATGTAACAAACATGATGAATGATGAGTGAATAAAGCAAAATTGGTGAAATTACACCTTTTATTATCAGCTAATTGTGCACAAAGAACAACGCATTTAGAGGACTCCATTGCAAATATATTTGAGCTGGATGTTGCCATCTGATGAAAGAAAAAGATAAATCTAGACAAGGAAACCCATATAGCAAACAAAAACTATGATATGACTTAATAGGATGAACTTGCAAATCATAATCAGCTCCAACACCAAGTATTCGAGTCCAAAAGTATGCTTAAATAAGTTTAGAAACTTCTCTTAATCATTTAGTTTATATAATGACTTACACATGAAAACAATTAAACAAACTTCCTTTCCTTCTTTAAACCATCCCATGGCGTTCTTGGGAAAAAAAATAAAAAAAATGCATTTCTTATTAGTGACAAATACCTATTTGATGTGAAGGCAATGGATTAGCATTCCATTAATTGGTTTTGAGGGTTAGTGGATTTTTACACTCCATGTATCTCCAAATTTCCCCAATTAGGTTCGAAGACATGTATTTGGCTGATAATTAACAAATACCATAAGCCACTAAGAAATAATTTTGTCGATGGTTTGGTAATTTTTGGCTTTTGGAAGCAAATAAATAAAAAATTCACATCTAACAACACTTTCTACAAATGAAGGGCTTGAAACCATCTTCAGATGAAGAGTGATGCTAGGCCGCGAGGAAACAGGCGAGGGAGGGGGGTTTGACCCCCCATCCCCCTCAAGATTCACACAGGTGCGCATTTCGAGGGGGATGGAGGGTCACACCCCCATCCCTCGCCCGTTCCCTCGCCATTTAGAGTCACCGTCAGATGAATGTTTGCAATGCGATGACATGGATAGGTAAGTGTCATCTTTTAATAATATTATCTTTTATGAAAATAGTGTTAGGAAGTGACCAAAATAAACAAAACTATTTGTTGTAATTCAATCAAAAACTATAACTAACAACATAACCAACCTGTTGGTCGATTCTTCTTCTTCACTAGCCCACTCAGAAACTTTACTGCCATTTACCCGCCAAAATAGGAAAAATAAAGAAAGATAACACCAAATTGAACCCTAAAATAAGGTAGAGATATTTATTTGGTCCGGAATATTTGGTTCAGTAACTCTTAATTATTTTGGCAGGGCTTAAAAAATTTGGCTCAAATTCGATTGTAACGGATTGGTTTTCGAATAAAATTCGATCTGACTTTATAGGATTGGTTTCGTAATTATTTTATCTCTTTTTTTTTAACTGTTTTCTCTTTGTTTATCACTTTTTTGTTCCTCACGTCTCCTCCTCGAGATTCTTAATTTTTTAGCTTTCAATATGAAAAATCTCAGCGACTCCATTCCAAGTGATCTTAAGCCAAACATATCCATTGAATTCCACTTTGATGAAATTGAACAAGTAACTCAGTTGTTGGGAGCTTTCATCATTCCTTATATGATGCAGATTGAGGATGTTTACAATGCGCAAATGAATCAATGGTGACCTTTGGAGGAAGTAAGCACTAGCTGGTTGAAGACGTATATGAATGTACCTTTTTAAGTTTGAAAATGAGAAAAAAGTCTCAAAAGTTGACAGACACAGATAGGGGTAAAAGAAAGGAGGCGACCGTCGGTTGTGAAACATAGAGAGACTGGGGAGGAAGAGAGAGATATATTAGAAGTCAAATTTGATCGTTTGACACCCATAATATTCTAGCAATTATTGTTTGGCACCCCATCACGTGCTTGACACGTGAGGATATTTCAGACATTTCCAAAATCTAATGTTTTTCGGTAATCAAATCCATTGACTTAACAGTCAACACTCAAAATGTGTGTTAGACAGAGTAAAAAGAAATTAATGGCACTCAAGTAGGATTTTCTCAATTAATGGGGACTAAAAGGTAAATAACCCTAAGGATTAGGAGCCAGCTTTAAAGGAATTGTGGGATTTAGGTATCCGGGCCCTAGGGCTAGAGGCACACTAGACCCAACCTTCCTAAGGCATATCTAATGAAGGTTCTATGCTAGGTTGCCAAATCTTAGGAATTAGGGAAACAATCCTTATAGGTTTACTTATTTTTTGATTCATCATTAACCTTTAATCTGATTTATTGTTAGTTGAAAGTTGTTAGGTTTCGGAGTTATTCAGCTTCATTCACACAGTTTACTATATTTCATAGTTAACTTTTAATCTGATTTGCCCCGATCCATAGAGTACTATATTGTTCGCTTTTGGCTTAAGGTCTGCACGGCTTTAAAACGCGTAGTACTTTGTAGATCTAATTTCCTACATATATAATACATCACCCTCTCGCATCCAGGCGATGTGGGACTATGATCTCCCATTTGTAGTTTGCCAACCCTCTTGAGATCCATGGGCTCTTGGACTTCTTCATCACCCTCCCTCTCAGGTCCACCCACACAAGGGTATCACAATTGTGGTACAAAACAAATATTTCTATCTTATTACGGTCACTGGTGACATATTTCACTTCTCATCCTGTATCTTCTAGCAAAGTTGATTCAACATTTTATCTTTGTTTTCATTCTGAAATTGTGATCAAGCATCGTGTTGTGCAGGGCGAAAGATCTTGGGGTTTACTATAGCTGGGTTTCTGCAGCAGCGGCGCCCGGGTGAAAATAGATGAGTCTATTTATTGTTCTTTCTTATTCTATCAGAATTTATAAAAGATATCAGGAAAGATGATGACAGCCAAAGAAGCAATGCATCATTATGCAGATTGTTGAATTTGTTTTTCCCATTCCACTCTTAACTTCTGTATATAACTTTAGATCTTGGAGAAGGCAAGGAGAAAATGCCAAATTACTTGATCCTAGCAGAGTGATCATCCATATTTTAATAGGAGATGGGTGGAATTGGGAGAAATGTTCAGTTGTAGATGATAGGAGACTGCAAAAGAATGTGGAATCGAGGTGTAAAACAAAGCATCAAAATTGATTATTTCTCATCAGAGGCACTGTTCAAACAACAACACTGACAATAATTACTGTAAATTTAGGATTTGTTGGATGCATATCGTTTATTAATTCCATTCTAGCTCAAGCATAAGAGCATAAAGATCATTCCATGGCTAACTTCAATAGTTTTCGAATTTATGGATGTATAAGTATAAACTAAAGTTATGTATAAGCCTTGTACATTCGCAGAACCAATGGTAAAATGATGATTCATATATTAATTCAGGTTGCATAACTCGAAGTTGTGCGACTCTTGAAAAGCTGTGGGCACTTAAAATCTAAAAAATTGTGTATTCTATAATAAAACTTAACAGCTTAATGCGTTCTGGGGTTCGAAGCCCATTTGACACCATTTCTGCCACCAACGCTTAGCATTCTTAATTGACATTAAGTGCCTATCAACACTAGCACCACTATTGCAATCGACAACGCCATCACCACCATAGCCAAGTTTATTTTCTTAAAAAATAAGCACATAAACAATAGATTTAAAAAAAAAAAAAATACAAAATTATCGACAGATATGAGTTGGAGGCATCGACGGTTGGTCTGCGACCATGTGTAGGTCGTATCGTTGTAGATGATGGAGGCGCAGTCACCATATACCATAGAAGCTCTTTTGAGGAACCCAATAGGAGTGAAGGGAGGTGAATTGGGTGGGCTTGGCTTCAACAACTCCATATTGATTTCTTTCTTGATCTCTTTTTTGATGTTTAAGCAAGCAATATGAACACTTTGATAGAGAGGAAAAGCAGAGAAGAATGGGATCGAGTCTGGGGATAATATACAGGGGAGGGATTCTGACTTGAGAGGAGAGCTGATTCTTTTCAAGTCAATTAGAAGTTGGTTTCTTAATTTTTTTTATTCATTTTATTTGGCTATTTTTATTATCAATTTAGAAGTCAGATGTGACTGACATGTGGAAGAGGATAGAGTTGATGAGCATGTACAGGAGAGGAGAGGAGAGGAGAGGAGGCGGAGGAGGAGGTGCAGGAGAGGAGGCGGGAGAGGAGGCACAGGAGAGGCGCAAAAGGAGAGGAGGAGTTAATCGCTTGAGGGGTTACAAGTGGGTTCACGTGCCAAACACCCTCCCAGGCACGTGCCTGGGAGGGTCCGGACAGCCTCCCAGGCTACCAAGGCGGGCTCTCTAGAATTACTCTTAGTTTATTACTACACGAAGCTCCTACTAATTGGGCATACAAAGCTCCAACTAATTGAATGATACGTGATATTGTATTTCACTTCGATCTAAGGGCTTTTGGGTACGAAGTTTGGCTCAGGTAAATTTTCTCCGCCTTCGTTTTCCAAACTCTTTATTCAAAGAGGTAAATAATTCAAGCAAGTTGCTTATATAAATTTTTTTTGAATTTTAATTTGACTCTTTCTATGATATATATTACATCTAGTGGATGTTGTCTCACAAGAAAACATAGTTTCCATTGCAATGTTTCATGCTTGGAATTCATACTTTGTTTAATCTCAAACCTCGTACCACACATGTTGGAACACATGTTAGAATAACAAGAATCTCTGTTTCTACTCATGTGATGTTTTGTAGTACCAATATTGATGGTGGTGCTGATAATTAGGCAAATTATAGATTGGTTTTTGTCATATTTACATCACTCACATAAGGAGAAAAATCCAACCCACTAAAATAACCAAGAAGAGAGAGGCTCAATTCTAAGATAGCAATCAAAACCTCCTCGGTTTCTTCTCCTTTTTCTCTTGACATTGATCGTCCCCAAAATTACTTTCTAGGGCCGAACTCTAGCCCCCGTAGGCAGAATTGTCAGGTTTCTCAATGTTGGAAACCACACCAAGCATGTTAGCGCTAGCGCCCCCTATACCTTTTTGCCATGCTCAAGTACCTTACAATTGATGATTTTGTTTATGATTTTCAATTGATCAAACTATTAAAATATTTTCATTAAATAACACCCAAACCTAACTTCCAATATCTCACGATGTTTTCTTTGTTTGAGCTCCTGTCTTTTTCGTGTTGTTTATATTCGTTACTGATTTCTCTTAGAACCCAAAACCTTGTTGAAAATTGTGTACAAAAATCAGACAGAGAAAGATGGGGTGATACCATACCACAATTGAGTCCGAGTGATTTCCTCAAGCGATGAATTGTATTAATTAGGCATGCGCCAGCTTGAAATCGGAAAAAGGCAGGAGCTCAACTTTCTATATAGATCTCCTATCTGTGGAGTATAACTCATTTACTCATTCGATCTCAGAGATTTTGATTTGCTGTATTGTCTGGTGTGCTTTTGACTTTGCTCAACCTTCGTATTCGAAAGCTTGTACATTCTTTCATGCCGGGTTGGGATCAACTTTCTGATGAATTGTTCACCAAGGGCCCTAAGTTTTTTGAGGAGAGATTACTCTCTGAATCTGATTTGAAAGTCCTCCGTAAGACATTCCCGATTCCTGATGATCTGGTGCTCTACACTCTGGGCGTCAATCTGACGCCATTGTACCCTCTTGAGGAGTTTATCTGTCTTCACCGAGGTATGCTGCAATCGAGTGTCCGCTTTCCTGTTATCAAGGAGATTTGGAAGTTCCTGGCGTACCTTGGCATTGCATCCACTCAACTTGTGTTGAACGAGTATAAGACTTTGATTGTCATTTTGATTAGGGCTTAGGACGCTGGCGTTGAGGGCGATGCAATAGTTCACTTCTCCTCGGATAAACGAGCACGATGTGTGTGTGCTGATGTCACCGGGCTGCTTTGGCAAACTGCCTAATGACTTTAAATCATGGCAGAAGTTCTGTTTCATGGCTCCTGCAAACTCCCCATACTTTGAGCTTGCTGGTCGTCCTGTCGAGCGTGAATTTATACCACTGAGTAAGTTGATTCCTTCTCTGATCTTGTTTGTGTCAACTGTATATTAGATTGACCTGTTGTGATTTTTGCAGGGAGATTCTCTACTTCGCCTTTTTCTGCTAAAGATAAAGCAATTCTGGATGCGTTCCGCGACATGCCTCGTTTGGAGGTAGAGGATGTAATCAAGCATTCTAATGTTGAACGCAGCGGTCTGTGGGCCTATTGGCATGTGGCTCCTACTGTGTATCGAGTTAAGAAGCCAAAACCTAAAGGTGCGTTTGTTTCACGGAAGATGAAGCTTCCCAAGCTCAAGGTTCCAAGCCCTTCAAGGAGGGCAGAAATAGATGATGCACTTCCTTTTCCTATGCATCAGAAGAGATCTCGTGCTTTGTCTAGGTCCATCCGCAGGCGTCTAGCCTTGTTCGAAGGACATGATGTTGTCGGGCAAGAGCCTAGTGAGACTGCTATTTCTGAGGGGCGTGATGCTAAAGTCATGGCCTCTGTCTCTCTTCCTGACATGGAGAGAGAATATTTGCAAAATGGTGGGCGTGGAAGATGTTACCAAACTAAGTACCAAGCAGGCGGAGTTTATGAATAAGATGCTGCTGCAGACGGGCATGGAAGATTCGAACGATTGTCCTTTTTCAATAAAGGACTTCGAGCTCCGACTTTCTCTGGAACCTGTTGAAGAGTCGTTTGATCGTCGACATCATGGTGAAGGTTTTCCTTCTCATCACCCATATTGTGTTCCATCTCGTTCATGTCCTCATATGCAACTGACGACATGTCCAAGGAATAATTTGCTTCCCTATTTTCCTTCAACTGAAGCTAGACCGACACATGAGAGAGAGTTGACTGCTGTGGGCAAAGGGAAAGCTATTGATGAGGGCCCTGATGCATTGAAAACAGCTAAGTGCGGTGCTGGAGTGATTTCGGTTCCAAATGACCTTCATCCGGATGCTTGGATCAATCTGTTTGCTCCAGATGTAATAAGGATGAGCAACGAAGCTTGACATCAGGAGGTTGAAATCTCTTATGCTGAGAGGAAGCATATCAGTAGGTGGAATGACTAGTTGGCGAAATGTGCTCTGGAGCCAGTGGGAGAGATGCTAGGAGAGCGTTTGGATAAAGGGCAGAAACACCTCATGCTGGGGATGTTATATCTGAATTAAGTGGCGGCGTCTGGATTTGAAGTCAAGGCCGCTCATGAGAGGGTGTACACCATAGAGTGAGTCTTCGCAAACTTGCAAAAGTCATACTCTGATGCTCTTCATGAGATTGAGTCGTTGAGGATGCAACTCGAAGCTTTCTCAAATACTTGAGTGGAGTTCAGGTCCATTGGGTCAGACGCTCAGAAGGCTCACTTGGAAGTGTTTGAGTTCGACTTGGCGAGGGCAGTATCCGTGAGGGATCGGTTTGAGAATGAATTGAACCTTGTCCATCGTGACTTGCAGTTTGCCCGTGATTTTGTGGATGGAATACAAGCTGAACTACAGGCTCTGCGTGCTGAGAGGATTAAGGAGTCTGAGTGGACTATCTGGTGTCAGTAGTTGGAGGCTAATGCTAAGGTTCATGACAAGAGTGAGCCGGCCGCTGGAGAGCAGTTCCAATTGGCGCAGAGTGAGCTGAATATCGCCAATGATAAGCTAGATGCTAAGCAACCCAAGACTGAAATCATGTCGGGCGAGTTGGAGCAATTGAAACAGGAACTCGCCAAGTTAAGAGGGCGCGAAGATAAGCTTCTCAAAGCCCCGAGCACATTTCTATTCAGCAAAGTCGTTCATAGAAGGCTGGAGCTGTTGCATCTGGTGAATGAGGAGCACCTCAGCTGGGATCTCTTATATTATAAAGATATTGCATATGCAGAGTTTGGAGCGACTCTAATTCGTCTGAAGAAGAAGAAGGCGACCCTGATGAAAGGGGGGGGGGGGGGGGTCGAGAGGCAACACTTACAAATGCGTCTCCTGTTTCTTCCCCTGCTAAGTCTAGTTTTGTTGTATCTGACTCTCCTCCTTAAGAGGGGTGAATCTTGTACTCAAGTTTGCAAATGAATAATACTTTGCACTTTTATTTTGTCTTTTTTTTTGCTTTTCCTGCTAGCTTTTACCTGTTTTGTCTTATTTTGACATTAATTGTCAGACGAGGAACTTTGCTGGGCTACATAGCTCATGTTTGATTCGCTATTGGGAGCTCTGATTTCTTATGCTGCAGTAATTGGTGTAGTTCTGGCAGACTCCTTTGTAGAGATCGGGGAGTATAATATACCCTTTGTCTGGTGGTTTGGTTGTCTGTTGGACCAGCAGTTGCTATCGCTGTTTATAAGCATATTAGTCAGGCTGTGGTCCTAGTGCTTGCACCCTTGTAGATGATTGGACAACAGTCTTCGCGAGTCGTCTGGGTCGAGCTTTCAAAACTCTGATCGAACGTTTGACTCATCTTTATTTGCTATTCATAGAATAGGCTTAATTGGACCGGGGGTTGTTATCACCAGTTATGACTGACTATACCAGGGTCAGGTTTTGGCGACCATAGTGGTCCCTGGCAAGTCATCTTCACCGGGCTACATGAACACTGACTAAGCTCCCACTTTCCAACTCATCTTGATCCGTTCGTAGCAAACTAGGAATTGGAGCGAGCTAGCAGTTATCATCGTCAGTGGTTCTGACTAAACTTTTGGCGGGGGTTCGATGATCATTGTCTGTAGTTGGCCAATGATCTCTAGCAAGCTGTCTTCACCAGGCTACATGAGCACTGACTAAGCTCCTACTTTCTAGGCCGACGAAATCCACACACAACGAACTAGGTTTCGAGCAGACCAAAACCATCGTCATCAGCGACCACTGACTAAGTTTTGATCGGGGTTTGGCGATCACTGTCTGTGTACGAGTAGTGACCCCTGGCAAGCCATCTTAATCAGGCATCGAGAGCACTGACTAGACTCCCACTTTCTAGGCTGTCGGAATCCTTTATTTTTGGACTCGGCTTCAGGCAGACCAGAAGCTATCGTCGTTGATCGTCACTGATAAGCTTTGGTCAGGTTCAATCACTATTGCCCATGTTTGTACGATGATCCCTAGCAAGCCGTCTCGATCAGGCATCAGAGCGTTGACTAAGCTACCACTCTCTAAACCATTGACACTCGTTTAGTTTAACGGACTGGGCGTTATTGCATACCAGAAGCTGTTGTCATAGGTCAAAACCGACTAAGGTTTGGTTAGAATGAGATTCTGGGCGTGTAAATTTGACTTGGGTGTCCTAACTTACTTAGTTCACATATAAAATCCTGGGTGCGTAAGTCTGACTTAGAGGTCCTAACTTACTTAACTCGCATGTAAGATTTTGGGCGCGTAAGTCTGACTTGGGGGTCTTGACTTACTTAACTCGCCTGTCGGTCTGGTTCTAGTGTCAGATCGATTGATCAGACTAATAATAGATTGACCGGCGTAATGAACAACAATGGAATAATAATGGAGTTGATGCCTTGGGTTTATTAATAATACTCTGTAGGTGCACTCTTTATTTTGTGGGCACTCAAGGCCTTTGCTGTTTGTTTTTTTGATTGTGCTGGGCCAGATCTGGCAGGGCATAAGCTTGGTCCCATTAGTTGAGGGGCTCATTTAGAAAAAAATCTGTATGGATCAGCGTGCCAAGGATACAGTGCATTATACGAGATGGTTCAATATCGATTACTCCCCCCAGTTAATGGGGTTGCCTGTAGGGTCATTAATTCAAAAGATGTGGACTTGTGCAATTGCTATTGGAACCGTCATTTTCCCAATTTCCCGTACGACATTTAATGCTGAAGTAATTGCTTGTCGACGCCTTTTCGTAAACCATTTCGTCTATATATGGGCTTGCTATTCTGCGTTCAAGCACTGCAATATAAAAGTAGAACATGTTAATCAAATGCATCTTACCAGAGAGTTTGATTTGAGTTTTCCAGAGGCTGAAGGAAGATCTCCCTCGCTGGAGTCTTCGAATGTTCTGACATTTGTGCCGATGAGTCTTGATGAGACTTGCTTTATGCAGTGCAGCCTGATTTGGGTGGGCATTGGATTGATCTCATGTGATACTGTAATATCTTCTTACATAGTGAATAAGAATTACAGACTTCTTCTCAGGAGTCAAGTCTATCTTCCATCATCCAGTTCTCAAACACTCTCCCCATTCGTGTACTGTTGTCGAGGATTGGTCCTGAGGTGGCACCTCTGCCTCACCTCAGGCAGTACGTGCTTGAGAGGCGTCTCCATTTGGTAGCATTGTGAAACTTTGATGATTTCGTTGCTCCGGAACGTTCTCGTCAGCTTTCTGAAGCTTATTTCTGTTGTTTTTCATGAGGCAAATCGGCGGAGCGAAGAACCGAGGGAGTGCTCGCGACCCTCTTTGTGTACTTTGCATGCCACATCTGAATCGTCAACCTGGGGTGATTCGATGGAGCAATTAATTGAGCGCATTCTTCGTTATCTGTCGCGAACGCTTTACTCTTTCCACCTTCTCTTCTGAAGGCGGATTAGCAGATCATAGTCTCTACCCTTGTTTCAGCGGATAGATGCTTGCATCGGACTTAGATATTTGTAGTGTATAAACTGATGTACTAGTTGGTCTACAAGCTTTGTAATAACTCTCATTACAATCAATAAAATCTGTTTTATTTCTAGAATGTGTCTTGTACGAACAACTCTTCTACACTGAAATAAAAATAGAAAACAAGAAACAAAATCAAAACAATAAATAATTTAACTCCGAGCGGAGACTAAGCTAATTGTCACGCCCCAATTTTCGAAGAAAACGAAAATCCTAAAATCCATGTAGGATTATCCGTTTCCCCCAGAAAATTCAATAACAACAGAAACAAATTGCAGCAACAACTAAACATGATTTAACTACTGAAACAAATAAAACTCTAACCCGGGAAAGACTCTGACGGTGCTAGCTCCACTAACGGAACTCCAGTAACGCTGCTCAAAAGTCTCTAAACCTGAAAGGCTAATCAGCTACATTTCCAAAGGAATGTACCCAAGAAGCAAAAAAGCTCACTTGGGTCAGCAATAAAGCTGGTGTGAGAAATCTTCATCCCAAAATCAATAAATTCGCACATGACAACATCAAATTAAACAAAAACAATAAACAACCACACCATCTGGTAGTTCCTCAATGAGGCAACGGTGTCATGCAAGGCAAACACAATTCAAAGAATTTAGTTCCTCAACGAGACAATCATGTCATCATCCTAATAAATAAATATGCCTTTACTAGTATTTACGCTATAGAAGTTAACTATGGCAAGTCTGACCCGTAGAAATATGAGTGGACTTGCCATCCTACATGAAAAGGTTAGAAACAACCAGATAATATTTCTAAGTTATAAATCCTTATAAATGTAATTTATTTTCAAACTATGATACAAATCATAGTCATATCAGACTATTATTAAAACATCAACAAAACACATTTTCTACATTTAGGAAGACATATAGTTCTCATTCAATAGTCGAATGAGCATTTAGTTTCTTCCTTTAAGGTAATCATGCACATACAAAAAAAAATCTCGCTTCTTTTCCATAATCGCACCATCCTCCTTGTGCCGAACACACCTCACCCAAGTGTGCCTCCCTTGCCATCGAAGCCACTCGGAGCGTACAGGACCCAAGTGAGGTGCCACCTCGAGTGTCATGTCATCACACTCGAAGATCGATAACTGGCAAGTATTCTTCCTAAATCTACACGTACAACCGAACTCACATGGAACGGTGCACCGATATGCAAACAAGTCTGCATACCCATAATAATATCACACGTATACAAGCAAGTTTGTATACAAAAATTTCTTTTCTTTTCACATTTTTTTTTTCTTTAGAGTTGTGGAAAAGAGCAAAAAAAAAATATCAACAAAAACTCTAAACTCTTTTATGGTGACACTTTGTCAACCATAAATAAATCAACCACAGTATCCACCATTCTTTTGGGGAACAAATAATATTTGACACATTGCCAAATCATAAACAATCTCATAAGGATATCCTCCCATTGTTTTGGGGCAACATACGTTTTTCATATATAAACTTTCTACAACAAAACCGGGGGTCAAACTCATTCAATACAAGGGTACATCCTTACCAAGTTAATTTGGCATAACAATCGATTTCAATGTACAGTTATCCAAAGAAACAACAAGAAGGTCTTATGTCAAAATAATACTAGCAACAAAACTGTAACTCCAACTTGACTAATTTGGGCAAACCAAAAACATAAAAATAATTTACATCAGAAACACACAACTTGTTCTATATGAATCCCAATGTAGGTACATCTACCTTCACTGTTCCAACACATACACTTCACTCCATTCCAACTTATACCCATGTTTGCATTAGTTCCTCTCTCTCAAATTATCAATCGCTATTATTACCATATAATATCTACTAGCAAGTATTAACAACGTCCATTAATTTCTAAACATGCACTAGAGAAACAAACCCCTAAGTACTATGTTAAACAAGATTTCTAATGCAAGAGTAAAAGATCAGAAATCAACCCAAACTCTCAGGACAGTCTGACCTAGCTTGATTGACCTCGAAATGCTGAAATGTTTTATGAATTGATGAAAAGGGGAAAACTAGGTACCAACCTATTAGACGAGAGACACCCAATCTATCATTTCCCTAACTGTGACTCAAAATTTGCAAAACAGGGCCAATCACTGGGGATGATGATATGCTCAAGATTAAATAAACCCTTTACAAATCACAAGCATACTATCAAACCCAAACCAAAGTACCAAACACTGTTGTAGTTGCACCCTTTAAACAGTGAACTGTGAAACAAATTCAGCATTCCCTTAAGCTATATAAATGAAATGTCATCAGAAAAGTTGAACAATAAAATATGAAAATAATGACAACACGGTGATTTCTCAAAATTAATAAGTGAAATTCTTCTAGGTTTGATTAGTTAAAATTGCCATTGTTGCTGTTATCAATTTAGAATATCATACATCCATAGCAGAAAGTAAAATTGCCTTCGGGTTGATTTTACTAGCTTATGAATGTTAGTGAGAGTGTTTAGGTTGCAACCAAGTAATAAAACTAAGCTCCACTACCATCTGCAACAAACTAAACAATAGAATTATATGCATATCACTCATTGAAACTCTTTGAGCTACACTTTCTCACAACCACAACAATAATAATAATAATAAAACAAGGAATCAACCATCAACCAAATAGCATAGTTCCTAGATTGATACTTAAGGCATTTAGAAACCTGTAATCTGGTTTAAAAGAGTACTTCACTTCTTATAACCAAGTTCAATGCACAAAGCTTTATTCTAGCAGCACACAAGACCAATAACACAATCACCAACAAAAATTTAGGTTGGAAAACAAGAAAACTCACCTATATCAACCGATATGGACCCATGAATCCAAATCTACCGATTCAGCCGAAATCACCATTTCGTCATCGCCACTTCTTCTCCATCCACCTCGCGATCTCTCCATTGCCAGTCACCACCACCAATGTCATCTCCTCACCATAGGACCCTCTGTCGATAGCACGCCACTGTCCATCCTCCCTCTCGCTTGCGAATAAGTTTCAAGGGTTGAAATCAAGTGGGAAGGAGATGGAAGATAATAGAAGAAGAAAGGAAGAGAGAAGAGGAAGATTGGGCCGATGGGCTCACAGCCGAGCTCGCCGCAGAAGAAGATGAATACGCAGGGAAGGGAGAAAGAAAACAATTGGGGAAGAAAAGAGGGATTGTTATCTTTATATGGTGGGTGGTTATCCACCCCCACAGAAATTCTTAGGGCACCCGCCCTTTAACTTCACAAAATAAAACCCTAATCATTATTTTAATGAAAGCTCAAAACCAAGCCCAAATACAATTGAGTAACAACCCATCAACATTAGGGTTTACAAATTTTGGCTAAACACACACACACACACACCTTATTCTATTTAGCAATGGCAAACAAAAATCTTTTTCCCCAATAAATGAGATTACAATATATGCCACAATTAATAAATAAGAAATTTTTATATTTTTTAATTAGGCGGATATTACACTAATCATGCCCTGAAGGAGGCGCAAATAGTCTTGGCTCGGACTGCGTGGTCTCCATAGAGAAGTTTTATTTTTCAAAGCTAACGAAGTTATTGAATAGTGGACTTCGTGCTGGCAGACAATTTCTTGCTGATTAACAACTCTTGGAGTTGATGCCCGTTTGCTGAAGTATTGTTACTTGGCTCATTTTAGTCTTGATAACCTCGCTAGTTTTGACTTATGGATCTCCGCATAGCTGCTCCTTGGTCATTTGGGCTCCTCTGCCCTTATAGAGTAATTCAACTCTTTGTCTAGGCATGATGCCTGACATATTGGTTCTATAGGCCCGAGTTATAGCTGGCAACAGTTCAGCTGCTTTAGGGCTGCATAATGGCAGTTTCTTGTTGCTGGCTGATCTTCTCGGATAGTCCCTTGAGCATGGTTGGTTGTATATTTTATGCATTGGTGCAGGGTGGATACTATTGCATCCAAATGATGTAGCCAGGGCCTTCCCAGAATGATGTTGTAGGTGGATGGGGCGTCAACTACCATGAACTCTTAGACAAGGTACTTCCATAGTTGCGGCTCTCTTGCCACCACATTAGATTGATTTTCCCAATGGGAAAACATTTCTCTTCGTTGAATTCGATTATAGGGTGGTTGGCGGGCGTTAGGTCCTTCTCCTGTAGCTGCATGTTGCGGAATGCACTGAGAAACAAGACATTTAGTGAGCTTCCAGTGCCCACCAAAGCCCTCTTTACTTCCCATATAGCGATAAGGACAGAGATGACTAGGGCGTCATTGTGAGAAAAATGTACCCCATGGAGATCCCTTTCCGTAATCGTCAATAATGGGATCGGGCTGTGAACTTGTGTGTGTTGCACTTGTCGGTTCTCATACTGAGTTGGTGTCCGCATCTCGGCCAGTGTTCTTTTGCGGGACCTGTTTGATTGCTCTCCCTCGGGACCAACCCCATGGAGGATGTAAATAAAGCCAGGAGCTTCCTTTTCGATCTCCTTGACAGCATTAGTTCTTCCCTTTGATCGACCCTACCTTCCGTTTGAGCCTATAAACTCCTTTAGTTTGCATTTCCTAATCCAGTACTCGACTTTTCCTATGAGGTTTCCGCAATCCCTCAGTATCATGTCCGCCTTGCTTGTGGTAAGCTAAGTATTTCCTGTTGTCGCGCCTAGCAGGGTCTCCTCGCTGCTTAGGCGTCAACTTCAACTCTTCCCAATCCTTGATAGAATCAAGAATGTCAGACAAACTAGTGTTGGGAGGGATGAAAAATTTGGACCCAACGTAATTCGAGGCATTCTTCTGCCTAGGGCGACCCGAGTCGGTTTTGTTTTCTGTGCCCTTCCTCTTGTTACTATCACCGTTTTCTTTCTTCTTCCCCTCTTTCCTATCCTTAGGGACAAAGGGTTTCTTTTGATTCCGTATCTTTCTTGGCGGCCAACATTTTATCCAAAGTGATGTATCTCTGGGCATCTCTGAGAAAGTCTGTCGTATTGGTTCGGGGTGAGGGGGTTCAAGGTGAGAAAGTCATAAAGCTTGTATGTTCTTAGACCCGAAGTGAAATTCGTGATGACGGTGTCATCACTACAGCCATCGATGAGGGTCAACTCATCATTATAACGAGTGACGTACTTCCTCAACGTCTCGTTCTGTTTTTGCTTAAGAGTCAACAGATAATGCGAGCCCCTCTTGAGCCATTGGCTACCCACGAAGCATGTAAGGAATGCCAATGCCAACCTTCGAAATGAATCAATGGACTTCGAAGAAAGGCTATAGAACCATGTCAGTGCCAACGTCTTCAGGCTTGCAGGGAATAAGCGGTACATTATTGCATCAAACCCTTCTTTTAGTGCCATAACGTGCTGGAAGTGGCGTAGGTGATATGCCGGGTGTCCTGTCCCGTCGTAAAACTCTAACTTTGGTGGGGTGTATTTCTTGAGAAGTGGTTTGTCCATGATATGGTCCATGAACGGAGGGACCGTGAGACTGAACAACACATCTGGGTTTGTGTCCCCGTTGCGGAGGGGGTTATGTGAGACGTGCCTGTCGGCTCTGGGAGCTGGGTTTCTATTGGTCGTGCTTCCGGCTCTTGTCCATTGAGAAATTGCTCGGGCTACATGGCTCTCCTAAACATGCTATCTGGAACTTTCTGGGGAACGAGCTCTTCACTGCTCATGGTCTCCCTCTGCAGGTGGAGGATTCTGCTGTTTGAAAGCCTCCAACGTCTCTGCGATCTGCTGCATCTGTGTTGAGAGTAGGTCCACCCTCAGGTCTACTAAGGCTTCCACCGGCGCGTGGTCTGAGGAGGTTCCTTCCGTGGCGATGGTGGAATTGGCGGCGCTCTGCCGGTTTGAGCGTTTGAAGACTCGGCAACATCTCCATTGTTGTGAGACCTTGTCGTCACCATCTCGCTGATTTTCTGGGAAAAAGGTGGAACTATATTTTTTTCTGAGGAACTTTGTTGTTCCCCACGAACGATGCCAAGCTGATGTAGTCGCTTTCTGCTCTGCTTCCTTGCTACTTACCTAGACCTGCACTGGTTGCAAACGTGAGCGAATGACCTCCGTGTGGTGGCTGATGAAATTCGTATGCTTAAGTTAGATAAGGCTTAGGGGAGGCTTAAAATTGTAAATTGGGTTATATTGCATACTTCTAGTTCATCGACCTTATCTCCCTTCTATAGTGAAGGAGTCCTCATTCGGCTAGGCCTTTGGTGTCGCAGTTTAGGGAAAATTATCTTGCTGTGGAGATCCTTTCCTGATTGGGAGCTGTCCATGTGGGATAGTTTTCCTACACGACTCATGCTCCTAGATCTACGGGAGTGGTTTTCCTTTCTGAGTGGTCCATGCAAGGAAGTTTCCTAGCCCGACTTATACTCTAATATATGTTTCCTAGTCAGATCCAATATGTTGTTGGCCTGCCTGTCTTGGGTAGATCTCTCAGATACTTGCCTCAGAGGTCTTACGAGTATTGGGCCCGACCACGTGAAGTGTGGGCTTACTGGCTCATTGCAACTTGGATCCGACTATCTGGATTCTGCCAATGATGGGCTTACTGCTATTTGGGCCTCGCTGGATTGAGTTTGCAATTGCTTCGTTCTGTTGACGAGATTATCATGACACGTGGACGGTGCTGATCAGAGGATGGTTTGATGTATCATCACTTATGAAATTAATGATGTTACATTGTACCAGCTATGAAAACACATGCTCGAATTTGTATCCCTAAAGGATAAACTTCGAACAATGTAACTAATGAATGAGTTGCACGTTAGAAGCTTGATAGACCTATATGTTCTGAAGATTTAACTCCTCGAAAAAGGAGAATTAATAAAATTAATGTCCTAATGTTTCCAAAGAAGCAATTCTTGAAACTCCTGCAAAAGTTGTACAGACTAGCAAAAGCTGTACATGAAGCTCCAATAGTAGCATTATATAATGCTCCTTAAGAGGTTATGGCTCCACTACTAGCATTACATAACACTCCTGAAGAGGTTATGGCTCCAACAGTAGCAGTACATGACATTCTGGAAGAGGTCATGAAACTTCAAAAACATCATTAAATGACACTCCAGAAGAGGCCATGTTTGAAAAATTCAATTTCTCCATTGCTCAGAAGTGGTTATTTATATCCCTGAAGTAATTTAAAAGTCCCCGAAGAGGCTCAGGTACCTGATAATAATGAGATCTAAATATATTAAGGAGAAATGTGGGATTTAATGAAATGATTATCGATGTCATATTCATATATATGGTAGCTACCACAATATCAAAGAGCAATGATATTCAACCACAAAACATCTATGAATGTCGACAAAAAATGAAATGATTGGCCAAATGTAAAGATATTGTCCAAGCTGAATTGGGTTCCCTTGAGAAATGTGGTGTCTTTGGACCTATAAAGCAAACACCTAAGTGTGTAAACCCTGTTGGTTTCGAATAAGTGTTTGTAAGAAAACAAAATGAAATTGTCAGATATAAGACAAGTCTCGTGGCACAAGAGTTTATCCAGAAACTAGTTATTTGATTTTTTGGTGAAATATATTCTCCAATTATGGATATGACTACATTCTAAAAGTATCGAAGTTTATGAAAATTTGATGTGCGACTTATTGATGTCGTACTACTTATTTAGACAAAGATATTTATAAAATCCCTGAAGGATTTACTTTGCCTGAAGCAAAGCCATGATACAACTACACAATACAAGATTTGTTTTATAAGATTTGAACAATTCCAGAAGAATGTAGTATAACTGTCTAAAAAATTTATGTGTAAGGAAGGTTATGCAAATTTGACTGTCTCTTTATTAATAAATCTTTAACTACTTTTGTCGTACTAACAATTTATGACAATAATATAACTCTTATTGGACCTTAAAAATACTGTTAATTAACGACAAAATTTACAAATCAAGATCTTGGAAGAACAACTTTTGTCTCATCCTGCAGATCGAGTAAATTACTAGTAGAAATTGATCCATCAATCAAGATATTGACAAGATTTATAACATTTTTAACATGGACAACTCTCATATACTTAGTACATCCATAGACATCCTATATTTAGATCTCAAAAAAGACTTATATCAACCAATTAAAGTATACACGGTCCTAAAGTACTATATCATTGGTGCATTGTTATATTTGGCACCAAATGCATAACCTAATATAGTCTTTTTTCTATGCATTTACTAGAAAGTTATAGTTTTACATAAACTTATAGATATTGGCATGACATTACACATATATCTTCGTGAGATCATTGTTATGAGGTTATTCTTGTGATTTAACTAACCATTCTCACTCAGTTGACTATGCAGATTCAAGTTCTCTGTTTGATCCTTATAAGGGTAGCTCACAGTTAGGTTCTGTATCTATGAGTTCCAATGCAACTATTTCTTGAAAGTCTATTAAACAAACTTATTGGTCGATCGACTATTATATATGACAACAATGTTGCATGTATTGTTCAAATGCAAGAAATCTTAATCAAAGGAGATTAAACGAAACACATTCCAATAAAAATCTTCTACCCACACGAGCTTCAGAAGAACCTTGTGATTGAAGTCGAACAGATTCAATATAGTGACAACCTTACATATCTCTTCATCAAATTGGTTTGACACCAACTTAATCATCTAAGAAATTTAACCTCTACTATCATGATGGGAGTCATTATCAGGGGAGAGTATCCAGAAGTATAACCCCCGGTGTGCATCCACAAGTATGCTACGAAAACATCCAGAAGTATGTTTCAAAATCATATACAAGTATGTTATATTTGATTTATGCACGTTGTACTCTTTTTCATTCAACATGGCTTTATCCCACTAGGTTTTCCTGTCAAGGTTTTAATGAGGCAACATTATGCGCATAGAACATTCTGAAGTATGCAAAAGTGGTGGTTGTACTCTTTTTCCTTCGACATGGTTTTATCCCATTAGGTTTTCTTGTCAAGGTTTTAATGAGGCAACAATGGTGGTAATACAATCTTCATTGCATAAAGGATATACTCATGTAATCCAGAAAAGACGTGAGTTTGAATGCCACTTTGAGAAATCGTTGCATGGTAATAGACTGAGATGGTTTACAATCTCATCCTTTTATTGTGATTATCAGAGGGAGCATTCCATAAGAGGGACCTAATTTTTCCAAAGACTGTGTACAATTTACATGTTGTACTCTTTTTCCCTTCATCCAAAATTTTCCTACTAGATTTTCCCGACAAGCTTTTTAATGCGGTAGCAATGGTGAAAATTTAGAGCATTTCATCAGGGAAGATAACATGTGGTGAACATCTAAGGGGGAGGATTATATAACCTTATAGAATATGGTGGATGTCTACCTATACCCATCTCATAGCATGAGGTGGCATCCAAGGGCTAGGTTTCACGCATTAGTCAAATGCTTGTGGCTATAAATAGATAAGAGAGCTGTTATAAGAAGTGGATGTTAAGTATGAATGAAAAAGAAGATGGAAATAGAAATTTTGTATAAGGAGACAGAGAGGAAATACAAAGTAAGAATTGAGTTAGAATGTATTAAAGAGAAAATCAATTGAATATCAAGTAGAGGTTCCCATGCATTTCCTTTAGTTTATTACAAAAAATAGGATTATTGAGAGGGAGCACGCAAGAGAGAGAGTTCATACTCTTTTCTAATAATATTTTCTTTTCTGTTGTCTGAGTGTGATTACGGACTTGGCGGTGAGCCTTTCCCACTATTTTATCGTTGTTTTGAGCTGAAAATGGACAGATGGGAAAAAAAAATGAAGACTAACTACATCGTACATTTATTGCACTTTTTGTACACAATAGACAAACAAAGAGACAAAGTGAGAGAGGGGTTTTTTTCAAAACCAAACCAAATAATCTCACTCAGTTGGTCTTCCCTACAAGAAGAAAACAAACCCATTGTTGAGAAATTTTAGTCTCAGAAAATAAGCAACAACTCCAAGTTTTTCCAGTATGGTGTAGCTCAGTAAAAGCGGTTTCATGTCTTCTTTTTGCCTTCACACAAGTCCTATCACCACCATGAGTACATAAACAATGCCAACAACATCAAGAACAGATTTGCTTTATGGGTATGGAAAATGTTCAATTTTTATCTCTTATTTGGAGCTAAAAATGCTGCCTTTGTGGGTTTTATGAAGCTTTTGTCAAAGTCTATGCAATTAGGTCCCTTGAGTTGGAAGTGTTTATGTGGGTATTGGGTACCCTTTTCTTTATAATTTATGATTTCTTCTTCTTGTCTGCATTTTTGACATTTGGTTTGAATCATAGCTGAAAAATGGAAAAGAAACAACAGAACAAAGTAGGAGGGAATCAGTTAGAAATGGCGCCAAAACCAAATGTTCAAGCGAATAACACTTTTGTAATTTGATATTATTAGTTAGTTGAGTTTACCTTAGCCGTACACGTAGAAACCATCTAGATAGTCTTTTGTAAGTTTGTTATGAGCACTGTAGTTAAATAGTGAGAAAGAAGAACAGAGAAAACATGTCTTAATTCAGTATACCCTAAAGGCTCTTGTTCAAGGAACTTGAGAGATTGTAATTCCTTTAAAAGTTGTCAAATTTTTTCATTTTTTCCCTTAATTGCTTTGTTGGATTGTCACCACTGTGACATTTGGTATCAGAGCTCTGGTTGAACCCACCCTGAATAAACATAAACATCACAAAACGATGGGGACTAGATCTAAAAAGGTAGAATAGTTCTTGAGAGAGACAAGGAAGAACCAATTGAAACAACCTTGCAGATCGAATCCTTGAAGGGAGAAATGAAGAATTTAACATAGTCATAAGAGATCCAAGAGAAGAAAATGGAGGCCTGATTTGAACAAATGATACAACTTCTTCAGCGCAACCAAGGAACTTTAGGAGTCTCCAATGCTAATCAATCACCTGGTGCTTAATCTTTTGGAGCTTCTGACCAAACCAGTAGGTCTATTCCCCAAATTCCTTGGGAGATCTCTGGTAATTTTTCTCGCTTCCCTAAATTAGAATTTCCACAATTTGATGGGGTTAACCCTAGGTCCTAGATTAAGAAGAGTGAGAGATACTTCTCTTTTTACCAAGTGAGAGAAGATAACAAGGTGAACATGGCCTAAATATCCATATGATTGGAAGAGTAGATACTTGGTTTTTAGACTACCAGGTAGGCAAGGAAATTATTCAATGGATTGTGTTTTTGCCAAGATGTATGTGATAGGTTTGAAGAGGCTGTGTTGAACAGTTATGTAGACTCGTTTAATAAATTGAATCAAGAGTCCTCAGTAAACGACTACTATGATCGGTTTGAGGAACTCAAATCTGTAATGCTATTCCGCAACCCTCATTTGGACGATACTTATTTTCTGCTAAGTTTTCTCAGTGGCCTTAAACCTAAAATCAAAGCCATTGTTTAGTTGTTTAAACCCTCCACCATCAATCAAGCCTTTTCCCTAACAAGAATGCAACAAGCCACCACCCAAAAACACTCACATCAGAAAGAATACATGACCACAACATGGGGCAACAAATCTTACAGCTACAACTCCCCACCCATCTCCAACACTAGAACAAACCAATATGGCCCGACCACTACTCAACACCAACATATTGTCAGTTCCACAACTAGCTTCACCAAACCAAGTTCTTCAATCAACTCGGTAAACAAATTTCCCTCAACCTTACCACCAATCAAAAGACTCAACCAAGCTCAAATGAAAAGTAGGAGAGAAAATGGGCTTATGCTACAATTGTGAAGAGCCATACAGGGATGGTCACCTTTGTAAGCAACAACACTTGGACTTACTTGTTCAAGAAGGAGAGGGTTCTGAAGACGAGCAGGTGTGCACAGCTGAAACAAAAAATTTGATGCAAGAGGTGCAAACTGAAATGGAAGTCTCCCTTAATGCCATTCATGGCAGCTTATCAACCAGTACTCTACTTATCAAAGGGATACTAAAAAAAGAAGTCATCTCCATTTTGTTGACACGGGAAGCACCCATTCATTTATTGATCCCCGAGTTATTAAGGAGACTAATTGGCCCACTATTCTAACTCCACAAATGATAGCTAGAGTGGCCAATGGACGACAATTGGTGACCAATTATATCTACTCAAAGCTTCAATGGACCATGCAGGGTATGTTGTTTGAAGGCAATGTTAGGTTGCCCCCACTAGGTGGGGACTAGTTGAAGTTATTTGGGGATATCACTCTCAACCTACATGAGATGCAAGGTGAGAAAATTACTATGCAGGATAGCATTGACATTGGCACCATTTGCTTGCTTGAATCCAGGGATATATCTAAGATCATTCAGAAACAGACTCCTACCTTTATTGGTCAGTTGTTCTCCTTAAACCGTTCCACATCTACACCACCACCACATCTTCAATTACAACATCTCCCGATTGAGTTAACTGATTCAGTCCCCAACTAAATTGCCTATTGACATACCCCTTAATCACCAAATTCCCCTCAAAACAGATAGTATACTTCCTTCCCAAAACCCTTATAAGGTGCCTTACATGCAAAAGGTAGTTATTGAGCATTTAATCTAAGAAATGATGGACTTTGGACTCATTCAACACTCTCATAGTCCTTTTGCAACTCCTATATTGTTGGTCAAGAAGAAAGATGTCACATGGAGAATCTGTGTAGACTATAGGAGGTTAAATGAGTTGACCATCAAAGACAAATTCCCAATGCCCCTCATTGATGAGCTTCATGGAGCCACCATATTATCTAAATTAGATCTAAGATCAGGATATCATCAAATCTTAGTCTACCACCTGACATCCACAAAATAGCCTTCAAAACCCACCATGGCCATTTTGAATTCAAAGTCATGCTTTTTGGACTTACAAATGCCCCAACAACTTTCCAAGCACTAATGAACCAAAATTTTCATTCACACCTCAGAAAGTCTGTTCTAGTTTTTTTTTTTTTAAATTTTTAATTTTTTTAAAATTTTAATTTTATGATATCCTAGTCTGTAGTTCATATATTGTCCTCCACCTAGAACATTTGCATACTGTCCTAGCCCTTTTAAGACACCATAAGCTTTATGCCAAACTATCTACATATTCCTTCGTGCAGACTAGACTAGAGTACTTGTGCCATATCATCATTAAAAAATGAATTAAAGCTGGCCCTACCAAACTTGAAGCCATCATCTTGGCCTATCCCTTCTAATATAAAACAACTAAGGGGGTTCCTAGGGTTGACTGACTATTACAAAAAAATCATAAAACACTATGGACTCGTAGCTCAACCTTTGACCGATCTACTAGAAAAAGACTCATTTCAATGGACCCCCTTTCCTCCAAGGCTTTTCAACAACTCAATAATGCTATGTGTAAAGCTCTGGTCCTAACTTTTCCAAACTTCACCAAACACTTCACCTTAAAAACTGATGCATGCTCCAAGGGAACAGGGGTTGTCCTATCACAAGAGGGAAGACCTATTGCTTAATTTAGCAAGGCTTTAGGCCCTAAGAATCTCACCCTTTCTGCCTATAAAAAAGAACTCCTAGCCATTGTCACGGTTGTTCACAAATGGAGTTTATACATCCCAGGCTCCAAATTTCACATTCACACTTATCATCAAAGCATCAAACATTTCCTTTCCCAAAAAGTTACCACCATGACTCAATAGAGATGGTTAGCTACACTTATGGGATATGACTGTGATATTCTTTTTACAAAAGAGGAGTTGAAAACCTTATTGCTGATGCCCTATCTAGATGCGCTGATACTGACATTCAAATAGCCACACCAATCCCTATTGCAACTGCTCCAACTGGCATCAAGAGCTTCCCCTTACTGGATACTGTTACTGTTTGCAGTGAAACAGTTGCACCCATAGCTATTCATCCAGTGAATCTCGGGACAAGATTCCTTTTGAGGTGTGTATAATGTAACGACCCTACTTTAACACAATAATATTTTAATTAATTATTTATTTATTTATTTTATTTAGTTTTGGCTTTATTAAATTTGAGGTGACGTCAAGTAATAAGGGGGTGTCGCTAACCTTGAGCAAAACCCTAACAGGTAAGGGTTTTGTCTTTAGTGGGATTAAATAGGGGTTTAGGTTTTCTTTTTCTCTCGCCGATTAAACAAAAAAAAAAAGGAGAAGAAGAGAGGGAGCAAGAAGGGAGAAAGAAAGAGGGAGAAAAGCAAAAGGAAAGCAGTGAGTCTCTTCGTTTCCTTAACCTTTTACTGTGGATTGTATCTTTTTGTCTTTTTAATTTGTTTGCATAAAGTCGATAAAGCTGTGTGAATGATGTGACACGAGGGTTGTGAGTTTCTTTTTCCTGTTTCCTTTTTGTTGTTCTGTTTTTATTGTTCTTCTTTTGTGCCTGCATAGGTACGGTTGAAAAAAATAATAATAATAACAAGTTTTAAATTCAGAGACCAAAAAACCCATACGTGATTCCATGATCATGTCCATATTATATTCCTTCCAATGTCAGATCCACACAGCATAATGAGAAGAAAACCAATTAATCCACTGGGTCCCACCTTATGGTGGTATTTGCAATTAGATTTCATACAATTAGAGTTCCTGTAGAATAAATCCCTGGGTCCCACTTATGATGGTATTTTCAATTTGATTTCATACAATTCCACTGGGTCCCACTTATGATGGTATTTGCAATTAGATTTCATACAATTAGAGTTCCTGTAGAATTAATCCCCGGGTCCCACTTATGGTGGTATTTGCAATTAGATTTCATCCAATTAGAGTTCCTGCAGAATTAATCCCTGGGTCCCACTTATGGTGCTATTTGCAATTAGATTTCAGGCACTTAGAATTCCTGCAGAATGGGTCCCACTTATGGTGTTATTTGCCAAGTATTTGCAATTAGAATTCAGGCACTTAGAGTTCCTGCAAAACTAATGTTATTTGCAATGGTTTAAAAAAAAAATCAGCTTATGACTCATAGAGCCAAAGGGTTTGGGCCCCACGGCAGAATTGCATGTATGTAGTTGCCATGGTGTCATTTTAATTTAAAATGGTGTTATTTTGATTTGCAATGGAATTAATTGAGATGGTGTTATTATGCATGTATAAATATTTTGATTTGAACTTATTTGGAGATTTGTATTATTATGCATATTGACTTGGTTATGCCTTATGAAGGATTTGGATATTTGAATCAAGGAGTGACTTGATTGTCATGTTGTTATAGAGCATGATTAATGAATATGCTATGTTTTTCCCAAAAATGTGGGTGGATACGATGGTGAATTGACTTATGAATGACAGAGTGTCATTGTGAGAAAATTGAAATATAAAAAATAAATGATATTGGTAACCTTTGATTTCTAAAAATATAAACCACCTGGAATGACATCACTTAGAACTACCACACCTCTTTTGTTTATTATTTCCTTTCTCCTACTAGAGAAACTAAATGACCAGTGGGTCGTTTTGCGGAGTTGGGGCACCCATTTCTTACTAGAGAAACTAAAATAACTTTCGGGTTAGTCTTGCGGAAATGAGGTGAATTGTTATGCCTAAAATAGGCTTTGATATTTAACCGTAAAAAATGTGACGTGAGTTTATGCGCATTGATAGCCCAATGGTGGCTTTTGGTACTCATATAGTTAGGAGTATCCGCGATGCATGCCTGTATGTGATGTCCCCACTTAGGCATGGATGACAGAGTAGTCCTCCTTTATATGAGAGAGGCATACGGTCATGTATGTTCGGCACGGAGGTGGTGCGAATGTGGTATCGTCTAAGTGATCATTCCTTTAAAAAGATGAATCAAATTCAAATAAAAATGAATAAACTACGTTTATATTGTTTCTAATCCTTTTTCATGCAGGATGACAAGTCCACTTATATTTTTGCAGGTTAGACTTGCCATAGTCAACTTTCATCTAGTAAGTACAAGTAAGTGCATATTTACTTATTAAAATTAAGATATGAATGCCTCGTGGAGGAACTACCTGTGTGTTTTGATTTCTTTATCGTAATTTTGTTTTGGTCATATCCTGTAATTTCCTTTATTGATTTTTGGGAAATAAAGAGATTTCACACCAGCTTTATTGCTGACCCAAGTGGCCTTTGGCTTCTTGGGTGCATTCCTTCGGGAATGTAGCCGACTAGCTTATTTTCAGGATATAGTAATCTCGGGCGGGCTTAGAGCATTTCGTACCATACGTGATGAGCATTGCTGAGAGTTGCGCGTTGTTCAAAAGATTAGATCATTTTTATTTGTAGGTGTCAGTTTAATTCTTGTAATTTGAACTCGGAGTTATTTATTATTTTCTGGGAGGGATACATTCGTAAATTGTTGAACTTGTTAGCATTGGCTCTACGAGTTTTAAAATTTTCTTCCTTTTGATGGACTTTCAGATCAGTTGTTTTATTTTCCCTCTATTTGGTAAATTGTGCAATTGATTATTTCTCGTAGATGCCAACTGTTATTTTTCGTGAATGACAATTCATATCCAGACTTTTGGGGAAAACGGATAATCCTACGTGGATTTTGGGATTTTCGTTTTTCTCGAAAATCGGGGCGTGACATGTAGACTCTACCATAGCGTTTCAAAAATGCTTTGGTATACATAGCAAATTATTATTATTATTATTTTTTGCTATCAAATGACTTTTTATTACATCTTATAAGTTTTATTTCTAGAAAATTATATTCAGATGTTTATGCAGTCAATCAACCAAATTTCAATGGGTGAACATGCAGATGCTAGCAAACTAATGAAGAATCATTTAATCGCCGCATTATAGACAATAGTATCATATTTGAAAAACCCCATTACAACCACTCATTATTGAAGAATCGATACCCACTATGAAAGGTATATGGAAAATTCTAGGGGTCGAGGGAGGGAACGAGGGAGGGAGCGAGGGATGGGTGGTAGCCACCCATCCGCCCCGAGATAAGCGCCATCGCGCATCTCCAATCCGATGCACTTATCTCGAGGCAGATGGGTGGTTACCACCCATCCCTCGCCCCTTTCCCTCGCTCCCTCCCTCGCTCTGTAGCAAAGCTCAAGGTATATATGACAACAAAATCGCTATGACCACAGTAAATGATCAAGAAGTGGTCTTCCAAGTATGAAAAAATATTGGTAAGCATACAAGAAATCTAACTAGTGTGATAGTCAAATGATCTCCTGTTCTGATGTCGTCTACAACTCAATGGTTGTTTTAAATCCTACTTGAGTCTCTCTCGAAAATAAATTTCCTAGTCCAATCTGTAACAACCAGCATCCTTGTGCGCCGGCTGACTTGCTTACTGCAAAAGATGCAAGACAATCAAAGAGAATAAATATTATGTTCATTCAAGGTAAAGATGAAACATTTCAATAAAATTTATTATTGTGATAGCGAATAAACAGTAGTTAAATCGTAAGGTTACCTTGCATAAACGGAATACCATAGCCATTGTGAGTTGTGACCAATTGAAACCAAATCACCAGGCAACTGTGTTGCTGTTTGCTCTCCTCCCAGTGGAGCAAACTGTCCCAAATGTTGGTACCTTTGAAAAATAACAAAAAGAATGCAAATCAATCTCCTTAGTTACAACATCAAGAAGTTATTACATCTATGCTTATTCTGTGAACTTTAAGTGCATTGGCAGAGGATCTCAAATAGCCACAGGAAGGGACGACGGAACCAATCAGAACTAGTTTCTGAAGTTGAGGAAAGAGCCATGATGAAATCAATGCTTACCAAATAAAGAACTTCAATGTTATTACATCTATGCTTATATGTACCTGAATGGCTGAAACCGATGACGTCCGGATTCTCTGAACCTAAGAGGCCCCTCTGGATTCTCTTCACACTCCTTCATACGGTTAAAACACTTCGCAAGATATTTTCCTTGTTGAGCAGCAACTTAAAGTGATAACAAAGCATAACGTGCAAAACAATATTGGAATCAATTTTCAGAATTTTGTTACTGAAACAGGAGATTCATTCAGAACTTACCTGAGCAGTGGCAGGAAGATTCTTCATTTGTGAATCCACTTGGGACAGTGCCACCTTGAACTTCTCAATATCCAGTTCAGCAGATTCCGTGTATTCATCTCCTTCAGCTTGCTTAAAAAGACCAACAATATTTTTCATCCGTTTATTCTTCAGATGAAGCTCCAACTGAGGGTATCTTTCACAGATGTCCTTCACAATAGCTTGGAACTCTTTAACACTCAGTGTTCCTGAATTATCTTTGTCTGCTTTCTTAAATATCACTGCAATGTCTTCCTAAAAGGACAATCCAAAAAACAAATTAGTAAAATAACACACCTAAGCAAACAGAACATAGAAAAGCTAGCAGAATTTCAATTGCGGGATAGGGATTGCTGATCATGCCAACAAACACTTACCATGACCATGCGTTGATTAATAGTAGCACAATCACCTAGTGCATATATTCCGTCACATCAAGTTCTGTTCTGAATAACATATAGCGTCTGCAACTATGATTTAATTAACAAAGTGAATAGTCCAACACAAAAAACACACCTTCACAGCGTGCTCTGCTGATTTCCTGGCGTGATCAGCTTGCTCCACTCTCCTGAAGTCATTGTCCAACTTCGATGGAAATGTCGCGACGTCACCAATAGCATAGACATCAGGAACACTTGTTCTCAAGTTTCCATCGGTCTGAAATCAACCAAAAACATCTCATAAACTGAGGAGCATGATCACCACCTAAGCATATTAGAGAGAAGGAACAAAAAAGAAAGAATCCTTTCATAATATATTTATTTGTCAGTTTTCTTTAAAATAAACTACATGTATGAAGGGCCTTAATTGTTGTGTTTAAAAATTCAAGGGAATGGAATTTTAGTCTAACCTTGATCCCACCTTTCTCAATTACAACCTGGCCATAAAAGAGTGTTGCAGATGGTAAGTTAGAAAATATAACAATAACGATGTCAACATCCATCACTCTTCCATTTGTCAATGTTACCGTCTTAACCTGAAAACAGAAGTAATAAGATAAACATGAAATCTTATGAACTTTTGGGTGCATATAGAAAATTACCTCTCCATTTTCATGAGAAGAAAAGTCCGTAATAACCGCCCCCCTCATAAATTCCACTCCTTTATCACCAAAATAACCATCATAGAAGGCAGCTATACTGAGTTCGAAAAACTGAGGCACTGCAAATGACATTTCTAGGTAAGAAACATTTGATCTGATCTTTTTCAGATGTAAAACGGAGAGATTGTGAGAAAGACAAAAAAATTGTCGTTCTGTTTAGAATATATCAACAAATTTGTGAACTTCAACAAATTCCAATGCATGTAAGTTGTTTTGAATTTTTGTAAGGTATAAAGACTACCAAAGATAACTTCATTAAATCAAGAGAGAGCCTAGAAATGAGGTGCGGGACTTACTGAACCATGGTTCTGGGAAATGAAGGGAAACCTCATCAAAATTGTTCATTTTCAACGCTGCCGCCAGTTCAAGACCAACATATGACGATCCAGCAATCATAGCTTTTCCACCCTTCTTGGCTTCAACGACATCTCTGATTTTATCAATATCGCGAATGTCTCTCATATAAAGTACATTCTTGGGTTCAGCGGCGTTGATACCCCAGTCACTCAACCTTGTACTCTGTGACATAACCAATAAGCACAGGAAATAGAATTAAATGTAAAAAATGCATGATAACAAGATCAATCTTCGGCAAATGATCATTCTTAACATACATAATAGAGGAGGAAAACTAAATAAGAGGAACTAGAAGTGTTAACTTTAAAGTATTACATATACTTACTGTACAACCAGTTGCAATGATCAAGACATCATACTTGAAGATTTCTCCAAATGAACTTCTAAGAGTCTTGGCAGCAAGATTCACTTTTACTATTGTAGTGTTAAGATTCAGCTCTATGCCTGTGACCATAGATTGATAATCTTAACATCAGTAATACATATTTGCTTTAAGTAAACAGCTAATGGAGATCTTAAAACACAACATTAGCCAAGCGCCTACTAGTTTTGGTATAGAGATTAAAATAAATAAATAAATAGAGTATTAGACAAAGAAGAAAACATCACCTTTTTCGACGTACCACTCTGGAGGACATACATGAATATTTAGGGAGGCTGCAAAAACAATCCTATTTTAGATGCTTTTAAAATTTGGAACAATCGTCAAAAGTAACTGCAATGCAGGCATTCCTAATAAACAGGTCGCATCAAGCATGTTACTCAATCCCAATTAAAGAAGGGATCACCAAAAACATTATAGTTAGAATGTCCTAGCTAATGGATATGAAATGAACTTGAATTACTACAGATCTGCATAGAGGTATAAGGGGGAAATGTTGAGGTTTGTAAAACAATAATGAATCAATATTAGCATGTCTGACTGATGTACCTTCACTGAATAGGTATTCCTTGCTTGGAATTGGACGTTCATAAGGAGAAACCTGAATGGAGATTGTTACGGTGTGTATATAGTTGTCAATAGGCTGACAATTAGGCTGTCAATTAGAGATTCTAATTGATATAGTTTCCTAGTTTAGATTTAATAGTTAGTATATAAATACATGTAATACTTCAATGAAATACACAAGAAAGTATTCTCTTAATATCTTATAACATGGTATCAAAGCCACTTAGGGTTTGAGATTAAGATTCGAAGTTTGAAGTTAGGGCATAATATTCGAAGTTTGAAGTTTGAAGTTTGGTTCTCACCGCAGTTCGAACTCCCAGGCCACCGATCTATCTTCCCAGGCACCGATCAAAGACCGTTCGACCTTCCCAGCAACAGATCGACCCTCCAACAGGCGTCGGCTTCGACCCTCCAACAGATCGACCCTCCAACAGGCGTCGACTTCGTCCTCCAGTCACCGATCGAAGTCGATCACTCTTTCAGTCGTCGATCGACCCTTCCAGCCGCCGTTCGAGCCTTCCAGTCACTGATCGACTCTTTCAGTCGATCTAAGCTTCCAGTCGATCGAAGCAGTCGATCCATCCTCTGCGTGTCTGCTTCCAGTCGACTCTTCCAGTCGATATAAGCTTCCAGTCGATTCAGTCGATCGAAGCTGCTCTTCTCTGCTTTTCAAGCCTCTTTTCAAGCCTCTTTCCTGATTTCTCTTGATTTGGGGGAGATTTTGCACGATTTCTGACAACCCAATTTGTAATAAAAAAAAATTGATTTTGGAGATTTTAATTCCGAGTTCTGACCTATTTGACCTGTTATGGCTGAGACAAAGTCAGTCGTTGTATCTGATCTGGTTCCTGTGATGCCTAAAATTACGGCCCATAAGCTTAGTGGTGCTTTGGTAAGTCGAAATAACAGCTACGCACCTGGGAGACCGTCTAATCATATTGCGGTCACTACTGATGCCTCTGACAAATCGGTCCTTATCTCTGCTGATGAATTTGCCAAGTTCTCACAGTATCAGGAATCACTCCAGTCTTCATCTCCTTCTGTCACATCTATTGCTGATTCAGGTAAACCCGATGTATGTCTTCTTTCATCATCCTCCAAGTGGGTCATTGATTCTGGTGCCACAGATCATATGACAGGTAATTCTAGTCTATTTTCTTCTTTTCAACCCTATACTTCTACTTCTACCGTCACGTTAGCCGATGGGTCACCATCTTGTGTTCGCGGGTCTGGCACCATCAACCTTACCCCCTCGCTATCTCTGTCTTCTGTCTTACATTTACCTAATTTATCCTTTAATTTGCTCTCTGTAAGTCAGCTTACTCGTAATCTTAACTGTTGTGTCTCATTTTATCCTGATCATTGTTTATTTCAGGATCTTATGACGAAGAAGATTATTGGTAAAGGACATGAGTCTAGGGGTGGACATCCCATCCCGCGATCCCGATCCCGTCATGTCCCGTCCCGATTTTTCCGGATCTTAATGGGATGGGATGGGATGGGATGAAGATTTTCAATCCCGCCAATCCCGTCCCGAACTAATTTATTAATATTTATTATTAATATTTTTATTTAATTATTTATTTTTATTTAGAATCTCACTTACTATAATAAATTTATTATTTATTATTTATTGTTAGTATAGGAGCTCAAAGTGACTCTCTATCTCTTTTCAACATGATCAAACTCTTAAGAACGTTCACTATAAAGGTAACAGAGTTGTGAATGGAGGATTACTAGAATATACAGAAACATATAAAGGGACAAGAATTTTTAGCCAGATTCATCCATAGATAGGAGCATAGGCTTGTCCAATTTTTTTTTCTATCCTTCTATATTAGTGTAAATTTCTTAGGAATTCACTGCAGTGGCTCTTAACACTACACCTTTTTACTAGGGTGAGGAGGCATGTGTGCCTTAGAGGTTTGCAGTATAACATACATGCAAACAAGATATGCAACTCAATTTGATATTTTTGTAAAATATGTACTGTAATCAAGTCTGATGAGCAAACCTGTTTTGGTCGGCTAGTTGCAGATGCCAGGCATGTAATGAAGATGGAACTCGTATTAGAGGCCATAGCCGAACTTTTCTTGATACTGTCTAGTTCAGAAAATAGTTTCTTCTTTACATCTTCACACTTCACAATAGCTTAACAAGGTCAGCAGATTGTAACAGTTTCAAGTTTCAGTCCTCTCAAAGCATCAGCTCCCACTTCCTGTCAAATGGAGTAAAGAATTTAGCAAGAATAATAAACAACAGAGGTATGACTTACCATACAACAATTTTTATTACTACTCTAGAAGAAAATCTATTGTACATTTTGTAACTTCAAGAGTGTCAAAATTCGAAAAAATATACTTAGAAAGTAATACCCAGAAATGTTAATACAGTAATACGTTGAATCGAAAAGAATATCACTCAAATATACAATAATTACACATCACAAAAAACCTGTCCACAAAGCACTGTCGTCCCAGGTTTATCAAGTGAGACACATATTGAGTCCATCTTTCTGATAGCACTTTATACCTTACAGCCTACAGGCAATATCAATTTGATCTTTTGTTTCCAAAATAAATTTTGTCCTGTGATAGGTAACTCAGACATTCCTTGAGAAAGCCAAGACTTCAAGAACTTCTTTTGGGGGAGGTTCTTGCCATCCATTGTATTATTTATTAACAGAACAGAACTCAACATTCGCGTCGACATGATGTATCCCCTGCTGATCTCGTCCCGTCCCGTCCCGATCCCGTATGAACGGGATGGGATAGGGATGGGTATATCTCGTCCCATCCCGTCCCGTGCCCACCCCTACATGAGTCTGGAGGCCTCTACATTCTTGATACATCGGTACCGCGTTCTATTGCTTGCTCCAGTGTCACGTCTCCTTTCGAGGCTCATTGTAGGTTGGGTCATCCGTCTCTCCCTTTACTCAAAAATCTTTGTCCTCAATTTAATAAGGTGTCTTCATTAAATTGTGAGTCATGTCAGTTTGCAAAACATCATCGCCTTAGTTCAAGTCCTAGAGTCAATAAACGTGCTAGTGTTCCTTTTGAATTAGTTCATTCTGATGTTTGGGGTCATTGTCCTATTTTGTCTAAACCTGGCTTTCGGTATTTTGTTACATTTGTGGATGATTATTCTCGTGTCACTTGGTTATATCCCATGAAACGTCGTTCTGAGTTGTTTTCTCTGTTTTGTGCTGAAATTAAAACTCAATTTAATGTTTCAATTCGTACTTTGCGAAGTGATAACGCCAGAGAATATACTCAAGCTTTATTTCAGTCTTATATGACTCAGAATGGCATACTTCATGAAACTTCGTGTGTTGATACCCCATCCCAAAATGGTGTGGCAGAACGTAAAAACAGACATCTTCTTGAAACGGCACGAGCTCTCTTATTTCAAATGAATGTTCCTAAACCTTTTTGGGCCGATGCAGTGTCTACAACATGTTTTCTCATTAATTGCATGCCTTCCTCTGTTCTTCATGGTGAGATACCTTACCAAATCCTTTTTCCCAATAAGCCATTGTTTCCTGTTGACTCGAAAATATTTGGTAGCACTTGTTTTGTTCGGGATGTTCGTCCGCATGTCACTAAATTAGATCCCAAGTCTTTGAAATGTGTCTTCCTTGGTTATTCTCGTCTTCAGAAGGGTTATAGGTGTTATTGTCCCAATCTTAACAAATATCTAGTCTCAATTGATGTTACCTTCCTGGAAGACACACCTTATTTTCCGTCTTCATCCATTCCCACTCGCCAGGGGGAGGATGATGATTTGTTAGTCTATTCCATCACATCCTCTGCACCCATCTCGGCACCAGCACCTGTCTCAGAACCAGCTCCTGTCAAGCCTCCTATTATTCAGGTTTACTCCAGGCGTCCACCTATTGATTCATGTCCTGCACCTGCTCCTTCGTCATCAGATCCAGTCCCGAGCGATGATCTTCCTATTGCATTGCGCAAAGGTAAACGTCAGTGTGCTTATCCTATTTCTTCCTTTGTTTCTTATGATAACTTGTCATCTACCTCTTGTTCTTTTATTGCTTCCCTTGATTCTATCTCTCTTCCTAAAACTGTTCGTGAAGCCATATCTCATCCTGGTTGGCGTAATGCAATGATAGAGGAGATGAATGCTTTAGATGACAATGGTACTTGGGACTTGGTCGATTTACCTGCAGATAAAAGGGCTATAGGTTGCAAATGGGTCTTCGTTGTTAAGGTCAATCCAGATGGGTCAGTTGCCCGATTGAAAGCCCGTCTTGTTGCAAAGGGCTATGCTCAAACCTATGGGGTTGATTACTCTGACACTTTCTCTCCTGTTGCAAAGTTAACCTCTGTTCGATTATTTATTTCCATGGCGGCTTCCCATCATTGACCTTTACATCAGCTTGATATCAAGAATGTTTTTCTTCATGGTGATCTTAAGGAGGAGGTGTATATGGCGCAACCTCCTGGTTTTGTTGCTTAGGGGGAGTCAGGGCGAGTTTGTCGTCTTCGAAAATCTTTATATGGTTTGAAACAGAGTCCTCGTGCTTGGTTTGGAAAGTTTAGTCAGGCTGTTGAGAAATTTGGTATGAAGAAAAGCAAGTCTGACCACTCTGTCTTCTACAAACGATCCGCAGCTGGTATCATTATGTTAGTTGTGTATGTGGATGACATTGTAATTACTGGAAATGATACTAGAGGAATCTCATCTCTTAAATCTTTCCTTCATACTCAGTTTCACACGAAGGATTTGGGGGTGTTAAAGTATTTCTTGGGAGTTGAAGTCACTCGGAGTAAACAAGGTATATTTCTATCTCAGAGAAAATATGTCCTTGAATTATTATCTGAGACAGGTAAATTGGGAGCAAAGCCTTGTAGTGCTCCAATGACTCCAAATGTACACCTTACAGAAGAAGGGGAACCATTTGAAGATCCTGAAAGATATCGAAGGTTGGTTGGGAAGTTGAATTACCTTACCGTGACTCGTCCAGATATTGCATACTCAGTCAGTGTTGTCAGTCAGTTTCTGTCATCCCCCACAATCCATCATTGGGCCGCGTTAAAACAAATTTTGGGTTACTTGAAAGGAGCACCAGGACGAGGTATCGTGTACAAAAATCATGGGCACACTCACATTGAATGTTTTTCAGATGCCGATTGGGCAGGTTCCAAAATGGATAGAAGATCCACTTCAGGTTATTGTATCTTTGTTGGAGGGAATTTGGTCTCATGGAAGAGTAAGAAGCAAAGCGTTGTGTCAAGATCCAGTGCAGAGTCTGAATATAGGGCTATGGCACAGTCTGTCTGTGAGATAATTTGGATATATCAGCTCTTGACTGAAGTAGGAATTAAAACTACAGTACCAGCGAAATTGTGGTGTGATAACCAAGCTGTTCTTCATATTGCATCTAATCCTGTGTTTCATGAACGGACTAAGCACATTGAAATTGATTGTCATTTTATTCGTGAGAAAATTCAACAAGGCTCGATTTCTACTGGTTATGTGAAAACTGGAGAACAACTAGGGGACATCTTCACGAAAGCATTACATAGGGTTCGGGTTGACTATCTTTGTAACAAGCTGGGTATGATTAACATTCATGCTCCAGCTTGAGGGGGAGTGTTACGGTGTGTATATAGTTGTCAATAGGCTGGCAATTAGAGATTCTAATTGATATAGTTTCCTAGTTTAGATTTAATAGTTAGTATATAAATACATGTAATACTTCAATGAAATACACAAAAAAGTATTCTCTTAATATCTTATAACAATATATCAATAACTCACACATTTGTTATATATGTATATTCGAACAAGTTATCCTAAACCAACGTACCGTTTCCTTGGAAATGATTGCGAGCTCACCATGCAGAAGACCTTGTTGGGCGAATTCTTTAGCCGCGTATCCCTGTGCATGTAATAAGATCGCCAACAAAATCAACACCCTTGGTGTTGCATTATCACATCACTTTTTAACAAATGTAAATGTTTAGTACAACCACCAATGTTAAGGATTCAAGTGGTTGCCTAGCTAGTAGATCGTAGCCTATTGTTAATGAAACTGTCCAAAGAAAAGGTTTGATACTAACCGTGATCTTCACAGTGAAGTTGTCATAACCAGAAGCAACAGATGCAAAACTAACACCAGTCAATAGCTCTTCCTTCTTCAGCGTTGGGTCCAGGAAGGTTGGAATGCTCAATTTCAATCCCAACGATTCCGCTACACAAACAAATCAAAGAATAAAGAACACCCAAAGAGAAACCATTTAGTTTGAACGACATAAAGCGATATAGAGGAGCAAACCAGTGAAGTCTGTGGGGAGTCTTCCATTGCCGAACCTTCCAGTAAACTGACCATTGAAGAAATTCTTCCCGTAAGGTGCAAAGTTTGCCTTAAATGTTGTATTAAGCCTATTGTTGTTTCCAGGATCAACACTTGAATCACCAAACACCAAAATGCATGAAACATTTTTTGGAGCAACGCCTACACCACGTTGTCCGCTGATGGATTCAGCACAAGTTGAAATGGTAAACATAATGACAATAAGCAGCAGCACCACCATGGTTGCCTTCATGGTCATATGCGAAGTTTGCACACACAAACTGCACAAGAGAACTGATAGGTTTATCTGTGCAAAAAAGCTCACTATATAGGGGGTGAGAGTAGGAATAGTAATAGCCTGATAGGAATAAAGATTAAATCCTATTAGATTACCCTTCCTGGATATCTTGCAAATCCTTAGGGAATGAGGGTTATTTGATGTTTTGACTGAACCTAGATAGCTACCACACAATTCATATTGAATGACTTCATAAAAAAAAAATTCATATTGATTGCTAACATAACCAAATCCAGCTTACATTTAAGATATTATTCACTTGATTTATGGGTCAAAATATTGATTTTTGAATCCGTATCAGAGGTTATGGTTCCCAGAATATAGAGAGCACATAACCAGAATTGCCGCCATATAAAGATAATACTGAAATGAATATGAATGGCATACAACTTTGACTTATGCACAAATGCACATGCAAAGATTGTAATAAAAAGAGTAACGAGTGAGAACTCACAGCCAAAAAGCTTATCATAAAAAGGAACCCCTAGGAGACTGACCAAGTCAGCCCCCAATCCCTGAAAATAAACAAAAAATCATCTACTGAAAAATGTACATAAGAAGTAAGCCAAGAGCATTACTTACATATCTTTTGCCGACATCTTTGTATAATCTATTTCAAGAGCGTGTTTCTTTCCTTCAGCCATTATGGCCTGGAAGATTTAAGGGAATAGGCAGTAAGAAAATTATTGATTCTAGCAACTAAACAAAGCATTTAAGGCATAACTTAGATTTAGTGATGGCAAATAAATAAAAAGAACTACAACCCACCCACCACTAAGAACAACAACATATTTCTTATCATACATGGGCCATAAAATGGATAAACAAACGCATGCAAATCTAATCAGCATTAGGCAGAATAATGTATCAGTATCGTACCACAGGAGTTTCTTCTAAAACGTTTTCATCCAAAGCACCGCCAGGAGAAGTAAGTCCAGGACACATGATGTTTGCACCAGCTAGGACAAATTTAATTGCACCCCTATCAACTTGTAGTTTTTTCATTATATCTGGATCTGCAAAACAAGAAGTGGGCACATTGACACCTTAAAATGAATAGCAATTGAAAATAAGCAGGAAGTTGGATTTTGTTAACTATTTCATGTTTATTGTAGAGGAACATCTTTGTTTTCCCACTCTTATTATCTAGCATTGTGGGCAAGGCAGTCGAGGCTGATCACAAGCTTGTCCTATGGGTAATCAAGTATCAAGAACGACCTCTGTAAACTTCAACAAATTTTGGGTCTCCATTTCTAGATCCAATTTTAACTGTCTGATATACAAGGAAGGGGGTCCATTGCAAGGGACTCGTAATAATCCAACTAATTTTGTGTGTTGACTATGTAAGCTTGACTTGCCTATTTTTTGTTTGAGTATACCGTAGTCCACAAAATTGGTTAAAACCTTTTTTTTCTCCAGTTGTGGCCCTAGGAGTTGTCCATAAACAACCTTGCCTCCAACGTTGGAAGAGTGTTGACACTCCATCCTCATTAAGGATAGAAGGTAGACAATGGAAACCTTGCCTCCAACGTTTATTTCAAATAATCAATTCCATATTTCCATTTGTTTCATTTTGCCTTCAATTCCAACCTAATCTCCAAAACCTTTAACCTGTTCCAACATTAACTCAGTCAATACCAACCGGTCCAACCATAATCTACCATATACACCGTAAACCCATCAATCTTCTTTTAATATCCCAATCCCGTCACCCACCTAAAACTTGGGTCATATATGCTCGCATTATACCTTGACCAAGTACACTAACTAGAACAAAACTGACCGATGGATAGCTGAGCTTATTCAGGCAGAATGATGGTTGATATCGTCATAGCTTAAGTATTTCAAAGCTTGGTTGGGATTGGATTAAATATCAAGCTGACCAAATGAGTAATCCTAACACAATTATTCAGACATATACATTACTTTTCGTTTTATTATAACAAAACATTATATGGAAAGAAGGAAATCAAAAAACAAATAAAGAAGCCTACACTCCTATCAAGAAAAGCATGACATGTATGGAAGGAGAAAATGTAGCATAGGGGATCCCTTATCCCCTGCATACTGTCTAAAACCCTCGTCAACATTAAAAATTGAAATAAATTTTTATCCATAAAGTGATATAAATCTTAGCATAAGCACAATAACGCAGTTTCTTGAAGTTTATGGACTAATTTGTCTCTCGCAAGAAACTAGGAATTTAGTAATTGAGAATAACAAAAAAGAAAAACAAAATGTAAAACAAACCATTTTGCAACTATGAGAGGCGATTTCTTAGGAAGCAGCTCATCCAATACTGGTTCCAGGCCAGGGTACTGAAGTGCAAGAAAAATTTCACATTACGATCATTTAATCGTCGAAAATCACCGCATATTCTACGATACCTACTAACAATGCAAAGCTAAGTTAGACTATATCCTGCCTGAAAATGACAACCAAAAACCCATCATTTCATTTTTCTAAAAACAGACTGATAAAATCGCAAAACATATTGTCACTACTCAACTAGAACTAGTTAAATGAACAATTAAAGAATGAAATATAACTATTGACCATTAACAGAAGCACAACATGAAATCACAATATGACTGCAAGGGTGGTTTATTAAACATTATCATTGAAACAAATTTCCAATAAAGCCCCAAGAAACCTTTATACTGCATCACACCATAATAAAGCATTGCTTTTTATAAAAAAATTTAAAAATATATATCTATTTGAATATTCTCTAAACATGGATCGATCAGGTTGGGGTTTTGTAAAATGGCTATAAATCAGAAATGCCTCTTTTTCTACAAAAAGTATAGAAAGTACTTGCAACCCCTTTTAACTCTCAAAATGAACAAAAAAATTTGGATCGTCTTTTTTAAAATAGGATAAGATAATTGAATCCAACTTGAATAAGTAGCAGTATAATTTTGATTCAAAACCAAAGCAATGTTCAACTCACTGGAATGTTGTGACTTCTTTAATCCATTACGGAAGAATGCCACAAACCCATTTTATTGCTCATTATCAATTACCATAGAAATGGAAGAATACATTAAATTTCAGCGTAATACCTTAGCTCAATTACACTTCTCTCCTAGATCATAATTTTCTTTAGGTTTTAGGGAATTATTCTCCGAATCTCATAAACATTAATCCTTCCAAAAACACGGGAAATGAAATGAACAATAATTGAAGAAAAGATATGAAATATCGAGAAATTCAACAAATATGTAGATATAAAAACAACAAAACGTTGAGTTGTAATAGTATAAAGCTGCTTCTGATTATATTCACATAATAATTAACAACAACTAAAATGAACTGGAAACACCTATTTACAAAGGAAAGGAAGAACATGCCCATCCAATATAATGAATTGAATTGAATTCGCCAACCTTTTCTCCAAACCTATAAGAAAACCCAACATAAATATGGAAATTCTGGTTCTGCCTATAAGATCATCTGTACAAGGATCCATCAAATACTAAATCCCCAGTAGAAATTTAGCACATATAGTTTGAAGGAATTTATCAAGAAATGGATATCTCATCATTGGAGATATTGGCACTTGGGAGTGCAGTTGAGGAGGCAGAGTTCCCCCCCCCCCCCCCCCCCCCCCCCCCCCATCCAACCTATTTGGCTCCACCTCCCTTTAGAGCTATCATTGTGACAATTGACTTATAAAGTTCCAACATGATTCAAGCCTTAACCTTACCTCTCCGTGGGGGGTGGTTGCTCCATCCATAAGTGCAGTTTGTTAAGGGATAATTCAAGGAAAAGAAACAGAGCAAGCACAATATTTACTCTGTTCTTAAGTCACTGAACAAGGAAAGAGAGTGAAGAAAGTATTTGAGTTGGTCAGAGATCCCATTTCGTTTTATATATATATACTTTTGCTTACTTCAGAAATACCATCTTCAATTCAAAAAATGGGAATACACACACAATTAGTACATCTGAATGAGGTTTTGTATCTGTAATTCTGTATTGCATGGATCTCATACGCAGAATATACAAATTGATCATACATATATGCTTCCTGATTTGCAAGAAATTTATTTCAGGCAGCCCTAAGATTTTCAAATAAGAACAATCAACCATAAAAATTTGAGGATGCACCCTATTATCTTGTTTCTCCACTTATCCCAAATGACCAAAATTTCACATTTAACATCAAAATGCATGATACCTGATTCAAAAAATGGTAATTTGAATGCAATAACACAAACCCACACGTTCTTGAACCAAGATTTCAAATGGGTCAAGATCAAAAACCTTAATTTTCATAAAATCTACTACATTGGAGAGAAATCATCAATCAGATCAACAAATGAAAGTATCCAATGAGATGAATTGGGAAGAAACTTACTTGAATCTGATGAATTGAGATTCATTGGTGACTCCCCGACCCCAACTTAGTAGAATCAGTAAACCCCAAACCTCCAAAACCCTAGATCTGAAGATAAAACACATCAAAGATTTAACAAAATCACCAAATACAAACAACAACTCTACTGTAACTTGGCTAAATCAAACAATTCTATTCAAATCAAACACTAACACTGAAAAATTGGGAAGAAACTTACAGAAGATTGAAATTTGGATTTCACCCATTTCTTCAGTGCTTCGACAGTTTTTCTGATTGCTGAGATGGTTTGGTGGGTTACCTTTGTAGAAGATGGAAGTTCGGGTGCCGCCATCAAACCTTCTCTGCTTTGCTCGCTTGAAGAGAGTGAAGAAGAAGAAAAGGGGCAGAAGAGAGGAGTGATCTAGGGTTTTGAGAAGAAGAAAGAAGAAAGACCCTTCTTCTCCCTTCGGGTTCGGATTTGGATTTCACCCATTTCTTCAGTGCTTTGACATCTTTTTCGATTGCTAAGATGGTTTGGTGGGTTACCTTTGGAGAAGATGGAAGTTGTGGTGCCTCCATCAAACCTTCTCTGCTTTGCTCGCATGAAGAGAGTAAATAAGAAGAAAAGAGGCAGAGGAGACGAAGGATGTTGTGAAGAAAAGGGGCAGAGGAGACGAATGATCTAGGGTTTTGAGAAGAAGAAAGACCCTTCTTCTCAGAGTCTGAGGAAAGTATCGGGTGACGGTGAGAGAAGAGGTGATGGCGAGAGAAGAGCGAGAGAAATCAGGCAAGGCGAGGTGACGGCGAGAGGAGAGGCGAGGTGGGAGAGCTGCATTTATGAGGGTTGTGTTGCGTTTGTGCGAGGGAGAGTTCTTGTGAGGGAGAGTTGTGTTTGAGGGAGGAGATGAAATCGCGGGCCAAAAACGCGCGGAATGATTTTCGCCCTCCTGCTCACTGTTTTTGCGTTTTCAAATGAGGGCAACGAAATTAAAAACGCTATGTTAAAAGGGTAACGAAATTAAAAGCGTTTTTAATAGCACATTTCTTAAAAACGCTATGCTCTTGTGCTATTAATAAGCACTTGTGTTGTAGTGTTAGAATGTTACTATTATATGGTCATGAGATTACTACTCATATTGTTGTGACTATCCCGTGGTGAAGTAGAAGTCATTTGTAATGTTTATTTGCTGCATATGATATACAGATTCATTGATCTATTGATTTACCGTAAACATTCAACGCTGAGCACCTCCTTTGGATATTTTTTGAACTGCTCCGAATATAAAACCTATGCTATTGAATGTAAGTTAGATTTCAGTGATTTGAAGAAGATGAGGAGCATGATCTCCTTTTTATTGAATGGGTTTTGACCCTGCTTTGTTACAAGAAAATATGTTTATGAAAATACTATTTGCCCCAAACTAATGGGTGAATTTGTTTCTGATAGACAAAATGTCATCGTATAAGAGTTTCAGATATCACTATAAGCGATATGGAAAACTTTAATTACAATGAATTATATCGGTTAGAACTATCACATATCTTGTGTTTATGTTCTTCCTCTCTTATAGAGAAACTAAGTAACATTCGGGTTGCACCTTGTGGAAAAAGGCACCCCTTTGCTATAGAGAAACAAACAAACATTTGGGTAGGGTCTTGCAAAAAAGGGTGGTTTTTGAAAAGCCTCAAATATGCTTGATTATTTATCCGTAAAAAATGTGACATGACTTATGCGCATTATTAGCCTAAGAGTGACTTTTATTGTACTCATATAGTTAGGAGTATCCGGTGATGCATGCCCGTATGTGATATTCTCACTTAGGTATGAATGATGGATAAGTTTTCTTTTATATAAGAGAGACATACGAACATGTATGTTCGGCATAGAGGTGGTGCGAATGTGGCATAGGACACAATAATAATAGTTGATAAATTATGACAAACTGGCAACTCAATTTGGTATGAATTTTTGTACTTTAGTAAAAAGACACAATTCTGAACATTGTTTCTGAAATGCATATTTTCGAAATTTTGCACTTATAGTAAGTTATTCAAGTTTTAAGTAGACGTTTATAGGAAATTGGGTATTTGAGGCATTTTGATTGCTCTATTTACCTGGTTTGGCGAATTTTAGTAAAGGACGACGGTCTAAACACTTTCTATTCTTTGATTTTTCCCAAATTCTGAATAGTTTGGTCAGAAATTATGAATTTTCATATACTTATTTCTAACTGTTTCATTCAGGATGGCAAGTCCACTAATATTCTCCAGGTCTGACTTGCCATGGTCAACCTCTATAGCGTAAGTATAAGTAAAATAAATATAACTTTAAGAACTTAATAGGATGACACGATTGCCTTGTTGAGGAACTAAATGTCTTTGAACTGTGATTTTTCTTACATGAGAACATTTGCCTCATTGATGAACTATTGGTCTTTGGGGTGTTATTTTATTTTGTAAGAAATTTCTTGTTATAACATGTTATTTATTTTACTTATTAGAGTTGGAGATTATTCATACCAGCTACCTCGCTGACCCAAGTAAGTTTATGCTTTTTAGGTACGTTCTTATTGGAACGTAGCCAATTAGCCTTTCAGGTTAAAAGAGTTTGTGGGCAGCCATTGGAGTTTTTTATAGTTGGGGCAAACATCAAAGAGATCCTAGTCAGATTTTTTTTTTAAATTTTATTTCAATGATTAAATTATGTCTCAGTTGTTGCTAAATGTTCTTCTGTTATTGAATTTTTCACGTCCCAAATTTTGGATGAAACGGATATTCCTACGTGGATATAAGGATCATTTTCTTGAAACACGCCTTCTTATCTACTCTCCACTTCTTATTATACCTTACCATAGGGTCAATTAGGACTTCTCTAAGAAAAAAATAAATCATGTATTTTTATTTTTTTTGATGAAAAGTAGTGGGGTAGATGGTAATTAAAAAAATGTTTCTGAAAAGGTAGGGTCTACAAATAGCTTAATAGAGAACTCATCAATCTCTTCCTTTTATTTTCCTTTCTTCTTCACAACCTTTTTTTTTTTTGTTTTCTTCTTCAGAAGCCTTTTTTTTTGTTTTGAATTGGACTTGGATTTTCACTTTGCACTCATCCCCTTTTCTTCATAAATTCCTTTAACACTTTTTAGAAACATAAATGGGCAACAAGTTTTTTTGTGTCTAATAAACCAAGAGAAATGCTCATATTGGTTTTGGATGGAATGGTTAGCAAGATAATTTTGAGAAGGTATAGATGGATGAGATGCCTAATTTACATTCTAAAGTTTGGTAATAGTTATAAGTCTCAAATAGACTACAAGACCTATGTTTCTCTTAATCGAAAAAGATATCATCTTCAGTGATCAACCAAAAAGAAGAATGATGAGACTTCACAACAAGTGAATGTGAGATCCAATAAGTTTGAGTCATCATGTGACTCGGAGTTGTGTAAAACCCTATGAATAATTGAAAGGTTTGATAGTGGACAAGGTAAGAATCTCTACTATTATTCCTCTATATTCTAAGAAAATTACTTATTTATTCCAAACTACATCTGTGGCTGTTGTGCAAAAATATTTGTACCTGAATGTTCAAATGCAATGTTTACTCTAGTAATAAACTTCCAACATCTTTTTGCCTAAATTTAGTGAATCAAGTAATCCAGTCTCATCATAGCTAGGATGACACAACACCTTTTTTTTTTTTTTTTTTTTTTTTTTTATAGATTTTCAAAAGAGGTATGAATTTTGATAAATCTCCTCACCCCTAAACAAATAAAACATGGTCCCCAATGTTAAGCAATGAAATAGAAAGTGAGAAATAAAAATTGAAACTTATTACCTCAGGTGATTTGTTGAACATCTGTACCATCCTTGCAATGAAAAAGATCGAGTTGGTGGGGGTGATGTATTAACAAACAATTACATCACCTCCAAACAGGCATTGGCGGTTTTGTTAATATCTGGGGTTTTTTTTTGTTAATGAATGAATAAATGCATAAACTGACTAGGCTGCTTCCCAATAGCGCTAAGTTTAATGTCATTAGCCAGACACAATGAGGGTGGTGAATACCACCCCCAAATAGGCTTAATGGAGTAGGAATTTGTGGGGGTGACTAATCTTTATAGTCAGGATCAATCAACTGAATGGTTTCCATTGACCTTGTGGGAAGTTCATGGTATGGCTTAAGTTGTTATCCATTTACTTGAAAGCGACTACCATTAGTAGGATTTTATATGGTGATGGCACCATAGACTTTAACGTTATGAAAAAAATGGACTAGACCAACGACTTTTTAACTTATCTAGAAAGAGGTGAAGACGAGAGTTAAAAAGTAGGACTTTTTGACCAAGTTGAAACTTTGTTCTCGTGATTCTTTTGTCATGTATCCACTTTATTTTATCTTTATAGTTCTTGGATAAGTTATAGGTATCATACCTCAAATTTTCTAGTTTATCAAGTTGAAGCTTTCGTTGTTGACCAGCCATATCAAGGTCAAAGTTTAGACTCTTTGTAGCTTTTGTTCTAGGATAAGTCAATTTTTTGCTTTCCTTCCTTGTTGTTTACCTAGACCTGCACAGGTAGCACACGTGAGCCAAGGACCACCGTGTGGCAGCCGATGGTACTCCGATGCTTAAGTTAGATAAGGCTTAAGAGAGGCTTAAAACTGTAAATTGGGTTTTTGTAGCGTACCTTAAGTCATCGACCTTATCTTCCTTTTATAGTATGAAATTCCTTGTTTGGCTAAGCTTCTGGTGGCGTAGTTTAGGGAAAGAGATCTTGCTGGAGATCCTTTCCTAGTTGGAAGCTATCCATGTAGGATAGTTTCCCTACACGACTTATGATCATAGATTTGTGGAAGATGTTTATCTTTCTGAGTGTTATCCATGTAAGGAAGTTTCTTTGCCTGACTTATACTTTAGTATTTGTTTCCTAGTCGAAACCGATGTACTGTTGGCCTGCCTGTCTTGAGTCGATCCCCCAGATACTTGCCTTATCAGGGCTTATGAGTATTGGGCTTGACCGCGTGACGGGTGGGCTTAGCGGTACATTGTAATTCGGGTCCAACTTTCTGGAATCTGCCAATAGTGGGCTTAATGTTGTCTGGGCCTCGCTGGATTGAGTATGCAATCATATCTGCTGGTAGAGGATGTCATTGAGTCTTCTAATGTTGAGCGCAACGGACTGTGGGCTCATTGGCATGTGGCTCCTACTCTTTTTTGGGCTAAGAAGCCAAAACCCAAAGGTGCGTCTGCTTCGAGGAAGAGGAAACTTCCTAAGATTAAGGTTCCAAGCCCATCGAGGAGGGCAGAAATAGATGAGGCACTTCCTTTTACTGTGCATTTGAAGAGGTTTCGTGCTTTGCCTAGACATGTTCGCAGGCGCTTGGTTCGTCTGAGGGACATGATGCTATCAGACAAGTGTCGGATGAGATTGATGTTTTCGATGTGCGTGATGCTCAGGCCAAGGCCTTTATTTATCTTTCTGACTTGGAGAGGGAATATCTGTAAATGGTGGGCGTGGAGGATGTAACCAAACTGAGTACCAAGCAAGTGGAGTTTCCAAACAAGATATTATTGCAAGTGGGCGTGGAAGTTTTATGTGGCTGTCTTTTTTCAATAAAGGACTTTGAACTTCGTCTTTCTCTACATCATGAACCCATTGAAGAGTCTTCATACCGTCGACGTCATGGTGAAGGGTCCCCTCCTCATCGCCTGTACTGTGTTCCATCTCGTTCCTGCCCTCATATTGAATTGACGATGGGTACAAGGAATAACTCACTTCCCTCTTCCCCGTTAATTGACTTTGAATCAGCGCGTGAAAGAGAGTCGATTGTTGCGGGCAAAGGGAAAGTTGTTGATGAGGTCGCTCATGAGAGAGTGTTTACTATGGAGGGAGTCTTTGCAAATTTGCAAAATCCATGCTCTGATGCTCTTTACAAGATTGAGTAGTTGAGGAAGCAACTTGAATCTTATAAGGTTAGAGTGTATACTTGGTGCATTAGGTCGAAGGCTCAGAAGGTTCACTTGGAAACGTTTGAATCTAAATTGAACCTTACCCGTCGTGACTTGCAGCTTCTCCGTGAGACTGTGGCCGAAGTGCAGGATGAATATTCAACTCAAAAGATTGAGTCTTTTGATGATTGAGTCATAGACTCAAAAGATTGAATCATACACACCTCTTACTTTTTCCTAATCCTCAATCATATCAAGTTCATATCTCTGTTGCATAGCCTTAAAAATATTCAACTCAGCTTTAAGGTTCCCTAGGAAATAGACAAGCTACCGCTTCTACAGTTGATGTTGGCCTCTACAGTTGCTAGGAAATGTCACCCTAAGATGATAGGAATTTTATTATCTGGGCTCGGGTTAGTATCTAGGATGATGAAGTCAACTAGATAATAGAAATCTGCAACTTGTATTATCACATCCACAACTTTTCTTCTCGGGTACCGTTTTGACTCATATGCTAGCTTAAGAACTACCTTGGTTGGTTGCATCTCCTTCAACCCAAGTGCCACATATATATGATAAGATAAGAGGTTCAAACTAGCTCCCAAGTCAATCAAGGCACGACTTTCAAAGTTTTTCCAATGAAACATTGTACAATAGGGTTTCCTAGATCCTTGTACTTAACCACTCTAGTTTGTTGAATAAGCGATGTGGCATCACTTGCAAGGCATGCAGTTTTAGGACTTTTGTTTTTCTCTTTTTTTTTGTGCATATGTCCTTGAATTTTTTCTCATAGACTGGTACTTGCTGGATAGCTGACAAAAAAGGAATGTTGATGTGCACTCATTTGAAAACCTCTAGTATTTCTTGAAATTGCTTCTTTTTTTTTTCTACCTAAAAAGGCTTTGGGAAAATGTACCTTAGGTATATATTTCTTGGCTCTAAGGGAAGCTGAGAGGGTGTGTCTTATTTGGTTTTAGAAGAACCTCTAACTTTCTTAGTAGGTTTAGGAACACTCTATATGGAAATCGCATTAGTTTTCTTCGGTAGCTCTACACCATTATTGAATTCTCGCCCAAAACAAAGGGTAGTAAATGCTTTAACTTCTCCATGTGAGTCAGAACTACTTCAAATTTCATTGACATGGGCTTGGGTAGCACCCTTTGGATAAGGGATGGGTTGGCTTGGAAATGTTCCTTTTTCCCTTCCCACAGTCAAATGTTGTAACTGTTGCTGAAGCTGTTGGATGGCTTGGGAGTTAGCAACAATGGTGGCTATTAATTGGTGCATCATATCCTCCAATGATGGTTTTAGAGGTGGTATCAGAGCAACATATTGAGTTTGAGGCACCAAGGTGAGTTGTTATGCTGAGGTTGACCATATGAATTATGAGGGACGGGAACCATAGGGAGGTGCATAGGCTGATGTTGTTGGTATAGAAGTTGTCCTCCCTAATGTTGATATTGGTTTTGTTGCCACTAGTTAGATTTAGATCTATGTTGACTATGCCTAGAATAGGTGCGTGAGTTGTGGGCTTGTCCACTAGGTGGCCTAGCTAGGGTAGGATTCCATGAACTCCTGGGTAGTTGTTCATAAGTCACTACCATAGGAAAGGTTAATTAGAGTGATTTTGATTTTCAGATGTGTAGGTTTGACCGAATGTGTTGGATTTACGTTCACTATTAAACACACACACACACACACCTCTTCTTGAGGTTCATTGTCATTCAGATATAGAGAACAATCAGAATCGATATGATCTACCTTGAGGCTAAATGTACAAGGGTTGAAATTCGCTATTTGGTTTGGGAGACGGAATTCGTAACAATAAATTTAATTTCCTTAGTAATGTCCTAGAATAAGGTTTTGATGTCTGGTTCGAAATCTTCCTTTGATTCAAATAGACAAGATTTTCTATAAGTACTAGGTTACAAGTCTCCGTGGGCAGTCCATTGTCTAGAATCATCAACAAGTTCACTTAGAAAGGTATAAGCATCAATACCAATCTTACGCATGAATTTTCCTTGGTGCATGAACTCAATCATATTTTGAGACTCGACAGTCAATCCATATTTTACACCAACACTCGTTTTTCAAAGCCACGATGAGGACACTTGTTGAGTAAATCTTGAAAGCGGTCCCATGCTTCATAAAAAGGTTCATCATGTGTTTGAGAAAACTGTTCAGTGTTTCTTCTAATTTCTAGGGTCCTTCTCATGGGGAAGTATTTCACAAAAAACTTTCTGACTAAATCCTCCCATGATTTAATGGAATTGGCAGGGAGGGAGTGTAGCCACGAAGTGGCCCCATCCTCAAGGGAAAAAGGAAACAAGCAAATCATGACATTTTCCTCATTTATGTTTTGGTTCTTAAAAGTACTATTAACTTCAAGAAACTTTCCAAGACGGATATGTGGCCTTTCTCTATCAAGCCCATGGAACTTTAGCAACATATTGATAATAGATTGCCAGATTTCAAATTGAATTGTCGTGATAGGGGACATCTCAATGCATCTTTGCATATTAGCAGCAAGGGGAACATTATATTCCGAAATCGGGGTGGGGAGACATGAGGAGAGGAGTGTGGGGAAGCAGATAGAGAAGAATGTGGTGAAGAGGTAAAGTGTGGGTCAGGGTGGCTTGAAAAATCTAGGGAACGAATCAAGTGATTGCAAGGCTGATCAGAAAATTTTGGGGAACAAACCAAACGCTTGCTAGGTTGTTCCCAATATTTCATAAAAGGATAATAGTGTAATGAAATGATGATAATGATAAACAGACATATCGTGCATCCCTAAATGATTTCTAAGAAGGTACAAAGCAACAATTACTAGTTAACCACACAAATGCCTAATTTAAGCAAACAATGTTTGAAAGAGATTTTATCTTGTGAATCTATGAGGGACAAAATTGATTACAACTAGTGGGTGTCACATTGTTATCTTTTATCACCTGATTAGATAGGGTGTTAAAGGATGATCCTAAAATATTTTATCCAACAGTACAAAGTCCAAAATCAGGAGGTCAGAGTTTTGTTTGCAAGAAGTCGGATTATTGCACAAGTGACAAGAGATCACGTGATCTAAATCAGAACTATACTTGTGCTACCGCTTTGTAGACTGATTGATATGAGAACGATGCGTGTAAAATACACACACTACACCAAAAGGGCTGATTAGCTACACATGGGTGGCCACGGTTCTAAGCCGTTGGTGTGTTTGCCACGGCTAAAAACTGTGGCTATAGTGCCCAACGGCTTAAAACCGTGGCTAAAAAAAGGCTTGACCACGGTTCTAAACCGTTGGTGTGTTTGCCACGGCTAAAAACCGTGGCTAAAGTGACCCACGGCTTAAAACCGTTGCAACAATGCACGTGTGTTGCACGTGGACCTGTGGAGATCTAGGTCGAATTCTCGCGGGCGAAATTTTGGGAAAAAAATTTGCTTCCCGCGTTCCCGCTCCATCTCCCCCCAACTCTGCAATTTTCAGCCCTTAATTTGCTTCAAACCCTAAAATTTCCAAGGAGAGGGAAAGAGAGAAGGAGAAGGAGAAGGAGAAGGAAAGAGAGAGGGAAGTCGAGGAGGAGCAGTAGTCGGTCGAGAAGGCAATACGAAGAGTGTAGAAGGCGAGACAGAGAGAGCTTCTTCTTCTAGGGATCGGTTCTTCAATCTGTGACCCTAGAATTCGTAAGTTTTCTTTGAAAGATCGCTATCTGCTTGTTTAGATCTTCCTTCTTAAGCTCTCTAATGTGTGTGATTTTTAGCTTCGATTAAGTGAATGTAGTTCAATCAATGCTCTGAACGATCAATCGTTGAGTTCTCTCTCTGATTTTTTGTACTAATTTTTAGTTAGCTTGAATGAAATGAAGACACAACTTAGGTTTGCTTAACTAACACCTTCTTCATTCTTGTTTTGTTACATTTTCTAGTTTCAATCTCTGCAATTTCGGTGTTTGTTTCGATGGATTGATTGGCATTGCTTTATGTTCTATTTGTGCAAGTTTCGGATTTCTAAAAATTTAGAGAGACTCTTTGTAATTTTAGAACTACTTTACATTTTTGCATCTTTATGTCAGAAAAGATTTTCAATTCAGCAATGCTGCTAGTGTAATCTTTTTGAACAATTTGAGATCTGATCTTAACTCAGAGATCCCACCCAACTTGTCATTGTAGGTTTCCAACATCTGTTTTCGTTAAATCCCCTTCAGTTTCTTCTTTGCATCACACATACTTTACTAGATAGAGATTGAGATGGATCTGAAACTCTTATTTTTCATTCAGTTACTAAAGATCTATGGAGATCTTGTTTAGATTCATTCCTACAAACTTGTTTTTGCGGATCTCCTGTGCTTTCTACATGTGTTTTCAGTTTTTATAATGTACTAATACAAGTGAAACACCCACCCCATTCGATACTCGTCCACTCAACTCTTTGATTTTCATTATTTTGGAGAAACTCAATTGAACTGAATTTGGTTATAACAATCACACGCGCATTCACATCTAGATTAAATCATTAAAATATATATGGGGGTAATTCGTATGCAACATTTTCTTTGCAATTACTTGTTTGGGTACCATGAGATTTTGATTTTTTTTCTTGATGTGAACCAGAAAAAATGGCATCACATATTGTTGGATATCCTCGCATGGGCCCCAAAAGAGAGCTCAAGTTCGCCTTGGAATCTTTTTGGGATGGCAAGACCACTGCCAAGGATTTGCAGAAGGTTTCTGCTGATCTCAGGTCCTCCATTTGGAAGCAAATGGCTTCGGTCGGGATCAAGTACATCCCCAGCAACACCTTTTCATACTATGATCAAGTGCTTGACGCTACAGCGATGATCGGAGCTGTTCCTTCCAGATACAACTGGACTGGTGGTGAGATTGGGTTTGACACCTACTTCTCCATGGCCAGAGGAAATGCCTCTGTACCTGCTATGGAAATGACCAAGTGGTTTGACACCAACTAGTAAGTGATGATATCCTTTTTCATAATTTCAAACAAGTTTCATTGATCCATGGAGTTTTGTGTATTAATTGGGTTCTAATTGATGCAGCCATTTCATTGTCCCTGAGTTGGGACCAGAGACCAAGTTCAGCTATTCTTCCCACAAGGCAGTGAATGAATACAAAGAGGCCAAGGCGGTATGTGCACTCAGGAATTTTATTATTAGTCGAATTGTAATGGTAGAGCTTCGCCATGTTGATATTACTTGGTAATGGTTAAGTCTCCTTAAATCTTTCCTTCTTTCTGTTTTGTAGCTTGGCCTTGAGACCGTCCCAGTCCTTGTAGGCCCTGTCTCTTACTTGTTGCTATCAAAGCCCGCCAAGGGTGTAGAGAAATCCTTTTCTCTTCTCTCCCTTCTCGGAAGCATTCTTCCAGTGTACAAGTAAGTCTGCCATGAACTTGTATTAACAGTTTCTAATGCTTTAATAGCATTAGCAGTTTGCAGTGATGTATCATAGCTATCAAGTATTAACACTGATATTGCAGGACTGTGTAAGGGGTGCTTTGAAGGGGAAGACCGTATTACTTGTGACACATCAAGTTGACTTCTTGCATAATGCAGATCTCATATTGGTACGTATACACTTCTGTAAGAGCGAGGTAGAAGAATGTATTAATACATTTCAACTTATCAAACCCGACCACTTGGAATGAAATTTGTTTATGTCGTTCTTATTGTTGTCTAAAAATTCACAACTTAATTATGTATTAGGCCTTTGGATTAAGTTGTACTCATTATGGCTGATTGTATATGTTGGTGAAAAACTGTCAACGGGATTGGGCTTGATTCCTCCACTATGAAGCATATGAGAAAACCTTTTTCATTGATTGTTATTCATGCAAAAAGCAAAAAGATTTTTTATTTTTTTTGAAAAATTGACTTCTCAAGGGAAAACTTTCTTGTAAAAAATGATCTTCCATGAGATCTTATTTATTTTCTTGAAGAGAACGCCAGTTTGTGTTGAATTGTTTCATCAGTGAAGTATGGGGGCGTTTTTCATAAGCCTTTGTTGTTGGTGATGATGTCAATAGTAAATTGTATAGTTGAGCTTTTGTTTCAATAGTGAAATTGCAATTCAAATTTACTTTCTTGGTATCCAATTCAGGTAATGAGAAATGGGATGATAGTTCAATCTGGAAAGTATAATGAACTTCTTGAATCTGGCTTGGATTTCAAAGCTCTTGTTGCTGCTCACGAAACCTCTATGGAACTAGTAGAGCAAGGTAACAATGATACAGAAGAGTCACCAAATTCACCAAAATCCTCTTCTCCCAGGGTGGCCAACGGTGAACCTATGCCTACAAATGTACCCAGTTCAGAGAGTGGAACCTCTAAGCTCATTGAAGATGAAGAGAGAGAAACTGGACAAGTTAGCTGGCAAGTTTACAAGGCATATAGTACTGAGGCTTATGGGTGGTGGGGTGTGGTAGTAGTGTTGTTATTGTCGATTCTGTGGCAATTCTCCGTTATGGCAGGGGACTATTGGCTGGCATATGAGACTGGAGCTAAACGTGCAGCTTCATTTGATGCTTCATTCTTCATTGGCATCTATGCGATCTTAGCTGCAGTTTCTATTGTGCTGGTGCTGATTAAAGACTTGTTTATTACAGTACTTGGCCTCAAGACTGCTCAAATTTTCTTCAGACAGATTCTTCATAGTATCTTACATGCTCCTATGTCATTCTTTGATACCACACCTTCAGGAAGAGTTCTAAGTCGAGTAAGTTTAGTAGTGCAATTTTATGATTACATGGAATTGTCAATGAAAATTAAATAGTGCAAAAGTCCAACTCAGAATCACTAAATCAACATATTTCTTAGCGAAGCATTTGTTCGGGCTGGAATATTTAACTAGTGATTTGATTTTGTAGGCATCGACAGATCAAAGTAACATCGACTTCTTAAGCCAGGTGTCATTGAACTGTTCATTCTGTTGATACTTTGCTTCCACTCTTGAGAGATGCTCATCCACCTCCTTATGTTGTTGGCGAGCCTCACTTTGTCTTGGAGAAGGTAGGATTTATTCACCTTATTCTCTTACGTGTATTCCAGTCTTGATTGGTGTTTCTGGAGTATGATTTTGGCTATGGCTATGAGTGGTTTAATATCAGTTTATGTAATGTTGGCATTTCAGAAATATTAATGATGATCATGCATACATTTATTTGCCTGTTTGCCATGGTGTTCTGTTTATTTGCATAGAAATATTAATGATGATCATGCATACATTTAGAAGAGAAATAGAGAAAATAAGAGTCACAAATGCAGGAAACCATGTTAGAATCCATGGAAAACATATAGAATTTGATTAGAATTTAGTCCTATACTACATAAATGGGTTCATTGGATCTGAGCAATAATAGACCCTGGATCTGAGCAATAAAAATTGCAGTACATGATCCTACCAATGGATGAATACTAATGTGTGCATCAATATTCATCCAACAGTGTACACCATGATCCTACCAATGATGTATAGCATTATAAACATCTAAAAATCAGCACATAGAGTCAAACCCCATTAAATCCGCCACGAGATACACATCAGGGTGAGATTGTCAAAACTCTACACCCCAAGAGAGCTAGCAGAATTTACACTAACAAATATCTGAGCAATAAAAATTGCAGTACATGTATATACCCAATGTTGAAGAACAAGTCAAAGAGAAAAAAAAAGAGTAAACTTGTTGGGTTGTGTCAAATAACAATAGGGCATGCAGCATTCAATTTGATAAGGGATCAGTTCACACATTTTATTCTAAAACACATAACTGGCAGACAAAGTTTTGATCATTTCTAAAACACAAAGTTTTTCAATAGTCTACTTGGTTTTGGCCCATTTTTAATGATTATTGTTTTTAGACTAGAAATTTCAGAGATTTGTTAGGGTGTATTTGTATGATTCACTCTAATGCACCAAGGCAGATTGCATATCAAACTCATTGCATGCTTTCTAGAAGTCGTAAATCACATTGATCTATTTCTTGCATTGTGTTGTATATGTAGGCTGCCCTTATACTTGCAATAAAGTGTTTTGTTAATGTTTTTTTTTTTTTTTTTTGAAAAAACTCTCGTAACTCATACAGAATAACGCCATTGTCAATTTGCAACATTGCAAATCATCTACGAACACGCACTGTCAGAACAGCAGCAGCAGGAAACAGAGAGCACTCTGTTTTGCAGCAGAGAGCACTCTGTTATGGTGTACAAATCAGTGATGTTGCAGATGAGTAACTTTTCTTTATTTTGGTTGAAGTTTGTAGAAGTTCTATTCTTGAATTTATTTTCTTTCCCTTTCTTGATGAATTCTGGTCAAATGTCATAGAAGTTCACCAAATTGAAGAGACTACTGCTTTGGGGAAGGGAAAGAGAAGCCGTAAGCAGGTATGTTCTCACATTTTCTGTCATTAGAAGTCGTAAGTAGGTTCTGAGGTCTTTTCTTAACCACCTTTACAGTGTCAATTTGACTTGATATCTTGCTCAAGAATGTTGGATTTCTCAAGAATGTTGGGAGTGAAGTGATTTGTGTGTGTGTTTTTTTAATTTGTCATGGTTATAGCTATTGTTTTCTTGTACATGGTCTTGTAGAAGTTCCTATGTTGCTTGGTTTGGTTCAGTTGATCAAGAGATCAAGTTAAGAAGAAAGATTTTTGTATGGCATTTGAAGACCATAGTTATACATTCGTATATGAAAATCCATATTGCAGAACTTATCTCAAATATTTAATTGAGACATCATTTGTTTTCCCTTTCTAATCGTAGACGATTATTATTCTTCTGATCAAACATCATAATAGATACTAGGTCTTCTACTTTGGGATAGAAAAGAAGTGATCATGTTGACCTACTTGTGTCATGCATGTTTCATAATTTACTCGATGTCTCACTCTTGAAGCTTCCACTATTTTCAGGTGAGATGGCTTTGCTGGTTGAAGGTCTTGGAGTAGGTGGCGAAACATCTATAGAAGAGTACATTCTATGGAAGCATGAAGAGGGTCTTTCCTGGGTAGCAAGACCTGTGACTGGGCAAAGTGCTCTTGGTCTCGTTTCTCGTCATGGAAGCATGGTGAACCAGAGCGTTCCCGGTATGGATCCTTTGGTTACACTCTTTGGTAGTGTCCGTGAGAAGCTCCCAGAGTCTGGAAGCATGCGAAGTATGCTTTTCCCCAACTTTGGCAGTATGTTTAGTGTGGCGGAGAATAATGTAAAACATGAACAATGGGATGAGGAGAGCCTGCATAGAGGGGGAGAAGACTACACATCTGATGCCGCTGGAGACGATTCTGATGACAATTTACAGAGCCCATTGCTCTCACGTCAAACCACAAGCATGGAGAAAGACATGATTCCTCCTGCTTCCCATGGCAGCATTATGAACATGAGGCGTCATAGCAGTCTCATGCAATCGGCCAGGTGATGGTTCAGGTGATGGTTCCATACACCTTGTGTTCGTTGTGTTTTTGGGTTTCATGTTTGTCCTTTGATAATGTTTTTGGGTTATAATTTTACTATGGTTCTGAATTATCTTTATTCTCTGTTATGAATTATTAACGGTATTCGACAGGACGTTATTGAGCTGACAGATGAGTTGGCAGCAGGAAAAGATGCAGTTCAAGCAGCTGAATTAGTGGCCCGCTTGCACTTAAAGAAAGTGCAGGCAGCTTTCTTAGGATGGCCCATGAATCAGATATTTTTGGGGACATTGGTTCAAGCCTTTCAGTTCCTTTCATCTTTTGGTATGGCATATTCTCACATGTCATTTTTGGTTTAAGTTTAGACAATTAAGTTTATTGACAATAATCCATTGCTATCATGTTTCCAAATTTTTTAGCATGGTATTCCGAGGTTAATATTCCTTTGGTTTCTTATTAATTATTAAAGACTGAGATTAGGTTCTTCTTCTTGTTGGTATTTTTTCTATGTTTTTGGGTTTTGTAGGGGTATTTACGTGTGATTTTTTTGGTACCTTGAAACACCAATATGGCAGCTTAAGAAAAGAATGATATATTGTCCACTTTTTGCCTTGCCCTAGTATTAATTAAGGTAGTATCTAGTATGAGATTGGATATGTGACACGAAACATGTAAGTTATGCTATCATCTGTAATAACTCCGATTCATTTTCTGTTTTGTTTATAGAATTTTATTTTCTCCCGAAGGTGTAGGGTACCACAGTTGAATGGAGAGTAGTGGTGATTTCTCAATTGTCGATTCCTTATAGAAATATGCTTAATTCAATATCAATTCTTAGTGAGTAGTTCACGAGTTCTTTCGAACATACATGTAACATGTAGGTTTCACTTCGAGTGATACTCAGCCAGGAACATCTAGAAGACACTAGTGACAAACATTTGCTACTGAAAGTGGTATGTTTTCATACATATCTTCAACTGGAAAGGTTTAGTTATCTTCAACTGATTCTACTGCATAAGATCCCCCTCTGGAGTGTTTAGTTATCTTCAACTGATGTCCTATGGTAGTTAAATGATAGGACCAAATAGCCTTAGATGAGTACTCTGTTATCTTACTGTCAGTGTAGTATGTTGCTATAAATAATAGTTTAGGAAGGAAAGTAGGCATTCATTGATTGTAATAGAAGTATACATCAGAGCATTTGCTCTTGGGAGTGTATGGCCACTCGAATAGCCTACTTGTAACTTTCCTCTCAACTGGTTCATATTACAACAATTCTAATACATTCCATAGTTTCTCTGTCTCCATCTTTTGGTTATGAATTACTGCTTCTGAACTTATTTGGTATTACATAATCTCAGTCTTTGTCAGATTCTGGAACTGAAACAGGCAGCTCATATCAAGATTTGGTTCCACAATATACAGAGATTTATCCACATCTGACATTGGTGCTGATCTTGCATTGCTTGGAACCCCAAATTCTGCAGAAACAAGAACAAAGTAGGTCAGTTCTTAACATTCTGTTTATGAATATGGGTTAAAAGTGAAGATAAGAGAGAGGACTATATACTGAAGCGTGTCTTATGAAATATGTACTAGAATAAATCATGATATTGTAATCTTGTCCTAAATTCGATGGTTTCTACTATGGACTAGAATAAATCATGATATTATGATCTTGTCTTTGAGGCTGGATTGTTTACATGACGATAAACATTCAGTCTCTACAGATGGTTTCTAAGCAGTTGATCATTCTTAAATTTTCACTATGTTCATACTTCTTACTTGAATTCTTTGATGTATGCTGAACTAGGTTGGGTGCATAACAAGGTTGGTTCCACAGAAGGGTGTCCATCTCATTAGGCATGCAATATTTCGAACAATGGAGCTAGGAGGGCAGTTTGTTCTTTTAGGTTCAAGTCCTGACGAGCATATCCAAGTAATTTTCCCTTAAAGACTTCAGTTTGCATGTTTTCTACATTTCCTTTCAGATTGATCAAAGCACCAACTGCAACAATGCATGTCAAACCAAAGACTTATCTCTTTTATGTTGTATGTTGCCCACAAGTAGTAGAGTTTTCGGCTGATTTTTTTTAATATGATGGTTTCTCCACAATGAAGATCATCTTCACAAAAATTAGTCTGTTCTTACATAATCCTGAATTAGATTTTCATGTTGATTATTGAATTATTTTGGTTGGTGTTACAAAACAACCATTTTGGCGTAGTGATTGGTCAGCAATCTCGTGTGTTGTTAAGTGGTTTTAGGAGGCTTCGATTGCTTCACTCCCGAACCTAACACTCTCTAGACCCAAACTTGGCGCCATTGGTTATCTCTGCTCCAATTAAGCATTGTTTCTAAAGCACTTCATGCAACAGACTCTAATCCGCACCTGCTCATTAAGACAGATAAACCGGGTTCTTAGAACTGGTTCTTTGTGATCTTGAAGACATCCATAACTGAAGAGGAGCAGGGCATTAAAAAAATAGATGCACTGGATTCTCTTATGGATGCTTGCAGAGGCTGCAAACATTATCCACCGAGATATGATGGTTATTTAATTTGGAGGCAGTGGGTAGAAGGTCCTCCATAGAAGTATTTTGACTCTTTCTGGAATTTTTAGCTTTCCAGATTCTAGGAAGTAAAGAGAGATTAAGAGGTGGATTTGATGTAGATGGGTCTTTTAGTGAGTTTAGCTTATAGAAAAAATCTATAACCTTTTGCCACAGAGAACTTGCCTGATTTAGTAGCTGATCAAACAGGAGTATCAACCAAGGAATGTGATTTTGTGAAATTTCTGTTGCTTCCAGGAATCACCATTTGCAATGTTTCATGCTAACCATGGTATATATCTGTCTGTTGTGAGGACATCTCACTGCCCTCATTCATGGTATATATATGTTATTTCTCTTTTCCATACAATAATACATGCATCACTACATTGTTTGTATGTATGTGTGAGTTTGATGTGTACATATGTATGTGCAGATCTTGGGAAAGTTTTGTTGCACCCATCTTTTGGTGAGTTGCCACAGTGGGCTGTTGTGGGTAAGTCATTCTAACCAGTTTCAATGATTTTAGAGGAGTCTTTTTACCATATGATCAATAGTAGTTTCTAACGTTTAGTGAATTATAATTTTTGAACTGATATGGCTACATTAAATCATTTAGGATTCTAATTTATTCACTATCTCAGTGTATATCTACTTTTAGGTTTTACCGTTTTAGAGTCCCATTGAAGTGTTACATGTGGTCTGTTTTTTTTTTTTTTTGGTTGGTTGTTGTTGTATGTATCTAGGCTGATTTTACAATTTTGCTTTGGGCTCTACTATCTAAGGCCAGCACTTGTCTTTTAGCTTCATATATGCTAGGAGTTGACTCTTATGTCTCCCATTCTTTCTTTACAGGTAATATATGGTAGGAGCTTTCATTACACTTACATGAATGAAATCCATAGTAATTCATATGGAAGTTCTAGCTCAAGTTTAAATAGCAGCCTTCAAGATACAGACGAAGATAGGACCATTGCTAGTATCCTGGCAGAAGAATGTGTTAAAGAGGGTGGTGGACTTGGGAGGCGGCTGCCTCATTTAGATTCTATCCCAGTGAGTCATCTCAACAACTAACACATTGTCAGCTCACGTTTATCTAAAATTGTCCCTCTTCATGATTGGAAGTGCCAACTTCCCTTAGGTTTTTAGTTGTTTAATGTGATTTTGAAAGTATCAGTTGACGAAAGGTTTCATGTTTCAAAACTCAAAAAGTTATTGGAAGACCTTCATGATAGTAAATTGTTCGATTTAAATATTTGGAATTTTGTTAATTAATTTACTAGCACGTAACCCAAATGTCAAGAAGACCAAACCTTGAAGGATAAGAGACATGAAACAAGATTGACTAAATTTGTTTGAATATTGAATATGACTGATCAAACTGATCTTTGATTAGCTTGCTTCACTTCATTTTCTGGGTTGATTTGTTTCTTGATTGTGATCATTGTTTGATTATAATTCATTGTAAGACATCTCACAGGACTGCACCTTCTTGTTTCCAATTTTTTTAGGCTCGTGAAGTTGACATTTTTTAATGAATGAAAGAATGAATACACACCATTTTATGATTACCTGGAGAGTTGTCTGCGACACAAAGCAGAAATGGTGATATTTGAAGCTGCTAAAGCAATAACAGAACTCAGCATTGCGTCTCTCGTAGCAGCAGCATTGTTCCACTTTCTTTGTATTTGAGATATTTAAGTTTGTGTGTGTCATTGTATTTGAGATATTATTTGACTCAATGTAATACATTTTCTTATTAATTACATTACTTTGCCTCCATTAATTACATTACTTTGCCTCTATTATTTGATAGATTTTGACTCAATGATTCAAAGTCATTTGATAGCAAAAATTAAAAAAAAAATTAAAAAAATTTTTTTTAAAAAAAAAAAAAAATTAAAAAATTAAAAAAAAAAAAAAATTTGCCACGGTTTTAAACCGTGACTAACTATTGCAACGGCTAAAAACCGTGGCTACCTTGCCACGGCTTATAACCGTGGCTAGGTTTAGCCACGGCTAAAAACCGTTGCTATCTTGTTAGACACGGTTTATAACCGTTGCTAATAACTACACTTTGTAACGGCTTGGAACCGTTGCTATTTGTGCCATGGCTTAAAACCGTTGCTATTATTATTGCAACGGCTTAGAACCGTTGCTAATTTCTGAAAATCACGCCCCCCATTCAAGTATAAAACCGTTGCTACAATGTTTAGCAACGGTTTATAGCCGTTACAAAGAATTTTGCGACGCCCCTGTAGTCCACGGCTCTTAGCCGTGGCAATGGCTTGCGCCCACGGTATAGAACCGTTGCTAATGGGGGTTTTTGGTGTAGTGACACTTACTGTGTGCGTTCCTAACCAAAACTGTTAGTTGCACCACGTCCTTCTGTGGTCCGCAACTTACTAGTGACTCGTCGTACCAGGTGAGAAAAAGTGGTCTCCCGAAGTTCACTGAATGATTAAATCCAACGTCATGTATCTTTGGTCAATACAAAATTCGGCAGATTCACCTTGGTTTTGGTTGTCCTATGAATACCATTCTAATTGACTCTAATCTTATTTGATTTTATTATGTATCTTAGTTTCAAACAATTAGAGTGATGAATTGGGTGATGAAGTCCCACCTGTTTCAAAAATAGGCCTAGGTGTTCCTTCTTTGTTTATGGTAGTTTATTAACATAGGCAACCATGCAATTTGTTAAGATGCAGAAACATAAACAAACACCAAGCAATATCTATTTAAATTTCACTCGGCACCCAAGCCACTAAAACAATGTGTCTGAAAGGGATAGTTATTAACTTGTGAGCTCGGACACAAGGTCTCCACCATGTGGGTAGAGAAAAGTGTTCTTTGTAAGCTATTCCTCATTGGTTCAAGCAATTGTTCTCTCCCCCACAACACCACTAGTTGTCCACAAAAAAAGTTAGTCTTCCTAAAAAAAATCCTACTTTTTTTATTAATGTTTTTTTTACTTCGGTAGGTGTCTAAATAAGTAAACACACAATCAAACAATTATGAATGCAAAGATTTTAATGGTTTTGGTCACTGTAATACCCGCCTATTATTGTAAATATAAATACTATTTATATTATTATTTGCTAAGATATATATTTTATTTATATGTATTGTGATTTGGTTTGTGGTGGGTAAAAGAATAGAAATTGTGGGTATGTTTAGCAAAACTTAGGGAAAAACCCTTAATTACAACCTATTAAAAGAGTTGGAAGATTTAGCCACTCTCTTTTATACCAAAAAAAAAAAAAAAAGAGCAAGTGCAAGTGCAAGAGAAGAGAAAATAGGAGAAGAAGAATAATAGTCAGTGAGTTTTCTTTGTTTTTTTTTTTTTTTTTTTTGTTATTAATCTATGAATTAGGGCTAGAGTTTAATACATATATAAGTCTGAAATTTTTATGTTAAGAAGTAAGTTTTATTGTATTTTCGTGGGAATTGGTTGAGAAAAAAAGAAAATCCAAAACTAGGTTTTTATTTAAGTCCCGTAATAAAAATAGCTATGCGCAGTCTTAGTTTTTTCAGTGGATCGAGATCTTCCAGTGGTCAAAATCCTTTCAAATTAAATTTGTAGATTCATAACACACGTATGCAAAACATATCGTTGGCTCATGTGTGAATGAAATTGAAACTTATATTATACTCATCTATGATTTGTATAATACATAAAATTTTTAGTAGAAGTTAGTGAGGTTTCTCATTCTCTAACATGATATTATGATTTATAGTAAATTGTATTTCTAAAATTTTCAAATGTTAGTTGAAATGAGCATTTCTCATTCATGTTTTAATTGTATTTATATTTGAGAGTTCTCTACATATCTTTGTTTTGTTTACTGAAAATTCGATTTAAGAGATGTGTTAAGGATGCAAAATTGTGGATAATTATAGAAAGTGGTAGGTTTCATATTTGTTAAACCACAAATAATAGTTATGATGGACTAAAATTGTTTCAAAATAAATAAAAAAAATCAATATATTCAGGGTCATGATCAAATTTCTACTAGCAAGAGTGTTTTTTTATTGGAGACTAATTTTGTAAAGCAAACAACAGTTATGACTATAAATATTGAGGAAATTGTCAATTTGTTAATAGTACATAATTTTGGGAGTTTTGGGGCCATGTGAAAAGTAATATAATTGTTTAAATGATGATTGGTGATAACTGTGTTTAAATAATGATTGGGATAAGGTTCTTTAAATAATGAATAGGAATAAATTTTGTTTAATCAATGATTTGGGATAATGATTAATCTTTTTCCATTTTGATGTATTTGGGATTTAGGAGATTTGAAGTTTGGTCAATGGTTAGAAATTATTTCCATTTCGACGGTTCGAAAGGTGGGAGCCTAGTCAGTCTCGAACTGATTCCAACGGCTTGCCACGGGACCATTGCTCTTCAGCCTGGTCACCAAACCTTTACTCCCCGGTCGACCGCTTTGCTCGGTCATAAAGATTTCTAAAGGTGGAAGCCTAGTCAGTCTCGAACTGATTCCGACGGCTTGCCACAGGACCACTGCTCTTTAGCTTGGTTGCCAAACCTTTACTCCCCGAATCTATCGACCGCTCTACTCAGTCATAAACGATTCGGAAGGTGGGAATCTCAAACAACTCTACACACGACCTCCGCCCTCCCCCAGAATAGCGGACGCAAATATGAGCTTAGCTGAGTCAGCGCCTTCAAGCTCAAACGGATTGACATTCTAACATTCAGAAGATGCCACTCAGGTTGATACAAGGATAGTACAACCGGTGCCCAGATGAAAGCTAATTAGGTCGCCAACCCGAGTTTACGGCGCTTGACTCGGTGCGAACGCTCTAACATGTACTTTCAGCCACCACAGCTTGCCCGTGACAATAGTTACAGCCGACCAGTCAGACAAACAAGAAAAATCTCAAGCAGCTTACCAATGGGACAGGACACAACTCAGGTGAAAGTTAAAGTGTTCGCAACATGCCCACTATCGGACATACCTACGCAACAATGACACCGAGTCATCCTCAATACAAAGCGGTCAAGCTCTCTGCCTCAGACAGACTAGACAACGTCCTATTGATTAAGCCAGCCTATGCCAAAAGAAACGCCAAGTGTGAAACGAAGAATAACGTTTTCATTAATGGTCAAGAAAAAAAGTGTACAAGCACACAAAGTTTTCTCCTAATCAGGAGAAAGTACAGAAACGAAAGAGCTAAGCCTAGGAGGAACAGGGGTAGAAGTTGCATCTTGATGCGCTATTTAAGTAGCACACAACTTAATACCCTGCTTTGTGATTGTAGTATAGAATAAGTAGGGATCGTTCTGGACCGGGGATTAGAGGGCTTGCCAATTAACACTAAGAATAGCTAAAAGACAACTAACAATCTAATTAATTAAATAATGGGGGATTGAATTTCTAAATTAAACTATGAAATAACTACGAAAATTACTGTAATAATAATAAAACTAAAGGGATGGCAAGATGAAAAATTAGCTAAGGGTTTATTTCCACACACCAAACATATGCTCATAAATCAATATTCAATAATCACTTGCTAACTCATAAAAGACAATGCTCAAGACTAACCGTGATAAGCATTGCATTAATCTTATTATTTTCCCAAGTTCGTTGAATTAAACTAAGCGTTGCTTTCAAACTATTCTTATCATGCTATCTAATCAGGAATCGCAAGTTAGCTAACAATCTAAAATCATTAAGTTTTGTGGAAAATATGAACACTGACTAGGCAATTACAAGTATGATCAACATCTTGTTCTTACCTAGGTTTTGACTTAACCTTACCAACGTTCCTTAGTATTTACTACTTGTGAGTACATGATTATAACAATTAGGTGAAACTTTCCTATACCCTAGCCCCGGATCCTAGCATGCTTACTAAATTGGCCACATTAACAAACATACAAAAAAAATTTCTCTATAAAGCAGTTAAGCAAAACACAATCACTAATAGCTGGGAAGATTAAATTCAATTAATTTATAACGCACATGTTCGGGGCTTCGAATCCACCCCTAATTAAGAGAAGTTTAGCTAGACATATTAATCATGTTCAAATAGCAATACATAATTAAATATCAAACTAAAAATAAGCGAAAAAGTTAAGAGATGAAACAAAACAATGTCGCCTAATTCGTGGTGGTAGAAAGAGGAGTGTTGGGTGCAAATAGTGCGAAGGAAGATATCCCTTCCTCCCAATCTCTGCTTCTCCAGTCTCTGCTCCAGTGAGAAGAGGATGCGAGAGGGATGGCGATGAAGGCTTTGGCTGAGAACGAGAAGGGACGAAGAGGGCAAGAAGAGGGACTGAGACGGTGGCGATGTGTCTTGATTGGGTGGAGGCTTGTTGCTAGATGGAGGCTATGGATGGATTCGGTGATGGTTGATGATGGGCTAGGGTTATCTGATTTTCAACAAACAGATAGATGAAGGGGTTAATGCTTGATGGATTGTTGCGAGGATGGATCGAAGAGGGGGCTGTGGTTGCAAACGTGGATGAGGAACTGAGGCAGAGATGAGGGTTGTGTTGTTGATTTTGTGAAAGAGAAAAGGAAGACGGCAGAGGGATTGCTGGGATGATGGATTAGGGTTATGGATGGGGATGCTATTGCTGGATGGATGGATGGTTGGATCCTCAAAGCAAGGGATCATCCCCTTTTTATACTTGTTTTCTTCTTTGTGTGGTTTCCTTGTTGGTGTGGATTCCTTGTTTCCTTGTTTGTGTGGATTCTTTGTGCAATTAGTATTTCTAAATTGCCAATTTGCTTCTATTTTAAAATCTTGTAATTGGAAAGCTACACAAACACGAAAATAACAATTAGTACCATAATTAACAAGTAATAGCTATATATATATTGTACTGAAAATAGCCTAATTATGCCCCTATCAAATTCCCCCACACTTATCTTTTGCTAGTCCTCGAGCAAATTCAAGAAAGACTGAAATGACTCAATCTATACTTTCCAACATTTGTCTCAGGGATTTTTAACGGATCATAACATGTTAAGATTATTTGTAAACACAAGATTAAATCCACATCATTCGAAAATTAATACATGTTCATAGCAATGACATAAAAATTCACAATTAAATCAATCCAAGTGACTCAAGTGTGTGCCAAGAAGAATTAACCCAAAAATCTTACTGGGTGCACTCTTTTCTTTTTCACTGATTGTTTGGTAAACTCACTCTTTCTATTCTAGTTATATGTGAGATGTATGATATAAAAGGGAAACAAATAGCTCACATATGAAATAACAAGAAAGAAAGACATTTTTTTTTTCAGATATATGATCTCATGGAGAGAATGCTACTACTTGAATGCAAGAACTAGTGACACCATATGTTCATACCTCATTCAAATCTCCACATCGTGACATTGCAAGACACACTCAATCAAAATGTCTTAATTCAGGTTGTAATGGGGCCAGGGGCGGATATGAAATTTTCAAAGGGCTTGAAGAAATGGTGAAAGCATGCAATAAGATTAGAGACATTAGCAAAGAATCATATGGTTCAAGACATAAGTGGGAAAATGAAGAGGTGGCCCACTGATAATGAAGAGCTTAAGCCATTATTTTGTATCTACTGAAAGAACTGGACTATCTGTATGCTATTGTAATACTGAATGAATATACACAAGGGCTTGTATCCCTTTTGAAACTTTGTAATAATTTTTTTTTTTTTTTTTTGCAACTCTTTCTTCTTGAACTGTCTACCATAAGGGTCTTCCCCCACACTTGTTTTTCAGCGTACCTTAAACCACAATAAAGTCTCTGCAAATCAAATTATACTCCACTCTTTGATTAAGTTAGGGATAGAAAATGAGGGTAATGAAACAAAAGGCTTAATAACAGGCTCGACGGGGTTAACCTAAAGGAAATATATCATGGATCAGATTTATTTGGCAATGGTGGAAACTTGGTGCCTTTATCATGTCAAGCATGTCATGCAAATCAATATGATACTTTGAACGAAATTAATACAAGTTCTAGTGTTTAATTCTTAATTATGAAAGCAATCCAAGTAGCAACCAAAGCAAACAAAATTGAGATCATACAACGAATTATTATTGACAAAAGAATAAAAGATTATCTAACTAAAAAATCTCTAAATCAAAGGAATAATAGGCTCAAAACTCACATATGGGTTATAATGAGTTAGATTCAATTAAGCATGCTATGAGTACCAATTACTAAGTTGATTACATGTGAATTTGCATATGATAACCATAAATAAGCATTAACTAAAGAATAATATTAGATCTTAAATCATGCTTATAAATCACCTTAAAGTCATGCAATTAAAAATCAAATCTCATCATTGTATTGGAAAGTATCCTAAGACTCAAAACAACTATAATTTTTTTTTTTAAATTAATTTTTTTTATAACACTAATACCAACAAAGAAAATAAAAACCAACATTTTTTTAATATTTTTTAATGGACTACGTTTTGTCCCCCCCCCCCCCCCCCCCCCCCCCACACACACACACACACACTTAAACCTAACATTGTCCTCAATGTTAATAGATTATAGCACATGTAATGAAAGATTTAAACGCGAAAAAATAAACTACTAACAAACAAAAGCAAAAATAATGAAAAGGAAATAATGGGATAGAAAAAGCAAATATGATTGGGTTGCCTCCCAAGAAGCGCTTGTTTTAACGTTGTGCAGCCTGACAGTATCTGCAATTAATCCTCAGAATAAGTAGGAACATGGAGTGATACGTCCTCCACGTCATGCTCCACAACTGACTCATAATAGGGTTTAAGTCGATGATGTTTCACTTTAAACTCCTTCCCGGTTGTGACACTCTTAATCTGTATAACACCATGGGGAAAAACATTAGTAACAATAAAAGGACCAACCCATTCAGAACGTAACTTACCAGTTCTAAGACATGATTGGAAAAGCAAGACTTTCATTCCAACGACAAAAGTATTTCCATGGATCATTTGATCATGAAAAACTATTGAGTTCTCATTATAATTGCTTTTACTATCATAAGCCTCATCCTGAATCTTTTCGAGTTCATTCAACTGAAATTTCTTTCACTTCTTTGTATCATAGGGAACTCTATTGCTCTCATATCCAACGTCAGTAGTGATGGTGGTCTCAAGTTCATTCTCATTTCTGACTTCTGACAATTTCTGGGCCAAATATTCATTCACATTAATAGAAAAAACAAGAATGATTTTTAGTAGGATATCTCGTGGCTTCAAAGATGTTGAAGCCAATCACATCACCATCAAATTCCATGGTCAGTTTCCCCGCATGCACATCAATATATGTCTTCGCAGTTTTCATGAAGGGGCGCCCTAAAAGAAGAGGCAAATGTGCTAAAAATTCCGAATCTTCCATCTCAGGCACATAGAAATCTGCTGAGAATATCAAATGGTTAACCTGCACCAACACATCTTCCAACAAACCTCGAGGATATGCATTAGAACGGTCAGCCAATTGAATAATAACACCATCATTTTTTAACATTTCGAGATTCATAGAACGATAAATAGAATACGGCATAACATTAGTTGAAGCACCTAAGTCTAGCATTGCATTTTCAATTTTAGTATTACCGATAACACAAAGGATAGTGAAACTACCCGGATCCTTACACTTTGGTGACAATTTCCTTTGAAGAATTGCGGAGACATTTTCACTCACCTTAACTACCTCTCCGTCTTGAAGTCATCTCTTTGTTATGCAAAGCTCCTTAAAAAATTTTGCATACTTAGGCACTTGCTTAATAGCATCAAGAAGCGGAATATTGACTTGGACTTTTTGGAAGGTTTCCAAAATTTCCTTATCCTATTCATCTTTCCTAGATTTGGCAAACCTACCTGGAAAAGGCACAAAAGGTGGAACAAGATTAGCAGAAACTGAATTTGGAATGCTCACCTTCTTACCTTGGAGCTCTGGTGTTTCAATGATGGCTGGAGAATCCTTTTGTAACTCAGTTCCCTATTTCGACTATGTTTAGGGACTATTGGCTCATTCTCAATTTGCCTACCACTGCTCGATGTAATTGCTTTTGCAGTTTCAAACCTGCCCTTTGGATTTGGAGTGGTAGAACTAGGAATTTTTCCTTGCTCACGAATTTGTCCAATAAACTCAGTTATTTGTCCCATTTATAGTTTCAAATCTGTTATATCTTTTGCTTGGTTCTGCTGAGAAATAGTTAATGATTTCAAAATCTCATCATAATTAAGCGGCATACCTGAATTATGCTGAGGTGGTTCAGGTGGTCCTTGAAAGAAACCAAGGGGTGCCTGATTCAAAGCTTGTTGTTGAGGTTGTTCTGAATTTCTCCATCCAAAGCTAGGATGATTTCTCCAACCTTCATTGTAAGTGTTCGAATAAGGGTTATTTCTATAGTGATTTTCCCCCTGAAAACCTACTGCATTGACATTCTCCCAACCGCCATTCTCAATCAATTGAGGACATTGATCAGATGGATGTCCTGACTTAGTACACACACCGCAAACTTGTGCAACTCCTAGCACATTTGGCTTCCCTAAGGTCTAAGTCACAAGTGAGGTAAGATTAGCCATTTGAGCTTCCAACTAGAATTAGTACTTACCTCATTGACTTGGCGTGAAGGCTCTCCAATTTCTTCATACTGTTGGGCATTTAAAGCTCGGTTTGCAATCAAAGTCTTTGCTGCTGCTGGAGTTTTATCAACCAAAGCTCCTCCTACCGTTGCATCTAACATATGTCACTCAAGAGGAAGCAATCCCTCATAAAAGTATTGAATTAGGAGCTCCTCCTTCATCTGATGTTGCGGACATGATGTTATGAGAGTTTTGAAACACTCATAGTAAGCCGAATATGATTCTCCTTGACCTTGCTGTATACCATTGATTTTCTTCCTCAACAAGATAATTTTGGAAGTTGGGAATAATTTATCTAGAAACAACTTCTTCATGCTATCCCAATAATATATTGTTCCGGAAGGTAGTTCATATAGCCAATCCTTAGCCCTATCAGCCAGAGAAAAGGGAAATGCTCTCAACTTTAGGATGTTCTCATAACATTTATTAGCGTCATACTGGAGCATAAAACTTCAAATTCCTTTAAATGTTTATTTGGATCCTCCATAGAAAGACCATGATACTTCGGAATATTATGAAGTAGTCTGGATTTCAGCTCGAATGACTCAGTCTTGCCCTGCAAGACTAATGGATACTGAATGCACAAGGGTGCGACATTGCCCAAGGTGGATGCTGAAAGTTTTTTAATAGATCTACTGTCTCCCATATCAAACTCTTTAGATTCAGATTCAGAGCTAGATGTTTGTGACTCTTTTGTTTCTCTCTTTCGTCTTCTAAATGTTTTCTCAGGTTCTGAATCGTATTCTAATAAGTTTTCATTGGATCTCCTATTGCGCATGAACTGGTCTATGAGATAAAGGTAGAAAAAAAGAAAATCAATAAAATCAATAAAAAGAAAAATAAATAAATAAAAACTAATGAAGTAATCAACAATTTTTCTAATCTCCGGCAACGGCGCCAAAAATTGATGCTCTATTTTAGTAGCACACAACTTAATACCCTGCTTTGTGATTGTAGTATAGAATAAGTAGGGATCGTTCTGGACCGGGGATTAGAGGGCTTGCCAATTAATACTAAGAATAGCTAAAAACATTTAACAATCTAATTAATTAAATAATGGGGGATTGGATTTTCTAAATTAAACTATGAAAATAACTACAAAAATTACTGTAAAGATAATAAAACTAAAAGGATGGCAACATGAGAAATTAGCTAAGGGTTTATCTCCACACACCAAACATATGCTCATAAATCAATATTCAATAATCACTTGCTAACTCGTGAGAGACAATGCTCAAGACTATCCGTGATAAGCACTGCATTAATCTTATTATTTTCCCAAGTTCGTTGAATTAAACTAAGCGTCGCTTTCAAACCATTATTATCATACTATCTACTCAAGAATCTCAAGTTAGATAATAATCTAAGAACATTAAGTTTTGTGGAAAATATGAACACTGACTAGGCAATTACAAGTATGATCAACATCTTGTTCTTACCTTGGTTTTGACTTAACCTTACCAATGTTCGTTGGTATTTACTACTTGTGAGTACATGATTATAACAATTAGGTGAAACTCTTCTATACCCTAGCCCCAGATCCAAGCATGCTTACTAAGTTGGTCACCTTAACAAACATACAAAGAAAAGTTCTCTATAAAGCAGTTAAGCAAAACACAATCACTAATAGCAAGGAAGATTAAATTCAATTAATTTATAACGCACATGTTCGGGGCTTCGAATCCACCCCTAACTAAGAGAAGTTTATCTAGACATATTAATCATGTTCGAATAGCAATACATAATTAAATATCAAACTAAAAATAAGAGAAAGAGTTAAGAGATGAAACAAAACACTGTCGCCTAATTCGTGGTGGTAGAAAGAGGAGTGTTGGGGTGCAAATAGCGCGAAGGAAGATATCCCTTCCTCCCGATCTCTTCTTCTCCAGTCTCTGCTCCAGTGAGAAGAGGATGTGAGGGGGATGGCGATGAAGGCTTTGGCTGAGAACGAGAAGGGACGAAGAGGGACTGAGACGGTGGCGATGTGTCTTGATTGGGTGTAGGCTTGTTGCTGGATGGAGGCTATGGATGGATTCGATGATGGTTGATGATGGGCTAGGGTTCTCTGATTTTCAACAAACAGAGAGATGAAGGGATGAATGCGATGAAGGGGTTAATGCTTGATGGATTGTTGCGAGGATGGATCGAAGAGGGGGTTGTGGTTGCAAACGTGGATGAGGAACTGAGACAAAGATGAGGGTTGTGTTGTTGATTTGTGAAGTAGCAGAGGAAGATGGCTGAGGGATTGCTGGGATGATGGGTTAGGTCTATGGATGGGGATGCTATTGCTGGATGGATGGATCCTCAAAGCAAGGTATCGTCCCCTTTTTATACTTGTTTTCTTCTTTGTGTGGTTTCCTTGTTGGTGTGGATTCCTTGTTTCCTTGTTTGTGTGGATTCCTTGTGCAATTAGTATTTCTAAATTGCCAATTTGCTTCTATTTTAAAATCTTGTAATTGGAAACCTACACAAACACGAAAATAACAATTAGTACTATTATTAACAAGTAATAGCTAAAAATATATATAGAAATATGGTACTAAAAATAGCCTAATTATGTTCCTATCACATCTATACACGCTTCAACCTGGACGTTAGGGATCGAACTGTCCTCTTCGCTCGACGACTCAGAGGTAACAGACAAGTCCGCATATGACATCTTGTAACGGCTAAGATCCCACTCCAGATGCTCCTCCTTCATCAGCGCTAACAGCTCCAGCCGGCCATGAACAACCCAACGAAACTCACATTTGCCTTGTTCCTGGAGAAGCACTTCCTCTTGCACCTTTTCATCAATAAGGTCATGCTCCAGTAGCACCAACTTGCCAGTTAGCGCATCGACCTGAGATTGCTCTTCACAACACTGAGTTCATGCCATCCCAGTTCGAGTTGGTCCTCGGCCTTCCTCGCATCTCGAGCATAGAACTCCAAATTGGATTCCAACTGTTGCTTCTCAGCAAGCCCAGTCAGCTAACTTTGAAGCACTCTCTTCAGCAAAAGACTGCAACTCAGAATGCGCCTTAGCCACAACTTCCTGTGCAACCTCGACCTCTAGGCGGAGCCGGCTCAACTCCTGCCTAAGTCCATCCCTCTCGGACACTGCCTTGGTCAGATTACACTCAAGGTCCTCCAAACGAGCCCTCTGAGCCTCAGCGGCCACAGTTGATTGATCCAACTGCATCTCTTCGGCCTGCTTATTAAGCCGCTCAATTTCATGGAGCGCATCAGAATACAGCGTTTGCACGTGCGAGAAGACATGCTCCAAAGTATATACTCTCTTGCGAGCCGCCTCTACTTCTGTCCCAGCAATGGCCGCGTGGCTCATATGAGACATACCCGACATAAAGATACTTCAAACCCTTGTCCACACGCTTTTCCAGTGTATCCTCCTCGGGTTTTGGAGCGTGTTCCATCAGCTAGCTGTGATGCCTGCTTATATGCTTCCTCGAAACATACTCAACATCCACCTCTTGGTTTTAGACATGTAAGCTCATCTTCATCAAGTCCGGTGCGAACAGACTTATCTGTCCATCAAGATGAAGCTTCCCCTGATCAAGAACTATGCCAGCGCCGCCCTTTACGATCGGCACCATCCTCAGACTCTCCTGTGGCTTTTCCATTATCAAGAACGACCCACGCTTTATTGTGAGATGGCTCAACAAGATTCGAAGGCAGATGAGGGACTAAAGTATCCAAAGGACCTTCAAAAAATTCTAGCAGTGGCCTAGAATGAGACAGTAAGTAATGCAGACTACAGGAGACACGGTCGGTACCACAGCCACTTTCAGGCGAGTCAACGGTGGGCTGATCAAATTTCACCACCTCAGCGCCAACAGAAGCCGCCATTGCAACCCGCACCAGACGATCATGCAGAGCCTCAACCTGCGCGTCACTAAGGTTCGACCCGTCAACAACTCCCGCCAACTGCAGATAATCTTTATCCAAGCCAGGAACATTAGTCTCCGCCTCAACATGTCTAGCGGACTCGCACTCTTCTCTCACCAGAGCGGGTCGTGCCGAAGACGGCCCAGTCCTAATGCGAGGTTTCTTCCTCACAAAAGAAGCAATCCTCTTAGATGGATCCTCCGCATCAGACAGAACGAGAGTCTTGGCCCTAGCAGCCTTATTCTTCCCGGAAGGAGCCCCATCTTCTAGCTTAATGCGCGACTCTCGATACAGAGTGGAGGTGATGTGCCAATTGTTCTACAGCCTACTACGAACGAAATTAGAAACTCTTAGGATATCAACTGCCTCCCTTTTTTCCATGACGCGGAATGTCTCCATGGTGGTTTGCTCCTCTAAGGTAAGGGGAACAATGGGAAACCTTCCTGCAAGAAAACACAAGCAATGATCACTTAGCCCGCTATCAAGCACGTCAAAGTCATAGGAAAGGAGTTGAACTTACGAAGCAGCCTAAACTGTCACTCAAGCGGACGACCCTTGCATCAAAATATTTCGAATCAACAAGGGCTAGAAAGCAGTACTTCTACCAGAACTTGAAATCATCCGGCAGGTTAACGAAGCAATTCAGCGACTTCATCTTGCAAACAACATTGCTCTACAATCGAGGAGCGATCAACGACTAAATCACCCGCAGGGTCACACTAACGCCGACCTCCTTAGCAATGAGAAAAATCATGAGAATGATCATGTATTCGTTGGGTCCCAACTAAGCCGAAGGAATCCCCAAGAAATCAAAGAACTCCCAAATCATGTCCAGAACCAGGAAACACACTCCAGTTTGAAGCATCCCTCGATGTAAATAGATGAAATCGGTCGGAGGCGACATTGGCGTCTGGTCGCCCGTCAGAAGGTACAACAACAAGTTTTTTGGAACTCCAAACTTTGTACGAATTTCAGCGAGACCAGGCTCGGACAACAGCCTGTCTTCAAAAAACTCTAGGCCCTTAGCCAGAATAGCATCATCAAGAAGGTTTTCTCGAGCCATGAAGAAGGCGAACGAACCGCGTGCGGCTCAAGCAACGATTCCAACTCAATCATCATGAAAGTTGCATCCCTTCAAGAGACGACTTAGCGAACCGATGTGACGACCCACTAACTTGGGGGTTGTAGCTGATGATACATAAAAATGGTCACACTTCTGAACCGAACACGTGTCATGATGATCTCGAGGAACTACGGGCCCAAACATCGGCCCGACACAGATCCAGCCCAAGCAGATCTAAGCTCGCTTAACTTTAGTCCGCCAAGCAAACCCAGACTTTCACAGCATGCTAGGCCCACATGTCTCACAGTCATCCTCAATACCCATAAGCCCTCTTTAGGCAAGTATCTCGAGGATCAGCTTTGGACGGGCAACTACAACTACTTTCTGCTTCCAACTAGGAAGCAAACACCAGAGTATCTTCCACACAGAGAACTCCCTTCTACGGATTGCTCTTTGATTGGGAACTATCTCTCGCGTATCTAGGAGTGCAGAGCTAACATGGAACTTCCCTCCTACAACACGACTCTTTGTTAGAGAGGGATCTCCACGAAGATCTTCTCCCTAAACTACGCCTACGATAGCCTGGTTGAACTAGGACTCCTTGCACTATAAATAATACATGAGGTTGGTAAGCTAAGGTACCCTACAAATTTCCTATTACAACATTACACCTTACTCAGATCCCTGTCTGACTTTAGCATTGGAGTGCCCTCGACCACCCCACGGTGGTTTGTGGCTCAAGTGCGTTACTTGTGTAGGTCAGTAGGAACAGGGTCAAAGCAGAGAGTGAAAATCGACTGCATCAGTTGGGTGATACTTAGTACTATGGAGATATTGTTAAGAAGTTGGAATACGCCAAATTATCTGTTTTCTAAAGGAAAAGAGATTTGGATTTTACTACCTTATGTAATATATTGGACGTTATGGAAGTACGCAATTGTAGAGTGTTTTACAACAAGGCATCTGATTCTGGATTGGTGATTATGGATGTCCTCATCACTCTTTGGAGACGGGTGTTGCATCTTCCATCTTTCAAAGGGAATTTTTTTTTTTTTGAGAATTTGATTGTTTATTGAGATTCTATAGTGTCACTTAGGACCTTAATGATTTAAGGTTTTTGTTTTCTGATACCACGAGTTTTACTTAATAAAATTTTTACCTTTAAAAAAATTTCATTCATGCAATACTTGTGTAACATATACAAGTAACTATCAAAATCCAAAATGACCAAAACATATATGACCCTAGGCACCTAAAAGGCCCAAAGCATGTCCAATGCCCATATATAGAAAAAGTGGCTAAATGATTATTCTAAATACTAGATAGATACTAATACTAATAGACTAATAATCATTAGTAACCAAATAATCTAAATACTAAATAGAAACTATAAAGAGTTAGGAAAAAAATACCAAAAAGTAACACAAAGTTACATACCATGGCTACTGATGGAACTTTCACATGGACGCTTCAAACCTTCGGTCAAACAGATGTACTCTTTTAAAAAATAAAACTATCCACAATTACGGGGGATCATGATTCCAAATTGTGAGGAGTAAGTTGAGGATTTTGGTGATTTTTGTACATGAGAGCTTTTCTTATATTTATTACCAAGCTAAAGGGGGTAGATAAGTGATAATGAAAGGTCAAAAGTGGAAAAAGTAAAGAAAAATATATTTGTTTTAATTTAAAGAAATTGGTGTCTCGCTCGTGCATGATACATGTGATGTACCGACCAGTACATCTAATAAACCGGTATATAGTGGTAAGTACATTACTTCCCGTACAAATGTAACTGGTACCGTATACCCGCCAGTATACCGGTACATCTGATATTAATAAACATGCTTAGGCACCCCAATATAGTTCAATAAGAGCTGAGACTACCATACTTCATCAGGTGATACTTATTTTCTTATTTGTTTCGAGAATTTTTTTTTGTTATTTTCTCTTAAAATTACTATTAGTGTAACCCTCAAAGAGGGTAAAGATTAAAGAGTGTAAGGTGAAAATAAAATATTTTAAAGTCTCGGCCAATGATACAATACACCCAACGATACGATAAGTTATATGTATCATAAGATATGGATAACTATGTCTCGGGATAAAATACCAAAATATATGTATCGGCCTTTTGGTTGTGATGAGTTGTTAATCAAACTTTGCTGTTTATAAGGTATAACAGATCTTAGACCTCTTAATCTAAAATCTCATTGTTGATAATGATTTTCTCATAATGAAAAATCAACATTATTAGCTTCTATAGAAGCCGGAGATACTCAAATTGGATATATATTTATATATAAATTTAATATTTTCGAAGGTTTATCTTCATAATTTGATAATAAATAAAAAATATGGTAAATAATTTAGTAGTTGGTTGAAAATCTTAATTTAGGAAAACTTTTCAAATCACTTAGGCAAATCCATGTGATCCTTTCTACTAAAATGATGTTTCGGCCGGGAATTGGTTTTTGACCACTTAAAGGTCTATTTTGGCACACTTTTATGACATTTTGTACACAGCTTTGTAATATTCTAGTTGAAGCTCATGTTTCAATGTGGAAGTTCCTATTCTTAGAGTCTTCCACTCAAATGAATAACATGTCCTGTTTTGATGTGCTGAAAAAACCCTTCTAGTGGAAGCTTGAAGTTTTAGCTACAAATATTTGGCACAATTGGATTCAAAATATGTAAAAATATGTTATGAAAGTTACTACAAAAGAAGATGACACATACACATGCAGTGTTTTATATTTCGCAATCTGTATTTTAGTGTTCTCATCTCAAGTTTGAGGGATGGTGAAACATTTTGTTAGCAGGAAACTAACAAGCACCTCTCCTAATCTAATTCTTTGTTTTTGGGTTTTAGCTCTGAGTATGAAAGTTACATATATATGAAAAATATAAACTAGATGTTTCAGTTTGTCTACCAAGCAACATAGTTTATGTAGATGGTGTTGTTTTGTGGATCTTTGATTCATAAATGCAACACACAGGAGAGGTATAAGAACAGGCCATGGCTTTTGGAAGATGAGATGAGCCAATCTCACTATCATGGTCAGCTTGAGGGTGCACAGTCTGCGAGCTATTATTTGTTGATGAGGCTAGGGAAGGAGTTTACTGCCATTCCTGCTGGCTCATGGGTATGTAGAATTAGTAAACCCTGGATACCATGTTATGTTGGATTTCTACTGGCTGCATTTTGCGGTATATATACATGACTTTACCTATGTTGTAATATTGAAACATTCAACTGTTTACTAACTTCCCTTCACATCTGTTGTTTTTAGGTACAACTTTAATAAGGTTGCCCAGTATAAGCAACTTACCTTGGAGGAAGCTGAAGAAAAGATGAAAAATAGAAGGAAGAGAGCAGATGGATATCAAAGATGGATGATGAAAGCAGCAAATACTGGGCCTGCTGCTTTTGGTGAAATAGAGAACCTTGATGACAAGGATAATGTTGGGGGTGGTGGACGGGGACGGAAAAAGGCTAGTGGTGACGATGATGGAAATGTCTCAGACAAGGGAGAAGAAGATGAAGAAGAGGAGGATGGAAGCCAGGAAAGGTCGACTGGGACTAAATAAAAAAGGCGATGATGATGAAGAAGGTCCAAGAGGAGGTGATCATGATTTCGATGATGATGACGTAGAGAAAGGTTAGTACGTGCCACACTTTTGAAATTTATTATTTATTTTAAGGAAGGATAAAATTGTATTCAAACACTGGAATGACATTCAACATCTACATGGAATTCTCAGAGATCCATGGACAGGACAAATTTGTTCCAATTTACAATTGAACTTTCAAAACCAAGCAGTGTAAAGAAGGCAAATTGGAGATCCAATTTAATAAACAAGCCACAGTTCACCAAAAGTATCCTAGTGATCATCTTTTTCCTTTCAAAGGTCATCTGTATATTCTAAATAACCCACCAAATGGCATAGGGAGCAAGCTCCAACAGCACTTTGGCCTTCTTTCTAAAAAAAAAAAAAAAAAACTTCACACATCCACAACTTGAGCACATGAAGGCAAGAACTACATATAATCTGTGACACCCCCAAAGGTTAATGGTTCCACACCTCTTGAGCAAAAGAGTGCCAAAGGAATTCATTCTCCCACATCAGTCATCACACAAAAAACTTTTTTTTCTTCAATAATAAGCAAGACATTAAATGTTATTAAAGCCTAAGTGTGGTATTGAGAAAGGTTTTCACTTGCCACCAGTTATATAGAGCTACTCAGAGATTATGCGAAAACAATAACGAAGAAGACACAATCAATTGTTTTTTCAATCCCTCTACTATATTATTAGAACAATGATTACAGTCTCTCAAGAGCAATATTGAGGGAAAATGTGTAAGAAGCTTTGAATATACAATATGATACAATACAAAGGTTATATTTATGGGATTTGCCTTGTCCTGATCAAGGAAACCGCGTCCAAATAGGAAACTGTTCCTATTTTCACAAAAAAAAGTTCAAAAAATCATAAGATTTTTAGGTATTCACCCCTGATAAGGGCAATACTGGAACCAGCTATGCGATCACATTCATGCTTGAGTCATATAAATTCAAATATCACTAAGCTCCTAAAGGAAGATGTCTTGTATCACACCAAGGGAAGAGATGCAATAAGTTAGTTGGCAATCACATCCCTCACCCAACATGAATTTGTTAGAGGTTACATTTCTTAATGTTCCTAGAGCTTGACGTCAATTCCATACACGAGCCTTAACTTTGGGAACTAATTGATCAACATAGCTGGTAAGATCACTGAGAGTGTGATTTGTATTGGCATGATAAAATGAAGTGTGCAATGCCATAACCAGTTCCTCACTCGAGAGACTTTGAATCAGTGGCGGGCCCAGGATTTTAGTCAGAGGGGGGGGGGGGGGGCAGCAAAATGGCATAGCAAAAAAAAAATTTCTACCCGAGTTAGTAAAATAAGAAAAATACAACTATAAATACATTGCATATACCAAATTGAATTAAGTATAATCCAATTTTAAGCCAAAATATGGTCACAATATCAATAATCTTAGTAAGGGGCAAACGAGCGTAATAACTAGAATATATAACTAAAATCACAAAATAATTAGGATAAATATCTAATTGAAGATAAAAGAAAAATCGGAAATTTACAAACATAATAAGATCCTAATATAATTTCATCGAAAAATGTTTATATGAGGCTCAAATTTTGTACGAGTTGGCTAGTGACATATATTTTCATTGAATTCTTTAGTTATTATTTTAGATATTAATTTCAAATATTTTTTTGGTTGGAGGTTTTATGCCACTTGTGAACAAGCAATTCATTGCTTTAATGTTTGCAATTACATATAAAATTGCGTTGAAAACAAAAAAGTAGGAGAATGTCACAATGACAAAATTGTATAAACATAAAGAAATCATACGCTCCAAGATGACCATAAATAAATTTTTATTAAACTAAACATTTTTTTTAATGTTTGCAATTACTATAAAATTGTATTGAAAATAAAAAATTAGGCGAGTAACAATGATAAAAATAGTAACTATCAATAACCATAAAAAATGTATAGTGAATAGTCATAAAAAAAATATGCGCTTGATGAGTATCGAACTCGGGTTGTTTATAAAAATTTACAAACTTCCAACCGCTACACCAAAAATAAGAAGTAATATTAGTGAATGAACAATTTACATATTGTCGTCTACATTATAAAATTGATTTTTTTAAATGTTAAGTATATAATAAAATTATTTTAAAAGTTGAGGGGGGTCAGCTGCCCCCCCCCCCCCCCCCCCCCCTGGCCCCTTAGTAGGTCCGCCCTTGCTTTGAATCTCCAATTCCATTTGGATAAAAACTCTCAGATGGCTGGTTTCTGCAAATTCATTAAGAAAGAAGGCCTAGGTTCTCTTACAGAAATAATTGCAGTTAACAATGGCGCCGTCTACTATTTCATCATGCAGTGAGCAAAGACAACACCTATTTCATCCATGCTTGAGTCATATAAATTCAAATATCAGTAAGCTCCTTGTATCACACCAAGGGTAGAGATGCAATAAGTTAGTTGGCAATCACATTCTTCACCCAACATGAATTTGTTAGAGGTTACATTTCTTAATGTTCCTAGAGCTTGACCTCAATTCCATACACGAGCCTTAATTTTGAGAACTAATTGATCAACATAGCTACTAAGATCACTGAGAGTGTGATTTGTATTGGCATGATAAAATGAGGTGTGCAATGCCATAACCAGTTCCTCACTGGAGAGACTTCTAATCACCGATTCAATTTGGATAAAAACTCTCAGATGGGTGGTTTCAGCAAATTCATTGAGAAAGAAGGCCCAGGTTCTCTTACAGAAATAATCACAGTTAACAATGGCGCCGTTTACTATTTCATCATGTAGTGAGCAAAGACAACACTTATTAACCTATGTAAAAATGATACAAACACGAGGTGTCCGACACTGTGGCAAAAACACACACACACACACGCTGGGGACACATCTGATACATTTTAGTATTATTTACTTTTTTAGCAATAAGTTTTGTATTATTAGTCATGTTAATTACTTGTAGGTCAATATCGCTATACATATACTACTAATTTTCCATAATATGCTTATAACATATGTAAAGAATTGAACATTTTGAAAGCTACGTTGATGTTCAAAGCATGGAGTGTCTGACACGGGAAGTTTTTTGAAAATAAAGTGTTGAACATAGCTATTAACCAGAGTTAATCCCCAGTGCTGTAAGTTGCCGATCTTTACTGCCCTTCCATGACATGCTGTCCAAACAAATAACCTCGAGGAGGTGATTGGGGAATCCAAGTTTTTCTGAATAGAGAGAGCTATGGGTGCAGAGTTTTTGGTGATAGAGCCTTGTAAAAAAAATTTACTGTAAATCCTATGCTATTTTCTTTCCAATAAATTCCATCCTCATTATTATTGAGAACTTTAACATGGAAGAGCTGGAGAAGTGAGATCGCTTCCGGAATTTTCAAATCGTCAAGGATTATTCTTGGGAGAAATTTTAATTACCTCAGCGTCATCCAATCCATCGAAATACTCGCAGACCATGCCATCTCTTTTAGAGGATAAGATATCTGTGGAAAGCTAGACAGAGAGGTTGATCTCCTATTGACAAACCATTCAGAAATAGAAAGGTTATCCACAGGAACAGTAAACATATTAAAATCATTCTGCGTGGACGTGATGGCTTTCCATAGGCCACATCTGTGAGGGTAATTGATCTGGTAAACTATCTATCATTCTGCGTGGGCCTTTTTTTTTCCTGTTAGCATCTGATAAAAGCAAGAGGCCTAGTGGGACATTTCAGTTTAACTATGAAACTACTACTATCCATCATCAGTTATCTCTCATATTCACGTTTGACAGAAAGATCATCGATTGAAGTTGCACAAGGTTGATGGTCCAAACTTGTTCAAGATTCCTTTCTCACTGTTGTGGATGTCTCTAAGTTGCAGATATCCTATGCCAGTCAGGATGTTCTATGCTCTACTATATTTTGGTTTATCATACTGCTTTAGGTCATTATTTTGAGTAGGTTGTTCAAATTACTCTTAATATGGCTGAGTTGTGTTCAGCTGTTTTCCATGGTGTGTGATTATTGGAAAAATCTTAAGATAGTGTGTCGTTGTGAGTCTCCAATAAATACAAAACCTGCAAACACTATACTAAAATCTAGCACATTGGTAAGTAGGGATCGACCAAAACAAGAGAAAATCTAAGCGAAAACTTTTAGTTAAATCTAAACTAAGAACATGAGAAATACGACTTTTAAAACAATTTTGTCTAAATCCACTACAAGCTAAAAATATTCAATTTTAAGAAAACAATCAATGGTTGTGAACTCTCAAGGGAAAAGAATTTACCATCACGGTTTCATATAAGCAAAATTAGTGTTTTTCTCTTACCGTTGAACCAATCACACTACACCAAAAATACCCATTAGCAACGGTTTTGAACCGTGGGGGTAACCCATTGTCACGGCTTAGAGTCGTGGGCTGTAGAGGCGTCGCTAAATCCCGAGTAACGGCTAAAAACCGTGGCAAAAATATTAGCAACGGTTTTATACTCGAGGACGGTTGATGATTTAGCCACGGTTATAAACCGTGGCAAGTCCTCGCCACGGTTCTAAGCCGTTGCAATAGTTAGCCACGGTTTTAAGCCGTGGCAATTTTATTTTTTTTAATTTTTAAAAAAATTTTTTTTTGGTTTGGTCACGGTGTTAAGCCAAAGACTGGGGAAGTAAAAAAGAAAATCATAACTATCAACTGCTGACAACTTCATATCCGCCAACCATACACAAATCTTAGCCATTGATGATGTAACGAATGCTCATGTGATCGTGTTTCTTCTCTCCTTTGAGGAACTTTGGTCCAACAGATTGCAAGCCCTTTAAGATTTTTTACATAAATCGTATGGTAAGGAGGGGCAGCCTTTCATATTTTATATTACATTTTCAAGTATTTTTTCGACGCCCAACTCAGATGGAGGTTGGACCTATATCAATATATACGCCAAGTTGACATCAAAACTCAGTTCAAGGAATTCATAAACTACCTTTTCTGATAACAGGATCTCTAAATGGTCCAAAATTTCCTTAAAAGGAGACAGAAGAATGTAGATATAAATCTTTCAGATTATATACAAGAATGGATGGTTCTACATTCTCATATTACTATGCAGATGAAATAGCCAAAGGGTGGCACTCTATACCTTGAACTTGCGATGAATGAGTCGACATATTTGATCTTCCATCCGACCTGAAATGCACCTCTGTTCGAGGCAAGGGTAAGGAAGATGCACCTCTTTCTGAAGAATTGGCAGGCGGGAACCTGGATATAGCAGCTGATTGTACTTCATTGACAGGCAACATATTTGATGAAGATGTTGGAGCTGGTGTAGAAACATGGACTGCTGATGAAGCTGCTCCAGCAGGTACTGCAACATTTGGTCTGTCTGGGGGATACCTATGAGCAGTATGTAAAGATGAACCATGGTTTTCAGCCTTGTGTCCAAACCCTGCTTGCGTCGGTGATGGATATGATCTAGGCTGTGCATTAGCAAACTTCTTGGATTCTTCCATCTAAGAAAATAATGCAGGAAGAAAGAGAAAAAAAAATCATAAATTGTGTACAAACATATCATGTAAATATAATATATTTTATAACCATTTAAAGCATGACCATGTTCAGAGTTTTATACTGATAAATTAAGCATCGCTACCAACAAATTTCTGATCAACAACTAGAAGGTTACAGTGAGCCAGTCGTTAAGAAAAAAAGCCAACTACATTTCAGTTCCAAATTTCCCCTTGAAGTTCATGACAGTGTTCTGACACCACCAAATTGGCAGTTTACATTTGTAAATACCAATGGAAACTCCCACAATTCCACCAAACTCTATCATGCCATGATGCAATATACTAGGAAGTGGCAACAAAACCAGCGTTTTTCCAGTCAGTTAACCAATAGTATAATAGATTTGATTTCTTTGGTGATGTGAGGAGAAAGTTAAATGATATGGGCTCCTCATCTGACGAGTGAGGAGTTGAAGAGTCAAAACTTTATTTGGCAGGCTTCTGGTTCAGGAAAATTTGTCCAGTGTGATTAGATTTGGTCCTGTTGCTATGGGACACTCAGCTCATACATCTATATGAGAAGGTTGTTTGGTGATTTTGGATGAGAAGTTAGAATTTTTGCTATAAACTCGTCTTCCTTTTAGACTCAACTTTATTTTTAATATAAACTCATCTTCCTTTTAGAGTTCAGTTTATCATGCATAGCGACAACTATGAATGACTAGGATCGCAATCTTAATTTTTTTTTAGAACAGATTCTGGGTAGATTTTATGTATCACCTTTTTTCTAAGTTTTTCTTTTCAAGTTACTTTTCATTTCTCAGTCTTATCTCTACCAGGAATATGAAAATGTGTACTAAATCCTACAGGAAAGATAAAGCAATACTGTCCCATAACTCCTTTACTGGAGAAAATTTCTACTTTCCAACCAATATTACAATTTAAACAACAAAAATTCCATTTGCAATCATCACAGATCAATGCAATTTATATGCTAAACATTTTAAATAGTTCATAAATCTAGATATAATAGGACAATATCTCATTTGTCACTATCATCATACTAGTACCACAACACGATCCCAATTTAAATAAAAAATAAGTATCTATAACTAACATTAAAAGATGAAATGCTGAGACCTGATATTGCTAAGAAATGGACAGCTTAATTTTGACCTGAACTTGCAGCACAAGAAGCTGAAGCATTATTTGGCTGGTTGTTACCATGATCCCTTGTAATCCTCTGATTATCCAACTCCCTAACTGAATCCACTGCCACATCATTTGATGCAGAGGAACCTGTTGCTTCACTATTTTCTCTGGTTTCAAGACGCTCCATTAAGCGTGATACGCTAGCAATGCCAACATTTACCTCTCTCTTAACTTCTGAACCAATATCAGCCATGGAAGTGCTCCGAGAAAATAGCCTCTCCTTCCATCCTCTGGTATTCTTTGTAATGGAGTCTTTGTACCTGTAGACAGAGAAAAGTGAATAAATAAATAAATCAGCCAAAGACATAATCAAACATGAAGCCTGTATCATCATCATGGCCATATCCCTACCCCAAACAAAAGGAAGAAATAATTAAACATATCTTCTTAAAGTTTTCTGACTAATGAAAGGGATCTTTCTATGAGCTATCAAATACCTCATTGAAAAAGAATCCAAACGCGACTTCAGAGATTTCGAGAAAGACTGTAATTTTGATGGGCCTGCACCATCTTGATTTACGTGGGAGGATTGACTAGCAGAGTTCCTGTAAAATGTATTGATCAACATAAAAATATTGAGTTTTGTGAAAGAAAGAAAAAAGAACCCACAATAACAAGACAATATCTCTATCTACATCAATCTATATATAAAGTAATAGTAAGTACCGATTATTAAAAGAAAGGTGGTGAGCACTAGATCTAGATGCAGAGTTAGGGATCTGATTGCTCTGGGAAGGAAGCAACTGTTGGATCCCTTGTGAGGATTCTTCTCCCATAGATGTAATAGGCACAGATGAGCTAGTGAAAGGGGAAGTCTAGCTTACTAGATGAACTCTACTCTCTCATGAACTCTACTCTCTCATCCCTCTCTGCCCTATTTGTTTCTTCATCACTTTTATGGCCTACTTTATCGCAAGAGCTCTGGTGGGCATATGTCCACTTTACCGTGTTCACCCCAGATCAACTCAGCACTGAGTAGAGTACCAGTTCATCTAAGGGCTCCCATCTGAGTTGTGGGAAAAAGTTATATCTGCTGATTGCAATAAGGGCTCTTCCTACAAAAGCATGATGTATCATTGCAGTAGCTGCTCTTCCTAATCTATTGCGTTCTTAATTCCGAAACATAAGCAAGAAGTCTGTTTTCATTTCTTAGGATCATTTTTCCTGAAAATCTTGGTTTATTTGTTCAAATAAGAAATGAACATTACCGCTAACATACTGTCCGTTGTCAATGGAGAAAAGGCCCACCTGTCAAACAACACAAAAATTTGACTGGTAAGATTCCTTATAAAACGGACTCATAAAAAATAGAAATTCTAAATGGCGAGGAAACCAGCGAGGGAGGGGGTGTGACCGCTCATCCCCCTCGAGATGCACACCTGCATCCTCGGGGATGAGTGGTCACACCCCCCCTCCCTTGCTGGTTTCCTCGACAGTTAGACAGACTCCATAAAAAAACAGAGAAATAATTATGTCAACTTTTCAATATTAAGATGAGAGGAGAGAGAAGTGTGGATGTGTTTTTAGTAATAGTACTAGTTCACAGAAGTGCATGGAACTACACATTTTCAGTACATATGAAAAGAATAAGCATTCTTCCGAAAATTCTAGTTGATTTGTCACTACTTCCCTAATCCCAATGAAGTTATCTTTTTCATCAACTACTTCATACTACAATTTCAACTATTGACTGCAATAGGACAGCAACGGTTACTGGAAATCATGGTCAATCTGAGCCTTAAGGTATCCTTATCTTATTATGATAATTAGAAAAGTTGTGATCCCTTGGGTTATTAATTACATACCCAGTACCCTCGGCACTGCCTTCTTGAGCGAACGGGTTGAAAGTCTCCACTGTATCCTGCAGTAAAGGGACAAGAACTCAAAATGATATTTGACGTCTCTGATCATAGAGACTATGAACTTAGTACAAAAGCAAATGCAATTTTTTCTAGGTTAACTTACTCTAAGACCTCCAGTGCAGTGAACTACAGGAATAGTTCCATAACGCATTGCATACAACTGATTTAGACCACAAGGCTCGAATCTTGAAGGCATCAATAGTATGTCACAGCTGTGTATTTTCAAATATATTAACATTATTGAAAATTTTGAAGTGAGAACATTGCACTTTAAAAATCAATAGTAACCTACCCAGCCGTTATCCTGTGAGAAATAGGAACATTAAATCCAACCCAACCACGGAACTTGTCCTTGTAAGCAGCCTCCGTAGCTCTCATCCAGTTTTCAGTTTGTGGGTCCCCTGACCCAAGCATAACCTGAACAAGGTAAGATAGCTCAAGTCAGAAATAAAATACACATTTTGTGGAACACAATCTACAACCCTATAACTGCAGAGACAGAGAGCAAGTTTAAGAATTAATATAACCACATAAAAGACAACCGCGCTGTCTAATTGGGTGACTATAACTACATTGTGTAATTTCATGAGAATAGTGAAGGCAGAGTGCTGATGATAGAGGATGGCACAAAAACAACTATAAAAGGAGAAGCGAATTACTCTTATTGAAGGGATAAGGTGAAATAAAGCTAAATAACACCTCAATAATTAGTTAAGTGGCCGGAGGCTTTAGAGAGTAAAGGTTTTAGAATTAGCCGTTCGAAGACAGAGTATTTAGTGTGCAACTTTGGGTGTGAACCAAGAGGGAGAAGTAATGCAATTGAGATCGAAGGTGTCGAGGTCCCGGAGTGTGAGGCTTTTCGATATCTAGGGTCTATAATTCAAAAGAATGGGGCTATTGGAGCAGATGTAGACCACAGGATTAAAGCTGGTTGGTTGAAATGGCGAATGGCGTCAGGAGTATTATGCGATAGAAGGATGCCTGCAAGGCTAAAAGGGAAATGCTATAAGACAATTGTTCGACCAGCCATGCTATACGGTTCAGAATGTTGGGCTACTACGGGACAACATACGCATAGGATGGCAGTAGCAGAAATGCGTATGTTAAGGTGGATGTGTGGTAAAACTCGTAAGGATAAAATTAGAAATGAAAGAATTAGGAGATACTTAGGTGTAGCGCCCATAGAGGAAAAAATTAGAGAAAGACGTTTAACTTGGTTTGGTCATGTGCGGAGGAGACCAAGCACGGCGCCAATTAGAAAATGTTTAGATTGGCAAGTTAATGGAGGGTGTAGACGGAGGGGACGACCGTTGAAAACTTTGATGAAGACGGTGAATGAAGATATCATTGAGCTTGGATTAGGTGAGGAAATGTGGGAAGATGGCATTGCTTGGAGAACCAAAATCCATGTAGCCGACCCCGAAAATCTCGGGAATGGGCTTTGATGATGATGATGATGATGAACACCTCAATAATAAAAATATAAGCTTACAAATTGGACATCATCTTGCAGAAGATCTGGCATTGCAGCTCTGATCAGATCAATTCCCTTTTGATAATCCAGTCTTCCTATGAATCCAATCTACGAAAATCATTGCAAAATAAGTTATAATAGAAGGAATGAGCTATTTCAAATTTTCAATATTGAAAGAACTAGAATACAGAATTTAGTTCTCACAATTGGACAGTCCGGTCTGATAGGGAGCCCAAGTTCCTTCTGCAGATCCGTTTTATAGTTAACCTGCTTCATACAATATATACCCAATTAAAGAGAGAGGGGAAAAAAACACTGCAATCACGGCACATATATAGATAAACTAGGAAACATGAATAAACTAGGAAACATGAAGATTGGAGATCCATTGCACCTTTCCAGAGAAATCTTCGATGGAGTAATGGAAATTAGTATGTTCATCTGTTCCTGGGTTCCACTCATTAATATCGATTCCATTTGTTATTCCTGGTTGTGACAAGAAATTATCAAGGGGACTTCTTTCAGAAAATTGAATTATTTTAAGCTTCCAAGAAAGTCTTTTTTTTTCCCAAATACAATGTCTTCATGATGTAGGTTTAACATATACCATTCAGAACACTCTTTCTACTGCTTAGGAGTTCATCAAGACCGTATCCACCTTCTACAGTTGTTATTTCCCACGAATAACCCTGTAAGAAAGGTTAAAGTTGAAGAAAAAATATCATGAAGAAATGAAATATTTCTTAAGAAATCCTCTGACTATTATATATAAAAGTGAACACTTCCGTTATTTATTTACCTCTCAACATGATGCACACCCGTTACTGAATCATCTTCAATAAATAGAAATTGATGACAAGGATTCATAATGAAGTACACTAACCTGACTAACTGTCAAGATGCGATCGGCTGTTACAACTGCACCCTTAAGAATATTAACAGCTTCACCTGTGTCCAGAGCATATGCTCTTGCCCAGGTGGGGAACACCCATTCCAATGCTCCATACCATTCAGCTGGTAATCCCAAATTTTTGTAAGTAACTCCTGGCTCCACTCCCTTGTAAAAACAAAATAACATCTATGAATAACAGTTTAAAAGTAAACGTACATGAGAAGAGACAACTCTAAATCAAGGAAGTATATTATTTGAAGCTACTCAGCTGAAAAGAGGACCTGCTGCAGTTGAACCTCCATTGTCAAGAACCTTCACTGGGACCATAGTGGTAACAGGTTGCACAACCTGTTCAGGTATGAAGTTAATTTTTTCATAAACCAAATGAACTGTTAACAGAGATACAAGACTCCAAATAAGGCCCATTTGACCGTACTATTCTTTGGGAATTTCTTTCTCTGTTGTCTCTAAAATAAAAAGTGTGTTTCTAGTTTCTAATTGCTCTCTGACTCTCTCCTTATAGGCAAATAGCATGGAAAGTAAACCACATCATCATGCACAACAAAAATGATATTCTTTGTGTTTTGACAGTGAACAATATGCATTAAAATTCTAAATCACTAGCATACACAAAATTATCAAATTTGATAAACATTTAGGAATTAGGATTAAGAGTGAGATTTAACACATTCAATAAAACATTCAAACTATGAACTAAGATCTACTATTAGAGAAGCTTTCAGCCCTCGTTCCAACTAAATACTAATTTGTCAAAATGGTAGAAAATAAACGAAAGTTTTGACATATTGAACAAAAAAGGTACAAAATTCTCAAGAATAATGGAAATCCGGAAATTTCTTTGAATATTCAACAAACATATGAGATAAAATGAGCAGAGATTTGTACCTAAGATTAGCATAACCTCCAATTGCATACATAATTGAAGCATTTTATCAAACAACTAGTGTTCACTTGAAATTGTTCCATATCTTTCAAACTCTTTCATCAAGGGATAGATTAATTGAAGAATTTTATCAAACAACTCGTGTTCAAGTCAAATTGTTCCATATCGTTCAAACTCTTTCATAAGGGATAAATTTTCATATATTTATTCTCAATGTTAGTAATTCTCGTTGTTAATGATCTTTCCTACTCGAAGTAGAGGGTTTTCCTATAAATCTTCAAAGCAAGATGAATTAAAGAAGATGAGAGTTCATTGATACATTTACCTTGGAAAATCGATGAACTCAAAGAAAAATTTGTATCTGAAATGAAGCACAAAAGACCTAGAAATAAAAATAGACATCAATGAAGCTCACTACACCTCCTTTAGATTATCTTCTAGGTCTTCGATTCGATTTCCTTCAAAGACATCTCCATAGGTAAAACAAAAAGAACATATGTCATAGGATTACCTTATCAAACTTTCTTTTTCTTCTATCGTCCTCTCCTTTCGTCGTTCTTCTTCTCTGCTTCGAGAATCTATGATTGTGAAGAAGAGGTGTGGAGAGAGTCTGTTTTTCCCCAATTTTTTCCCCAAAGCGCGAAACTATTTTGGCCAAAGCGCGAAAATGAAATTTTTTTAGCTACGGTTTTAAACCGTTGCAGTTTTAGCCACGGTTATAAACCGTTGCAGTTTTAGCCACGGTTTAAAACCGTGGCAACCCTTTTGGTGTAGTGTTTTTTGGCCACGGTTTTATTTTTTTACCACGGTTTTAAACCGTTGGTCGTTATAACCACGGTTTTTAGCCGTGGCAATTAAACCAACGGCTTAGAGCCGTGGCCACCTCCCCGTAGCTAAACAAGCCTTTTGGTGTAGTGTCAATTAATCTTATCATGTTCTATAACTTCTTCTCTACACAATATGTAAATACAAGTAGGCATTCGCTGAATTACCACTTAAGGCAAACACAAAGAATCCTCCTTGAATTTTTTATACAATATCAACCAAAAAAAAAAAGTGTGAGTTTCATCTTGATGTGAATCTACACACTCCAACTCTCCATCTAAAAGACGTGGTTATTAGACCATCAAATAATTATTGACATGAATAAATAAAAGTAGAATAACACAGACATACTTATATTTTAACCATGGCGGTTTCATCTCGGAGGGAAGAGATTAAGCTACCATCATAGAGAAAGAGAAAATAAAAATAATAAAACAAATCAAACATTCTTTATTAATAAAAAAAAATGGAACTTACAAGCTTGTGATCTAGAGTACTGGCTCCTAACAATTGTTATTATTTCTCTCCCTTAAGCACTCCTAGATAGGAGAAAAACACCCTTATTTATGGATGGGGGGGGGGGGGGGGACTGTTAGATCTATTGGACGGTCCAGGTCTGTGGATTTGAACTTTTTTTATTTCACAGTTTTTAGCAAAGGGATTGAGCCCCCTCTTCACTGATTTCCAGATAGACAACTGCAACACCCCTCCACTCTTCGTTGATTTCCAGAGAGAAATGAGTTCTTCAAATCGAAGAGAGAAACATTCATCCCTTCAAGGAGAGAAACGCAGTTCTTCAAATCGAAGAGAAAAACCATCATCCCTTCAAGCACTCTCCCTCTTTTGAAGCTAGGGTTTCGACTCTACTCTCTACTCTCCCTTCAAGCATTCTCTCTTTTGAAGCTCGGGTTTCGACTGAAGAGAAGAATCACAAGGGTTTTGAAGAAAATGCAGTAAAAAAGCATCTAGGGTTTTGGAGAGTGAAGAAGCATCTAGGGTTTCGGAGATCTAGGTTCAATTCTTTCCAACTCCAACTGGAAATCTAGGGTTTCGACTGAGAAGAAAATGAGGTAACTTTTTTTTTTTATGTTATTGCCTCATCTTGCCTTCTAGACTCTATTTTCCTTCATTTATAATAAGGGTCGATTGGGACCCGGGGGGGCTCATGCACACAAAGCGCAGGAGGAGGTCATGTTGGAGTTAACGGAGATCAGGCCAACATATCTCCATTTTTTTTTCAAAACGATGGTATCTAGGTGTTCTGGGTTGCTCATATTGGTTGATTTTACAAAACTTTTAGTGATGGTATCTGGGGAGACCCAACAAAAACACTAAATCACCCAAGAACGATGAAGAAGGGAGGTTAAATGTAACATTCAAACATCAGAGTTTAAGACTATACTAAGAGCTTCTATTGTAATTTTATCCATCTTTCGGTTAGAACAACTTTATCCAACTTTCATACAAACCCATTGAAAAATTTTGTTAGAACAATTTTAATCCATCTTTCGGTTCTTTCTATTAAAATTCCTCATGGTAAAGCAATGACAATTCAAAATTTGCTTTTTATTAAAATTTTGCTTGGTTTTTGAAATTTCACATGTTTCTCCTTATTTTTCATTTTTAACAAATTCTATGTTTTACTATTTCTACAAAGTTTCCATTTAGATTGTGCTGAATGTTTTGGTATGGTTATGTGTTGGATTATTATTATCCTTGAATTGTTATGATTATTCTTGAATTGTTTGCTTCTTAGTTTAAATTGGGCTTTTAACACAGGAATGACATACAAAGCGTATGTTGTTTATTGCGACCGCAGACCAAGGAATACATGACTTGGATAAGTTGTTTATCACAAGTAGATGGGTATAAGGGTAGCATGTACAAGGGTTTCACATCAGCTGAAGAAGCATATGAAATTACTGTCTGTGGAGGATGCGCTCAGAAGAGGCAAGAAGAGAGCCTCAGTCAAGAAGAGACCACGACGAAGATATGAAACCCAATCAACCAAACCACATTCGCGAGCATAGTGGTGAAGAAATTCATGATCAAATACATGAAACCCTTCACTCCCCTTGTCCATCTATCCAATATGTACATTTTCTTCCGTACTTGATTGGATCCTACGAACCCAATCACTTACATTTTCTTCTGCACTTGAACTCACTTCATTTGATACATGTTTACCTTTCACTCCCCTTGTCCATCTATCCAATATGTACATTTTCGGAATTTCCATGATATCAAGTCGGCCAAACACTTTCAAAACATGACAAACACAATATTCCCATTGTCTCAAATTTCATGCAATTATAATTTGCCAATTCAAGCTAGGGTCACAAAACACCTTAAATTCCTTCTCTTTTGTATCATGAAAAGCAACAATGTACTCATGTTTATTTTGATACTCCTTTTTTATCAAAGCCATTGATGCAAGATCAAATTCTTCATGGAAAAGTTTGAAAATTGAAGGTGTGTAGATTTGTGAGGCTTTATTTCAACAAAGGGGATTTAGATAATCCCATGATATGTTTCTGGCCATCCTATAGCTAAAGCATTTCCTATCGCGGCATCTTGGTCAGTGAAGATGGTACGTGGTTTCTTACCACCATGTGCCTTCACAAAAGTTTCAAAAAGCCACATAAATGACTCAATGGTCTCATCGTATAAAAGTGTTGCACAAAGAATCAAAATTTTTATATGATTATTAAATCCAATGAACACTCCCAAAGGTCTGAGTTCTCTATTAGTGCCAAAAGTGGTATCAAATGTTACCACATCACCAAAGTCCGCATAATCTGCAAGCATTTTAGAATCTACCCAAAATATATTAGTAACTAAATCATCACTATCTAGCTAAAATGAAGCATTTTTTGAGTTTTGTTGCTCAAAGTATCGTAGAATACCTCCAAGCTCTCCATTGACCATCTCTTTCTGTCTCATTGATCTTAGGTAAGTTTTTTTTATCTTCTAATAGAAACCAAAGATTACCTCTACCTCCTGCTTCCCTACTCAAAAGTTCTTGTGTAGCCTTAGGAGTTATACCTGAGTCAGAAGCCAATTCAATCGCTAAGGCTTGTGATATGTTTACCTCCCTATGCGACCTTAGCATATGGGTCGTCTCATTGGGCTCCAAATCATGATTGTGCGCAATAATAAATTCTTTGACTCTGTATTTGCCAATCACTCTATCAAAACCCAGTTTCAACATTACTTTGCACTCAGTTCTAACATCCCATCTTTGTTGAGTGACAACACCTTTTTGTGGGTGTTTTTCTCTCTTGAAACCATGCTTACAACAAACATACACTGCATTGATAATTATCTTATCTATTCTACTCTTATTCGAGCACTCCTTCCTAACTCCAAAACCCATTTTTTTTCCCATAATTTTACCAGTATTCCCAACCACATTCTAATGAATCAAACATCATGCCAACACTTGGATCATCAACATCCATAGCATCCATGCCAACTAACACAAATATTCTGCACAAAAAAAAAAAAAAAAAAAAAAAAACATATTCAATTTTCAATTAGCTACATTGTTACCGGTGTAACTTTCAATTAGCTAAATTGTTACCGGTGTAACAAGACATAAGCATTCACTTTTTTATAAAATTAGTAGGATCATCTCATTCAGATTTTGAGTAGAGCTACCCTTTTTAATTCCTAAGAAAATTAGAACCATTAGGATCAGTTTTAGTTAGTTCTCATTCAAGGCAAATTGAACCTAGATTCTTTGTTTAGGTATTGAGTAAAACACTTTCAATCTTCAAGGAGTGTCAGTAAAGCAACAGACTCCTCAGGATGTTTGTAAAACATAAGCATTTTTCTTACAAGTTACGAATCTTAAAATGACATTTGAAAACTTGGACTGCTTGAGAAACTCAAGAAGTCGCCTACTTGGCTGACTATTAGTAACACATATCACATAATTATGTTTATAACACATATCACATAATTATGTTTAATGCAGCTGAAGAATGCTACAGATAAACTTGAACATGAAGAGTCAAAAACATTTCCTAATAAAGTTCAAACTTTGATGTATTTTTATATAAATATAGTTGAAGTTATGGTCATATATGATATCATCAAATTCTAATTTTGATTGTACTGTTTATAAGTAAACTAAGTCAGTATTGGAACCATTATTTCACACTTTATAAATACAAGGTTTGGACACAAATGAATTTTTATAAACTGTACCTGCAACACCCATACGTTTTAGCTTATAACCAATATGAAAGCAGTCCATTCAATGGCTATCATGCCTCTTATTATATGAAGGGGAATGTCATCAAAGTGCAACATTATTGCAAAAGAACATACAAAGGACTCACAGATGAAACAAGATTATTGCAGAATATACAGGGAATGTCATCAATGTCATCAAAGTGTTGATAAAAAAAAAACCTGATTCGACGCCAAATCTGGAGCAAGAAGGAGGAATAGAAGGGGGTGGGTGTAGGTCGGTGTTTGCAGCCTGGATCGACGCCGACAATCGAGCTATTGGGAGGAAGAGACTCTCTTCTTCTTCATGTCTTGTTTCCCGCCTAGGAGCCCCTCCCAAACCTTTCATTTCCCCTTTGCTAAAAACTGTGAAATAAGAAATATTCAAATCCATAGATCTGGACCGTCCAATAGATATAACGGTCCAGATCTGTGTGCATGACCCCCTCCTGCTCTTTGTGCGCATGAGCCCCCCCAGGTCCCTTATTTATAGACAACTACAGTAAAAGATAAAATTACTAAAACAATAAAACTCTTAAAGCTTCTAATTTACATCATCTTGTACTTTGAGAGTCTAGCTTGTTGGGTTTGATAATATGATTGGTTGAGGAGAAGTTAGGTTGAATTTGATTGGAAAAGGAAACTTAGTGTTTCAATTGAACTATAGTTAATGTGGCTAGAAGTGGTGGTTTTGAAATGGAAAAGGATATGGGACCTAAAAGAGGTGTTTGTGTAAAAGTATTAGTGGAAGAGCTCAATATGGAATGAGAGATGTTGGATAATGGGACTCTAATTAATATGAGCTTGGGTTTATGGTGCAAATGGGTCATGGGTATGTGCGGTTGGATGATGTGTTGGAATTTGACTTTGATTAATTGTAGGAATTTGCCCATAATTTCAAGTATGTTTTCGGAATCTTCTCATGATGCTTTGGGCTCCAACTTGAAAGAAAATATCTATTAATATAATTGCAAAATTCAATAACTATAAATAAAAAAAAATTTGGAGAGTTTTCAAAACACGTTAACTTGCATTTTTCATCAAGTTGCAATAATGTTTTGATATTACGTGAAAACGCGTAAATGCACTTGAATGTGAAATTTGCAATTATACGAAGAAAATAGAATGTACTTTCCAAGAATAATCTGATAAATGCTATTAGATTAATACTAAAAATGATATTACTTGGCATTTATCACACCCCCAGACCCAGATTTTGCTAGTCCTCGAGCAAAAATAAAAGAAATAAATCAAAAAAATTTAACTCCCTTTTGCAGGCATCATCGATTACACTTACATTTAAAACGTGTAACAAGGCTTTGAACACCTAGATTACTTCTAGTGGACGAGTTATAGACTTGTGAGGGTTTGCAGTGAATGTACCCACAAATTTTATTTTTTTTAATAAAATAATGGATTTATTTAGTACTACCCTTTACAAAAACTATAAAAATAAAGTAACAATGTTTAACCAAGCTCAGGGTACTAACCAGAATCTAAAACTCTTTCACTATTCTATCAAACTTAGAGTGTTGTGTGTGTAAATAGCCAATAAGACAATAGTTTTTAGTTTCCAAGCTAGCTACAACCTTGATCTCCTTCAAAATAAATTCCACCTCGACTTCAAAACTCAATAGTATTCATACCTACATGTAAAACTAGGAGTAAATGTAGCAAAAATTCTAATGGTCTACATATAAGATTTTCTTAGAAAAACTAGTTCATGAAAGAAATATTGATCTCATGGAAATGAATACCGTTGACTTGAGAACGTTGGATTTAGCACCATAGGACCTTCCTAAACTAATCTCCACATTAATATACCACAATCCCTTAGGATCAAAGTAGGACTTTTAGGTTGTAATGGGGCTAGGTTTCAGACTACACAGAAGGGGTAAACATGGATTCAAAATTGTTTGAGAATTGCGTCCTTCTATGATACATTGGTTGTGTTATCTTGAAGATAAGTACTCTATCAATATTTGTCTTCAACACTACATATTTAGTGATTCCTTTTCTTATAATAATATGCTCTTCCACAATGCAATTCCATTTTCGTACCTTGGAAGGCTCATACGATATCTCTTTGTTTCCTTGTATGTCACCCATTTCTTGACTTAAATACTACAATTTCTCAAAAACAATACGTAATGGATATAGTTATTGGATTGAACTCCTAACTAGAGTTGGGTATTGGGTTTGGGATATAAATAAAAGCTAATGAAAAGGCTCAATGAGCTAACTATTGATAATGTTGATAGGTGGTTTAAGGCTTAGAATAGATTTTGAACACATAATGCCAATATCATTTCCAAGTTTAAATGGTTTTTTTTTATGCCTTGACTGGTCGTCAGAAGATGTTCTAGTTTAAATCCGATTTTGATATCTTTCTCAATCTCAAGCCAAAAACAAAAGATAATGAGATCAAACAGGGAGTAGATATGGACCAAAATAGTGAGTTCTTGAATAACTCAATATAGCATATTATCCCTCGTAAAAAAAGTTAGAATGGCTCGAATCTCACTTAAGGGTTAAGTCTCTACTAATGATTCCTCGGGATCTCTTAATTGTGCTCACTTATCTACTTGAACTAATATTTTGTGGTTAGTAGTGATAGTGGGTTCCAAGCTTGATTTTCATGAAAAACCTTTAGACATAAGCTAATATCCTGAAATTTTTTACTTATCCAAAATCGAACAATTTTCATCATTAAAGAGCATTTTGACTAAATAAAGTCTAAGAAATCTAATTTTAATTTTTTAATAAAAATAAAACATCAACGAAATTTATAATTTCTACCCCCCAAACCTAAAATAGACGTTGTCCTCAATGTTTAACTACGACACCGTGGTGACACGTGATATGATGGACAATAATTTAAATAAGTTGGAACAAAGTGAAAATTATAACTTTATATCTTGTTGATGTGAGGTTGTGGATGTATAGTCCTGTAAAGTTATAGCTCAAAACATGTAATACAACAAGTAGTTATATGACATACCAAAAATATTCTAAAAGAAAAATTGCAAACTATCTATAGTTGTGGTTGTGAATCTTAAACAGTTATGGAGCTAACGATTAAGAGTGTGGTGCAACTAAATAGGGTACTCGAAAATCAATCCAAACGAATTGCACAGACACAACCAAAATGCTTGGGCTGCCAAGAGCGCTAAGTTTGATATCTTCAACCAGAAGCAAATGGAGTCAGTTACTCCGAGCAAATCATTGATGATAATCAGGATCAATGAGGAAGAACTCGTCGACATCATGAGTATCAAGCTCTAGAAAAGGTTTAAGATGATGCACATTAACCTTGAAGCACTTGCCCGTCTTTGGACCTCGACCTCAATTGTACTATGAGATGCAACATTGCACACAACATATGGACCAGACCGTCACGACTGTAGCTTTCTCGGGGATAACACTAAGTGCGAGTTGTATAAAAAAAACCTTTTGGCATGGGAAAAAGTGTTTACTAATGATGTTTTTGTCATATTATAGTTTGGTCTTGACTTTATATATTCTCGAACTCGCATAGACATCATTTCTTATTTCTTCCAACTTATAAAGTTGGAGTTTCCTACGCTTACCAGCTATATCCAAATCAAAGTTATTGGCCTTAATGGCCCAATATGCTCAGTGCTCATATTCAATAAGGAGGTGACAAGCTTTTCCATGGACCAACCTAATTGATGACATGCCAATAGGGGTTTTGCATGCGGTACGATACCAAAGTGCATCCTGGAGTCTAAGCATCCAGACCTTACGATTAGGGTTGACCATTTTATCTAAAATATGTTTAATCTCCCTATTGGATACCTTAGCTTGAACATTGGTTTGTGGATTATATGATACGACTACTTTACTGACATCTGGGGCAGATACGACAATAAGTGATGGTGTTCTTAAAAGGGTTGGCCAATAAAATCCGGATTGCCAGATTTTTCTAGTTGTTCGTTGTAGACTAAAATGGCCACCACAAGCCTTGTCATGACAAAATGACATGACATGACTAGTCAGTCTCAGGGATACACTGATGAATTATCTTATTAGGAAAAAAATAAGTATGGTTCATCCCAAAAGTACACCTTAACTCTAGCAAGCTATGTAGTAATTGCGGATAACAAACCCTTTGAGATAGAGGACCGATTTAAGATTAAGCGGATTAATCGGGGTTAATTGGATTTAATCGGTCTACTTTCAAAGTATACATTTGTATACCTCACTAATGTAAATTATAATAAATAACATATCTTGACAATAAAGATTAATAAGACATATATTATAGAGCAACAAAAGTCATATTATAGAGCAAATTATTTAATCATGTCAAAAACTATACATTATAGAGCAACAACCACTGCCACCCAACAAAACAATCTTGATTTATCACCGATTTCTCATTGATTAATCGGTGACCGCTAAACCCAATCGCTAAATACCTAGTTCGGATCGATTTACCCCCGATTTACACTAAATTGCCAGAAATTGGCGATTAATCGCCACATAAATAACCCAGCTAGCAAGGAACCTATCTTTCTCTTATTTAGACCACTATGAGGGGATTTGATTTGTCACAAGGTAGTTGACAATATCTGTATACCATGGTACTTGTAAAATTGCAAACAAGTGTTCATCGGGAAAATAATCAGATAATTGTTGAGAATCATTGTTAGATTGGAGAATAAGATGAAATAAGATGTCAGCAACAACATTCACTTATCCCTTTTTATCTCGATATTGGTTCAAATTCTTGAAGAAAGATCCAACCTAGTAAATGGGGGTTGAAATCATCTTTAGAAAGAAGATGTTTCGACATTGCATGATCAGTAAAATAATGACCTTAGACCCAAGGAGATGAGAACGAAACTTGTCAAGTGCAAAAATAACCGCCAACAACTCTTTCTCATTGGTAGAATAATCAAGTTGGGCATCATTCAAGGTTCTCTCATAGTAGATAACATATGGCAATTTATCCACTTGTTGCCCCAAAACAGCCCTTACTACATAATCAGATGCGTCACACATAATTTCAAAAGGAAGATTCCAATCAGGTGGACAAATAATGGGTGTCGTAGTGAGGGAAGCCTTCAATTGTTCCAAGGGAATAATTCAGGCCTCAGTGAACTCAAAGGATGCATCCTTTGCTAAGATGATTCAATGACTCAATGGTCTTGAATCTTGATAAAGTACTTGATAAATCATCTATAGCACCCAACATGACCAAGAAAAACTTGGATGTCTCTCATAGACTTGGGAATGGGGAGGTTAGCAATAAGCTTGACTTTGGCTCTATCTACTTCAATTCCCGCACTCGAGATGTTATGACCTAGGATAATGCCCTTTTTTAACCATAAAGTGACAATTTTTCCAATTAAGAAATTGTTGGTATCACGACAACGTTTTAGCACAAGAGAAAGATGATGTAGATACTCTTCAAAAGATTAACCAATTCCTAAGAAGTCATCCATGAAGTTTCAAGAAATCGCTCAATCATATCACCAAAGATACTCATGTACCGCTGAAAGGTAGCGGGTGCATTACAAAGACCAAAATGCATGCGACAATGCGTAAAAGTTTCAAATGAACATGTGAAAATGGTTTTCTCGTGGTCATCATGATGAATAGGAATTTGGTTATAGCTTGAATAACCATCTAAGAAGCAAGAGAATGCTTGACCAACTAATTTCTCCAACCTTTGATCAACAAAGGGAAGACGAAAGTGATATTTCCTAGTCACACTATTGAACTTTCGATAATCAATGCAAACTCTTCAACCGCTACGAATGCGGTAGGGATTAATTCACTGTGCTCGTTAAGAACCAATGTGATCCTTGACTTCATGGGCATCACCTGACTGGACTAACATATTGGTTATCTAAAATTGGGTAGATAATGTCAGCATCAAGAAGTTTGATGACTTCGGCTCTAACTACTTCTTTCATGTTCGGGTTAAGTGGATTCAGTGTTAGAAAACTAAAAGGCTAAAATCTTTGATATCATCTATGGACCAACCCAACCTATGACTTCCTTATGTTTTTTAAATACCTCAAGAAGTTGAGACTCTTGATTTGGTGTCAGATCAGAAGCAATTACTACAGGCAGGGGCTCAGACTCACCAAGGTAGGAATATTTAAGATTTCCAAGTAGAGGTTGTGGTGGTGTTGTCTCAAGCTCCTGTGTAGTGTGTGGTGTTAAGGGTTCAAATTTGGCCTTATATCTAGGTGTATCAACCACTGGGACAATCTGACATAGATTTGACTTCTCTTACATAGCTCTCATCATCAAAATAGGCACCAAAGTACTACAAAAATTGCTGCAAGGGATCACTAGGATAAAATTTCTCAATGGCATTAGAAGATAGGGACTCTAGGAGATAAACTTCCTCAACAGTTTCCAAGTCATCTGGTTGTTTCATTAGGCTAAACACATTGACTTCAACTTTCATGTTCCCAAAGGTTAAGGTCATATTACCATTTTACAAGTGATCAATGCATTGGCAGTAGTAAGGAATGGACGACCTAGGATGATTGGGATTTGCTTACGCTAAGTAGGTTGTGTGTCAAGGACGATCAATTCTGCAGGGTAATAACGTCCTCAATAATATCCCTTAGAATCTTGACTGATCTATCTGCCAACTTGATGCACGTATCACTTTTCTTAAGATTCAATCCTAATTGTTGATAAATTGAGTATGGTAGTAGGTTCATACTCGCACCTAAATCCAATAAAGCCTGGTCAACAAAGTTTTCTCCTATCTTACACATGACAGTCGGGCTCCTTGGGTCTTTGTGTTTGACCATAACTTGGTTTTGAAAAAATGAGGAACAATGTTGAGATATAAAGTCTTCCTTTGGAATGTCGATTTTTCTCTTAACTAAGTCTTTAACAAACTTGGATTTTGAAGGGATCAACTTAATTGTTGTGAGGAAGGGGATGTTTGTTTGAAGATTTTGAAAGTCCTTCAACATATCCTTGTAATGAGACTCCTTTTTGTTGTTGACTAATCGAGAGGGAAATGGGGAGTAGGACTTTTTGCATTGACTCGTTAGATTGGGGTTTGATAGGTTGTTTCTTAACTCTAGATGAAATAAGGGCAGTTTGAGAAGGTTTTAGGACTTGAGAAGTTGGCTCAACTTGAGTAGTTGGTGACTTCTGAGTAATAGGGCTAACCTGATTATCTACTGTTTTTCCAGATCCAAATGTGATGATGGAATTGACATGGTCGTTAGATTGGTTAGGAGTAGATGGGTTTCCTATTTGGTTCACACCTCTTTTTCTAGAGTTGGTTTCAGGTTGACTCGGTAGGGTACCCCTAGGTCGCTCATTTAAGGCAACAGTTAGATGATTATGAACTTGGACATGGTTCTTGGTGATAATATCCAAATTTGTTTCCAGTAACTGAATCTTTGGTTATTTTGCTTATTAGGCTGGTCTAAGTTGAGTGCCAACATTTGAACCGTGTCATGTAAGTTAGGACCTACACCTACTTGTCTTCAAAAAAAAATTTGTTGATTTTTTTGTGGACGAAAATTTCCTTCAAAACCCCCTATTAATTAGTATTTCCTAAAAGAAAGTGCAAAACAAGAAGAAGAAAAATAATACTAAGATATGACTCAAAGCTCTTAGGAATCTTCAAAAGATTTAGCAACGACATTATTGAGAAATTTTAAGATAGTGTGTCATTGTGACTCTCCAATTAATACAAAACCTGCAAAACACTATACTAAAATCTAGCACAATGGTAAGTAGGGATCGACCAAAACAAGAGAAAATCCTACGGGAAACTTGTACCTAAATCTAAACTAACGACATGAGAAATATGGTTTTTAAATTTTATGTTTGTTCTAAAATCAACTGCAAGCTAAAAATATTCAATTTTAAGAAAAATAATCAATGGATGCGAGCTTTCAATTGAAAAGAATTCACTACCACGGTTTCATATAAGAAAAATGAGTGTTCTTCTCTTACTGTTTGAACCAATCAATTAATTTTATCAAATCTTATAACTTTTTCTCTACACAAGATGTAAATACAAGTAGGCATTCGATGAATTACCTCTTAAGGCAAACACAATGAATCATCCTTGTATTTTTATGCATATAAACCTAGAAGAAAACTTTGAGTTTCATCTTGATGTAAAACTACACACTCCAACTCTCCATCTAAAGGACTTGGTTATTAAACTATCAAACAATTATTGACATAAATAAATAGAAGTAGAATAACACAAACATCACCTATATTTTAACCATGGTGGTTGCATATCTTCCTTGAGAGGGAAGAGAGTAAGCTACCATCTTAAAGAAAGAGAAAATAAAAATAATAAAACAAATCAAACATTCTTTATTAATAAAAGTATGGAACTTACAAGCTTGTGATGTAGAGTACTTGTTATTTTTTCTCCCCCTTGAGCTTTCCCAGATAGGAGAATAAAACCTTATTTTATCAATAATTACATCAAGAGATAAAATTCCTAAAACCATAAAACTCTTGAAGTCTTCTAATTTGCATCAATCTTGTCATGTACTTTGAGAGTCCAACTTGTTGGGGTTGGGTATATGATTGGTTGAGGAGAAGTTGGGTTAAATTTGATTGGAAAAGGAAACTTAGTGTTTTAATTGAACTATAGTTAATATGACTAGAAGCGGTGGCTTTGAAAATAGAAAGATATGGGACCTAGAAGAGATGTTTGCGTAGAAGTCTTATTGGAAGAGTTCAACATGGAATGAGATGTTGGATAATGGGACTCTAATTAATATGGGCTTGGGTTTTATGGTGCAAATGGGTTATGGATATATGTGGTTGGACTTTGTGTAGGAATTTGACTTCGATTAAAAATAGGAATTTTCCCATAACTTCAAGTATGTTTCCGGAATCTTCTCATTATGCTTTGGGTTCCAACCTAAAAATAAAAAATAAAATATCTATTAATATAATTGTAAAATTCAACAATTATGAAAATATAATTTGGAGGGTTTTTTAAACAAGTTAGCATGCATTTTCATCAAGTTGCAATAATATTGTGATATTAGGTGAAAACGCGTAAATGCACTTGAAATGTGAAATTTGCAATTAATGAAGAAAATAGAATGTATTATCCACTTATAAATGCCATTAGAAGAATACTAAAAATGATATTATTTGTCATTTATCAAAGTGCAGTACGTGTATAGGATTTCATTGAAAATGTAGTGTTCTCATCCTCTTCAGGGTCCCAGTTGGCTGATTGCTAAGCGAGATGCTTATTGTTGGGGGTTGATTTTTGTTTTCTCTTTCTTTGCTGTACTCTGATGTAAATCCTTTCTTTTTCTGTTGAAAATAGTTTTATTAATAGAAGAATGAAGAGTCTGAATGTTGTGAAGCTTTGCTAATATTTTGCATGATATACTTCATTTGGCAGAGGAGCGTTACTGTCGTTTGTCGGCTGGTTCAAGAACTAAAGAGGAATTGTAACGACCCGATCCGCACAGTAAGATATTGTCCGCTTTGGGCCCAACCGGACAATATCTTACTGTGCGGATCGGGTCGTTACAGAATGGTATCAGAGCTATTTAATAGACATATCAGCAAATATAGAATTCAACAGTAAAGAAACAAAGGTTTTGCAAGAATCAGGAAATAAGAAAACTCAAAGAGAAAGAATGAAGAAAACTCACTGATTTCGCAAAGAAACCACGCCATAACCCTTCATAGTCAACGCCATCACCATTCGCAATTACATCGCTAAGAGCATCTGGGAGAACCCTCCAAAACTCAGCAACAAACTCGGTATTATCAAGGAGAGGATATGGATATAAAATTTTCAAATTTGGGAGTGTTGTGGAAGAGAAAATATTGGTGCCATGTCTAATTGCTTTTAACTGCTAATGCCTCCTAGGTGATGAATGGGAGCATGAAGACATATTCACTGATGATGATGAAGCTGTTGGTAATGACCCTGAGGAACTTGAAGATCTGGATCCTGAACTTCCTGCTCCTTCAGAAATCAAGCAGGTTGATTTTCATTGCTTGAATTTTTCGATTGCCTTTATTACTTGACATTTTGAAGTCACGCAATTCAGGTGCATATATCCCTGTGTTTTTAGATATTGTTCATCTCTTGAATTTAAATTGCAAATATACTCCTATAGATAGACAACCTTAGATCTTAAAATCTATATTGTATCTGGCCACGACATGAATTTAGTTTGTTATTAGAAAGAATGAACATCTGATACAGAATATGAGCCTGAGGTTATGGACCAGAAGAGGAGCACAAGCTTACAACACATGTTCAACATAAGAGCTTTAGGGACAGACATTATCAATTTAATTCTCACAGAAAATTTCATGTTATACCAGCGGATGGGGTTTTTAAGTGCAAAACATATTGATAATAGGAAAATTTCTCAGCTAAGTTGCTAACTGCTCCTTCATGAAGGGAATATAATCTAAAATCAGATTAGCACTCCAAAAGAGCATCTTTTTTATGTCAACTCAGGCACGAGAATCAGTTTCTGGAATGACACGTCCCCCCTTAAACTGTAGTTCCTGTTGGGACAAATACCAATAAAACAATACCAAGGAAATCATCTAAAGCAATCATAAACGGGACACCAAGATTTATGTGGAAAACCTTTCAATGTGAAGGGAAAAACCACGGGGCAAGTCCGAAAGAATCCACTAATCAAATAAGAAGTACAATAACTTTTCAAGCTTTTTGTCCAAAGCTTGAGTAACACAAGAAGTAAATAACACGGGTTACCTCACAACAAATTAACCCAAAAACTCCTTCAACTTCTTCTACCAAATCAATCGACAAAACTAAGTCGATATCGCAGCCACGCGTCACACTTTGTCGCACAAAATCGCGCCCAAAGAATCAGACACAAGGTCACCGTCCACGCGCACACAGCCGCACCAAACACCAAAGAGAATACTATGTTCTTTGTTGCTTATTCACGCAACAGCTTCTCTGAAAACACTATATCATAAAACTTTGTATTATGCACCTATTTATACTTGTTTGCAGCCACCCTAATAGAACCTTGTTTCTATTTAATTAACCAGCTGCCAAATAGAACTTTGTTTCTATTTATTTCTGTTTTTGTTTCTTATTGAAAACATTTTTTTCTTATTCAACCAAACTTGAAATTATGTTTGATTGCTTACCAAAGTTGGATCCACCCTAATGGGCTGAACCTCAACAAAGCTCCCCCCCCCCCCCCCCCCCAGACCATTAGGGAAGAATCACCGCCTAATCATATTAGGTCATTCCAATGAGTTCTCTACAAAACTCATGTTTTCCTTTTGGAACTACTTTTGTCATCATGTCGGAAGGATTTTCACTAGTATGAATTTTTGCAACCTGGAAACAATTTTTCTCAAACACATCACATTTCCAGTGGTAATGTGTATCAATATGCTTGGTAATTCCATGGTATGTGGCATTCTTACTCAACTCAATAGCACTCTGACTATCACAATGCACCACATACTTATTCTGATTCACACCCAACTCCTTGAGCAATCTTTTCAACCATAACATTTCCTTCCCTGCTTCACTAATAGCAATAAACTCGACTTCAGTAGTTGACAAAGCAACACACTTTTGCAATCTAGACTGTCAAGCTACAGCTCCCCCTGCAAAAGTGAAAACATAACCTCAAGTCGACCTCTTCTTATCTAAATCACCTGCAAAATCTGCATCTGTGTACCCTTCTAACACAGCTCCTGAATTACCAAAGCTTTGAAGTATCTTTCAAATATCTCATAATCCATTTAACTGCAGCCCAATGTTCTTTTCCTGGATTTTTTGAATACCTACTCACAACACCAACTACTTGAGCAATATCTGGTCTTGTACAAACCATAGCATACATCAAACACCCTACAGCAGAGGAATGTGGAATACCTGACATATGCTTATTTTCTTCATCAGTACGAGGAGATAACTTGGCACTTAACTTGAAGTGATTAGCAAGTGGAGTACTCACAGGCTTAGCATCATTCATGTTGAACCTTTCAAGTACTTTTTCAACATGCTTTTCTTGTCACAACCACAACTTCTTAATTTTTCGGTCATGTGTAATCTTCATCCCTAGGATGTGTTGAGCTGGCCCCAAGTTTTTCATATCAAAAGAGCTAAACAAATATTTTTTCAACCTGCCAATCATATCAACATCTTTTCCAACAATTAGCATATCATCAACATAAATCAAAAGAAAACTAAAAAGAATGAAGCTATCAGGCGAAAAATATATGACATAAACATAGTGGTCTTGAAGTGTTCTCTTGTAGCCATGTCCTACCATAAAGAAGTCAAACTTCTTATACCACTGTCTCGGAGCCTGTTTCAATCCATAAAGGCTTTTCTTCAATCTGCAAACCATATGTTCTTTCCCTTTCACTTCAAAACCCTCTAGTTGTGCCATGTAAATTTCTTTATGCAAATCCCCATGAAGAAATGCAGTTTTAACATCTAACTGCTTAAACTCAAGATCCAGGCTAGTTGCAAGACTTGACACCACTCTAATGGATGTCATCTTCACCACGGCTGAGAATATCTCATCAAAATCTATCCCCTTCTTTTGCGCAAAGCCTTTTACCACTAACCGAGCTTTGTGCTTCACATTCTTTCCATCACCATCATTTTTCAATTTGTACACCCATTTGTTCTTCAAAGGTTTTCTCCCTTTTGGAATCTCAACTAAATCATAAGTACCATTCTTATGCAAGGAACTCATATCTTCTTGCATAGCTTTCATCCACCTATCTTTATCTTTATGATCTAGTACTTCTTGAAAATTTTCTGGTTCACCTTCTTCTATAAGGAAAACATACTCATTATTGGGGTACCACTTTGAAGGTTGGCGCTCTCTGGTAGACCTTCTTAATTGAGACTCTACTATTTCTTGCTGAAGGGGTTGCTCTTCATGCGCAGTCTCATATATCTGTTTCTACATGATCATCATTAACAACTTCATTTTCTGGCATATGGTCACCAACTATATCATCTGGCATTTCTCCCTCATTTTCAACATGCAACAAAGGAGGAGGAAGTGGTGTAAGATCTGCTACCTCATTATTTATCTGCTTGGGCTTTTCAATTTTCTCAAAATCTGCAATGGTATGATCTTCATAAAATGCCACATCTCTGCTTCTAATAATTTTCTTATTCTCAGGATCCCATAATCTGTAGCCAAACTGCTCATCTCCATAACCAATGAAAATACATGGAGATGTCTTCTCATCAAGCTTTAATCTCTTCTCCTTCGGTACATAAACAAATGTTTTACAGCCAAATACCTTCAGATGGGAGTATGAACTATCTTCCCTCTCCACACTCTTTCTGGAATGTCACCATCTAAAGGAAATGAAGGAGACATGTTGATGAGATAACAAGCTATACTAGCAGCTTCAGACCAAAACTCTTTTTGGCAATTTAGCCATGCGAAGCATGCTCACCTTTTCTACAATAGTCCGATTCATTCTTTCTGCTACCCGATTATGCTGTGGAGTGCCAGAAACTGTCTTTTCATGTCGTATACCAAGCTTACTACAATAAGTTTTAAATTCTTTTGATGTGTACTTGCCACCATTATCACTACGGAGACACTTCAAAACTTTACCTGTTTCTCTTTCAACCTTAACATGAAAACTGCTGGAATTGCTGAAAAATCTGGTCTTTAGATCTGAGAAAATATATCCACACCTTTCTTGATGCATCATCAATAAATGTCAAGAAATATCTACTACCACCAAGAGAATCTACTTCAATGGGACCACAAACATCAGTGTAAACCGAATCCAACAAGCCATATTTTCTTTTTGAAGATCTACGAAATGCAACTCTATGATGTTTACCAAATAAAAAATAATCACAGGGGTTAAGATGAGTACCTTTCAAGGAGGGAATTAATTTCTTCTTTTCTAAGAGTTGCATACTTTTTTCACTCATGTGTGCAAGTCGCCTTTGCCACAAGTTTGTAGAAGAACCATCTTCAGCTGCATTCAAACAAGTCTTACAGAATTTCACCTGAGTCTTGTATAGTGTGCAACACGCCTTACCCTTTGCCACAACAAGTGAACCTTTGGTAAGCTTCCATGCACCATTACCAAAATAATTAATATACCCTTGTTTATCCAAAACAAGTCTAGAAATCAGGTTCAGACGAATATTAGGAACATGAGGTACATCTTTCAAAGTCAATGTGCACCCCGTATTAGTCTAGACACACACATCACCTATTCCCACTATTTTAGAATGGCTAGTGTTTCCTATCTTTACACTGCCAAAATCTCTTGCTCTATAAGTAGTGAAATAGTTTTTCCTTGGGGTTGCATGATAAGATGCACCAGTGTCAATGATCTATTCGCTTCCTTCATTTGCAAAATGCAAACATTCACCTTCGCCATACAAAAGAGCCACGGGTTCATCAGTAACAGCAACTATAGCTTCTTTACTATCATCATTATTCACTTTTCCCTCTTTCAAATCTCTTTTGTAACTATAACATTATTTTATGAAATGGCCACAATAATGACACTTAAAACTTCTATCTCTTGACTTTGATCTCCTTATTGACTTATCACGGTTCTTATCATAACCATGATATTTCTTATATTATTTCCTCCCCCTATTTTCAGTCACAAGTGCTTGGGAATGATCAGTACCAGCAGACTTCCTTCTAGTCTCTTCATTAAATAAACTACCGGTAACCAACTCCATGGTAAGTTGTCCATTCGGTGTCGAATTACTAACTGACACCACCAAAGTTTCCCAACTATCTGGTAATGAGCTAAGAAGTAATAGTGTTTGCTTTTCATCATCTAATACTATCTTCATGTTGGACAACTGATTCACCACACTTTGCACCTCATTCAAGTGCTCATCAATAGAACTACTTTCCTTGAATTTCAAGTTCACAAACTTCCTGATCAAGAAGGCCTTGTTTGCAGCGGTTTTCCTTTCATATAAATTCTGGAGTTTGGTCCAAAGAGCATGTGCAGACGTCTCAGCTGACACATGATGAAATACCGAATCATCTAACCATTGCCTGATGTGACCAATAGTCTTTATGTTTTATTTCTTCAACTCTTCTTCTGACATATCCTTGGGTTTAGCTGCATCTTCCTCAATTGGAGGGTACAAATCCTTACAGTATAATATGTCTTCCATCTTGGCTTTCCAATAACATAGTTTGAGTCATTAAGGCTAATCATCCTTGTATTGGTGTTATTCTCCATGTCACCTCTCTTAATTGACAATCTCCCAACAATTGCTCTGATACTACTTTGTTGGGACAAATACCAATAAAACAATACCAACGAAATAATCTAAAGTAATAATAAACGACACACCAAGATTTACGTGGAAAACCCTTCAATGTGAAGGGAAAAACCACGGGGCAAATCCGAGAAAATCCACTAATCAAATAAGAAGAAGTACAATAACTTCTCAAGCTTTTTGCCCAAAGCTTGAGTAATACAAGAAGTAAATAACATGGGTTACCTCACAACAAATTAACCCAAAAACTCCTTCAACTTCTTCTACCAAATCAATCGACAAAACTAAGTCGATATCGCAGCCACGCATCACACTTTGTCGCACAAAATCGTGCCCAAAGAATCAGAAACAAGGTCACCGTCCACGAGCACACAGCCGCACCAAACACCAAAAGGAATACTATGTTCTATGTTGCTTATTCACGCAATAGCTTCTCAGACAACACTATATCATAAAACTATGTATTATGCACCTATTTATACTTGTTTCCAGCCACCCAAATAGAACCTTGTTTCAATTTAATTAACCAGCTGCCAAATAGAACTTTGTTTCTATTTATTTCTGTTTTTTTTTTCTTATTGAAAACATTTTTTCCTTATTGAAAACATTTTTTCCTTATTCAACCAAACTTGAAATTATGTTTGATTACTGATATTCACATAATTATTACATAATATATCCCTTAATTTATATATGTTAGTGTTTCGATTATTATATTTTATTCTTATTACTTCATTTTCATGTATTTGTAGGAATTTGAGCGTGAACGATGAAATCGCATTAAGGCGACAATTTAATGAATGTTCAATTGGTTGATTATAGCGGTGGTACAAAGTAGATGGTCACATATCTAAACCTAACCCAAATAAATCTAGGTCTACCTAATTTAACCTAAGCCCAAACCCAAAATGCTAACCTAAAAACCCAAGCCCAAGAAAATAGGAGAACCCTATTTAGCTCTCCCCATTTTGGAGAAGAGCTTTCCCTCTCCTTCCACGTTGCTTTTCTCTTCCTCTCTGTTTAGCCACCACGCCAATCCACCCTGCCGGCAATCCTCGCTCGATAGGAGAATCGGCAGTGCAATCATTCCGCCATCACCACCTCCCCCTCGTCCTCCACCATCAGCCGTCACCTCGCCTTCCTCCCTCACCCGCTCTTCCTCGCTCGCTAGGGAGACGCACCACCCTGTCCATCGTAGACATCATCAACTCACTGTTTCACACAACCACGCACAACCACCGCCCCTGTCCCTGTCGCAAACCACCGTAACAATACCGCCCACGACCCCCCTGTTCCTCTCTTCTTCCCCTATTTTTGTGTCTCTCTCTTCACCTCGCCACCGTCCAGCATCCACACCGCCGAGCACCACCATCATACACCACCACATCCTCCTTCCCGTTTCTCTCTTTCTCAGCCACGGCCCTGTTCCACCACGCGACAGAGCTCCACCGCCCTGTCTCCCTCCTCCATTCTCGCCCTATTCGGTCTCTCTCTCTGTTAATCCTTCTCCCTGCCCTATCTCTCTTTTGCAAATACCGGAGCTCGTCGGAGGAAGAAAGAGCTTGCGAGGAGTAGCGAAAACAGGGAGCGCCTCCCTGTTTCACCGTCCCTTTTCTTCTAACTCCTTCGCGTATTTTTCTCTCTTGTTGATTCCTCACCCTCTTTCTGTTTTCTTGCAGGTACCGGAGCCGTTCGGAGGGAGAAAGAGCTCGCGAGGAGCGAAGATGAAGCTCGCGAGGAGCGCGGCTCGCTGGAGACGAAGGCGCAGAGGACGCGCGATTTTTCTAGCGGAAACCAGCTGTTTTTCAAACAGTTGGTTATTTGCATTCCGGTGTTTTCTCTGAGCTACCACAGTCCATCAGCAGCATTTTCTCGGGATTCATGTTCGTGCTGAGATGGATTCCCAGGGTTTCCTAGAGTTTGTTGTATTTGAATTTATTGTTTTCTTTATACTTGAACATTAAACATAGCTGATTTCTGAGTTTCAATAATTTGCTTTCACCGATTATATCCGGATTAATTATCTAGACTAGTCGGTAGTTAGAAGTACCCTTTATTGATATTCAAAACCTGCTTTAATCAATTAATCTGAATCTGTGATTTTGTGTGCCGTAAGAAGACATGCAATGCTAGGGGTTTAGAATTAGTTAAAATAAATCTGTGATTGTGTGTGCCGTAAGAACACACGCAATGCTAGGGGTTTATACCTTTGCTGAAATCAATTGCGAACTTAGATTAATCTTTAGGTTAGTCATGTTAATTCTTGAAAACAATAATTTGGATTACACAAATCTCGAAGAATTTGTGGTGGATTCGATGTCTCGGTCCCCTCTCTATCATCTTATCAGTTTAATTTTAGTTGTCAATTTCATTTTCTTAATTTAGTAATTTTCATCTGCTGTAACCCCCAACTCTAAATTAGTTCAAATAAGTCTTAGAATTCGACTGTCTCGTCAATCCTCGTGGGATCGACCCGTATTTGCCACTGTCTACCAGTTAGACAGTCGTGCACTTGCGGTATTACAAGTAGGTTTATTAGCTTATTAATTTAGGTTAATAAAATCTCCATCAAGTTTTTGGCGCCGTTGCCGGGGATTGTAACGGTACAATCGAAATCTAGGGTTGTTTTTGCTAGTTTATAAATTAGGTTTAATTTTCTTTTTTTTAGGAACATTGTTACGAGTCATTTTCTTATTTGTTTTGTTTGCTTGAGTTTGAATTGTTTTTTTTTTTGCATTTATTTTGTAGCGGTCACACACATAGGAGCTCAAGTGGGAACGAAGTGAAATATTGCGATTCGCGAAAAAACTCTCACAAATCGACTTCCAGCCGGCATCGCAAGTAACCCGAAAGAGGTTCACGCCGGAGGTAACTTCTACCCACCGCATCTGCACGCGATTTATGTGATCACTTGTGTTTAGCTTGTTCTAAGTAGTATTGCATGCAAATTTGAATAGTGGCAGGATTGAGTTGAAACTTTCGTGCCCTCTCCCGCGGATAGGTTAATCATCATCTATTTTAGGGTTAGGAACCTAGGCCTTCACTATTTAAAATTTGTAGCAAGATAATTATCTAGGACTGGTGTGACGCTCATAGGAACCCTCTTTGGACGTTTGATAGCCTAAAGTGGTCGAGTGAAGGAACATATCCCATCTGGGAATAATTCTTAAACTGGCATTTCACTTTGAGCTAAAGAGTGGAAAAAAAGGTAAGAGCAATTCTGTAGTGGCGGATTGATAGGAAATTACCGTGCCTCTCCCACGATTAGGTAAATTGAATTGAATTTCAGCCCTGCATTATTAAAGAAAAGCTCTAGGGCTGTCTGCCATTCATTTTGTTTGTGCATCATTTAGGGTTTCGTTGTTTTTATTTTATTTTTAGTTAGGTCATCTTTATATAGCAGTTAGGCTTGCATTTTAAAAATATTATAAAAAAATTTAAATAAAAAATAAAAAAATAAAAAATTCTTGAGACCAAGGAAATGACTGAGGAGAAAGACTTTAAGGATTACTTCTCCCCTTCTACCTCGAAGCTCGAAACAGTTCTTATGACGATGACTCAGAAATTAGATGCACTTATGAATTTGACTCAACCCCTACCTCCCACTAATGTTTCATTTGAGGGTTGTGTTGCATGTTCGAGTCCTAGTCATTCTACAGCTGATTGTGATTTGCAATATGATTATCCTAAATATTTCGCTGAGCAAATCCATTCTTTTAATGCTAATTGGCAACCTGGTAATAATTCAAAGTCCAACTATTACAGCCCTGGTTTTGCCAATAATCAAAATCTCTCCTGGGCTCATAACTCACACCAAGGGGGACATATTTTTCTCTCAGGCTCCTCAATACCCTAATCATGTTATGCCTCAATTTAACCAAGCTCCTCCATCCAACACATCAAGTTTAGAAGAAACGATTAACCGTTTTATGCAGCACACAAAACGACTGCTTGAACATGATTCTTAGGCTATGTTAGAGTCAAAAGCCATGCTTCAACACCAATCTCAAGCCATCAATAGACTTGAGATAGTTGTGGATCATATTACTGAGGCATTATCTGAAAGTAAGTTAGGAAGAGTTCCTAGTCACTCTGTTCAAAATTCAGAGGGTCAATTCATAACTGGTAACACATCGGAATCCGAGTCAGATGATGTTTTTGCGGATAATGTGATCGAAACTACTTTGCTTCCTGACCCATTCCCTTCCCCACATTTACATGATGACTCACTCGACATATGCCTTCCTAGTGACTCTTGCATGAAGTCTAATTCTCAATGTTCTTTGGAGTCAAGCATCGACTATTTTCACGATACGAATGACCCCATAATTAAAGAAATAGTCAAATCGTTATCGGAGGACGCATCTAATGAGAGATTGCATGCCATAGGTAGTGCTAATTCTAGGTTTGGGGTGTTGTTGCGTTGTTTAACTCATCATCTTGGTGTAGTTCATTTTGTTATGATGAACCTTTACCACCCGATATATCTATAGACATACCTCTTTCCATCCCTTTCATATTGACTGATGCTACCTATGTGGATCCATTGTTTGTAAGAGATGATTTCAGTTTTGAGCAACCTATTGTGATACATATTCAATCTTCTGATTTGCAACCTGGCTTGGGATGTCCCTTTTTAGGAGTAGGTAGGAGTCATTTGCTGGATATCATTGTTTGTGACCCCTTTCTGCTCAAGGTTCCTACGGATTTTCTAAAAATGCGAGTTCATTTGCATTTGCTTTATGATTTTCCATGGCGCCTTCGTAGCTTTTGGGATGTGTTAGTATACGTTGTGTCGCATGTGGTTGCTACTATTTGTTGGACGGATCCTCAACTTTTTAGGTTGTTGCTATATGATTTTTTGCCCCTTTTTGAAGAGAGTGTTTGCTATGTTCTTCCTCTTCACTTTATGGTACATCATTTGTGAAGAAGAATATATGCCGGGCTGACGACGTTAAACCAAGCGCTCCTAGGAGGCAGCCTAGCTTCAGTTGTATCATTATGGTTAGTCTGGATTGATTTTCGAGTTCTTTCTAGTTGCATTTCACTCATATTCATTAGCTCCGTAACAATTTTGACTTACAACTAATACATGTAATTTTTTTATTTTTTTTTTTCATTTGTGTCCTGTATTTTTTTTTATCAATTTATCATGATGAGTCCACAGTTCTCATGTCTCTGAGCGTTCATTGGTGGACGATTTCGTCGAAATTGGTAAAAACTTTCCCATGGTAATATCATTCGTACTCTCATCTTTTCTTTTTCCTGCATTTGTCATGATCATCATATTATACATTGAGGACAATGTTTGGTTTAGGTTTGGGGGTGAGGTTTAAGAGTTTTTTTTGCATTCTTCGAAAATTTTGAAATGAAATGTATGTCACAATTGACTATTGTATTCTACTCAATCTCCATTGAATACATAGTTAATTATGATTGTGTGAAAATTTTTTGATTTGAAAATGCTTTCAAAATCTAAGTTTCTTTCCAATGAAGAGGACGTGCTTTCAAGTATGCCTTTAAATTTGAGGAATTCATACTTTTACTTGTCACTTTTATATATCAATAGGAAAACATATGGTTTGATATTATCTTTAAGTTAAATATATTTCATGATATTTTTCGACTCGGCCACTCTTGCACTATAAGCCGAGTTAGCATGATTTGAAGTTAATCAGTAAGATATTAACTAGAAAACCTTAGAATAATAGAAATCCTTGTGAGTTTCGAGACATTATATTTTTCTTGAGGGTTATTAAATAAACTCTGACTTTTCTTGAGTCTGCATTATCTTGTTGATGATCTCATTATTCTTGTTTCTTTTATTGATTGCTTTGAGAATGACGTTAAAAATTGAATTATTACACTAGAACTTCTTGACTTATTTAGTTGAGATGTCATAATACCGACTAGAGCTTAAGAAGTGATATAGGCTTCTTTTTTTTTCTTTAAACCGTTCTTTAGCCTTTTAGCCTACCTAATGATAAATATCCGTTTGCAGCCCTTTGAGCCTTTAAATAGACTTTTTCTTTGCAACCCCATCTCCATTACCTACTCCAGTTAGGGAGTAATATCCCATACTATTTTTATCCTTACCCAATGGTTGATATATTTTTGGAAGGGGAAAATAAAAAGAGCTGAAACTAAATATTTCATGAATCCTCGGGACTGAAATGTTTTATTGTGCAGAAAGGGAAAGCATGTCAAAAAAAAAAGGATAAATGAAAAAAAAAAATTGATGCTTCGAAGAAAAAGGAAAAAAATATATATGAAGAAGAATTTCGAAGGAAGAAAAATTAATGGTGTACAACATTGGTTTATTCTTCATAGCCCAACGTGTTTATTAAAGGGTGTATCCATTCTCAGAGAATTTTCTCGTATCCTTTTCCATTCTTGTTAGCCAAAATCTTAGCCTCATTACAACCTAATAAATACTTAATTGATCTTAAGTAAAAGTTTGGTTCATAGACGTGGAGATTAAATAAACAAGAACTATGGCGTGTGATTCAATATTCTCAAAGTAATTGATATTTTTGTCCATGAGATCATATTCATTTCATTCTTTGAAAAGTCCATTTTTTCATGATTATTATATATGAGATGTTTGTGTTTCCATAATTTATTCTCTTTCTCACATATAAACTGAGTGATAACTAACCAATCTCTGAGTGATTCATTTCTAAGTGATAAGAGAGATTTGTAGTTGAAGCGTACAATTCAAAGGTTATCTAGTCGTATCTTTGCTGAGAAAAATAAAGTTATGTTGATAAGGCCATGCACACACACACTTCGAGTTGGGAATAATTGATGAAATTTATTTAACCTTTGGATACTATTAAACCGTTGTTAGACTCGTTGATATATTTTTCTGACATTGTTAGTTGTTTTCTGAAAATTTTGGCAATTAGATGATTACTCTGAGGATAATAGATAAAGTGACTAAGTTACCATGTTTTTGAAATTTATGAGTCATAATGTTTGTGGGTAACATTTCTGGAAACCCTCACGAGACTATAACTCGTCCACTAGAGGAAATCTAGGGGTTTAAAAGCCTTGTTGCACGTTTAGGTAAGTGCAACCGATGATTCCTGTGAAAGTGAGTTAGAATTTTATTTCTATTGTTTTGCTCGAGGACTAGCAAAATATAGGTTTGGGGGTATTTGATATTCACATAATTATTACATAATATATCCCTTAATTTATATATGTTAGTTTTTTTATTATTATATTTTATTCTTATTATTTCATTTTCATGTATTTGTAGGAATTTGAGCGTGAACGATGAAATCACATCAAGGCGACAATTTAATGAATGTTCAATTGGTTGATTATATCGGTGGTACAAAGTAGATGGTTACATATCTAAACCTAACCCAAATAAACCTAGGTCTACCTAATTTAACCTAAGCCCAAACCCAAAATGCTAACCTAAAAACCCAAGCCCAACGCCTTTTGGAGAACCCAAGCCCAAGAAAATAGGAGAACCCTATTTAGTTCTCCCCATTTTGGAGATCAGCTCTCCCTCTCCTTCCACGTTGCTTTTCTCTTCCTCTCTTTTCAGCCACCACGCCAATCCACCCTGCCGGCAATCCTCGCTCGATAGGAGAACCGGCAGTGCGATCATTCTGCCATCACCACCTCCCCCTCGTCCTCCACCATCAGCCGTCACCTCGCCTTCCTCCCTCACCCGCTCTTCCTCGCTTGCTAGGGAGACACACCACCCTGTCCATCGTAAACATCATCAACTCACTGTTTCGCACAACCACCGCCCATGTCCCTGTCGCAAACCACCGTAACAACACCGCCCACGACCCCCCTGTTCCTCTCTTCTTCCCCTGTTTTCGTGTCTCTCTCTTCACCTCGCCACCGTCCAGCATCCACACCGCCAAGCACCACCATCAGACGCCACCACCTCCTCCTTCCTGTTTCTCTCTTTCTCAGCCACTACCCTGTTCCACCGTGCGACAGAGCTCCACCGCCCTGTCTCCCTCCTCCATTCTCGCCCTCTTCGGTCTCTCTCTTTGTTAATCCTTCTCTCGGCCATCTCTCTCTCTTGCAAATACCGGAGCTCGTCGGAGGAACAAAAAGCTCGCGAGGAGTAGCGGAAACAGGGAGCGCCTCCCTATTTCACCGTCCCTGTTCCTCTTCCTCCTTCACGTATTTTTCTCTCTTGTTGATTCCTCACCCTCTCTCTGTCTTCTTGCAGGTACCGAAGCCGTTCGGAGGGAGAAAGAGCTCGCGAGGAGTGAAAACGAAGCTCGCGAGGAGCGCGGCTCGCTGGAGACGAAGGCGTAGAGGACGCGCGATTTTTCTGGCGATAACCAACTGTTTTCAAATAGTTGGTTATTTGCATTCCGGTGTTTTCTCTGAGCTACCACAGCCCATCAGCAGCATTTTCTTGGGATTCGTGTTCGTGTTGAGTTGGATTCCACTGATGTTGTGACCACCACCACCATGATCTTCTAGACCCCGCGCCGAGGCAAAGATGAAACCACAGGGTTTCCTAGAGTTTGTTGTATTTGAATTTATTGTTTTCTTTATACTTGAACGTTAAACACAGCTGATTTCTGAATTTCAATAATTTGCTTTCACCGATTATATCCGGATTAATTATCTAAACTAGTCGGTAGTTAGAACTACCCTTTATTGATATTCAAAGTCTGTTTTAATCAATTAATCTGAATCTGTGATTGTGTGTGCCGTAAGAAGACATGCAATGCTAGGGGTTTAGAATTAGTTAAAATAAATTTGTGATTGTGTGTGCCGTAAGAAGACATGCAATGCTAGGGGTTTATACCTTTGCTGAAATCAATTGCGAACTTAGATTAATCTTTAGGTTAGTCATGTTAATTCTTGAAAACAATAATTTGTATTACACAAATCTCGAAGAACCTGTGGTGGATTCGATGTTTCGGTCCCCTCTCTATCATCTTATCAGTTTGATTTTAGTTGTCAATTTCATTTTCTTAATTTAGTAATTTTCATCTGCTGTAACCCCCAACTCTAAATTAGTTCAAATAAGTCTTAGAATTCGAATGTCTCGTCAATCCTCATGGGATCGACCCGTATTTGCCACTGTCTACCAGTTAGACAGCCGTGCACTTGCGGTATTACAAGTAGGTTTATTAGCTTATTAATTTAGGTTAATAAAATCTCCATCAATTACTTACCAAAGTTGGATCCACCCTAATGGGCTGGACCTCAACAGTTCCCTATGGTTTATATGTCTTGTAATCAATATGGTAGTGTGGTCAGTTGTTGTAAAAAAGATGGTGATCAGCATAGCTGGGATCTGGTGATCTGCAAGGGAAATGATTCGGTGATGAAGCATTCACTTGTGTTAGTCAACAAAGAAATACCTTTTCATCATTTTGTTGATTGATTGATCGTGTTAGTCATAGTTATCAGTCAAAGCTTCCATGTCTGTTGTTTCAAAATGTGGAAGGATACTTGAAGTGTCTCTTTATAGTATAAGAAATTAAAATAAGTAATGAAGAATAACATAGATTTGGGCCAGTCGAGCCATTGCTTGATGCAGTTTATGATTTGTTCTGTTTCTCTTTGGTTTATTCTCAATTTTTGAATCTTACACCTGGAGATTCAAGACAGATGCTTTTGCCAAAAACAGAATTAACAGGTCATACATTATGGTCTTATAACATCTAGTACTAAATGTTCTAGTTGTTTGTATTTATTTTTCCAAACAACAGAGGTCAATGCTTTTGTACCTCTTTACCAGTTCAAATAAATTCTTCTCTTAGAAACCAATACTTCTCTTTTATAGGACAATGGTGAGTTTCATAGTTTTGTCATTTGGTTATATTACACACAAGGTTACAGATTTCCCACATGATCCATTCTTATTTAGATTAGCTATGTTAAGCATACACAGTCAGTTAGACATTCTGTTAGCTAGTCTGTTAGATTAAAGTTGATATAGTTGTCATTCTGTTTTGACAGTCATTCATGTTTCCTAGAGGTCTATATAAAACAATGTAAGAAGATCATTCGATGATATGAAATGATAGAAATTCTTATTACATAATCTGTCTTAGAATCTAACATGGTATCAGAGCTTACTCATTGCTCTTCATCTTCTTTTCTTGTTCTTTACTCAGTTTCTTCTCAGTTTTTCAATCAGCAATAATGGCTGATTCAACTTCTTAAAATGCTGCAACTATCAGCAATTCTACAACTACAGAATGGAAACCAGTCATGTTCACTCATGTATTGTCTGTCAAACTGAGTGAGAACAATTACTTGTTGTGGAAACAACAAGTATTAGCTACAATCAAAGGTCACACAAGTTGCAAAGGTTCATTGAAAAAGACTCATTTCCACCAAGATTTCTGTCAGATGAAGATCAGGTTCATAGTAATGTCAATCCAGAGTTCATCAGTTGGGAGCAGCAGGATCAGCTTCTTTTTTCATGGCTTCTTTCATCCATGACTGAATCAATACTAACAAGGTTAGTCGGTTGTGAATCCTCTGCACATATCTGGAATATACTTGAGGTTTTCTTTAATTCTCAAACCATAGCAAAGGTTTCACAATTTAGAACTCAACTTCAGAACCTCAAGAAAGGTGGTATGAACATCAATGAGTTCTTGCTAAAGATCAAGAACATCATAGATCAGTTGGCTTCAGTAGGTCATTCACTGTCTTCTAAAGATCACATTAGTGTTATTTTCGATGGACTACCTCAATCCTATGATACATTCATAGTGTCTGTTACTTCTAGATCAGATTCATACAGTGTTGCAGAGATTGAAGCACTTCTACTGGCTCAAGAAACAAGAATTGAGAGACATGTAAAGGAGCTTGATGCATCTGGTTATGCAAATGTTGCTCAAAGTAATTACAGGCCTTCACCTAGATCATTTGCTTCAAACTCAAATACATGGAGACCACAGTTCAGATCCCCAACAAGTTCTTTCTCATTACGAAGTGGCAGATCTGGATCTGGGAGAGGTTCTAGATTCCCTGGTCATCAAAGCAATCGACCACAGTGTCAAATCTGTGGAAAGATCGGTCATCTAGCTTTCAAATGCTACAACAGATTTGATGCTAATCTTCAAAATCCATGGAGTTCAAGCTCTGCATATCAGCAAACAGCACCTTTCAACTTGGCTTCTCAGCAAGCAAGTTTTCAAGCAAACATAGCATCTAGAAATGCCTTCTCAGCATCATCCAGTCAACCTACTGACCACTTGGGCCACTAATTTTGAGTCTCAAATCAAAATGTTTCCTTCATCATCTTCTACATCTGATCAGAGATGGTACCCAGACTCAGGCGCAACAAATCATTGCACTACTTTCATGCAGAACATGACCTCTTATTCTCCATATCTTGGCAATGAACACCTCTTCATTGGGGATGGAACTGGGCTGCAAATTCAGAATATAGGTGACTCTACATTACACTCATTCAATCCTTCAAGAAAACTTCATCTTAAGAGTGTTCTTCAAGTTCCCAAACTCACCAAGAATCTTTTAAGTGTGTCCAAATTTGCAAAAGATAACCATGTCTTCTTTGAATTTCATTCTAATGTCTGTTTTGTGAAAGATCAGGTCACGAACCAGATTCTATTGGAAGGAATACTTAGCAATGGGCAATATATGTTTCCGTCGTCTTCTCATCTTGCTGAATCAGCCATTCCACATTCACTTTCTTATTCAAAGATAAGCAAGTTTGTTCATACAGTCTCTACAAATAAGTTAGTTCAGACAGTCTTTCCAAGGGCTTCTTCATCAGTGTCACTTTGGCATGCTCGATTGGGCCATCCATCATTGATATCAGTTCACAAAATACTCAGTCAATGTAATATCTCTGTTTCAAACAATAATGAATCTGTCTTTTGTTCTGCCTGTTGTTTAGGAAAGATACATAAATTTCCATTCCCTAGTTCATCCACTGTGTAGAACTCTCCTTTAGAACTTATACATACAGACTTGTGGGGACCTGCTTCTACTGTGTTTTCTTCTGGTTACAAATACTACATACATTTTATTGATGCATATAGTAGACTTACTTGGGTATACCTATTGAAAAATAAGTCGGATGTTTTTCCTACTTTTCTCAAGTTTAAAGCTCAGGTAGAGCTAGAATTTGGACTACCTATTAAGAGTGTTCAGTTAGATTGGGGAGGTGAATACAGACCCTTCTCAAATTATTTAGCTCAAAATGGTGTTATGCATAGGTTAGCCTGCCCAACTACTCACCAACAAAATGGTGTTGCTGAGAGGAAACACAGACATATAATTGAGTTAGCCCTTACATTGCTTGCTCATGCTTCTCTTCCTTTAAAATTTTGGGATGAAGCAGTTAGAACCTCAGTTTATCTTCTTAACAGAGTCCCTTCTTCTGTTTTAAATGGTATATCCCCTTTTGAATTCCTTTATCACAAAGCACCCGATTACAATACTCTCAAGGTATTTGGATGTTCTTGTTTTCCCAACATCAGACCTTATAACACTCATAAGCTACAATATAGGTCTGAAGAATGCATTTTCCTTGGTTACAATCTACAACACAAGGGGTACAAATGTATGTCACCTACTGGTCGAATATACATATGTAGATATGTGGTGTTCAATGAGAATTCATTTCCTTATCAAGCATTAAATCCTTCTTCTGTCAAGTCTGCTTCCTTGATTCCTGACTCCACATCTGCTTCCATTCCACTATCTGTTTCACCCACTGCAACACACACTGCCCCAATACTGACAAGTCCTACTATCCCTCAGACTCCTTTGTTGCCTGATACTAGTCAGTCTTTAGGTGATTCTATCACTAGTCCATTGGTTTCTTCTCCTACTCAACCCAACCATCTTTCATTACCCTACACGCATCCTCCTGCAAATCCAGAGGTTACTTGTCAACTTCCAGCTGTTCCTACTACACTTCAATCTGGACATCAGATGGTGACAAGGTCCAAAGCAGGTATATACAAACCTAAGGTCTTCATTGCTTCTGCTGAACCATCCAGTCTGAATGATTCTTTGACCACTCCACATTGGCTCTCTGCTATGCAAGATGAATATCTGGCTCTGCTACGCAATGATACTTGGAGTCTGGTGGATCTTCCACAACATAGGAGTGTAGTTGGATGTAAATGGCTTTTCAAAGTTAAGGAGAATTCAGATGGGACAATTCAGAAGTATAAAGCTCGCCTAGTAGCTAGGGGCTTCCAACAAATTCCTGGCTTTGACTATGAAGAAACATTCAGTCATGTTGTCAAACCATCTACAATCAGAGTCATTCTCTCTGTGGCAGTCACTTACTCTTGGTCAGTTTTTCAATTGGACGTCAACAATGCATTCCTAAATGGAGACCTACAGGAAGAGGTATATATGATGCAATCCCCAGGATTTGTAGACCCTACACGACCTAATGCAGTTTGCAAGCTTTCAAAAGCAATCTATGGTCTCAAACAGGCACCTAGAGCTTGGTTTGACAAGCTTAGGCACACTCTTATCAAGTTTGGGTTTACAGCAACTAAGTCAGATTCTTCTTTGTTCATCAGACACTCACCATCCCCCATCTTCATCTTAGTGTATGTTGATGACATTTTAGTTACTGGATCTAGCAAGTCTGATATTTCACGTTTGGTATCTCAACTGAATGCTCAGTTTTCTTTGAGAGAATTGGGATTAGTTCATTACTTCCTTGGCATTCAAGTTACCCACACTGCAGATGATATGTTTTTGTCACAATCCAAGTACATTCATGACCTTCTTTGTCGGGCTAAAATGCAATTTGCAAATGGGTTGTCTACCCCTATGTGTGGTGGTGAGAAGCTGATAGACACAGGGAGTGATCCAGTTCAAGATGTTCAGTTGTATAGGAGTATTGTTGGCGCTTTACAATATGTTACTATCACTAGACCTGACATTGCATATTCAGTTAATAGGGTATGCCAGTTCATGCAAAACCCACTTGAGTCTCACTGGAAAGTAGTTAAAAGGATCTTAAGGTATCTGAATGCTACATCAGCATTTGGTCTACACATAGTTCCTACTCCTTCTCTCAAGTTCACTGGGTATTGTGATGCTGATTGGGCATCTGATCCTACAGACCGACGTTCCACTTCAGGATATTGTGTGTATTTAGGATCAAATCTCATCTCCTGGTCCTCAAAGAAACAAAGTACTGTCTCTAGGAGCAGCACTGAAGCTGAGTACAGGAGTTTAGCTTCAGTCACAACTGAATTGTCATGGGTATAGTCGTTGTTATCTGAGTTAAGAATTGGTAGTGCAACTCCTACTGTCTGGTGTGATAACATGAGTGTTGTTCAGCTTAGTGCAAATCCAGTTCTCCATGCTAGGACCAAACACATTGAGCTAGACATCTACTTTGTACGAGATAAGGTTGCTAAAAAGCTCATCAATGTTTTTCATATATCTGCAAAGGATCAAGTGGCTGACATTCTTACAAGGGCTCTTGGTACATCTAGATTTTTACTGCTACATGACAAACTAAGTGTAGTTAATGGCACTACACTTAGTTTGCGGGGGAATGTTAAGCATACACAGTCAGTTAGACATTCTGTTAGCTAGTCTGTTAGATTAAAGTTGATATAGCTGTCATTCTGTTTTGACAGTCATTCATGTTTCCTAGAGGTCTATATAAAGCAATGTAAGAAGATCATTCGATGACATGAAATGATAGAAATTCTTATTACATAATCTGTCTTAGAATCTAACAAGCTAGAACCAAGTGATATGAAAAGAGTCACCAACTAAAAAAGGGATGTGATTTGTGTAAAAAACTTGTGTTCAGAATTCAGAACATAGTTTTTCTGTTAGAAGTCTTACTTGATCTATAGAATCTCAAGTGTATGGTTAAGGTTATTAAATATGTTGGAGGGTCACATGTTGATTATGCTCGCAGGATGATGAGGACGAGGATGAAGCTAATGAAGAGGAAGGAGGGGGATTGAGCAAAACCGGGAAAGAACTAAAAAAGCTTCTTGGGAAAGCAAGTGGCATGAATGAATTGGATGCCGAGGATGATGATGATGACGACAAAGATGTAAGCTTAAATTTTTATTTATTTATTAAGTCCAATATTTAGAAAGTTAAGATGTTTAATCTCTAGCGTTGGTTTTAAACTATGTGCTATATTTTTTGTGAAGTGTCATTCCTTTCTTGCATATAAATTAGTCAATTATATAGGTGGGATTCTGGTACAAAGATTTTTGACAAAAAAGTTACACACATATACACAACAACAACTCACAGATAATACTTCTTTTTAGTTCTCTCCTTATGTTTGAAAGTTGAAAAGTGAGAGACTTGAATTCTCGTAGGAGCCTTAAAAAATTACTGACTCTTTATATATTTCCAATACATTTTATTTTACTAAAACATAACGGTTGCACTACTTGAAGAATTCACTTAGGGCATCCAAAACCCCAGGGCCAGATCTAATTAGGCACGGTATCTGTATGGTAGAACGTCTGAACATGCCCATATTTTGATATATGATTCCTGACATGTATTTTTCTTTTGCCTGACATGTTCAGGATGAAGATCTACTATCACCAGTACTGGCGCCAAAACAGTAGGATGCTGTAAAAGAGGAACCCGTTGAAACCAGACCCTCAAAAGCAGCGGCTAATGGATTTACTCGAGCAACTCCATCTTCCAAGTCATCAAAGGCGAAAAGGAAATCAGGAGGTGATGATATAAAAGTTTCTAATGGAGGGCCTGCAAAGAAGGTGAAAACTGAAAATGTAAGTGGGCATTTTCTAGACATGTGAAATATGACTTTTTTGTAGTGGAATTGATTGTATTATTTGTTGTTCCAGGTATTATGCATATGGTTGCTGATTATCTATTTTCTGTACAATTTTGCATCGATTGTTTTATTTGTTGTTCCAAGTATTATGCATTTGGTTGCTGATTATCTATTTTCTGTACGATTTTGCATACTTTTGGTTTCTGTCCAGGAATCAAAACCTTCATCAACTTCGAAAAGTGGTGCATCTCAGAAAGCTTCAGCATCATCATCTATAAAAACAGAATCTACACCATCTGCTGGTCCAGTCACTGAGGAAGAGATCAGGGCTGCTCTTCTGCAAATGGCTCCAGTGACAACACAGGATCTTGTTGCTAAGTTTAAGGCAAGGCTGAAATCACGAGAGGTATGCCCTTTCTTTAGATGTTAATTCAGAGCATATGAATAACATTAAGAGCTCTATGCTTCTATGTCATTGTTTGTTTCTGTTTCTAACTGAATCACTGCAACAGTTTTGTATGAAACTATTACCACACACACATGTTGTATTTGTGTGATGAATCAAACATGTCCAAATGGGTAACATATGCATATCTAAGAAGAGAATATCAGCATATGACATAGGTTTCGAGGGAATGGATTCATATATATTTCCCAAGGAGAAATGCAAGTTGAAAGACCTCAAGAACAGCCATTCAGTACCTAAACCATTAGGCAAATCATCCTTGGGATAAAATGTAGTTCGGGCCAGAGACATGTGTTGCTAGCGAACAAGGCTGCATCAATAGAATAGAACTTAGTCTTAGACAACTCAAATATGAAGAGGGCATAAAATGCTTATGCAGGGGTAAGGTGAGGCGCAGCTGCAAGGAGCAGTTTTTTTTTTATAGAGCGAAGTTTTTAGTATGGTCACCCTTGACTAATGTTTGGCCTTGTAGTGCTCTAAGGCTGGGGCGAGACACTTCGTTAGGAAAATGGAGAGTTTAGATCATTGGCGGAGTCACAGGGGAGCCCAACAATGTCGCTAACGCCAACACTGTCTCTGGCCTCTTTTTCAACTTCTGGCTGGTTAGGTTTATCTGAGCTTCCGACCTTAAGCTGAAGAAAGCTTAGCCATTCTTTGTGTTTTTATTCTTGGTCCTTAACTATATGCCCCTTAAATTTTGTATAGGTACAAGGGTTTTCAACTGATTCAGATTATTTATTGCAGGACAAGTCAGCATTTGCAGATATCTTCCAGAGAATCTCCAAGATACAGAAGACCAGTGGATCCAGCTACATTGTCCTTAGAGAGAAATGATATGATAATTATAAGCTTCTTCAACTTGATTGGTTCTTTATTTGTGTTTTTGTTTTTTTTTCTTTGAAAGGCTTCTTTATTTGTGTTTATGTGATTACAAAGATTCAGTTTCAACTGCATGGCACAAAATTTACTTCTATTAAATTACCATTACAAGAATTATGTTTTATCTTTTCAGATCACTGACTAATTGCGTTCCCAACATGGTGTTTCAAAAGATCTTAGATGGAGGAAACATGTGGCGTTTTGTTTAAGCCTTGACTTCTTGTTTTTATGTTTTTTTTCTGTGGTGTTTGTCGTAAAATAATAGTCTGGGTTTTCTGTTCTTCTTCGCCGCCAAAGATTGTTTGGATTCCAAAACCTTCCCATGGAAGATATAATCATTTTCATTTCTTAACATATGCTGTCTCAGATTATGAAAAGGAACAGAAGATCCAATTTAGTTAAAACGGAACACTAACCTCATGACATGGATATTAGAGTTGAGACACTTTGATACCATGGAATCCAACTCTATCCATGTGGGGAAGGTAATGGAGAAAGTAGAGTTGTAAATGATATTTCTATTTCATTTAAGTGGGAATCACATTCGTTGTTCCCCTAAAGAATCCAATTTCCCCTGTTTTATGAAAAAAAACACGAGAATGTGATTACCAGCGTATAATCTTTACAGACAAAGCCCTCAAGTTGAGTTTGTGGCATTAGGGATGAACCAACTAATAGTTTGATACGAGTAAAAGGCATTTTCAGCCATGGATCCACTCAGGATCACTATATCATTCCCAAGTCATTCAGTCAACACCATTTGCAAAAACAATTAGGTCAACATACTTGACTTAATGTCAAATTGTCAATAATGGCTTCCCAATCTATAAATATACTAAAATTTGGCACCTAATTTCATATGGGTATAAACCCAATAACAAAGTGTAGAGCCCTCAATCTTATTTATTTATTTATTTTATTATTATTATTATTATTATTTTGTAAGAGTCCCTTCAAATATCAGGATTCTCAATAATTAGAAGAAGGAAAAAAAAAAAAAAAAAAAAAATGTCATCTTGCGATTTTCTACTTTTAACTGCTGGATTTGGGAATGATTGGATTGTAGCAAGTTGAGCTGAAAATGGAGATCTTGTGGCAGTTGACCCAAGAGAGTCCTCTTTCCCAAGGGAGAAAATTTGTTGTTTTTATAATCCAAAAACAGTGGAGCCTCCATATCATAATCGATCATTGTATCTGCAGTAGCGGGACAAGAGTTCTCAGTCACAGTCACTACACTAAAGAAACAAAACCACCTTATTAATTAAGTGTAGATGGATCTCAGGACCTACCACAGCAATTATTAATTAAGAAGAAGATTAATAATGTGAAACAAACGCATTGGTGTTGTGTTATGTGCTAATCCACTCATCTAACCCTCTCTAACTTGTACCAAACAGACAAAGCACTACCATCCAGCATCCCCATGCATCGTACTTACTAAAATCTTTGAATATATGTGAGAGCTACTACCTACCTACCTCTCTCTTTCAGCTTCCAACTTATGTTAGACACTCTAGAGAGGGTGAGAATAATCACTCAAAGAACAAGAAAAAAATATGAAGAAGAGAGTGAATGAAATTGGGGTTGCAGACATAGTTGGAGCAGGTTTATCTCACGAAGAAGCTCAAAATTTCCATCAAACTCTCACTACAATCCTCTCATCATCACTAGTATCACCACAAGACCCCAAGGAGATTTGGAGGCAAGTTTGTGCACAAAGATTGCTTCAACCATCTCATCCTCATGCCTTGCATCAACTTATCTACCATTCCACCTATGCTGAATGGGATGCCTCCTCCAATGGCCCTCCCATCTACTGGTTCCCTTCCAGGTACTTACAATGACCCCACACAAACCCCATATTGTTTTTTGATTTTTACAATCTCTGAATGAATGGGTATTCAATTATTTTGGTAGGGAGCAAGCTAAACATACAAATCTTGGCAGAATGATGGCAGCCCATGGTTCAAGGCTTTTGGGGGATTCTTATAAAGATCCCATTTCAAGCTTTGATCTGTTTTACAAATTCTCTGTTGATCATTCAGAGGTTGGTACTCATTTTTTGTGAAAATACTAATAGCTGAATGTAACAGTGTATTTTTTTTAATAATTTTTCTACTAATGTGTTAGGTCTACTGGTCTCTTGTTCTGAAAGAACTTTCTGTAACTTTTCTTGAGGACCCGAAATGTGTTTTAGATGCTAGTGATAAATCGAAGAGGGGAGGAAGATGGCTGCCAGGTGCAGTCAGTGTTCTAAAAATCGATCTGGGCGGCCGCCTAGGCGCTAGAAGGTGGAAAACCGCCCAGATTAATGCCTGGGCTGGCAGTCTGGGCGGTTCTGGGCAGTCTGGGTGGTCTGGGCGGGGTCTAGGCGGTCTAGGCGAGGTCTAGGCTGACTCTAGGCGGGGTCTAGGCGGTTTGGGAGATTTTTATTTTTTAATAAGGTTGATTGTGTTCTTATTTTATTTTTCTTTCCTATTTTTTAGAAATAAACTATTTAATTGTTTTTTAGAAAATCTCGGGAATGGGCTTTGATGATGATGATGATGATATGTCTAAATGTAGCGAAGGATGACTACTTAATGGAATTCTCAAAGGATCTGCCGGTACCAATTTTACTAATGTAGATTTTATCAAACATAACTGAGGTTATTCATGCAATTTGAAGAAAAATAAAAGAGTACACAAATTCAAATTTATATAAATTATAAAGTACCCATCATGACCAACTTCAGTGATTTGAGTTTTAATAAATTTTGTTCACGATTGTTAATTTTTCATGTTTTTAAATTTTGCATATGTATATTGACATTAAATTGGATGTAATTGATAAGGTATTATGCTTAACTTTTGTAAATTATTAAAGTTATAATACAAAACCTAAGACCGCCTAGGCCCCTGGGCGCTAGGCACCTGCTCGCCGCCCGCCTAGCGCCTAGCGATTTTTAGAACACTGGGTGCAGTTATGAATATAGCTGAGTGTTGTTTGTTTCCTATAAGAAAAGAGGACAGCAGTGTGGCTATTATGTGGAGGGATGAACATTTGGTGGATGATTCACCGGTCCAGAGTTTGACACTGAAGGAAATACGCGACCAAGTGATATACAAATCTATTTTACCCAATTCTGTTTCTTATATTTATGTTATAAATGTCTATGGAAGAGGATTAAAAATGTGTGCGTTCGTGTGATATGGTTTGCAGGGTGGTGGCCAATGCTCTGGATACCATATTCTCCAAGGGTGATACTATTGCAATTTACATGCCAATGACTGTCAATGCAGTTATTGTTTACTTAGCAATTGTACTTGCAGGATGTGTTGTTGTGTCGATAGCTGATAGCTTTGCGCCCAAGGAAATTGCAACTTGGTTTCGTGTTTCCAAGGCAAAGGGCATATTTACTCAGGTCAGCTACCCAACTTAACATCGCTGAGAATCCAAATTTCAAACCCCCAGACGTCTGTGTCATAGAGTAAACTCTAAGATGTCATGATCTTTTTCTTATAAAACTGACTTTCATAAAGCAAGAATAACAAACTTCTGAATAAAGATGGTGTACAGTAGAATATTTTGATTTGCCTTGTATGCTAGCTAGATTTAGTTATGTATCTTGAAGGTCAAAGTTATGAACATAATACCTACCTCTGATGTTTTCTAGGATTTCATAGTACGAGGAGGAAAAAAATTTCCACTATACAGGTAAAGGTTAATTCTATTTTATGGTACATCGAGTCATATGAAGATAAAAAGATGCAAATTTGTCAGTCACCTACTCCCTTTGCATGTCCCCCTCGTTAGATTTGTTGTCTAGATTGTTTCATTATGACCCCTTATAGTATCTCATCCATAACCGTGTCTTGTTTGTTGCTTAGCATCCATAAATGATGTACACTTTCACATATTAGAGTGTTAATCTTGTTTTATTGGCAGTCGTGTTGTTGAAGCCAATCCATCTAAAGTTATTGTGATCCCTGCAATCGGATTGGATTTGGAAACTCACTTGCGGGAGCAAGATTTATCATGGAAAGCTTTTCTCTCTCAAACGGATTACCTGCAGAGGTACTTAGAGGAATTAGTGCGGATTAGTTTACTGAAACTGGGTCTTGCTCCAGTGAGCATTTCTGCATATAAATTTTGTGCTCACTGAGTCTTAAAGTTGATTATTTACTAATGATCTTGTTACCAAGTTTATTCAAATTCTGTTGATCTAAACCTTCCTTTCCAGACCAAATTATTACACTCCAGCTTATCAATCGGTAGAGTCTGTGATAAATATACTCTTTTCATCTGGAACCACAGGTATAAATCAACCACCTTTACTTATACCGAAACTTTGTTCATGCAATTTTCTTATTCCAATTGATTGTCTCTACCCTGGATTCTACAGGAGAACCAAAAGCCATTCCATGGACAGCTTTCTCCAATCCGCTGTGCTGCTGATTCATGGGCAAGCTGTGACTGTGTAGCAGGAGATGTGCTTTGTTGGCCAACAAATTTAGGGTGGGTGATGGGACCGATCATATTATTTTCATGCTTTCATTCTGGTACCACTTTAGCTCTCTATCACGGCTCTCCTCTTGGTCGAGGTTTTGGGAAATTTGTTCAGGTAACAAACATTACAACGCTTTCTTCTTCTATGCAGAATGTTGGTGTTCTAATCCGTTCGCTTTAACATGTTCAGGATGTAAGCGTTACCCATTTGGGTACAGTACCTAGCATAGTGAAAACTTGGAAGAACACACAGTGCATGGACGGTCTGGACTGGACAAAGATAAAGTAATTCAGTCACTCTAGAGTTTGAGCGTTTTAGTTTGTGGTCATCTTGTGGGTAACTTAATATCTTTTTTGCAGAGTATTTGCCTCTACTGGGGAAGTATCCAATGTTGATGACGACCTATGGCTTTCTTCAAGATCTTACTATAAACCTATTATTGAATGTTGTGGAGGTACATAGCTCTCATCTTCCTATATTCAAGGAAACATGCTGCAACCCCAAGCTTGTGGACCATTCAGCTCAGCTACTATGACTACAGGATTCGTCATCCTTGATGAGGATGGAAACGCTTATGTGAGCATTTACTTGATATTAAGTTTTAATTTGGTATCATGACCATTTATGAAAAGAAAATATATATATATATATATATATATATATATATATATATATATATATATATATATATATATATATATATATATTTACAAGTGTGTGGCCTACATGACAGCCAAATGATCAACCGTGCGTTGGAGAAGTAGGGCTGTTTCCGCTATATTTGGGAGCTACAAATAGATTGCTCAATGCTGATCATGATGAAGTTTACTTCAATGGAATGCCTATGTAAAAAGGAATGGTATGCTATGCTATGTTAGTTGCTTGCAAACAATGTCACCTTGAAGTCTAAATTATCCAACTTGTTAAAAATATTTTCAGCAACTCAGAAGACATGGAGATGTAATTAAGAGAATGGTTGGAGGTTACATTGTAGTACAGGGTAGGGCTGATGATACAATGAATCTAGGTGGCATCAAGGTATTTCTCCCGACTTTGTACTAAGACATGTAGGAAAAAAAATTATTTGATCAGTGATGATGGCTGACAATTGAATCTCAATTCACAGACAAGTTCAGTTGAGATAGAGCGTGTGATAAGCCTCCTATCAGATTCACTTATACAAGAAGGAAGCATAGAATAGCAAATCAGTGAATGTTGCTCTGTTAGACAGTATTAAGTCTGTTAGTTGTTCTGTTAGACAATATTAGTGCTCTGTTAGTTTCCATACTCTAGACGCTACTATAAATAAGAGGCTAGTAGAAGAATCAATTCATTCTGTAGAAATCAATTGTACATTGAGCTTTGCTCATTGGAGACTGAGGCGTCTCGAACTGCCTTACAATTCTTTCAATAAAATCATTGTTGTTACAAGTTCTCTGTGTTGAAAGCTTCCTGTCCAGAAATCTTCTTTAGCACTTCTCTGTTCTGTGATTGTGTTTCTGCAAAGTTTCAATCATCCAACACTCAGAATAATTGGCAGTCAGACTGAATTGCTTGTTTTTCCATCTGCAGAATACAACACTAAGGTCAGATCCTAACAAAACTGATATCAGAGCATTTCGATCTTAAGGCCTGGTTGGATGGTTAAGGCTGTGGTGGTTTAACCCCCACGTCTTGGGTTCTATACCCACCGGCGGCACACTTGCCTTTCAAAAAAAAAAAAAAAAAAAAAGGGTCAACCACTAATGCAAGAATTGAGGCTATGGAAGAAATTGTGGGCAATGTGCAAGAACAAGTAGGCTTGTTGAGAGGAGGGTTCCAAGAAATGATGCAAAGGATGGAACAAATGATGAAGATGCAAGAAGAAGCCCTAAAAGGTACTTCAACTGCAGAAAAAGATCCAATACCCTCAACCAATGTCGAGGCTCAAAGCTTGAATGGTGTGCCAGGAGGAGGATCTTCATCAAGAGGTTACCAATTCAATCGGAGACCTAGAAGATTGGAAATGCCAACCTTTGAGGGATCGAACCCAAATAACTGGATTCTTAAAGCTGAAAGATTCTTTTCATTAGAGAGATACAGCAACGAAGAAAAAATGGAGGCCGCAGTGATCTATTTTGAAGCTGATGCTCTACTTTGGTATCAGTGGGAGAGCAAAAGGAGACATATTCTTTTCTGGGATGAACTAAAAGAGTTACTATTGAAACAATTTCAAGCAACTCAAGATGGGTCACTTTGTGAGCAATTTCTTGCGTTAAAGCAAGAAGGCTCAGTAGCCGATTACCGACGGCGATTCGTCTCACATGCTGCTCCATTAGAAACTCTGAATGAAGATGTCTATCTAAGCAAATTCATTACTGGATTGAAACCTTCAATTCGGGCGGAAGTGAGGATGCTCGATCCGGGTTTCTTAGGTCGGGCCATGGATCTGGCCCAGCGGGTTGAAGAAAAACAAATACAAATGGGCTTGGTCAAGTCGGTTTCCCATTCTTATCACAATAAGCCCTTGGTTGGCCCCAGATCAATGGGACAAGGCCCATTAGGACAACCTTACCAGGTTCCAAAGAGAGAGTTCGAGAGATCTGCTCTCAATCAACTAGTCTTCTCTAGAGAGTTCGAGAGAAATGCATCGGGAAGAAATGAAACCAGACAGCTATCTGATGTGGATTATCAAGCGAAAAGGGAGAAGGGTTTGTGCTTTAGATGCGACGAAAAGTACTCGCCTGGTCATCGATGCAAGAAGAAGGAGATCAGCGTGCTTATTGCGCAGGAAGAAGGTGAAGAGGAGGAATATGAGGTTCAGGAATGGGAGGATCAGAAAGAGCTAGAGGTAGCTGAGATCAGTCAGGTAGTAGAAGTTTCTTCAATCTCCGTCATGGGGTTGACGAATCCAAAAACGATGAAGCTCGAGGGTGACATTGAAGGTCACGCAGTGGTAGTCTTGATCGACAGTGGGGAAACCCATAATTTCGTCTCCCACAAAGTGGTTGAACAAGTGAAGTTGCCAATCATTTCTACTGGTGTGTATGGGGTAACCATGGGGTCCGGCGACTCGGTTCAAGGGAACGGAATCTGTCGGGGAGTGAAATTATAGTTACAAGGGGTGGAAATTTTAGACAATTTTCTTCCATTAGGGTTGGGGAGTTCTGATGTGATTTTGGGGATTCAGTGGTTGGAGAAGTTGGGTACCACTTTCATCAATTGGAAAGATCAGATATTAAGATTTCGAGTCGGATCAGACACCCTCACTCTCAAGGGCGATCCTTCTCTGGGACGAAGCTTGGTCTCACTAAAAGCAATGCTTCGGACAATCAAACAGGAGGGTCAAAGGTTCTTAGTGGAATTGGGAAGTATTTCATCAACTGGGGAGGAGCATGCGGAGATACCAGAGGTGTTGATTGAGCTGTTGAGTCGATATAAGGCCGTATTTCGGGTGCCATCAGGGCTACCTCCCAAGCGAGGACATGAGCATAGCATTGTATTGCAATGAGGAATCGGTCTAGTCAATGTTCGGCCCTATCGATATCTACAATTCCAGAAGAATGAAATAGAAAGGTTGGTAACGGAGATGATGGAAGTTGGAATCATCAGGCATAGTTAAGTCCTTTCTCAAGCCCTATGTTGTTAGTCAAGAAGAAAGATGGGGGATGGCGGTTTTGTGTGGACTATCGGGCTCTGAATAAACAAACAGTGTCCGATCGTTTCCCAATTCCCGTCATCGACGAATTGTTGGATGAGCTTCATGGGGCAGTAATATTCTCAAAGTTAGATTTGAAGTCGGCCTACCATCAGATCAGGGTTCAGGAAGGGGACGATGCTAAGACGGCTTTTCGCACACATGAGGGACACTGCGAGTTCCTAGTAATGTCGTTTGGTCTCTCCAATGCACCGGCAACATTTCAGGCTTTGATGAACTCTATATTTCGGCCGTATTTGCGTAAATTTGTACTAGTGTTTTTCGACGATATCTTGGTGTACAGCTCTAGCCTTGAAGCTCATGTGAAGCAGTTGGAAACCGTATTGGGCCTTCTACAACAACACTGTTTGTATGCAAACCAGAAAAAGTGAGTTTGAGAGTCTGAAATTGGGTTATTTATGACATGTTATCTCGGCTAATGGGGTGTCTATGGATCAATCCAAGGTTCAAGCCATTTTAGACTGGCCTCAACCCACTACTATCAAAGAATTAAGGGGTTTCTTGGGTCTCACGGGCTATTACAGGAAGTTCATCCGGGAGTACAGTCAAGTGGCTTGGCCATTGATGTCCCAGTTGAAGAAAAATGGGTTTGCATGGAATCAAGAAGCAGAGGGTGCATTCCAAGGACTGAAACGGATTATGACTACTACTCCAGTATTGGCAATGCCAGATTTCTCTAAAGAATTCGTTTTAGAAACCGATGCTATCGGGTTTACGGTGGGAGCAGTTCTGATGCAGAAGAAGCGTCCAATAGCCTTCTTTAGTCAAGTATTGGGACAAAGGGCTAGGCTCAAACCGATCTATGAGAAAGAGCTCATGGCCATTGTGTTGGCCGTGAACAAGTGGCGAGCCTATTTGTTGGGCAGAAAGTTCATCATACGTAGTGATCAAAAGAGTCTGAAATTTTTAATGGACCAGAGGGTAATTGGACCGGAATATCAGAAATGGGTAAGAAAATTGCTCGGGTATCAGTTTGAAATTCAGTATCGCACGGATTCTTCTAATGCGGCGGCGGATGCTCTCTCTAGAATTTCTCCTTCTCCAGAGTGTTTACTGCTGACCTTGCCTACTTGGCGTGACTGGCAGTTGCTTAAATCAGAAATATTGGGTGATTCCACTATACAACGGCTTAGGCTGGCTGTCTCGCAAGGCTCGGCCAATCAGGGGTATGTCATTATTCAGGATCTTTTGCATTACAAAAACCGATTAGTGATACCCCAAACTTCTTCTCTTATTCCCCTTATTTTCAAAGATTTTCATGATTCGTCAGTAGGAGGGCATTCAGGGGAGACAAAAACATATCAAAGGATAGCTAAGGAGCTATATTGGGTTGGGATGAAAGCAGACATCAGGAAAATGGTTAGTGAATGTGAGACTTGTCAACGCAACAAGATCATGGCCACCTCTCCTGTCGGTCTTCTTCAGCCTATTCCTTTGCCTACTCAAATTTGGGAGGAAGTCACTATGGACTTTATAAAGGGTTTGCCATTGGCAGGGACAGTAGATATTATTCTCGTGGTAGTCGACCATCTTAGCAAGTATGCGCATTATATGGGGCTGAAGCATCCTTATACGGCTGAAAGGGTAGCGACCGTATTCTCTAAATAAATTATTCGGCTTCATGGGACACCCGCTTCAATCATTTCGGATAGGGACAAGGTATTCCTCAATAATTTTTGGCGTGAGTTATTCTGAGTTCAAGGGACCAAGTTGAAGCATAGTACGACATACCATCCCCAGACTGATGGTCAGTCCGAGGTTTTGAACCATAGTCTTGAGACTTATTTGAGGTGTTTTGTTTCGGAGAGACCCAAACAATGGTACAAATGGTTACCTTGGGCCAAGTACTGGTATAACACTTCCACCCATTCAGCTACCGGGTATACTCCCTTTAAAATTCTGTATGGACGGGATCCACCGCCTCTACTCAGGTATATCACTGGAACTACGGCAGTTTCTTCAGTGGACCAATTGTTAGAGGACAGGGACAGTGTACTGGTGTCTCTTAAAATTCACTTATTAAGAGTGCATCAACGTATGAAAAGTCAGGCTGATAAGTCTCGGAGGGATGAGACATTTGAAGTAGGTGACCAAGTTTTTTTGAAGGTTCGGCCTTATAGACAAAGATCCCTGGTCAATAGAGCTAATCAGAAACTTTTAGCATGCTTTTATGGCCCTTTTGGGATTTTAGCAAGGATCGGAGCAGTCGCTTACAAGTTGGACTTACCATCCTCTACGCGGATTCATCCGGTGTTCCATGTCTCTCAGTTGCGCAGAGCTAGAGGACCCTGTTCTCAGATTTTTCCTCTTCCCCCTCAACTCAGCAGTGAATTGGAAATGATTGTCCAACTTGACTCGGTGTTAGATGTGCGTCAGGGGGCTACGGGTAAACCGGATGCTTTGGAGGTGTTGATCAAATGGCAGGGACTACCTGCTTATGAAGCCACTTGAGAGGATTTCCATGTGTTACAACATCAATTTCCTTCCTTTCACCTTGAGGACAAGGTGCGTCTTTGGGGCGGGGGTAGTGATAAGTCTCATATTAGATTCACTTATACAAGAAGGAAGCATAGAATAGCAAATTAGTGAATGTCGCTCTGTTAGACAGTATTAAATATGTTAGACAGTATTGAGTCTGTTAGTTGCTCTGTTAGACAGTATTAAGTCTGTTAGTTGTTCTGTTAGACAATATTAGTGCTCTGTTAGTTTCCCTACTCTAGACACTACTATAAACAAGAGGCTAGTAGAAGAATCAATTCATTCTGTAGAAATCAATTATACATTGAGCTTTACTCATTGGAGACTAAGGCGTCTCGAACTGCCTTACAATTCTTTCAATAAATTCATTGTTGTTACAAGTTCTCTGTGTTGAAAGCTTCTTGTCCAGAAATCTTCTTTAGCACTTCTGTGTTCTGTGATTGTGTTTCTGCAAAGTTTCAATCATCCAACACTCGGAATAATTGTCAGTCAGACTGAATTGCTTGTTTCTCCATCTGCAGAATACAGCACTAAGGTCAGATCCTAACAGCGTGTTTGTGACTAAGCTGATAAAAATATAGTTGAGACTGCTGCAATTAGCATCTCACCACACGGCGGACCTGAAGAATTGGTGATTTTTGTGGTACCAAAAAAGGATTCCAACTCTGAACTGAATGAGCTAAAGATGAAGTTCTCAAAAGCCGTACAAAGAAACCTGAACCCGTTGTTTAAGGTACATATCTGCTGATATCCAGTTAGCTCAAAAATCCTTTCAGGTGTTGCTTTGTCGTGGTGGTAGTTATACAATTTTGTTTTCTTAAAATCAGGTGAGCCATGTTAAGATTGTTCCCCAGTTCCCTCGAACTGCTTCAAACAAATTAATGAGGAGAGTTCTGCGCGATCAGCTGAAGAGGGAGTTGTCTGTTCGCAGCAGGATTTAGTTTAGTATTAATCTATTTTCTGGTTGTAATTGTTTTGGAATAAAGCCTAGTTGGGATTGGATGGTTCAATTGTTTTGTGGATTTCAAGTGGCACAGATGAATGAATGTTGAATGTTGCTGACACTTGTTAGATAAGAAATAAGACATGTCGATACCAAGAAAGGGGTGAACTATACCCGGAAGGGTAAAGTTAACATCTCTGGCTAGTTAACATCTGCACCTTCAGGTCTTTTAGCAAGAAAGTTCTGCAATTTATATTCTGTTTGGTAATTGGTTCAAGAAAGGTCTATTACTATAGATATATTTTGTAATGAAATTAACGAGTTTATTTGGTTCAAGAGAAATTTTTTCTTACAAAAATGTTGCAAAAAAGTGAAAAGCGGGAGGAGGGAAAGAGGAGACAATGAAACTATGAAAGATCATGACTTTTGTAATGTTTTCTTACCTAGTCATCTTCAACCTCAGGGCGGAGAACTTTATCTCACTTTCTTCAGTACTCACTTTTTGTAGTTTTTTCATGGCAAAATTTCCTTAGAATTAAAACACACCCTAAGGTGAATATAGTTTGCAGAGAAAAAATACCACATGATAATAAAAAAATTATTTTCTGAAAGGATGGGTCTTCGCTGCTGTCAATGTGCACGTACTCAGGCATTTTCAGCATTGAGAAGTTATATTTCGTATCAATGCCATAATGCTCCATTCGCAGGAAAAAAAAATTTATGACTTTGTCCCAAGATACATTCTTGTCATGGACGTACCAATTGAACAACATTACCCTGACCTGTTGTCTTCATCGGGAGAAAATAATGTATTTTTTTAATCAGTACTGAGGAGATCTTCTGCCTACCTATCCACTACAGTCACATAATGAGATTTAACTGAAGACCAGCCTTGAACAATGAAAAAAACAAAACAAAAAGAAAAGGAGTATATTCATTTGGGTAACATTGACAAATTTGTTTCAGTCGAATAAACTTTGATGGCAGTACCATGCTAAACTTTCAGAGCACGAAGATGATCCTTTTCAACATGCTCTACCAAGGCAACTGGATCTCGGAACCCTTTACTGCATTTGGGACAGACATCGACGGCCAAATTCCTAACTCCACCAGCTTCATGAATCTTTTTAACATGCTCCACAAGAGATGTAACAGAAGAGAACTTTACATGGCACTGAGGGCACGCCTCTATCTATCTGTCCATAAACAGTTCTGCTGCTGCTCTGCCTCATCCCATCACTACTTGTTACATGCAATTGCCTAGTAGCATCACTCAATTTTGCCATGCTTGCTTCAGCTGATGCCCGAAAAGATGAAGCTGCATTTAGAAAACGCGTGGTCCATGGCGATGATGCAATTGAATGTTGGTTTGATCTTGACTTTTCACTTTCACTCTTGCTCAACAGACCCATGAACGGAAAGCCAGATCAAGCATTAGACTTCTTGGGACCTGGACAATTGTGATCAGGCCCAAATCAATGTTTCAAGCAGTGGTCTACAGCACAATCCCTGCACTGGATTGTATTGGAGAATGTTAATACCTCTCTGCATCGAGGCATGGGGCACTTTTTTTCTTTGTTACTTTCTCATGGTATGACACACTCAGTGTTAGCATGCGACTCCCAACTGACATTTGGGTCTTCTGTAGGGAAAAGACGAATTCCTTTGGCACAAAGCGGGCAGATAACAACAGTAACATTCTGTGCATCAGCCTTGGGACAGCTGTGTGTAATGTAGCTTCTATGCTCCAAACAGAAAACCTGCCAAGATTTAGACCATAGTGCAGAATATTTAAGTAACTCCCATTGAACAAACAAGCAAATAGATAATTAACTGGCAACTACTAAAATTTGTGGACTATTGTAAAAATTCATTGCAGCCTGCATTAATGAAGATTCTTTCAAATTGGGGATGATGTCAACCATGGCAAATAATGTGATTTCATTTCCAATTACTATACAATTTATTTATTTGATTTTTAGAATTGCTTGTTTTAGGAAAATAAATATTTCATGTATAGTGGTGGTTTTTAGGAGTTTCGAAGTTTATCGTTTGGACAATTTGGTATAGTTTTTTTTAAGTACTTTTGGGTATTAGTATCAAAGTAGGACTGTTTTAGAAGTATTTGATTTAGTTTCTAAGTGATTTTAAGCCCACAAAAATAGCCAAAATGTAATTCCGAATTTCGGAGTTTATTTGAATAAAATTATTTTAGGGTGCTTAATTCAAGGAAAATTTTCTCAAAAGTGAGAAGGGTGAGGAAGAAAAAATGAAGAACATAAATTTTGCGATTATTATATCCTTTTGGTTTGTTACAAAATTGTGGACAATATTTTCTTAGGAGTGAGCTAAGAAAACTTTTGCCAAAAAATAGACATCTTCAACCTCAAGATGGAGAAAATTTTCCTACTTCCTCTCCTATTTCTTCCTTCTTTTTGTAACTCTCCCGGTGTTATGGCAAATTTTCCTTGAAATCAAACATACCCAGTGTTTCTGTTTGTTTTCCCATATCTGAGATTCTAGAATGGATTTCAACAATTTGGATATCTTTGGAAGTTCAAGTAATTTCTTGGTAAAATTTAATTGTTTCTAAGGAAGTTTGTCAATTGCAATGAAAGGAGAGTGTTCAATTGGTTCGATCGAAGGTTATCTTCGCTTCCACTTCGCCCTGCATCACGAACTTGGAAAGAAAGAAAATAAAACCAAGAAACTCTTCAGTGATATTTATTTCACGGGCCATACAATAGGTTGGGAACAATCAAGAGTCCAACGCCTAGATGGTCCAGGTTGCAAACTGCTAGGATTTGAAGAGAAGAATAAGAATGTAAGGTCTTTAAATCTATAAAACCCTATAAGTGTGCTTTAGTAGACGACTAGGCTTCATTCATTTCAAATTTCTTCTGTAATAAAATAATAATAATAATAAAATAATTAAAATAAAATTAAAAAAATAATAATAATAATAATAAAATAGGCCTTCACATTTTATGTACAATGCAACAGTGAAAGAGAAAAATCTTGGTGCCACAACACTCTCATTTTTTTATACTTCTCCAATCTTGCCATGAAATTAGCAGCTTCACTAGATACTCTACATTATGAGAACAATAAACTACTCCGATTTTGTCAGCCACTCCTTTTATCCTGAAAATCACATCCTAACACTCTAAGTGGACTAATGTCTGTCCTAGTGACATTGTTCTCAACCCAACTCAACATATTCCGTATCTCCTACGAAGAATTTAAGAACATCTGCAACTCTAATGGTAGAATACATATGATTTTAACAATTTCCTGAACGTATTCCATGAAATACAAGTATCAGATTTGGTTTGTCTCAATTGGACACTTCACTTTTCCTTTTGTAGTAAGAATAGTCTCTACAATTTAGGTCAAACGAATATAAGTACTTCTATATAACTTAATGGAAATGATCTATTTTAGGGTTTTGATCTCGTAGTTTTATTTGTGTTGTATGTTTCTTTCCAAATTGACTGTGCGAGTTATGTATCCAAAACCCTCTCCTCATTTAACAGGATTTGGTCATGTGCTCATCATCCAAATATCCAAAATTCATAAAATATGTTGTTATTTCATAGTACTGGAGCAGGCCATCCATCTACCAGCTAATCACTAATCACAGTATCAACTTCACTATTATGCCAGAGGCGGCAGCAACGGCATCACTACTAGAGCACTGCCACTGAGTAGCTGCATACAGCACCTTCAACTAAATATCCATCCACAACACAGTTACTTGATTCGTTGTAGCAAAGATGGGAGCACCAGAGTGTTGCATTCATAGAAATCCAATAGACTCGAGAGGCAAAGTGGGTGTGTGGGTGTGTGGTGTTTGGGTAATTCCGACCATTTCTTCCCTCCAGTATGTGGATGATACTCCGATCTTCCTTGAAAAATAATTAGAGCATGTGGCTAACAGCCAATTTACATAGTTCGGTTTTAGTTAGGAGATTTCATAGGTCAGTTCAGTTTGGTTGACAATTTTTACTCAAAAGTTAAAACCAATCTGAACCGAACTGTATGCACCCCCAGATTACTCTGTGCTGAGGGTAGACTTAACCAACATTTTATATATGACATGTCCTTGTTTCAACTGTTGCAAGGATGGAACAAACTGTTAAGGACTTTCTTCAGATATGCAGTATGTGTGATCAATTAGAAAACTATATTTTGCTTTCAAAATAAACTATGGGGACACTTTGAAGTGGCATTGCGGCGTGTATGGTTGGGGCCATCTAACCAAATAGTCATGATTTGATCATCTCTGACTCAGTCATGGCTTCCCAGTCTCCTTCCATGATTAGAAACCTGCCTATTGAGGAACATCGTCCTCCTTTCATTGAGCCTGCATCCACCAATTACAAGCCTCCATAGAAATCTCCAACTACTTGGAAGCATGGCTTCATAAGTGAAAAAAAATCCGCCCAATTCTAATCAATCATTAAGAATTTTTATCTTGACCTGAATTTAATGTGGAAAATCACAATGGTCTTCAAAGTTCTCTGATTGAAGAAAAAAGAAGGGAGAAAAACACTAATAATAATAAGAATTTTTATCTTGCAAGTTTGAGGGGAAACTACACTTAGCCACCATCTCCTCAACTCGACTCTAACTACTGCTTGGAAATGGAAGAAGGTTTACCCACAGTCAACAGAAATATGAAAATGGAACTTTCATCTTCTCGCGACTAGAGTAACTTCCTCACAAATATTATAAGTTATAGATTCCAGAGCTTCACATATCACTTTGCTTGTCCATTATTTCTCATGACCTTTATACTTCCAATTTTCCTCCTCCAGCATATATTCACTAAGAACAATTTGGACTTCCTTCATAGCATTCTTTGAACCTACCACAATGTTCATTAAGTCAAGCTAAACATTGTCTTAGACTGGCCCTTATTGTTCAATCATTGCAATGACGGAACAAGTTCCTCACCCTATACACAAAAAGACGCCAACCCTTGCTGGCATATCAAGGTCACTCCAACATTTTCTATCATGACCACCCTTTAACAAGATGTTCAAAGAAACATCAAGCAAAACCACCCCTTGTGCCTTCACCGCCCTCCACGAATGGAAATTTAGCTCTAAACCCATAATTCTATTCCAACATGAGTATGCTAAAATTAAAAATATAAATGTTTAGTCGTCATCAATTCTTAATTCTTGTATTTTTATAACAAATTAAGTGCAGCTTGAACATTACAATGATCATTTTTATTGAAATCAAAAGAAGCCCATCATAAAAATGGAATCCAATAACATTACCAGCTACAAAACCAATCTAAACATTCAATAAAAATTACAACTTGCTTCAATATTCAGTGCCAAGGAGAAGAAACAAATTAGAAGAATTCAATACAATAAGGAAAAAAGAAAAAGAGAGAGAAACAAACCTTCTGGCACCGATAGCAGGTGAAGGGCAGGAAGTCGATGAGATGGCAATCTTCTACACTGCAGTGGTTTCCCAGATCAGGAAATTCAGGAGTACCCATGAATTCCACCAACAAGTTGGTTGAAAAAAATGAAGCTAGAGGTGGAGGGGAACGAGGTTCTCTTCTATATCTATATGTCTGTCTGTCTGAATCACTTATTTTTTCCAAGATCTCGAATGGGTTTGTTGAAACTTGTTGAAGGATCCTCCCTCCCAACCTATTTGTTGGTGTCTCCATTCCAGAAAGCTTCAGTACTGCCAATTATTCTATTTGCTTCTTTCTTCTGGCCTCTCCCCTTCTCAGATAAGGAAATCCAAATACTCCATTTTTTCATCTGTCCACCCTCCTCCTCAAGAAAAATATCAGTCTGAGACTTAAAAGGACAACAACAGTAGCAATTGGCATTTCACTGCTTCGTCCATGGGCTCGGTACTGAATGAATATTTCATTACATATTTTTCAATCTAGTAACCCGGATACTCAACCTAATATCCGATCTCTTTCATTTCATCATCACGACGGCGGATAATGAAACTCATTGTCATCCCTTTCGAGGAGAAAATCAAACAAGTTTTGCTTGGAAGGGTAGTCACAAAGCCCCAGGATCGAATGGCTTTTATGCATTCTTTTTCCAACATTACTGGGATATTGTCCAGAACAATGTCATTGAAGTTGTAGTAAAAATTTTTACTACACACGCCCTTCATCCCAAACTTAACGAAACATTCATTGCTTTGATCCTGAAGGTTAAGAACCTAGTTTCCCCAGACAAATTCAGACCTATTGGGCTTTGTAATGTTGTCTACAAAATTATTTCCAAGATTCTTGTCAATAGACTTAAACATTTTTTGAAGTCTATCATCTCTCCAAACCAGGGGGTCTTTCTCAAAGGTCGGTCTATCTCCGATAATGTCAACCTAGCACATGAATCTTTTTTTCAAATGAAACATTGCAAAAGGAAAAAAGCAATAATAGATGACCATTAAAACTGATATGGCAAAGGCATATGACCGAGTGGAATGGTCTTTTCTCCTCGAAATCTTTCGAGCCCTAGGATTCGCAAAAAATTGGATCGCCATGATCAATCAATGTATCTCTACGACATCCCTCCAGGTCCTCCTGAACGGCTCTCCTCTTGAGCCTCTCCTTCCCTCAAAAGGGTTGCGACAAGGTGATCCCATCTCTCCTTGCTTGTTCATTCTTGTAGCTGAAGCTCTCTCTCGCTTATTAACCCAAGCGGAATCTGATAATAAAATCAAAGGAATCAAGCTTAGGCGTCATTCCCCTTCAATCAGCCATCTCCTTTATGTTAATGATTTGATGCTCTTTTGTCAAGTTTCCCTAGCAGAAGCCCATGCAGTTAAGGATATTTTATCATCCTATTGCACTGCCTCGGGTCAAGTGGTCAATTTTGACAAATCCTCGATTTTTTTCAGCTCAAATGTTCACCAGCGCCATGCCCGTATGATTAATTGAATCCTAGGGTCTTGGTTCTCCTAAGGACAAATACCTGGGCACACCCCTTTTCATCTCTAACAAAAAAACCTCAGATTTCCAATTCTTGACCAACAAAATTAACACCAAATTATCTGCCTGACGAGTTAAGGTTTTGTCCCAAGCTGAGAGGACGGTTCTAATCAAGTTGGTCATTCACTCCATTCCGGCTTATACCATGCAAACTGTCACGCCCCGATTTTCGAAGAAAACGAAAATCCCAAAATCCACGTAGGATTATCCGTTTCCCCAAAACTCGGGACGCGAAATTCAATAATCAGTAGAAACATTTAGCAGCAACAACTTAAACATGATTTAATTATTAAAATAAATAAAAACTCTAACCAAGAAATTTCGACGTTGCTAGCCCTACTAGTGGAACTCCAGTAACGCTGCTCAAAAGTCTATAAACCTGAAAGGCTAATCGGCTACATTCCCAAAGGAATGTACCCAAGAAGCAAAAGCTCACTTGGGTCAGCAATAAAGCTGGTGTGAGTAAATCTTCATCCCAAAAATCAATAATTTCACACGTGATAAATATCAAGCTAAACACAAACAACAAACTATCACACCAATAGGTAGTTCCTCAACGAGGCAAAGGTGTCATGCAAGAAAACACAGTTCAAAGAATTTAGTTCTTTATCGAGGCCATCATATCATCATCCCAATTAAGTAAAATGCATTTACTTATACTTACACTGTAGAAGTTGACTATGGCAAATCTGACCTGCAGAAATATTTCATCCTGCATGAAAAACAATGTAAACGTAATTTATTCATTTTTATTTAAATTTGATTCATCTTTTAACGGATTGATCACTTAGACGATACCACATTCGCACCACCTCCGTGTCGAACATACATGCCAGTATGCCTCTCTCATATAAAGAAGAACTACTCTGTCATCCATGCCCAAGTGTGGACACATCACATACAGGCATGCATCACCGGATACTCCTAACTATATGAGTAACAAAAGCCACTATTGGGCTATCAATGCGCATAAAGTCACGTCACATTTTTTACGGAAAAATATCAAAGCCTATCTTAGGCATAAAAATCTACCTCATTTCCGCAAGACTAACCTGAAGGTTATTTTAGTTTCTCTATAAGAAATAGGCGCCCCACCTCCGCAAGACAACCCACAGGTTATTTAAGTTCTCTATAAGAGAGAGGAAATAATAAACAAAAGAGGTGTAGTAGTTCTAAGTAATACAATTCCAGGTGATTTAAATTTTCAGGAGTCAAAGTTTATCAATATCATTTATTTCTAATATTTCAAATTTCCTTCACAATGACATTTTGTCATTCATAAATAAATCCACCCATTCTTGTGGGGAAGCATAACATTTGACACATTGACAAATCATAAACAATTTCATCAGGATATCCTCTCATTGTTCTGAGGCAACCTACATTTCTCATATATAATCTTTTTGTAACAAAATGGGGAATCAAAGCCCATTCAATATAAAGAATTTTAGATTCGCTAACAAGTCAACTGGCATATAATACAATCATCCAAATTTATCTCATCAAAATATAAATCCTGACAAATTAATTTCTCAAACAGAATTAACTCAAGATTTTCATTCACAAACAATTACTTAGGACAAAATAATATATAGAGTATGAGACTCATAAGTTTAAGTGTAGTAAATCAAGTTTCTAAGTAAAAGCAAAATCATCCCAAAAACATACCCGACCGAACACATCCAAACCCGAATTCACAAATTTGCAAACACATGCAAATCAGTTTGCGCTACAAACACACGCACATAACCTCTCTATAACAAAACTCACTTTACTCCTCTGACTAGCTATTCATCGAAACCATTAAGATCTCAGAATTAATAACACAACATTTGAATTAGAGAAGTTCCAAAGCACCTCACTTCATTATGATAATCTGTTATTGCAGCCCAAATCTAACTAGCCTCATTATATATAGAGGGCTTGGGTGCAAATATTATACCATTTGGAGCTCAAACTCAAAACCTTGTAACTCTAACACCAAATATCATGGCTACTCTGAACTGAACCATATTAACTAACTACTTACAACTTCTTATTTGCACCTAAATGGACTACATCAGCATCTCCTTTTTCAGCAATTGACATATCTACCAACTGCCAACTCTTCAATGGGCTTGTCATGTCAGACATTCCACTCCTTATTGCGCCTAATACAATCCATCAAGTAATCTATCTTTACTTTAAGCAGTGTTTAACATATAAAAGCCAACATATATATGAACCCATACCCCTTTCAAGATATCAACATGCCCAACACAAATTACCAACAGAACCACCAAAAACAATCTAATGGGTAGGGAAGGATGATCTCTATGTGATCATGAATCAAGAACCGTACAACTAAAATAATCAACTTGAAAAGAAAACAAGAACTCAATTTCCCAAAGATAAGGCACCACTAATGCTTAAAACAACTAGTGACTTGAAAATAACATATAATCAAACAAGTGGATGGCATTTCCAGTTTCCAATTCACACAAAGTATATTTGATGTTCAAGATACTAAATATTGAAATCAGTGAATGGGTTTTGCTCTATTGATTTCATTCTTGTCTCAATTAACTTTATGTGTAAAGCTTAAACTCATACCTATAACTTAAATCAATTGAGGTGGAATTTCATGAAAGCAACAAAAATAATGACGGAGGTACTCATACGTCTAAAATACTTTATGATGCATGGTCTAAAATGCATCAAACCAAAACTAGTCCAAAGTGAGGATGCAACTCAGGAAAGCTAATCCGACCCCAGAATGAACTAGTCCATTATCTGGACTATTCAAAGTCTATATGGCTGGTGTGTCAGTCCATACTAAACTTTTCTTTTGAGAGACTCTCTGTCCTTCAATTTGCATATACCCTTCTGCCATTATAACGTTTAAACCAAATCACAAATCACATAACAAATAGAAATTTTGTAACTATTAAATGTAACAGACAAGAATATCAACAAAAAGAGACAGGAAGAGCTCTAACCATGATTAAACTGTATGCAATCCAACAAAATCAAAATAACACTCAATAATTAATTGAGAGAGGGGATTTGGAGAAACTCATCCATCAAGCCATCAAGCCTCGTCGTCCTCTCCTAAAAAATCACCTACAAACCCTAACACCACACCCTCTCTAGCCCGATCCATCATTGCCACTTCTTATCAATCGGCCACGCGATCTCTCCACCACCTCGCAATCTCTCCATTGCCAGTCACCACCACCAATATCATCTCCTCACCATCTCGACCTTCTTCTTTCACGCCACTGCTTCCCCAAGCTCAACGAGAGATAGAGGGAAGATAAAGGAAGGAAGGAGGAAGGAAGAGAAAGATGAGGGTTTGGAGCGGATAAACAAGTGGCAACTAGCGGACGCAAGAACCGCCATTGCTTGAAAATATGAAGAAGAGGATGAGCCCTCTCTGTTGCATAGAGGAAGAAGGAGAAAAGAAGAAGGAAGAAGGAAGAAATAAAGAAAAAAAAATTCTTTATAAGGTGGGTGGCTATTCGCCCCCACTGAACTTCTGAAAGCACCCACCTTCTAATTAAAGTCACCAAACAAAACCCTAAAATTTTGGAATTTAAATTCAATTAAATGTAACTCTATTTTATTTTATTCAAAATAAAATAAATTAGTTTTATGAAATTTAGGGGTGTTACACAAACCTTCCTCCTCCCCAATGCTATCACGAACCCCATTGATAAGCTTGCTAGGGACTTATGGTGGCACGACTCCATTGATTGTCATGTTCGTCATCTGTGCACATGGCAACGGATATGTTTACCTCATAACCTTTGAGGGTTGAACATTCCTTCTGCAAGAAACAAAAATCTCGCATTGATGGCCAAGAATGTTTGACAGCTTCTTGCTAGACCTTTACACCCCCTAACAACCCAGCTTACGACCATTTATTGTCAAAAGAAAACCCTTTTTCAAATGTGCAAGCCTCCGACCTCTGCATTTTTTGCATGGCATGGTTGTCTCACAGCTTTTCATGCCATCAAACATCATCTCCTTTGGCAAATCAGATCTGGGAAAGATATTAAATTGTGGCATGATTGCTGGGTTAAACCAGGATTCTCTTTGGCGGATGATCTCCCTAACCTCACATCTACCCATATTACCAAGATTTCGGATCTATGGCTCCCCTGCTCGGGCAATCGGGTTTCTTGGAATATGACCTTAGTTTAATCAACTTTTTCATGACCTGTTGCCAAGGATATACTGGACATCATTATAAGACCCTCAGATGACCCGGATACACTTACCTGGACCTTCGACAAAAGAGGTGTCTTTTCAGTTAAAAGTGTCACTAAATCCTTGGTTCTTCGAGATTTGGCTCTGACATCCTCCTCTCTTCCGCCCCTAGGCTCTCTTACACATAGAAAGATTGCTTGGGGTATTTGGAGGATCAAGGCACCGGCCAACGCTCTTTTTCTCCTCTGGAAATTATCTCAGAACATCCTGCTACTCTAACCAATCTCACCCGGACTCACATGTCTATCGATGACTGTTGCACTTTCTGCGAAAGTCATACAGAGGATGTCCTACATCTTTTTTTTTTTTTGCCCAGTCACACCAATGCTGGTAATAAATCCCTTTTTTTTCTCGCCTTTGTTTGGGATTCAGTGACAGCTCACCCAACTTCTAAGGATGAGATGTTATCTCAATTTACAACTGTCATCCTCTCCATATGGACCACCGTAATGATATCATATTTAGGAAAGCAAAATTTTTGACTTCCCAATTTCTTACCTCGACCCGACGTACTTGGGCACGTTGGCAGAAACAATGGTTTGCTACGCCTTAGCCGATCACCCCAGATACAGTCTCCCTACACCAAACCCTTGATACCGGTGTCACTGTTAATCCCCAAGGTCACCACCAGCTAGCCGACAGTTCCATCACCAATACCCAGGTTGCACGACTCTCTGTCCTTCACCAACAATTTCGAGCCATTGAAGATCACCACCTCAATGTCGTGTCTAGGAACTTGCACCCTTTCTCCCTGGAAACGGATCAGGACTTTGTTATTTTGACTTATGACACCAGTTTCCTTCCTCTTCTTAGGGTGTTTTGGACTTTGTGCGGTTGACACTCAGGGTAGAGTTCTTGCTAGGATAGCACAGAAGATTCAAGGGATGATCTATGACAGTACGATGGCAGAATGTTTGGCTGTGGAGGCGGCTCTTCTTTTGGTCCAGACCAAACAGTGGCAAAGAGGGCTTTTGCTAGGAGACTCTGGAGCTCTTCATTCCATTTTGCATTCTAGGGTAGCGGTTGTAGACTCTAATATCCACTGGATGTGGAAGCCAATCATATGTAATATTAAGACTTTGCTATCTTTTCTCCCCTTTTGGTTTTGTAACTATATTCCCCGTAACCTTAACAGCAAAACTCACCACCTAGCTGCCATAGCTGGGGATTCCTGTATTTCTATTTAATTTTAATATATTTGAAATCTTATAAATAAATTAAAACAAAAAAAAGGAAACGAATAATCAAACGGTAATATTTTTTTATTAATCCCTTGACCCGTCCGACCCCACATGGTGGTGGTAGGGTTTGAATCTTGGACTTTTGATTTCATTCGCCACATGTCTATTATTGAGCTGGTACCCACTATTTGCACTCACATTCCTCACAATAGCAACCCAACCCAATTTCATTTTAGCACCCCCGAACTTGTGTGAAAAATGAAAAATAAAATAATAATAATAACAATTTCGCATAAGTTGTTTTGGTTGTGCGTGCTATCGGAACATAGGGTCTAATGAAAACTTTCCAAGATCTATTGAATGTGTGTTTCACATAAAAGCATTGGTGCTTTGATCAATTCCCTGGTAAGGCATGTCTCTAGCCATGTCAAATTCGATAAGACTCATTTCCCTTTTGCTACTCGACATCAAGACACCACTTCTCCATCTAAGCCTGTGAAATCATAGGGATAAACTGTAGCTCAAAATTTGGAAAGTGAAAATTGTGGTTAACATCTCAGCAAGTCCCTACAATAATTGATTCTTTAATACAAAATAGATGTTACCAACCACTAGAATTGATTAATGCATGATAATTGTCACTTAACTTCTTGTAATGATCACAATGAGCTTTTCGAAACCCTCGAGGGTTGTTATGATTGACAATATCTGTATAATACCAATGTTTTTATTTGAACTTCATCAATACCACCTTATTCAGAATGTTTGTAGCCTATTGCCTTCACCAAAGCTAGAACTCATCTTTGAGTGCATACCTACTTTATGTTCAATTTTTGCAGACACGGTTGAAATCTTTGTTGAGAAATTTTGTAGAACGACTAGTGTGCAACCCAATTGTAGTACGAGTCAAACCCCTAACATAAAAAAATGGGTTGGCATAATCTTAGTATCATTACGTCGTTAGGTGTTCCCAAAATTTTAAATTTGTTCATTGAATTATGAAAAATCACGTAATGGAAATCTAAGTTGGATGAAGTTTACAATTTAGTGTTGCAATAAGAAATGAGATAAATAGGATGAATAAGGGGTTAAGCGTTTTAGGTCACATGGCTAAGCAAGGTGCCTTTCAATAGGGCGATAATAACCTAACTAAGACACACATATATAAGTAGGCTTGCAATGTCGTAGATGAGATCTTCTTAGAACACTAGCTATATAATATTAGTACATGATCGAGCTAGAAAAATGAGCGTTTAGTGGGAGGTCTTCCAAGGGCCCTCATGAGGTTGGCTATTTCTAAAACCTTAGCAACTTTTGTGCCCCTCTTGGCTTCAGCTGATGCTCTCCTTTCCTCCGCCTTTCTATTCGCTTTTGCTATCTCATTTTGCATTTTCTCAAGAGCTTTTGCCCTTTTATCTTCTAGTTTCCGCTGCACAAGTAAAAAAGTAATAATAATAATAATAAATAAGGTAAAATTTTGTTATTCCATTAAACATCATGCATAATGAATTAGTTATGATTTTAGGTTTTATTCGTGGCCATTAATCGAACAAAACATATATAGTGTATGGGGAAAAAAAGGTCTAAAGTTGTGAGGTTGGAAAGAATTTTTAGTAAAACTATCGTAATTAGTGATAAGGGGAGAGAAAGAGGGAGAAATGAATGTAGAACTTGAAAGTGAACATAACCTGCTTTCACTTTAAAACCCTCAAATTAAGCGAAAATCATTCAACCTAAAGTTCTTCCTTCTTTCTCTTTCTCCACAATCCTCTCATGTTATTTGTTTTTCGTGTAATTAGTTTCTTTAAGACTAAACGTACAAAATGTGAACAGAGAACCTTGTCGGGTCCAAAATGTTCATTTTCAAACCCTCAAATTAAAGAAAAGGACTTCAAAGTCTCCCCTAAGCTCCACTGCCATTAAGGTTAATAAGAAGTAAAACACATTGGCATCACAATTTTGGGTTTAGTTTTTGTGTCTCACCACACCTTTAAAAAAAATGTGAAAATTTGCACACTTTCATTCGTTCGGCTAATCAAGCCCTCAATCAAGAGTTTGATCAGACAGTCAAAACACTCATCTGAACAACTATGATTAACTTTCAATATTTTTTCTAACTTTTTTCAAATGTCTCCCTAATTAAATGCAAATACCAAAATTGTGTGACTAAAGTATTTGAAAAAAATAATAATTATAAAAAAAAAAAAAAAAATAAATCAATCAGGTGGCCAAACTGTTGAGTCCAACCACTCCACCCAATGTATGAATTCATGCATTTTTTTTTTTTTTTTAAGGATTGTTAGTTGCGATCAGTTCAATGAATTTTGTTCACCCAGCAGCTGATGAAATCACCTTAGTGATGTTCATGTACTGAGTGTTGATCTAGATATGTTCATCCTTCGGTGAAAACAAAATGGATTGCCTGTAAATATTAATAGACTAACTCAATCATTGGTAGTATTAGTAGTACCTCAACTTTCTTCATCCAGGAAGTAGACTTCTGGACCTGTTCACTCTCCCATCCACTGATGACTGCATCTTCTCTCTTGAAACGATTGTTAATCTTTGCAACCTTTGCTGTCTGCCATGCTGATATCTTGGTCTCGACCTCCTCCCGCTTCACTTGATGCATCATCATTTCTCCCCTACCTGCAATGTTGATCATCATGGAAGATGAGGAAGAAGCTCCACCTCCACTTCCAACTCCAAGTACTTCACCTAGACTGCTGTTGGTTCGCGGTCTTGGTGAGGGGAGAGGATCCCCTACTGGGTTATTACTATCCGGAACAATAGCCAACGGGTTCATCTCTTCCTCCTCTTCTTCCCCGATTCTAGTAAGGTTGTTGTTTCCATCCATATCATTGCTTCCATGATTAGCAATCACTGATCCTGCAACCACTAGAGCATTGAACTCTCGGCTCATGGTTGTGAAGTTCTCACTTGATGCTCCTTCACTACTTGACGATCTAATACTACTTGTTTCCCAGGGACGGGGATGGTGAAGATGTGGTGGGGGCGTTAAGGCATGGATCTCTCGAATGACTTGTTCATCGTCTTCAGTCCCATCATCTTCTGCTCCATGGTTGTGATTAGTAGGTCTTTGCTGAGTTTGATCATTCCACATGTCAGTCAAAATCAGCTCTGTTCCTAGTAGCTAGAGCACTGGAAATGGTGGATGTACTATATCAAGTAAGTGTTGATTAAGATATATAATGTTTGATGATTAATTAAGGAAGAAATGGGGGATTTAAGCCATACACGTACACCACCGGATGCAAAACTTTTAAACAATATGAGAATAAATTAAATAGATATATAATGAACAAAATAAAGTGTAGGAAACTTTATCACAATGATGACGTGGCATACATTAATAGTGCAAGTAAAGATATCCTTAGTTTGGATTAGGAGCATGCACCTGAGTGTATAGCATGAAATCTAAAAATTAAATGAGGTAAAATCGATTGGAATGTGAGGACTTTTGATCATCTGCACCATACGGCCGGGTGTAGAGAATGATACTGCCACACCAACTATATATATTTACCGAAATTCTAGCTGGCCTGGGTCAACCAGCGAGGTTGCTGCCTGGGGGGAGGGGGTGAATTTACACTTTTGCCCTCCTTTTTAACAATCTTTTTGGAAAAAGGTGTTTAAAAGGGGGGGGGGGGGGGGGCAAAAGTGTAAATTCGCCCCCCCTGCAGCAACCTCGCTGGTTGACCCAGACCAGGAAGAATTACTCATATATTTATGGTCAATTGACGTTTGCAGTCTGCACTAGTGTACCGTGTACGTATCATGCATGTAGATATATTAGAGCCATTGATGATATCTCATTTAAGGAACCCCATAGTAATTGGTTAATTGTTTCAAAACGAAAAGCCCCAAATAGATCATATTTAGCTCTAGCTTCAACTTAAACTTCTTGTACCTACCTAGGGATGGCAACGGGGCGGATTGGGGCGGATTTAAACAAATTCATCCCCGCCTCGTCAGGAATAACGGATCCACAAATTCGCCCCGCCAATCCGTTTATAAATTTATTTAAAAACCACCTCCGCCCCGTACGGATTGGCGGATATCCGCCCCGACCAAATATCCGTTAAAAAATTTATGTGTTATCCATCTTACTGTAAAAGATATCTCAGACCTCATAACAAAAAAATTACAAAAAATGTAACACTAGTAAGAATCCATACAAAAATTATAACAAAAAACCATACAAAAAAAAAATCAAACTAAAGAATATCTCTGATCTAAGATCGGGGAAGGGAAGGGAAGGGTGGGGAAGGGAGGGAAGAGGGAGGCGGGCGGGATGAGAGCTTCGAGAGGCCGAGAGCTTTGTTGTGGTTCTTTCGAAGCAGAGAGCTTCAACCCTTCGCAGATGGAGAGGAGACAGAGGCGCTTCGACCCTTCGCAGATGGAGAGGACACAGAGAGCTTCGAGAGGCGGCAGAGCTTCGCTGTGTGAGATTCGAGAGGCGACTCCCTCTCCCTTCCCCGCAGTGTGAGCGCAGTGAGAGGCAGTAGAGCATCACTGTGTGAGATTCGAGAGGCGGTTGAGAATGAGATGTGAGAATTGAAACGAGGGTTTATTTCCCATTTATAGATCAAGGGCAATTTAGTAAATTTATCAGTTAAACGGATATCCGTGGGGCAGATATGGCCAAATCTGTATCCGCCCCGAATAATAAACGGATAAAGTTTGGATATCCGTATCCGCCCCAACCTCCATACACCCTTAACCAAATCCGCCCAAAACGGGACGAGTGGGGTGGATATCCGTGAAAATTCGCTCCACTGCCATCCCTATACCTAGCTATACTGTAGCATTCATTTTTAGAGTGTGACCAGTACATGTGTTGATTTTAAGGAAACAGTGAGATCGAGTAGGTAGCTACAGTATTGATTTCAACCACACTACTGAATCCTGATTATATATACTGTAGCTAGCTAGAATCACCAAGTTAAATTATATTTAACAAAGTAACATTAACAAGTGTACATGTAGATTAATTCATGAGCATTTATCTCCACATTGTCGGCAAAAAACAGTTGATTAAGAAGAATCCACATAGTTAGGTGAGTAGAGAAAGCAACTTTAAATGCGTGCGTGTTACCTAAATAAAACATGCTACACCTCCAATCAATGCGTTACATGTGTTATAATTATGTTAATTTGGTAGACGTCCAACTTCATGTTCATAGATTTTTTGAATGGCAGTAGATTTTTGTATCAAATTATTATAAGTATGTAGTCCACATCAATGATATCTTTGTGTGGTGGATTTAAGGGGAGGGTGAGGGAGAAACTCAAGAGTTCATAGATTTCAATAGGGTTGATAAATTATAAATGAGAAATCATAGTCCCACATCGCCTAGTGTGGGGGGGGGGGCGATATATTATATATGTACGATGTTTGATCTACAAAGTACTACGTATTTTAAAACTGTACAACGTTGGGCTCTTGCAAAGGGGAGATCATAGCCCATATGTAGTGAGGAAAAAGCTCAAGAACCCATAGATCCCAAAAAACTCGACAAGATACAAATGAAATATCATAATTCGTACGAGATTGAACGCGTTTTAATGTTTGATTATTGTTATCTTTTTGTTCCACCAACTTAAAAACAAAAAAGGAAAAGAAGTTCATGAAGATATTATTAGGTGCTAATCTCTACTAACCAATGAAGGAAAGACAAATGTAGCTAAACAAGTCTACTACTTTTATGGTTTTGGAGTTATTTGGTGATGTAATGGAAGTATAGGAAATGGACTACAAGTGTCCCTCACCCACTCACAAAGAATTGCAAAGAATTAGAGTGTCGAGTGCTAATAATGTACGTGTTTAAATATATATCTGTTGTTTTCTTGCTTTCTTTAATAAAGGATTTAGCGCGTGAGGTCATTCGAAGATGATGGCATGGCAGACAACGAAAGAAGGTAGGAGAAACCAAAACAAAAGGGAAAAGATGATTAGAGTGGTTGATCGCATGGTTCATTTAAGTGATTGGTTATTGTTTTGATAAGAGGTTCACTCCGGTCTTTGTGTTTGTAGTAATTTGAATCAAACCTTATTGTTGGGATGTTGGAGGAATTCCATGATGCCAGCCTCCATTGTTTGCTTATTAGCTACTGTTTGGTTATGTACCTTTAAATGGAGTTGGGAATTGCACTCTACACTCCGGGTTTTCTCTGAGATGTACAAGGTTGTGTGCAAAGAATTTAAATACCGAGGCTTCGTACTAAAAATTAGGGGTGGACATTTTATTCTGCAATCTCGATTCCATTTCGTTCCGATTTTTTTCAAATTTTTTTAGGATTGATCAAACTCATCCCAATCTAGAGTGAGATGAAGATTTTCAATCTTGGCCATCCCATCATGTCCAAACTTATTTATTTAATATTTATTATTATTAATTTTAATCAAACTACTTTTCTAAAGGAAAGTTTAGGCTGTGTTGAACTTAAATCAAAACATCTACTGTTTGAAAATTTTAAAGCTTGATTTGGTACTCTTTGTTTAGATAGAAACTCTAGTTTAGATATTTTATGTCAAATAGAACCCATAAAAATTTATACTTTTTTTTATATATTAGATTTGTTATAGGACAATTATTTTTGTAGAAAATAAATACAAATGATGGTTTGTGATACTTTTGCATTATGCTAAAAAAATATTAAATAATGATTGCTATGAGAAGACCTGAACATTGTGGGCCCAATATATTGTATTTACACAAAAAATTTATTTTTTTCATAGGATAAAAAATATTCCCAAATGTTTTAACCTTGCTGAAATATTTCTATTTCTTTAAGTGATAACCAGTAATTTCACAATTATGCCTGCTTATTTTATTATTATTATTTTTAATTTAATCGTTTCTAAAATCTAGGACAAGCATGTGTTAATCATAATTCTTCTTCTTTATTTTGTCATTAAAAATTTATAAAAACCATCAGTAATTATTTGTTAATTTTCAAAAAATATTTATTTTTACTCAAAAATTTCGAGTAGGTGCAAATTCTTCCAATTTGTGACCTACCATACTATCTGTTATATAAATACATAAATGTTCTTTCCCGTTATGAATAGCAATTGTATGGTCGATCATTTTGGATATAATGGTAGATGCACAGGATCAAGTTACTATTATTTCTTTTTTTGTCCTTTGGTTGAGCTTCTCAAATTTTTTTGCTCTTGTGGAACCTATTTGCTCTTCAACGCTCCACGGATCAGCTGATCTGGACTCTTATTTAATAAATCAATTAACATTGGAATTGGATTCCATTTTCTCACGGAAAATGGCCAATCAAACAACCCTTAAGATTTTTTCTCCGAGAGCTTGATGATGTTTCAATAATAAGGGATTTGCAATCTATACATTCTCTTAAGATTTTGTTTTCCAAAACTTGATAATTTGAAGATTTTTAACCTATACAGATATTTTAGAATCAAGAGTTATAGGTTTTTGAAAGTTTTGGTTTCTAAAAAATATTTATTTTGATTCTGCCTCCTTTAGTTTATATACAACTCTATTTGTCCCCCAAAATAAAGTCTAATAAAATCTAACGCCCAAAATTGAACGGAACCGTAAAGTCAACCATGTTGACTCCTCTTGACTCAACTCGTGGCAAAATTGTCGTCACCCCAACTTAACCCCTGACTGCCAGTTCATTTTGAAAAGAAATAAAATTTGCTACGTGTCATAATCTCCCCTTCAAAATCACGATTGAGACTTGCCTCCAAATGAGCCATTGTAACTTCTACTAATTTATATTCTCGAGCAGATTCAAGAAAGAGAATCAAAAGTGAAGTAGTTGGTCGTCCATGATGGGTGGTTGAATGAAAGGGAAGGAAAGAATTGTTTTAACCATGTCCAAACCAAAGGTATGCACTCATCTTCACTCATCCTTCTTCTCAAAAGTGCTACCATCTCTACAACCCACCATCCCCTCTTCTCCAACCTCCCTCTCATTGTAACCCACTATCGACTCCAAAAACTTCTCAATCAACCACCGCACCACCACCCACATGCATATGAACCCGATGATACATCAAAATGGACCGTCATTATAGCCATACATGTGGCATGAAACATCCATCACAAGGATCAAGTACCACACCTATCAGGCCTGCTCATAAAATTCAAGAAGGTAAAACCAATTATAAAAGCCCAAACAGGGCCCATCAGAAGAAGTAATTGTGGCCAAAATTCGGGCCTGCACGAGTTCTCTCATAAATAAGAGGAATGTTACGTAAGGAAAGAGTCGTGGAAGGAGTTACACCTCCACGAACACCTCTTCATAAAAGAGGAGACTGTTACAAATAACATCTTTTTTCATTGCGCCTCACATGCTTAAATCACGCAGAGAATTAACCGCAACCATTATATAAGGTAAAGGGAACAATTGACCAAGATATGCAACTTTAACTGAGGTTTGTCCAGATTTACTTCCTTCTTGAAACAGAGTTGTTGACTTAAGCTCCTTTGGCCACCAAAAAGATGGTCTTTGGCAGTCTAACATCTGTTTTGCAGGTCAAACTCACAGGAAGACGAGATTTGGTTGCATCAGTTTGGCGCCGTCATTGGGGAACGACAAGTTTCCTTTCTAAAAAGAATTCCACGGTGAAAAAGCTCACAAAAAATTCGATCAACGAATCGACGGGCTGTTAGAATATATGGCACACTTTACAGATCCTCAACCTAGTGACAATCACAATAACCCTTCTACCGGCAACACTATATCGCAATGACCATCGGGCAAATTGCACCCGACAATCAAGGCCAACAGCATGCAATTAGGGATGGCAACGGGGCGGATTTGAACAAATCCATCCCCGCCCCATCAGTAATAACGGATCCCCAGATCCGCCCCGCCAATCCGTTTATAAATTTATTTAAAAACCACCTCCGCCCCGCCCAAATATCCGTTAAAAAATTTATGTGTTATCCATCTTACTGTAAAAGATATCTCAGACCTCATAACAAAAAAATTACAAAAAATGTAACACCAGTAAGAATCCATCTTAACACCAATAAGAATCCATACAAAAATTATAACAAAAAACCAGACAAAAAATTACAAAAAAAAAAAAATCGAACTAAAGAATATCTCTGATATAAGATCAAAGATCTAAGATCTAAGATCGGGGAAGGGAAGGGTGGGGAGAGGAAGGCGGGGAAGGGAGGGAAGAGGGAGGTGGCCAGGATGAGAGCTTCGTTGTGGTTCTTTCGAAGCAGAGAGCTTCGACCTTTCGCAGATGGAGAGGAGAAAGAGGCGCTTCGACCCTTCGCAGATGGAGAGGAGACAAAGAGCTTCGAGAGGCGGCAGAGCTTCGCTGTGTGAGATTCGAGAGGAGGCTCCCTCTCCCCTCCCTTCCCCGCAGTGTGAGCGCAGTGAGAGGCGATAGAGCTTCGCTGTGTGAGATTCGAGAGGCAGCTATGAATGAGATGTGAGAATTGAAACGAGGGTTTATTTCCCATTTATAGGTCAAGGGCATTTTAGTAAATTTATCAGTTAAACGGATATCTGTGGGGCGGATATGGCCAAATCCGTATCCGCCCCGAATAATAAACGGATACAGTTTGGATATCAGTATCCGCCCCAACCTCCATACACCCTTAACCAAATCCGCCCCAAACGGGGCGAGTGGGGCGGATATCCGTGAAAATCCGCCCCACTACCATCCCTACATGCAATAACTCAAACAACCTAAACATCCGGCAACGCCGCTATGGACCCTCGGGTAGATTTGCTTATGATCCAAATGAACCACATGACAAAGATGTAGGAAAAACTCACTTAAGAGTGCATTCAGTCAGCCGACCCCATCCAAGCGCCGCCCCAGCAAAACTCCACCAACCGAACTCGAAAAATCGACGAAGTTCCAACATAACCTCAACAGGGAAATCTCGAAAGCAATGAATTTCCCTAGGGTAAGACTCCACAGAGCGACGGAACACTTGCTGAAATCCCGTTCAGAATCGGAGTCACGTATCCCAACATATTGTACAAACTAGCCAAGCCACTATTCTCTAACACCCTCATGATAACTCTCATGCCAAAGAAGTTCACTCCACCAAAGTTCTAAGTATATGATGGCACCACCGATCCAACAGATCATTTGAGACATTTCCACCAGATGATGGCGTTGAAGGAGACTAGGGAGTCAATCTTGTGCATAACCTTTCTAACTAGTCTTACCTCCACAACAATGAACTGGTTCAATAGCCTACCACCAAGGTCAATAGACTCCTTCCAAGCACTAGCCACCGCCTTTATTACAAGATTCATAGGAAGTCAGCGGATGAGGAAAGAATCACACTACCTTCTCCACATCAAACCAAAACCCGAAGAGACGATAGGGGAATATGTCATTCATTTCACTAACGAGCTGACGATGATCAAGGGATGCAGCAATGACATGGCCACCGCTACTTTCACCGCCTGGCTGTATAGATGCCTTTTTTTATGCTCTCAACCTTGAACCCCCAAAAAGCATGGCGATCCTGTTGAAAACAGCCCGAAAGCACATTTCTCTCGAGGAGATGAAAGCTATTAGGAAGAAAAATGACCAAGAAAGGGAAAATCACTCAAAGAAACGGGAAAAGAGGGAGGAAAGAAGGAGACTGACAGACCCCGGAAGGATAACATTAAGTCACAGAGACATCGGAATGGCGACAAGACCAAATCCAACCAGCAAGAATCCAGGAAGTTGCGGTCAGCAAGGCCCAGACACGAGCGGGTAACAAGTGTAATGAAAAAGACATACACAACCTTGAAAACGAGCCAGACCAATATATTGAAACATATGGTGAAATGGGAAGACATCAATTGGCCACTCTGAATGAGAGGAGACCTAGAAGGAATAGACAAATGCAAATATTGTTCATTCCATAAGGATCACGGGCACGATACCAAAGACTGCTACAATCTAAAAGATGAAATTGAGCATTGGGTTCAAAGAGGACGATTCGACGAATTCATCGGAATGCCAAACAAGCAGCTCAAAGGAAAAGAAAAAGCAAATATCACTACGGGGTCAAAAGAACATCCCAGATAACTAATATACGCCCTACACTGCATGGTCGGAGGAAACAAAACGATCAACCCAACTGAAGAAGTAGCCAGAAACATCTCCCACTCGAGCTAATTTATATCAAAGTAGAACTAACGCCAAACAAAACCAGACGAACCATTTTACCAATGCACAGTAAAAGAACGTGGAGAAGCTTGCATCAATCAACTAACACAATTCAAAGACCCTACTAACGGATACAAGCCCAACCCGAGTTACCAACGACGAAATTGATGGCAACAGACTCGATTAAATTTCGGCAGTTGATGCCAAACTCGGTGCTGATGTGAGCATGATTGGAAATTTTGGCGTTGATGTGAGCATGATTGGACAATTCGACGCTGATGAGAGCATGATTGGACAGTTTTGCGCTGATGTGAGCATGATCAAACAAATCAATATTGTTCAGAATCAGAAAACTTCTCGAATCCATTAGCTACAATAACATGTCCAGCGAACGACAAAACATAACCAATATCAAATTTGCCGACTTGAAGACATAGCCAATACGAGACAACAAAGACAAAACAACACGAGGATCGACATCAACTAAGCAAAGGTCAGGAGAACAAAGCAAATCACTCTTCAATCTAGCGTAACTTTTCAAGAAGTACAACCGTTAGGTTGGGTCAGAATATCAAGAAAGGAATATCAATAAAATTACAAATTCGGAATCCCCATCTTACGCATGGACAACAGGATAAAGGCATCAAAACTCCACCATACAAAGCAATCGACATATCAAACTAAAAGAAATCAAGACACAAGTCAGATATATAACAAACTTTTGGTCTGATCAACCATGAAGTAAAAGTTGGATGAACGAGTCAACTTAATTCAAAGAGCTTTAGGTCGACAAGTATGTCAAAACAACAAAGTAAAAGTTGGACAAACAAATCAACTTAATTAAAAGGCAACTTCGGATTGACTAGTATGTCAAACCAACAAAGTAAGAATTGGACGAACAAATCAACTTAATTCAGAGAACTTCAGGTCAACTAATACGTCGAACCAACGAAGTAAAAGTTAGTCAAACAAGTCAACTTAGTTAAAAAGCAACTTCGGGTTGATTACGTCAAACTAACGAAGTAAGTGTTGGACGAACGAGTCAACTTAATTCAGAGAGCTTCAGGTCAACTAGTACGTCGAACCAACGAAGTGAAAGTTGGACAAACAAGTAAACTTAATTAAAAGGCAACTTCGAGTCGACCAGTACGTCGAACCAACGAAGTAAAAGTTGGACAAACAAGACAACTTAATTAAAAAACAACTTCAAGTCAACTAGTACGTCGAACCAACGAAGTAAAAATTAGACAAACCAATCAACTTAGTTAAAAAGCAACTTCGGGTTGACTACATCAAACCAACGAAGTAAGAGTTGGACGAACAAGTCAACTTAATTCAAAGAGCTTCGGGTCAACTAGTACGTCGAACCAAGGAAGTGAAAGTTAGACAAACAGATCAACTTAGCTAAAGAACAACTACAGGTCGACTAGTAAGACAAACCAACTTTCTTCATACAACTTTGGGACAACCATTGCAAAGTAAAAGTCGAGACGAAATAGTCAACTTGCTCAAATAAGCCCCAACACATCTAGAAGAAAGGGTAAAGCCAACCCATTCCTAGGAAACCAATGCGTCAAAGCACGAAAATAGCCATAAGGGAATTTGAGTCAAGAAACTCCAACATGATAAAAAATATAGTCGTAAAGACCCCCTAGCCGGTCAAAAAAATCAAAATGGAGATACGCAATACAACTCATGTCAACTACGACTTGCCTAAAAAAGGTACAAGCAACACACAACGACTCGACAAGATAAATTACGAAAACATCCAAATAAGAATACAAAGAAGATAAGCTATTTTCATTAATAACACTATTATACTACATCCGGGGAAGAAGATGAAGAAGTAGGACGAGAAATAGAGGTAACCACAACATCGTTGGCAAAATCATCTGCGTGAGATGGCGAAGCTCTCTTTTCGGAAAGAGAAGGAAACAATGGTTCTTCAACCACTGGAGCGCTCGAAGGGTCCGGGGCACTTTCTTCACCGTCATCATCTTCAAATGCTTGATCAACCAATTGGTGGTACATAGACAAATCCACACCGAGCCCCTCGATATAATCAAGAAGCTCAACTCGCCCATCAACAACTCGCTTTCGATCTTAAGCCTCCACAATGCGAAGCTTGTCCTTGGCAGTAGCGAGTTGAGTTTTGGCCACAACAAACCGTCTCTCAGCGGTGGTAAGCATAACGAAAATCTACCTTGACCTTGTCGAGCGCTGCTGCCAACTGTTCCACCCGTTTCTCAGCAATATCACGATTGATAGATTGCTCAATCACAACATGTGAAGCATCATAAGCTGCCTTCTCAGCGGATGGCTCATTTTCCTCATCATGTAAACGGGCACAGACCCCATCCAACTTGGTCCTCAAGGACTTGAGCTCAACTACAGACTTATCCTGCGCACTCTCTGCTTCGATCAAAGAGGCCCGAGCAGCCCCAAAACTTTTTTCCGACTTTGTGCATCGTGCTTTCAACACGTTGAATTGGGAATGACGTGAGAAAATACCAGCAAAAGTGTTGCCAACTTTCTCTCCAAACAAGCCACCTGTACAAGTAGTGCAAGTAGCAATTTCTTCAACACGGGATTCAGTAAGCAAGGTCTGATCCACTTCGTTCATAGTGTACAACCCACTACACTCCAAGATATCCTCAGAGAGAAATGCCTCCACAGGGAACTGAGAAAGCTTCAAGAATTGGTCGTTGACCCTCCGCTCTTTCGCAGTCAATTGTAGATCCTTTCGTTTGTTGAAAATTCGGAACGACCGCAAAATCATACGACCTCCCAATTGGAAGTAGCCAGAGTTAAAAGAAGCATAAAACCAGGACCTCGACCTATCTCGGATGTCATTGTTAAGCTTCGCGAAACAGGCAGGATAATGGAGGAAGCAAATATCCTTAGTCACCATCAGACCAACCACCGAATGCAGAACTCTCACAGTCAAAGGAATGCCAGATAAAATAGTCATCACATAAGAAAAAATCATGACCCTCCAACCATTAGGACCCATTTGGGTTGGAGGAATGCCTAAAAAATCCAGACACTCCCAAAACAGCTCTGAAACTTGGAATTGAAGTCCAGAGGAAAACATGCTCGGATACAGTGCAACGTACATGGACCTTGGATGACAAGGACTGTCATTTTATCTAGGCAAAATAATCTCAAGGTTCGGTGGAAAATTATAGTCAGAACGAAGGTTGTCCAACATCGTTTGAAAATCTTTTTTGGGTGAAAAATAAGTTTCACAAGTAGCTAGCGGCTTACCACTTAGTTTATCGCCAACAAACATCATTAAGGAATGGAAAAGCAAAAAAGAACGAAGGAGACGGAAAAAGAAAAGAACCCTAATTTCAAAGACAGGATAAAATGGAAAAACAAACCCATCATGCCCCCTTTTATAGAGCCAAGCAACGAAGGGAATGCTCATGGGATAGCGTGTGAAATATGATGGCTATCCGAAACCCAAAAATGTGCCCAAAATGAACAGGTGAGCAAGAAATCGAGACAACAACCCACCAAAAGTTGCTAACAACATTAAATACAAGGCAATGATGAAATTGAAAGACCAATAATCATGAAGTTAGTAGTCGTGTCAGCATACCCACTAACTAAGGGGGAGTAGCTGATGATATATTAAAATAAACCATCAGCACAGTATACACATGGCAGGAAACATCCATAACAAGGATCAAGTACCACGCCAACTCATAAAACCCAAAAAGGCAAAATCAATTATAAAAGCCCAAACAGGGCCCATCAGAAGAAGTCGTAATTGTGGCCCAATCCGGGCCTACACGAGTTATCTCATAAAGAAGAGGAACCCTACGTAAGTAAAGAGTCGTGGAGGGATACGCCTCCACGGACACCTCTTCATAAAAGAGGAGATTGTTACGAAGAACATCTCCTTCTGTTGCGCCTCACATGCTTAAGTCACACAGAGAATTAACCACGACCATTATATAAGGTAAAGGGAACAATCGACCAAGGTATCAATTTTAACTGAATTTTATTCAGATTTACTTGTTTCTTCAAACAGAGTTGCAGACTTAAGTTCCTTCGGCCATCAAAAAGGTGGTCTTTGGCAGTGTAACATCTATTTTGCAGTCAAACTCACAGGAGGACAAGATTTGGTCGCATCAAAACCTATTCAACCTAACCCCCTCTCACATCACTATAAATCCAAAATGCCACGACATAGCCCCTTTGATCTGACACGACATAACATGTGAACAAAAAATTGCGAATAATAAAACTTCCCTAAACCCAAACCTATTAATAACATGTCGGTGTCAAAAAAAATTGAACCCGAACACATTATCAAGTCGATTAGGCAGATTCGGGTCAAATTACAAGGCTATTAAACCTCACTAGTGTGTGGACGCACTCTATGTGCGCGTATATTCATTTTTTTCTTAATAATTTTGTAAGGTTTCAATAAGTGCAAATAAAAATATTAGTAAATTTGGCAAATGAAAATATAATCAGGAAAAAAAAGTACAGTAAAATAATTTGAAAATATATAACAACAATAAGTATCTTAAAACTATAGCAATATTAAGAATAAAATACTTAAGCAGTTTTTTTTGCTGAAATCCGTAGGCACTTATATTAATAATTAGAAACTATTAGAACCAAGTCTACCGACACCAGACGCCAAGTGATGAGCCTTACTATTAAAGTCCTTAGATATATTACATTGCCAAAAAGGAAGCAGAAGAAGCAGGCGTTTAATATTACAAATAAGAGGGTTCCAGACCAATGCATAGAAGGGTGGCATGGTCACCAAAATAAGAGAGTTGCTGAGTGTCGCCATTCTGGATGAGGTCAAGAAGGGTCGCATGGTCACCAAAAAGAATTTTGGTCCTCCGTCTCTGAGCCTGAATGAGAAACAAGGCCGCTTCAGCTGCGTATCCTTTCGCCATAGTGTTGTCAAAAACTTTGTCGCATATCTGATAGGCAACAGAATCCAAAAGATTACTAGAAAGGTCAGTTGCTGAAACTCCAATGCCTCCTTGCTTAATAGAATCAAAGAAGCAAGCGTCAAAGGTGAAAATAATTGTATCCCTGTCTAGGCAGAGTGGAAGTGGCTGAAGAGGTTAGCTTTGAGATTAAGCCTATGGGTGCGGGCTAAGCGGGTTTGATCCTGAACAAGTTGTGGTGTTGTGGACACAATGTCAGGGATAGGGATCTCAGAGGCAAGGGCCAGAGCTATAGAAAAGCAAATAGCAAGTTGATTGTCAGTGGTTGTTGTGTCAAAGATTTTGGGATCAAGTGAAATGAAGGAGGGTTAGTATCTGACCTGGTAACGAACCATTGCTTGTACCAAGACTCTTAAAGATTATGACAATGGGACAAAAAGGTGAAAGGGGATACCTTTGTATTGTTGAAAATAATTTGATTGCGTTAATGCCAGATAATCATAAAAATGGCGGTAAACTCGGAAAGCATCTCATCAGACTTCATAATATGGGCCTTAGCAGAATCCCACATTAATTTGAAGACTCACAGAACGGAGTGAAAGTTGAGGTTTTGGGCTGCCCAATTAATATGAAGAAGAGAGAAGAGGCAAAATCGGGAAATGATGGGGCAAAGGTTAAAAATATGGATCACATCTTCCTTCTAGGCATGGCAAAAGGTGCATCTGTCATTAATAGGGATATGAATCCTCACAAGATTGACTCTTGTGGGTAGCAAATTTCGGCTAATCTTCCAAAAGAGAAATAGAACACTAAGAGGGGCTATAATTCTCCAAATGGATCTCAAACGTTTAGAGCCAAAGGTGGGAGGGGCTAACCGAGAAGTAGACATTTCTAATTGACCTATAGTGAAAGCTCGAGTGACATTTTTGACCGAAAAAATCTCATTTGTAAAAGGTCCAGAGTTTGTTAGAGAGGGTTGTGGTCCGGATTAAAATGTATTGCATGTTCCGAACCATCGAAATCAGAAAAGGAGAGTTGAAAATTTTCACATTCCAGTGTAGGGACCTCCAAGAAGAGCAGTCCACAGATCCCGGGTAGATCTGATAAAAGGGGATCGTTAGGGTCCGGGACACAGTCCGCTAGAACAACATCAGGTTTGATCCAACAGTCTATCCAGAAATTGATTTGATTTCCATCCATGACTTGCCAAACAAAAAAGTGTTTATTTTGATAAGGGCAGTGGGAATACCCCTCCAAGCGAAAGAAGCCAAAGAAGGGAGTTTACCAAACTGGAAAATACTTTTGGATCAGAAATAGAGCAACTTGAATTGACAGGTGCAGTAGTGTTGATGAGAGGAGATGACATTCCAAATGTTTTGCCAATAGAGCAAGATTTTTGTTCCGACAAGAAGGAATATTAAGACCCTCGAGAATTCGGGACAGACAAACCCAGTCCCAAGTACAAAGATGTTTGGCCTTATCATTTGTCTCCCCATTCCACTAGAATACCTAGCCAGTTGGTCCAATTGTTTTCAGGCAGAGCAAGGCAGCAGAAAAGTTTGCATGCTTAAGCTGTTATTGTCCACAATTTAGTAAAATGAAAGTGACTAATTTTTTAATGCAAGAATGATTAATTTTGAAATTATAGAAGGTTTAGACGGGGTTGTGTTTGTTACTTTGTTTATTTTGGTGGGACTGGGACCTACTGCTGAGCTCATTTGATCCAACATGTATATGTTCTATCTGTCGATAAATCTCTAAGATGATCAAATGGTTCATAATAAAACTCCTCAATTCAATTCGTCTTCATTTTCTTCTACAAAATTATGTCTATAAGACCATCGCCAATGATAAAGGATGTATAGGGATAAAATTTATCCATACAAAAAATGGATAGTTTTCAGGTCGGATGGTTTGTATCCGACCTGCAACAACTAGTTACTATGTTTGCATATATAACTCCGTTCAAACCACTTTTCACTCTTGCAATTATCTCGTAATGGTAGCATCTCAACCAATCTCGCAATGTAAATCTAGGGTGCCTAATTGATCTCAACTCTTACTGCAAATGCACAATTGTCTATTGAGTTAGAAACCAGCAAGCACGAGCCAAATCCTACAAGGAGGGCTAATATTTAAAAACCAATTTTGTAAATCGACTTATACTACTTAAACTAGTTAGAACAAAGATTTTTTATGAAGAATCCTAAGATAGAACAACAATGTATATCTACCTAAGATGATAATTTAAGAGAAGATCTCGGGGCTGTAGAGATCACCACCATGGATTGATAGCTTCCCTTAGCTACTCTTGAGTTCAACCTTTTCTAATTCACTAGTAATTGATTAACATTAAGTTTTTGTCTTGTATCTCTTCCATTAAAGACCTCTTAGAAGGATCAATTTCATTCACCTTGTCAATTGGAAACTTGTTAGTAATTGTAACCAAGCATGACCATCTTTCTTTCTTTCTATTTTATCACATATAGTTAGATATGTTTAACACTAAATGGGTTTAGGTAGTCATTATTCAAGCTCTACAGCACATGTTATGAAATCAGATTTAGTTGATCAAATATTCCTTGGAGTGTTGTACTTCCTCTTCTGCCATTATGATTCAAGTAGTAACTGGTGTCAATTTGAGGCATTATGTTGCTTTCGGTATGCAGGATGCTCACCATTCTATTATGGATGGTTGCAAAGTTATTGTGGATTATAATCAACAACAACTAATGCCAGGATGGATTCCACGTAGGTTAGGTAGTTAAAATTTCTATTTTCTGTAAACTTTTTGTGTTGATAGATCACTTTTTGACTATTTTTAACAGGAGGCCTTGATGGTAAGAAGGAATTTGTTCACCTACATTTTGGAGGGCGAGAGAGACCATTTCGAGCTCATCTGTATGTACGCCTACGTTTTAACTTTACATCCATAACAATTTCGTTGATGATACCAATATATTTATTGAAAATGCTTTCGTTATTATTAGAGGGTTTGCTACGTAACCTTCTTGGTTACTGCTTTCACTCTGGCAAGATAAATAAATAGAAGGTTTTAGGCCGAACCTGATAACGTAGCTTTCAAGAGAACTCCCTTTAACCTGATCGAGGAGCCAGTATCCCGATGATGAGCGTGGTGGTTGATTCAAGACTTAAAGAGAAGAGAATTCCAAATGTCAGAAGTTAACCCTCATCAAAAAATAGATGCTACGAGTTAGTCAGTCAAATAAGCAACAATAGAGGTCCAGTAAGAACCTCTGCATAGAAAAGGTTATTTTGAGTGAGCAGATCACTACAACACAAATGCTCATTAATAGCATATGACAATAGCATTTTTTCATAAAGTGCTATGAAAAAGCCAAACTTGGTTCAATTTGTATCATTTCTTCACATTGTGAAATGCTATCAAAGGCTGGGCAGAAATTGTATTTCGATGGGCGCCAAAGTGCCCGCTCAATCAAAAAAAAAAAAAAAACAAAGAAAGAAAGAAATGAAGGAAACAGAAGCCGAAGTGAATTTGTTTCTCTGTCTTCTTCTCCTACTTCTCTCATCTCCCTCTCCCTTCTTCTCTCCCTTTTCGATCGCTTTCCCTCTCCGATCGCTCTCCCTCTAGCTGTCAACCCCCTCTCCGACTACCTGTTTCACCGTGCTCTCCCTCTCCAACGTGCTCTACTTCTCGCCGTGTTCACCTCTCCATTTCTGGTCTCTTATTCTCAACACACTCACTCTCTCTTGCTTTTCTTTCACCGCAAACCCTAACAAAAAAAATTTTGTATCAGTTTTTGAAGTAATGGATGTTATGGATTGGTAGATTGAAGCCTTTGAAGGATCAATTTTTTCAGATTGGTAATTTTCAATGTTTTTAGGGGAGAGGAATTGTAATTTTTTCTTTTTCCTCTTTGATTTCCTTATTAGAGTATTAATTTGGTTGAGTTGTGTTGTTCTTCAATTTTATATCACAGTGAAGAAACATGGAAATTTTTTTAAGGAAGACAGGATGTGTATAATGTGCAAGGGCATTTAGTTATGTTAAAGCTTTTTTGATTTTTTTTTTTTTTTTTTTGGTTGACAAAATTGCATTTTTAATGTTTGAGACATTGTAAACAAAGTAATGTTTTTTTCTTTTCAAATTGACTATATTTGGAAGAAATGACTTTTTCGCATTATTATGTACAAGTGTAGAAAACAGGCTAAAACTGGTGTTGTGGAACATCTCATCACACCACTGACTAATGAAACAGTTGAGCTTATGTGGTCTGTGACACTAACAGGAATGTGCGTCTACATTATATGAGTTAACACATTTGTTGTAAGTTTTCTGTGTCTCCTTTAGTTAAGAAGGATTTGCATTGATGTTGCTAACATACTTTTTGCGTCATTACTATTGAACTGAAATAGGAGGAACTCTTGCTCTTGTATGAACAAGTCTCTTGGATGAAATTTACCCTTTACAGATCACTTAAAATCGACTCTAAGTTATTCTTCTACCAATCTGGTAAAATCTATATTTATTGTTAAGATAAAGAATCCTTGTGCACAATCATCTAATTCAATCCAAGAACAATTCCACACTCTAATGTGTCATTGTCCTATCAGTAAACAAAGTAAAGTCTTCCCAAGTTCATATAGAGTTTCCCCAAATAATAAAGTAGTACGTTATCCTTGGCAATGAATTTTTCCATAGAGAAGGTAGTTCCAACTTCCAGGTACTAAGATAGCAAACAATTCTGTCATAAACGACCAGGCCAAACACTGAGATCGGGAATTTTTCTTGACTGCATTATAATTTTAAGAACGAACCTCCCCCCTTAAGGGTCGGACTTGTCAACTTTTCAATCACTGGAATCAGGGATTGAAAAAACTTAAAAAATGTTTTGAAAGGAAAGAACTCTCCCCGGATGACATCCCATAGGATCATCAAAAATTGTTCTTTCGGTCTGTTTATATTTGGATGGTTTAATCTCCTTTTATTGCAATGTTTCTTGTTTTTATGCTTCCCTTGGATAGTGAGTGTCTCACTCACTTTTGACTTCTCTACGATCAATAAATTTTTGGTTTAAATCCCCCACAATCACAGTATTCCTCATCTTTTTCCTCCCTAACACCTCCAACACCAACCTCAAGTCCTCCTCATTTGAATCTGACAAAAGGGTCTTCTTAGGTGTGGAAAATAAAATTTGGTTTTGGTCAAAAGAGCAATTCAAGAAATGGGTCTGCCAGAAACTTGTGTGAGGAGGAGTCTCACTAGAAGTAACAGAGTTAGGATTACTAGTAGTATAACATTGAAAAATAGAAGAAGCTGATCCAAGTTGTTCTTCACATTAGTACTAGGAAACCCAGCGTCACTCGTTACTCTACTAACACTTGGATCATCCAAGATAGATATAATGAGTTGCTCCAACTCAACCTTAATAGCCAATAAAAGTTGTTGTTGGTGTTGTTCAATGCACCCTCTTCTCTGATGTGTTTGAGCTCTTTTGATGGCAGCAATGAGAGCATTGGAGAGTGAAGGCTGGCCATGGAGATGGGGAAGTTGGGAGTCTATTAAGAGCCACATTGAAGCACAACTCCAGTGTTCTACATTGAAGTGGATGCGACAACGAATGCGGGTGCGATTTGAGACATGCCCTTCTCAACATACTCACTCTTGAACTGAGTAGAGTTGCCGTGACATGGAGTGGGGTGACCTGAGCATGGCCTCTCCTCCTTGCCAAACTCAGGGAGTGTTTGAGAACAGAAGTAGCCTCTGATGTTAAATGTGATTGCCATACACTAATGCATAATTGAAGTAACTATATATATCTTCAGGAATCTATTTGTAAAGTGATTCCTCTCTTTATTGTATTTGTTTTGTTTGACTTGTTGTTAGAATGTGAACACCGGCTCACAGAAAATGTGCAAGTTGTTGGATGTTAGTGGTTCGGGACAAGTAGTTGTTGAAGGACGTTGGTCTTCAAATGATCCAAATCAGGTTGTTCATCACATTCCCTTGGGTCCTAATGCTATTAAAGTTTGGGTAGATAGTCCAAAAGTTCCTACTGCATCTCTTTGGAGGCCTACATCTGAGCTGGAATTTATTGAAGAGGCCATTGGTACTGCAGTAGCATGGCCAGCAGACAAAGTTGTTATGATTTAGAGCTTCGGTAAGCAGTGATCGAGACTTGTAATATATATTTGAATGCCTGAATGAATATCTCTCTTGGTCTTGAATTCCTGAATATATGCTTGAACTACTATCAATTTTGTAGATCCACTTGTATCCATGCATGTGTACGTATGTTATAGGAATGTTAATGATGTTGTTGTTAATGTTGCACATGTAATGTTGTTGTTACTGTTGTAATGTTGTAATATTGTTGTTGCGTAATGTTGTAGAATACTGTTAAATGTCAGTTTATGTATTGCATAATAAGATGTTTCACTGCTTCAGATGTCAATTGATTTTGCATTTTAGGGAGTTGTATTCATCTAAATAGGTTTTTAGGGAGTTTTGAGAGATAGATACGAGAAGATTGGTTGGAATAATATGAGGAGATTTCTTCAAAATGTTTACAGTGTTTTATTAAGCGCTTAACTTCAAAAGATGATGAGAACACCATCTGAAGATTGGAGACTGAAAAATCAGCAGTTTGAATCACATGTCCACTTTTCCTATTGAGATTTTTTACCTTTTAAAATGCATTTGGTCATCTTGCCACCGATTAGTCCCTGCTGTTCAAGTACTTGCAATTGGGTATGCTTGCATGGGTATGTTGAAGCTTTTCGAGTATGAAATTCGGGACTGAATCAACTAATGATCGGAGGTAGGTATTGAGGTATGCTTTAATTTTAGTATAAATGCAGCGCCGGAGTCAGGTATTGAGGTATGGTTTAATCTGATATTTTCGAGTTGTTGAAGCGAAGGATGTGTTGCATAGGATGCTGAATGAGGTAAGCCACCTTGTAATTTCTTATTTATATTTTCATTGAATGATATAATGTCTATTGAAGAACATTTATACCACTGAACCAATTTAATGGGCTTATTTCATAAAAGTTTATTATTAAGCATATTCCGTAATGAGATAAGCTAGTTATCTTAATCAGTAGTGAATTTATGATCTTGTAAATATTGTATGGAAGAAGATCTTGTAAATATTGTATGGAATTTATGATCTGATTTTCTAGTTTTTTCTTTCAGGTTCCAGAATGTATTGACAAACTTGCTCAAGCTGGGATAAATATTGGGTTTTGACTGGAGACAAGATGGAGACTGCAATCAATATTGGGTAAAATTGATATGATATGGCTTTTGATAGTTAGTAGTATCTGTTGTCTCTCCAGATTTCTTACTCGATGTAAAATCTGCAGTTTCTCCTGTAGTTTGCTTAGACAAGTGACAACTGTGTTTATAATACAATCAGATATTTTAAAATATCGTCATTTTTTTACAGGGAGGATGACCCTACCTTTTGAGCCCCTCACGCTAACATTTCAGAATGTGCAATATTTTGTAGAGGTCCCTCAGGTATTGATGATGGTACTCTTTTCCATATTATGACTGGCTGTTAGCCATCTCCAATTTCAGTAACATTTTTCTTTTCCTCTTCTGTAAAGGAAATGAGAAGCGAATAAGGCCAGAAAAATCTCCAGCTTCTTTGTGATGTCACCGGCGCATTCAGGCCCGGTGTTCTCACAGCACTGATGGGTATCAGTGGTGCTGGAAAAACAACTCTCATGGATGTGCTTTCGGGAAGGAAAACAAAAGTGGTGCGGTTGCCACGTCAGATTGATCGGAAAACAAAATCAGTAAGATGTCCTCTTTTAAACATACTTTGTTGGGTGCATAATGTAGAAAGCGAAAATCATAATGAACTTTCAAAGGAGCAATGAACAAATTAAGGGCTTGGGGTTTCTATGCTGATGATATTCATCCATGTGTTCTATAGAAGTTTCAGAATGAACAGATTCTAATATGAAGGTCTCTTTCATCAAATAGACCGTCACACCGATAATTGACAATTTAAAAAAGGCGGATTATGAAAATTTTGTTTGAATCAATGTAGTGTCTCTTAATTGATACTTTGGAACTGAATTTTGTACTTGCATTACTTATGAAATTATCGCAGATTCTCTTCTGAGGCTTAGACAAAGAAGTGAAAATGGATGACAAATCGATAGCCCTTGAAGCAGTTAACAAGGAAGCTGTTGATCTGGTATACACTTTTAACACCCCATGGTCCTTTTAAAGTTTTTTACTTCTCTAAAAATTTTGGGATTTTAAGTGATTTATGGAGTTGTGCCAGAAAGAATTATTTTTCAAATGTGTTAAAATTAGAAGCTGATTCTTGCAGAAAAACATCCCCATCGAGGAAGTCTTTGAAAATCTTAAATGTACACGGGAAGGTCTGACTTCCGATGGAGCTCAAGAGCAATTGAACCTATTTGGATACAACAAACGTGAAGAGATGAAGGTTTGTTCACTTGATGTTTGGTTTAATATATGTAGAGTTTCTCTTGTCTCTACATTTTTTGCAAACATCGGCTGTATATAATTTCTGCCTTTTGGTCCATTCTATAAGAAAACAAAGTGTTGAAGTTTTTGGGCTTTATGTGGAATCATTTGTCATGGGTCATGGAAACCACAACTATCATGGCCATCGCACTTACAAAACCTGGCGTTAGTTTCAAACTTTTGAATGAAAAATTATGAAGTTATATAAGAACATGTCATTCTAATTCTATTTTCAATGGTACAGAAAAAGGAACCAGATTACCATGATTTTGTTGGGATTTTGGCTCTGCTCATCATCAATTCTATTATTAGCTTTATCGAGGAAAACAATGTCGGAAATGCAGCAGCTGCACTCATGGCTCGGTTAGCCCCCAAAGCTAAGGTTTTGATCTTCTTTAAGCTTTTCTTTCGGACAACTTACTTGTCTGTTGCAGCTTCAGATTTTCCATCATGAAAAATATTTTTTTTTCTCTTTTATTTTGTTTATGGTCATTTTGTATCTACCCGGCTTGCTATCTTCCTACTGCAGTTCTTTTTTACTTAATTCTAACTATTGTCACTAGGTTTTATGGGATGGGAAATGGAAAGAGGAGGACGCCACTGTGTTGGTTCCTGGAGACATAATTAGTATCAAGCTTGGTGACATCATTCCTGCTGATGCACGACTTCTTGAAGGAGATCCTTTAAAGATTGATCAGGTATAACGTCAAATACATTTTGAGGAATAAGCTGAATGAATCATAATATAGGCATTTGGTAGAAAAGCATCCTGGTGATGGTGTTATGTGTTATATGTATCAAATGTACGTTCTGATTTTTTTTTACAAAATTAACGGAGTTTTTTGCTCCTTTCAGTCTGCTCTTACCGGAGAATCACTACCAGTGACCAAGCATCCTGGTGATGGTGTTTATTCAGGTTCAACATGTAAGCAAGGTGAAATTGAAGCGGTTGTAATTGCCACCGGAATACATACTTTCTTTGGGAAAGCAGCTCATCTCTTGGAAAGCACTACTCGTGTTAGCCATTTCCAGAAGGTTTGTTGCTGATAATCTTTTGTACCAAAACATAAATAGTTTCTTTTGATGTTGCGGCACTGGTTGGGTTGAATAATTTGATGGCACCTATTGGGTTGTACCTGAAAGTATGTGTTGCACTTTGCTCAACAATAACTTTCTTTGATTGTTTCCAGGTTTTAACATCAATTGGAAACTTCTGTATCTGTTCAATTTCCATTGGGATGCTTATTGAACTCATTGTAATCTATGGGATTCAATGAAGGAATTATCGAGCTGGTATTGATAGTCTTCTGGTGCTACTTATTGGTGGGATTCCAATTGCAGTGCCTGTTGTTCTTTCCGTTACCATGGCCATTGGTTCACATAGCTTATCTCAACAAGTTTGTGAAGCCACACTGAAAGATGGTTCAAACCTGAATTCTTCATATTAGTAATTTGAACTTATACAGTTTTGCAAGTTGAGTAAACTAATTTTTCTTACATTGTTTGCAGGGTGCTATAACAAAAAGAATGACCGCTATCGAAGAAATGGCAGGCATGGACGTTCTATGCAGTGATAAAACCGGGACATTAACTCTTAACAAGCTCACGGTGGATAAAAATATGATTGAGGTCATATTTTATCTCTTGCACAGTTGTACCATTGAAGGAACAACTACACCTACAACTTAAGGACAGGGAGAAACATTTGGATGACCAAATAACTGAGGTTTGAGATACCTGAGACAGTGTATCCAAAGGATTGTGACTCAATGTAATACATTATCTTTATTATTCAACTGAAATAAATGTAGTCTGATCTTTATTATTTGATAGATTTTATGACTCGATGTAATTTATAAAAAGTCATTTGATAGCACTTGATGAGTGCTATTGAAAAAAAAAAAAAAAAAAAAAAAAAAAGGGCCTTGAGAAATGCTATAGAAACTAATACAATAGCATTTGTTAAATGTTATGTGAGAGAAGACAATAGCGTTTCTGAAACGCTATTGTACAGTTACTATAGCGTTTCAGAAATGCTATAAATGGTCTACTTACAATAGCGTTTCTAAAACGCTATAAATAACCTTATATCTATTTAGCTTCGGCAGACACAGTGTTTTCTAAAACGCTATGGTATCCTACAATAGCGTTTTTGAAACACTATTAATGAGCATTTGTGTTGTAGTGGATGGTTTTTAGTAGCCAACCATAGGATGTGTGTTGGAAAGGCTTTAGCATCCCACATCACCTTTTGCTAGATGATTTTTTATTTTTGAAGCATATTGGATTTGAAGTCTCCTCATAAAATCTCTATAGGCTTATTGGATTTTGAAGTTCTTGGGGGAGAAGATTTCAAACCACACTCTTGGCAACATTAAGAGGAGTTTCTTTGATTTGATTCCTTGAAAATCTAGATTCCCAATCTCTTATTCTAATTGTGATCTTCTCAACCAAGGTAGGACAGTTGGCTTTCTTTAATCTTGTGAAAATAAGAGGGACTCCCAAATATTGGAGATTGGGTTCCATTCTAATAAAACCAACGTTAGTTGCAATGTGAGTAACATTTTCTTTAGGAAAACCTCCTATCATTTGAGAAGTTAGCTTGAGGCCTACTAACTCTTTCAATATGTGAACAGCTAGAGCCTGTCCTTTAGACTGAAGTGGGAAGAACCAGATGAAGCGTGAGAAATCATCAACAAACAGAATGAAAAACTTTGCACCAGAAGTTGATTTGATGAATGCAGGACCCCAGATGTCCATATGAACAAGTTCTAAAGGACTAGAAGCATGAAAAGATGATAAAGAAGTAGGTAATCTATGACTTTTGGCAAGTTGACAAGATGAACAAACTGTCGAACAAGTAGATTTAGTAAATGGAACATTACAAAGTTTTAATATCTGATGGACAACATCTTTTGAAGGATGGCCTAGTCTATAATGCCATAATTGTTCAAGATTGTCAATACAAGAAGAATTAGAAGTTGTAGATACATCAGATATGCTAGAGCTAGACACATTGGACATATTTGACATGCTATGACTGGAACTAGTAGACAAGTTGGGATTGGAACGGGTAGCTAATGCAGCTTTGGAGACAGGAAGAACTGGTAGCTTGTATAGCCCATTTTCAAGACTGCCTCGAGCTAGAACCTTCCTCGAAATTGGATCCTTCACAAAGAAGTAATTGGACCAGAATTCAATGAATACATTGTTATCAGTACAAAATTTAGTAACACTGACCAAATTGGTTGATAAAGAGGGAACATGAAAGACTTGCTTTAGAAGAAAAGGAATGTGATGAGAGGAAGAGAAAGATAATGAACCGACATTAGTAATAGGAAGAGAAGAACCATTACCAACCGTAACCTTGTCTGAACCTGCGTATGGAGAAGAATCGGTGAGACTAACATGATCATTAGTCAAGTGGTGACTTGCTCCTGAATCCAAGTACCAGCCCTCATTATGGAATGGGTTAGATACTGCTGCTAAGGCTGGCATAGCCGGTTTAGGATCAACTGAAGAGCTTGAATTCAAAGAACGTGCTGATTGCTGAAAGTTAACATCAAAGCGATGATAACAAGCCAGGGCTATATGACCAAATTTGCCACATAGCTGACATTGAGGTCGATCACTAGACAGTTTATTATAATGACCACCTTGTTGTCCATATGGCTGGCCAAAATACTGACCATTGGAGCTATATTGTTGCCCATGTTGCTGTCCATATTGCTGGCCATTAGAGTTTCTTGCACGGCCGCGTCCTCTATGAAACTGGCTGCCATAACTCCTTCCTCTGCCTCGACCAAATGGTTGCTTATTACCAGAATTTGCTACATTTACTGAGATGGTTGGTATGCTGTCTATAGAGCTTTGTTGCTCCAGTCTGTTTTCAAATGATAGCAGCATACTGTGAATAGACTCAAGCGAGATCTGATCATCTCGGACATTGATGGCTGTGACTACGGGGTTATATGCAGTGCCTAGTCCATTTAAGAGGTTCATTATATGATCTTGATCTGAGATTACCTCTCCAATAGCTGCTAGATTGTCTGCAGCACTCTTGATTTTCATGATATAATCAATCATGGACAGTGAACCCTTCTTGGTAGATTGCAAGTCCAAACGTAATTGCATGATTCTTGCTCTTGAGGAAGAAGAAAAAATTTGTTCTAAAGCCTTCCAGGCTGAGAAAGAGGTAGTGTGACCAATGATTTGAGCCATGATTGCTGGTGTAAGTGAGGCATAAATCCAACTGAGTATGGTGCGATCTTGTCTTCTCCAAGCAACAAAGGCAGGATTGATAACTCCTGGACTTAGTTCCTTTGTTGGACAAGTCGAAATTCCTTCAATGAAGTCTTCAAAACCATTAGCAAAGATGACATTCTCAATTTGAGACTTCCAAAGTATATAGTTGGATCGATCTAATTTTACTGGTAGAGTATGGTTTAAGACTTGAAAGGAAGGAGAAGAAGACACATTGGATGTCTAAACATTATTGAGGGAGCCAGAGGAAGACGAGGATTGTGTCGCCATTGATAGGAGAGACTCAAAGCTCTGATACCATGATAGAACTTTATGAACTGAACTTGATAGAACTGTATGAACTAAACTGGATCTCTGTGTTGATCAATCTAAACACAGAGTATCCTCTTCTCTATTTATAACAATGTATGAGATTACAAATGATTCAAGAGATACATTCCACTTGACACTAACAAACTTCAAACAGATTACAACTCATGACAGCTCATGCTAACCATCTAACAACTGTACAGACTAACCATCTAACAAACTATTTTGTATCTATTCTATCAGAGCTAGTTTTATGGATTCGATGAGGGAGACACTGGCTTTGAGAATTAAAAGATAAACCGCAAATCAAAAGGCATTATTCATTTCAGATAAAAAACATTCCTTAGCTTGACCTGTCTGGCAAACATTCTTTTGAGGGCCTCCATAAAAATAACAATTAGGAATGGAGCTTGGGTCTCCTGTCTTCAACCTTTTATTCTTTCAAAATGATCCTTATGTGTAACATTTTCCTTGACAGAAAAGAAGGGGTGAGTTATAAGGTGACACTTCATCTTTTAGCTGGCTTACTTGGTTCGGGAAGATCTTTGAAGACTAGGTATGATATATTTCTTAAATTATTGGTGTCTTTTTTCTCATAAAAAAACAAGTAATGTCAGAACTTCTACCAGTGTTTACATGTCTATTCGAGTGTGCTTTAAGTTGTGGCATATGGTTTAACTTCTACCAGTGTTTAGTTTCTTTGGATGAATTCCTTGTACCACTTGAGGTGATAATATTGCCAAAATTGTCAAGCAAATCTAAATTTGGAAACCATGAGATATCTCTTAGAGACTTCATAATGTAAATTTCATGTAAAAACTAGAATACTGTACTATCTTTTCATTGGTGTTTTCTTATGTAACAAACGTCCAATTCCCTATGACGAGTTGAAAGCCTTGGGATTCCACCTCCCCCAGAAGGACGGTATATGATGCGTTATTAGGTATCTTTCTCTTGAACACTGAGAATGTTTTTGGTAGCATTGAAATTTTTTGTGGGAAAAATTTTAAATAGTGTTTGGTTGCAAAATTCAAGTGGTTTTCCTACCTTGAGTGCAAGAATTACACTTTTTGCTTATATTGCAACCAATGTTAATACAAGGGCTTCCCTTCCAATCAAAACAAAATGTAAGGATTTTTCCCAGAATTTTCCAACGTCACTAACCCATATCCTTAATTTCTAGCATAGGGATGATATTTAGCAGTCGAATTATCAGACATCAATGTAGTTTGTTTGGGGTGAGATGTGAAAAATGAACATGTAAATCATCTGTGTTATTGAGATACTAAATTTATAATATTATATATTTGGCAATCAAGGGGGTAACTTATTAGTTCATGTTCTGATATCCATGCTAATTAGTGTGTTGGTTACAGGTCCCATCACTCCCTAGAAGAAGAAGAAGGTCGATGGACTAGGATGAACATTCACATTCACACAGGCGCCACAAACACATCAAACATTCCTATAAATGTAAACGGCAAAGATCAAGCAGTAAATATCGTCCTTCCGACTCCCATAGACATGGACAACAAAGATCAAGTAGTAAAGACTTCTTATTCCCTTATATGTGAATGACAAAGATCAAGCAGTAAATATCATCCTTCTAACTCCCATAGACGTGAACGACAAAGATTAGGCAGTAAATATCGTTCTTCTGACTAAATAAAAACTAGCCCATTCCGATGATAGAGAATTCAATAGAGTAGTGGAAATATGAAATGATAAGTATGCTAGGTGTTGTTTATGAGCTCAAAATTTCCTTGAACTTGAAATGTTAATCCTTTAGAATTACTAGGCTGTCAGCCATTTATTCATTCTGGTTCTGGTTCTGGTTTCTGAAGGTTTGAATTCCAGTTATCATGATTTGGTTTTGATTGATTGATCAATGTTGGGCTTTTACATGCCCTGTTCTTGAATTTTATTTATTTTTTTAACTTATTATACTATGCAAGGAATTTCAATTGTCATTTGGGAAGGAACATAATTGAAAACCAATCGAAAAATAAAAGAAGAAGAAATTTTTGGAAAGTTCTATACTTTTTTATGATACACCAAAATGGTCACATCCCTAAGCCATACACGTGTCATGATGATCTCGAGGAATTACGAGCCCGAGTGTCAGCCCAACACTGATCCAGCCCAAGCGGCTCTAAGCTTGCCTAGTCTACCAAATGGACCCGAACTCTCACAGCTTGCTTAGCTCATATGTCTCACAGCTATCCTCAATACTCGTAAGCCATGTTGAAGCAAGTATCTCGAGGATCAGCTTCGGACAGGCAACTACAACAGATTTTTGCTTCCAACTAGGAAGTAAATACCAGAGTACATATCAAATAGGGAAACATCCTCTTACGAATTACCCTGAGATTGGGAACTATCTCCCGCGTATCTAGGAGCACACAGCTAACAGGGGAATTTCCTTCTACAGCAGGACTCTTAATTAGATAAGGATCTCCACGAAGATCTCATTCCTAAACTACATCATCGATGGCTTGGTCAAACCAGGACTTCTACACTATAAATAAGACATGAGGTTGGTAAGCTAAGATACACTACAAATTCCATGTTTACAACATTCACCTTTCTCAAATCCTTGTCTGACTTTAGCATCGGAGTGTCATCGGCCACCACAACGGTGGTCTGTGGCTCATGTGTGTTCCTTATGCAGGTTAGCGAGTCAGCAGGACAAGGTCAAAGCAGGGAGCGAAAAACGATTGCATCACTTTTCATTTTGATGTTTAGTAGGTTGAAACATAAATGTGATATTAAATATGATGCTTAGTGGGTGGAAGTTTTGGTTCAACTTTCAAATAGTTTTGGAATGAGAGTAAAATGCTAAGAAGTGGCGGAAAAGGGTGATGATAGAAAATCGTCCATGCATCAATAGTGTTAACTTATTTCAACATTTTTCTCAGTTTTAGCAGTTGTCGCTGAGGCTTAACTTTATGTTCTATGGAGATTTGGGGAAACAAGAATCCCTTTTATTAGTGTGGAAAATGTTTGATGATGGGAGGGACCTTGGAGGCTATCAATTGTCTAGCGGAAAATAGATCTTCGTGCTTGACAACTAACTTGAGTGGGTACCATATGGAGTTATTCAAAAGCTCTTGAGAATTTCTCCTGGTGAATCCCACAGCTGTGATGGTAAACCAAAGTAAAGCGAACTATGAAGATATGAATTTTGGGCCTTTCTTACTAAGGTCGTTCATTATATATGGAATAGAAGAGGAATATAGGGTTGTGTTTCTCGGGATATTTTTTTTTGCACGGGGCAAGTTGGGGTTGAAGGGACCCCTTCCCTCCCTATATATTAAGAAAGAACCAATATGCAAAGTCCAAGAAGGGGCTAATGGCTAGCTGAGCTAGCAACAAGCTAAAAACAAAAAAGGAACTTACATAAAGAGTTTCTACCCCATCCCTCCTAACAATAGCCTCAAGATCCCTCGAAAGAGGACGAGTATAGTGTAAGAGCTTTTTTTTTAATCCTTTAACCCCTCCTACTCCAGATGTTGCCGATTGGGTTCGACTTCGTGATCTAGTGATACCATCCGCCACTACTCAACCACTGAGCCATCAAACCTTTGACAGTATAAGAGCTCATGATGGCCTTATTTAGCAATCAGATCAGCAGCTTGGTTTGTCTCTCTGAAGACACGAGTACACTTGAAGCATACCTTGTTGGAGATCTCATTCAAAATCTCTTCCACCTCACTCCAACAGTTCCATGGAGCTAAGGTATTGCCTAGAATAATATCAGATGCAACTTTTGAGTTTGTCTGAATCCAGATCTTGTCTCCCTTGATGATGGAGCTAGCTCGCATACCTTTGAGAACAACTTTACGTTCGATTTTAAGATATCTCACCTTTGTAGTTACCACCATAGCTTGTTGCATGTTGTTCTAGCAAACCCTCATTATTAATTAACACCCATCCTCCATTTGCACACTTACAAAATTCTAATAGTATCAGTAATTAGGATATCCCAGCTTTTACATACCTCTTCAGTGTCAAGATGATTGCTGGTCAGTTTTGCATAGTTTCAAACTTCTATAACTTTCTTGATCATCTCATAAACGACCTTTACAGCAGTGCTCTTTTGGCAATTGAAGAATCTGTCATCTCTTTCTTGCCAAATAACTTGGATGGTGAACATTGGCATAGTTTCCATGATTTTATTTTTAGTGTTCTATGTGCTAGGAAGAATTACTATTTGAATTACACATTTGTCAAGCGGCCCTCTCCAAATAGGTTGTGTGTTTCCATCTCAAGTGTTGATCTAAGCTATAAATTTGGAGGAAAGTTCATTTACTTCAGCACTGAGTGAATGAAACCCCAATCCACTGTATCATAAGTCTTGAAGAGATCAACCTTCAACACACTCCTAGGATAACTCTTTGTTGTGATAATCTCTTAAAAGTTCATGAGCCAACAATATGCTATCACTTACATACCTCCCTTCAATAAAAACACCTTGGTTAATACTAACAATATCGTGTCAAATAAAACAACTTTTAAATAATTCAAAGCATATTTTTATTCATCTCACAATAAGGTATTATAGAGATACAAATATAATCCTAACTAGAAAAGAAAAAATAATTATAATTTTGGTTAATCCGATGTTCCTAAATAATCGTTGCTAAATAGGTACTCCTAGCTATATAACTATTATAATTGTTAACACTCCCCGTAAATATGGGCATAGATATCGCAAATGCCTAGCTTGACAAGGTATCAGCAAAGGTAAATCACAAAGACAACAACTCAGCATCAACAAAGCAACAACAAAAATAGTAAAATGAATAACCGACAGATAGTAGTCTTCGAGGGCACATAAAATGAATAACCTATAGGAAATAGTCTCCAATAGCACGTAAAAGAAATAACTGACAGAAAGTAGTCTCCGAGGCCACGTAGGAAGACTAATAAACAAATTCGTCACATTCGGTTCCATAGCACAGATCAACCAACTTTTTATCACATTCAGGTCTATGGCACTGGTGAGCCAAAATTTGTCACATTCGGTTCTATGGCACCGATGAGCCAATTTTTCACAATAGCATTCTCCATTATCCACTTCTCATAAGTTGCATCATAAGGAACAAGTTCTAGAGTAGTGGTACCAGTAAGATATCTCATCCTACCTCGTCTGACAATAAATCAAGGATATATTTCATTTGTGATAAGAAATTATCATTCTGCCTTTGTTCTATACGAAGGATATTACTCCGAACACAATCATACAAGTCATCAAGGCCAGCCAGAAAAACATAACACGGTTTGCATCTATTTCCTTATGTCAAGTCCTTATAACATCATGTTATGTAAACATATTACGTGCAAATCAGTGTAGTATGCAGAAACTGTACCGTTTTACTCTCCTACTTCATCTACATAGCTGGCGAGAGAGATCATAAATAATTGACCTATCAACTCCTTCGTAATATGTTCGGGATACAACATCCCAAACATGTTTCTTCATAGCAAGATGAAACTTACCAAAATAGTCTTTTGTTAACCAATTAATCTCAATGTTATCCTGAAACATCTCCATCCAATTCAACTCTTCAACACCACTCTCTACCAAAAAAGGAGAAGTGGATACCAAAATGAGATACAAAGCATAGGGGATTGGGAATCTTTCAAGGAAATAAAACTCAACCACCGATAAAGATAATGAAAACAACGTCACAAATAGGGGTGGGCATCCCATCCCGCGATCCCGTTCTCGTCCCGATTTTTTCGGGTCTTAATAGGATTGAATAATTTCATCACGATCCCGTACCGTCCCGATCTAGAATGGGATGGTATGAAGATTTTCAATCCCGCCAATCCCGTCCCGTCCTGAGCTAATATTTATTATTAATATTTTTATTTATTTGCATTTAGTTGAAATCAGTGTAATTGATATTAGTCTATATCTGCAATTACTTGATATTGGTTTATTTCTAGAATTCTAAATTAATTATTTAATTGCAAACTCTTTAAAACTCAAAATGGGATTGCTAACTATATTGGAGAGTTTAATTTCGTGTCAAGACAATGAATTTAATAACTTTTTTTTTAAGCAATAATAAAACATTCTTCTTAGCACCCCAAATTTACTCATCCTTTTGTTCACTATTCGAAATAGTAGAGCATGTCCACCATTGCCATTATACTGTCCACCTCTTAGTCATTCAAAACTCTGCAGAAATCTTAATTACAGGGTGAATTTCAGCTATCATTTATAATAGTTTATTATGATGTTGCATACTCAATCTAAGGCTATCATTTATGTGTAATTCTACGAATTGTCTTTGCCTCTTTTCAACTAAGCAAATTGGGTCTTGGGTAAGCAGTAATTTGTAAAAAAATGAGAGCACGCTGATCCTGTCCCGTCCCATCCCGTCCCGAACCCGTTTGGGATGGAACGAGGTCGGGATGAGGTTTTTCCCCTCCCGTCCCGTCCCGATCTCGTATGAACGGGATGGGATCACACCAAGCCCAAGGAGCAATGGGCCCAAAATGAAGCTTGCTACCTGCAAATGAATGAAGAGAGATTTTGCAGCCAGGAAGAGAAGTCACGCCAGAGAAAGTTCATGCAGTAGCAGAGCCAGAAGAGAGTCAATCATAGGCAGCAGCAACAACCATGACGGAGAGAAAATCGCAGCCACCAAGCAATGAAGAGTTCTTCTTTCACACACCAATCGCAACCAACCAAAGATTAATCCTCACCTTCACGCAGATCACCAGCAAAGACCGCAGACAACAGATTCAGCTGAGAGTCAATCACAAATAGAGGAGTTCATGCATAGCAGAAGCTATCCACGCAGGCAACCAGAGAGAGATTTCTCTCCTTGACGAATTAGTACAAAGAAAATCGATTTTAGCCAAAGAGAAACCTAAAAGCAGATAAAGAGCAATCCCTTTGTTTCCATTGCTCTGCTACTCTGCCTCCACCAATACACAGAAAAGAGAAACCCAAAAGAAGAGAAGTTCAATGAGTGAGTGACAGAGATGGATAGATAGATACAAAGAAACTATTAATGGATATATGGAAATTGCTGAGAATAGGAAGAGATGAGACCCACAAACTCTGCGCAAACGAGTGTGGGTTATTCGATATGGCTTCGACTTTGAATCTGTTCCAAGTGTTGTAGAGATTTGATCAGGATTAGAGAGGAACACTACAACAAATCCAGAGCAGCTGTCAAGAAATCCTTCAACCCCCTACTGCGCCTCTTGCGTTTACAGTCAAAGCCTATATCAAGAACAAGCACAACAACCGATATCTCTATTTGTTGTTGATGCGTCGTCATCTGAAGCGAGAAGAGTTCGAGTAAGGGTCGATCGGTACCTGGACTCTTATTCGTATGTATGAACAACAATAGAGAGATCTCAAGATCACCGCAGCTCTGATACAATGTCAAATAAAATAACTTTTAAACATATTTTTAGACATCTCACAATGAGTTATTTATTGAGATACAAATATAATCCTAATTAGGAAAGAAAAAATAATTATAATCCCGATTAATTCAGCATTTCTAAATAACTATAGTCAGAGTTAAATAGGCATTACTAATTATAATTAGGGCCGGACATTCCATTTCGATCTCGTCCCGGTCTCATCCCATCCCGTTCCAATTTTTTTGAGTACTTTTGGGATTTATCAAATCCATCCCGGTCTAGAATGATATGGGATCGGGATGAAGATTTTCAATCTCATCTCATCCCGAACTTTTTTATTTAATATTTATTATTATTAATTTTAATCAAACTACTCTTCTATAGGAAAGTTTAGGATGTGTTGAAATTAAATCAAAACATATATTGTTTGAAAAGTTCATTGTTTGATTTGATACTCTTTGTTTAGATAGAAACTTAGTTTGAATATTTTAGGTCAAGTAGAACCCACGAAAATTTATGTTTTTTTACATTTTAGATTGGTTATACGACAATTATTCTTATATCACATAGAGGATGCTTAACATAAAAAACTGAAAGTTCATTTGACCATAAATTTTATATGATATTTAATATTGTTAAGATGAAAGTTATATATACATAAATTATGTATTATTTGTGTGTGAGCAATGTAAGATGGAATTTTTTGTTATTGTTCATTGGATGACTATTTAGTACATGCTTATTTTGTCCCATTCTGAACCCGTTTAGGATGGGACAAGGTCGGAATGAGGTTTATCTCATCCCTATCCCGAACGAACGAAATGGGATAGGGATGATGTTCATCTCATCTTGTGCACACCCCTAATTATAATTGCTAACACATTGCACATAAATATTTGCATCCTATCTACAATAATCTTGGAAATGCATTTGTAAATCACATTACAGCAAGAGATAGGTCTATACTCATTAACATAAGCACGAGAGTCAGACTTTAAGAACTAGGTAATAAAAGTAACATTAATACCTTGGATGAGCTTGAAAAAGTTCTGAACAACTCTGTAGAAATCATTCTCCAAAATGTGCCAAGTCTTTTTAAAAAAAAATTAAACTAGCCTGGGGCTTTGTTGCCCTTAATAGAAAATAAAGTATTTTTTATCTCCTCACTAGACGCCGATGTCTTCGCAGTCTGGGTTATGTACTACGTCAGGGAAATTAAGTTGGCATGTAGTCTTGCCAGGCGATAGATTTTCCCCCCTAAGTCCCTTATAGAAAACTATAATCTCTTCAGCAATTTCACAACCTTCATGCAAAGTTATCCCCTCCCTATTAGTCAGAACAAAGATGGTGTTTCATTTCTTCCTGGAACAAACTTTTCTGAAAAATTAACTATGGTCTCCTAGCATCACATCTTTTCTCTAGATTTCTGGTGCCAATCCTCCTCCTCAGCTTTCTACAATAAATTGTATGTCTCAAATGCTCTCATTTCCTGAGCAACTAGAGAATTGTTCAAAGGCTCATTATCCAGCTTCTTTTGAATTTCTTGTATATATTCCCTAGCTTTGATTGTTTGTGAAGGAATGTAATAAAATCTAGATTTAGCCGAGGAGAAAAGCTCTTTCTTGGTTATCTTCAACTTGGGTGCATTTGATTTTCAGAAAAATTTTCATGAAACAAAGTTTGCAATGAAAAAGAAACACTATGGTAAAGTTTTCCACCAAATTTTTTTCCACTGTTTGGTTTTTCAAAGAAAAGAAAACTATGGTACAATTTTCCACAAAAAAAATTTCCACTGTTTGATTTTTCAAAGAATATAAAACTTTTTCTAATTTTCCATGATTGCGGAATTTTTTTCAACGATGAATTTATTTTAGGCCTAAGTTGTTTTATGTGATATAAATTGAACATGCACCACATATATTATACATTAAAACACAAATCATAAAAACATATGAACCAAAACAGATTTTCCATATTGCAAACAGGGGAGGTGGTTTACTGAACAAGAGTCCAACTTATTAGGCTTGGATCATATCCATAACACAACAATACAATTCAAAACATAACAAAATCACCTCTTACATCTCCCTCACCACACACATTTTTTTTAACCACATGCATGATTCTTCAAAACAATCAGTTTGTGACTGAAAAGCTATTGCGCAAAATTTTCTTGCTAAGCACCATGATCTCCTCTGCATCATTTGATCCTCACTTCAGGTCCACCACCTGCAAATCCAACCAAATTGTATAAAATGAGTGCATCATCGTCCAAGAAAATAGATAGGGGTAGCTAGATTGACCAATAATTCAAGCAAATTTAACCGAATTACCAATATGGATTTTTCCTTTCTAATAGAATGACTGTAGGAAATCATAACTTCAGTCATCTTTTTGGATAAATAAGGGAAGGGATATATACCACACTTGAATAAAACTTGTAAAAATATGCCTGGCAGGTTAACTGAACAACAAGTTATCACTTCATTTATTTGAGAAATTTAAAAAAAAAAAAATCACTGAAATGAAATCTTTGTAAAGAAAGACCATCAGACATGGTGGGTGAATTCAACCACCTTTGGACTTCCATTAAAGCACTAAAGGGGCATAGAAGGATATAGACAATATATGTATAACCCAAAATGGCACCCCTGCAAACTAAAAGGGCAGCCAACTAACACTGTAACACATGAAATGTCCATGAGATCACAACAATAATGTGAGAGTGAGATGTAAAAGGGGATACAAGTTGAGCTGAGAGCATGCCAATGAACAACACAAAAATAGTAAAAGAGTTTCATTACACCTTTACGTTTCCAGGCTGGGATTGATTGGCTGCAGACCTAGTTACGTATTGCTTTTGTTGGATAACACCTTGTGCAAATGCTTCGAATATTGAAAGATCAACCTAACATAAAAACACACCCATCACACCATTAGCGCCAATTCATATATTGAATATGAGTATGACCAATCCATTTCTCAAAGTAGCAAGCTTGTTAAGGTATGCAGAGTAACCCATTTTCCTAATTGAATGGAGAAATGAGCATGAATGACATCAAATTAATTTCTGTACTTACCGGTATCTTCACTGAAAGTTTTTCTGTATTGTATTGTATTGCAAAGAAGTATCCTCACTGAAATGAGTATGAATGACATCAAAGTTTTTCCTCATGGACATAAACATAGCCAAAGAAGTATTGTATTGCAAAGATAAGTTCCATGCCTGTCAAATCCAGAATGGTTTTCCCATTAGTCAAACGACCAACAAGGTAATTGTCCAAGAAATAAGGGGCTGTTAGGATTACTCAAGACAATTTTTCAGAGTTATACCCACTAAACTCAAACTTGTGCCAGAAGCCCAAGGCAGTATGATAATACAAGGCAAAGGTTTGCTGCTCACTAGAAAAGAAAATTAACTTTTAACATTCTTAGATTCCATGGATACATTTTCTGATTGACTCGAACATAAAATTCAAAGATAAAGACAATCAAAGCTAAAAGTCTCAACCCAGAACATATAATTTAAACCCAGAACATATAATTAACTTTTAACATTCTTAGATTCCATGGATACATTTTCTGATTGACTCGAACATAAAATTCAAAGATAAAGACAATCAAAGCTAAAAGTCTCAACCCAGAACATATAATTTATTTCAAATAGACAGTTTTTATGCTACTAGATTTCTAATTGAAGCCAAAGCTGGTACACACAACTGAGCCTAAAACCAAATCAGATTTCAACAGAAATCCGAAGGCAGAGCTAAGTGACCTAATCCAAAAGAAAATTTCAGACACCTACAAACCCAAGCCAAAAATTACAGAGAACACTCAGGTGTCTATGATTTTGGCTCAGCAATTAGTCTAAGCCGGGGCAGTGTACGCTATAATCCACAAGAATGTTAGAAACCCAGAAGAATGTATTTCAAGATATTTTTACAAGATCTATACTCTTTAAAACCAATGTCAATGAATAAGAACAAGAATCAAGTGTAGGTGAGATTGGATCAATCAGTTCATGACAAATTTTCAGAGCAATCCAACTGAACACTAAACCAAAGTCATAGCTAAAGCCCAAATAGTATAAGGTCCCAATCAGTATCAGTGCTAAGCAATTCAATTCAGGGTAACTACTGTGAAAATACATGAGTATGACACCTGCTGTAATAGATTTTACTACCACAATAAGCTTTCTGAATGCATTTTCAGGGCTACAATACTAAACCAGAAGCTTAAGTTAAAAGAACATTTTAATCAAATCAAACCAAAATCAACGACTTTAAAAGTACAGATAACAGCACTTGCTAGAATTTGCAAATAATTGAATTCTCAAAGGTTAAAAAGATGCGTGTGAGACTTGAAAACAAATGACTTCCAAAGCGTAAGGACAGGACACCAGACAATGAAACAACCCTCAGCCAATTTGTCCATTCTTATCTCGATATCTCCTCATAGCCCCTTAACAAATAAGGTAAAGGAGGGTGTGGGACAAAGAATGCATTTCTCGGTTTCCTCCTTTTATAAAAAACTTGACTTTCGTATATAGCATAACCTCGCTTCACATAATTTCCTTCCGGAATGTTTTGGGGGAAGAATCCCACCCCAGAGTCTAAATTTCTCAAGTGGATCTTATGGTGGAATAGAATCCTTACAACCCCGTTATGTTTGTCATTGGGTTATTTGGAATACTAGAAATGCCAGAATCTTCAAAAGGAAAGATGTGGTTCTTACAAGAATGACTCTGCTGCTGCAAATACAATTGCAATTTGTATTTGGAAGAATTGGCGGTTCACTAATCTCTCTTTGAGACCATTGTGTAGTTGATTGCTCTTGAAAAATTTATACGAAACAACCCTTTTCTCAAAGACTCAATAATCGAGTACATATATCTTGGACTGGGAACTTGCATGCCAAAGTAGATACTGGGAAAGGAACCAATACCACAACCCAAACTTTTCTTATTTCCCTCCATCCGAACATCCTATAAGATGGAAAACAGGGTAAGCCTCCACAACTTTTTCCCTTTGCCTGAAATAGAGCTTAACCTCCAAGAAGAGAGAAGATCCTTTATCTTACATGGCACAATCCAATCAACCTTTGACTCAACAAGGAAGGATGACCAAAGAAGGATATGGACAACAAAGAAGAAGATGGTTGAGTGACTCCCAGTGGAAAGACACAAACAGCAAGCATTGACAAGGATTTTCTTTCTCTTCCCTAAGATCGTCTTGGGCACAAATTTTATTAAGAACTCGAGTCCACACAAAGAAAACCACCCTATCCTTTCCCACAAAACTATATGGGTACTTTGTCTCCATCCTTGAACCAAAAAACCCTTATATCACTATTATGCAATTTTACTTCTTCGCATACCCATGTTTTGATCAAAACTTGAAGATGGCAAAATACAAACTTAAACCGTGTTACGGTGTGTATATAGTTGTCAATAGGCTGGCAATTAGGCTGTCAATTAGAGATTTTAATTGATATAGTTTCCTAGTTTAGATTTAATAGTTTGTATATAAATACATGTAATACTTCCAGTGATATACATAAGAAAGTATTATCTTAATCTCTGTTAACATGGTATCAGAGCCACTTAGGGTTTGAGATTGAGATTCGAAGTTTGAAGTTAGGGCTTAATAGTCGAAGTTTGAAGTTTGAAGTTAGGGTCTCACCGCAGTTCGAACTCCCAGACCACCGATCTATCTTCCCAGGCACCGGTCAAAGACCGTTCGACCTTCCCAGCAATAGATCGACTCTCACAGTCGTCGATCTCTCTTCCCAGGCGTCGTTCAAAGCCGTCCGACCTTCCCAGCAACAGATCGACTCTCACAGGCGTCTTTCGACCCTCCTAGAAGCCGTTCGACCCTCCGACAAGCGTCGACTCCGACCCTCCAGTCACCGATCGACTCTTCCAGCCATCGATCGAAGTCGATCGACCCTTCCAGCCGCCGTTCGACGTCTATCGACCCTTCCAGTCACCGATCGACTCTTCCAGTCGATCGAAGCTGCTCTTCCAGCCGACGTTCGCCCTCACCAGGTTGATCCATCCTCTGCTTGTCTGCTTTTCAAGCCTCTTTTCAAGCCTCTTTCCTGATTTCTCTTGATTTGGGGGAGATTTTGCACGATTTTTGAAAACCCCATTTGTAAAATTTGATTTTGGAGGTTTTAATTCCGAGTTCTGACCTATTTGACCTGTTATGGCTGAGACAAAGTCAGTAGTTGTATCTGATCTGGTTCCTGTGATGTCTAAAATTACGGACCATAAGCTTAGTGGTGCTTTGGTAAGTCGAAATAACAGCTACGCGCCTGGGAGACCGTCTAATCATATTGCGGTCACTACTGATGCCTCTGACAAATCGGTCCTTATCTCTGCTGATGAATTTGCCAAGTTCTCACAGTATCAGGCATCACTCCAGTCTTCATCTCCTTCTGTCACATCTATTGCTGATTCAGGTAAACCCGATGTATGTCTTCTTTCATCATCCTCCAAGTGGGTCATTGATTCTGGTGCCACAGATCATATGACAGGTAATTCTAGTCTATTTTCTTCTTTTCAATCCTATGCTTCTACTTCTACAGTCACTTTAGCCGATGGATCACCATATTGTGTTCGCGGGTCTGGCACCATCAACCTTACCCCCTCGCTATCTCTGTCTTATGTCTTACATTTACCTAATTTATCCTTTAATTTGCTCTCTGTAAGCCAACTTACTCGTAATCTTAACTGTTGTGTCTCATTTTATCCTGATCATTGTTTATTTCAGGATCTTATGACGAAGAAGATTATTGGTAAAGGACATGAGTCTGGAGGCCTCTACATTCTTGATACATCGGTACCGCGTTCTATTGTTTGCTCCAGTGTCACGTCTCCTTTCGAGGCTCATTGTAGGTTGGGTCATCCGTCTCTCCCTTTACTCAAAAAGCTTTGTCCTCAATATACTAAGGTGTCTTCATTAAATTGTAAGTCATGTCAGTTTGCAAAACATCATCGTCTTAGTTCAAGTCCTAGAGTCACTAAACGTGCTAGTGTTCCTTTTGAATTAGTTCATTCTGATGTTTGGGGTCCTTGTCCTATTTTGTCTAAACCTGGCTTTCGGTATTTTGTTACATTTGTGGATGATTATTCTCGTGTCACTTGGTTATATCTCATGAAACGTCGTTCTGAGTTGTTTTCTCTGTTTTGTGCGTTTTGTGCTGAAATTAAAACTCAATTTAATGTTTCAATTCGTACTTTGCGAAATGACAACGCTAGAGAATATACTCAAGCTTTATTTTAGTCTTATATGACTCAGAATGGCATACTTCATGAAACTTCGTGTGTTGATACCCCATCCCAAAATGGTGTGGCAGAACGTAAAAACAGACATCTTCTTGAAACGGCACGAGCTCTCTTATTTCAAATGAATGTTCCTAAACCTTTTTGGGCCGATGCAGTGTCTACAGCATGTTTTCTCATTAATCGCATGTCTTCCTCTGTTCTTCATGGTGAGATACCTTACAAAATCCTTTTTCCCAATAAGCCATTGTTTCCTGTTGACCCGAAAATATTTGGTAGCACTTGTTTTGTTCGGGATGTTCGTCCGCATGTCACTAAATTAGATCCCAAGTCTTTGAAATGTGTCTTCCTCGGTTATTCTCGTCTTCAGAAGGGTTATAGGTGTTATTGTCCCAATCTTAACAAATATCTAGTCTCAATTGATGTTACCTTTCTGGAAGACACACCTTATTTTTCGTCTTCATCCGTTCCCACTCGCCAGGGGGAGGATGATGATTTGTTAGTCTATTCCATCACATCCTCTGCACCCGTCTCGGCACCAGCACCTGTCTCGGCACCTGTTTCGGCACCAGCACCTGTCTCAGAACCAGCTCCTGTCAAGCCTCCTATTATTCAGGTTTACTCCAGGCGTCCACCTATTGATTCATATCCTGCACCTGCTCCTTCGTCATCAGATCCAATCCCGAGCGATGATCTTCCTATTGCATTGCGCAAAGGTAAACGCCAGTGTGCTTATCCTATTTCTTCCTTTGTTTCTTATAATAACTTGTCGTCTTCCTCTTGTTCTTTTATTGCTTCCCTTGATTCTATCTCTCTTCCTAAAACTGTTCGTGAAGCCATATCTCATCCTGGTTGGCATAATGCAATGATAGAAGAGATGAATGCTTTAGATGACAATGGTACTTGGGACTTGGTCGATTTACCTTCAGATAAAAGGGCTATAGGTTGCAAATGGGTCTTCGCTGTTAAGGTCAATCCAGATGGGTCAGTTGCCCGATTGAAAGCCCGTCTTGTTGCAAAGGGCTATGCTCAAACCTATGGGGTTGATTACTCTGACACTTTCTCTCCTGTTGCAAAGTTAACCTCTGTTCGGTTATTTATTTCCATGGCGGCTTCTCATCATTGGCCTTTACATCAGCTTGATATCAAGAATGTTTTTCTTCATGGTGATCTTAAGGAGGAGGTGTATATGGCGCAACCTCCTGGTTTTGTTGCTCAGGGGGAGTCAGGGCAAGTTTGTCGTCTTCGAAAATCTTTATATGGTTTGAAACAGAGTCCTCGTGCTTGGTTTGGAAAGTTTAGTTAGGCTGTTGAGAAATTTGGTATGAAGAAAAGCAAGTCTGACCACTCTGTATTCTACAAACGATCCGCAGCTGGTATCATTCTGTTAGTTGTGTATGTGGATGACATTGTAATTACTGAAAATGATACTAGAGGAATCTCATCTCTTAAATCTTTCCTTCATACTCAGTTTCACACGAAGGATTTGGGGGTGTTAAAGTATTTCTTGGGAGTTGAAGTCACTCGGAGTAAACAAGGTATATTTCTATCTCAGAGAAAATATGTCATTGACTTATTATCTGAGACAGGTAAATTGGGAGCAAAGCCCTGTAGTGCTCCAATGACTCCAAATGTACACCTTACAGAAGAGGGGAAACCATTTGAAGATCCTGAAAGATATCGAAGGTTGGTTGGAAAGTTGAATTACCTTACCGTGACTCGTCCAGATATTGCATACTCAGTCAGTGTTGTTAGTCAGTTTATGTCATCCCCAACAATTCATCATTGGGCAGCGTTAAAACAAATTTTGGGTTACTTGAAAGGAGCACCAGGACGAGGTATCGTGTACAAAAATCATGGGCACACTCATATTGAATGTTTTTCAGATGCCGATTGGGCAGGTTCCAAAATGGATAGAAGATCCACTTCAGGTTATTGTATCTTTGTTGGAGGGAATTTGGTCTCATGGAAGAGTAAGAAGCGAAGCGTTGTGTCAAGATCCAGTGCAGAGTCTGAATATAGGGCTATGGCACAGTCTGTATGTGAGATGATTTGGATATATCAGCTCTTGACTGAAGTAGGACTTAAAACTACAGTACCAGCGAAATTGTGGTGTGATAACCAAGCTGCTCTTCATATTGCATCTAATCCTGTGTTTCATGAACGGACTAAGCACATCGAAATTGATTGTCATTTTATTCGTGAGAAAATTCAACAAGGCTCGATTTCTACTGGTTATGTGAAAATTGGAGAACAACTAGGGGACATCCGACATCTTCACGAAAGCATTAAATAGGGTTCGGGTTGACTATCTTTGTAACAAGCTGGGCATGATTAACATTTAGGCTCCAGCTTGAGGGGGAGTGTTACGGTGTGTATATAGTTGTCAATAGGCTGGCAATTAGGCTGTCAATTAGAGATTCTAATTGATATAGCTTCCTAGTTTAGATTTAATAGTTTGTATATAAATACATGTAATACTTCCAGTGATATACATAAGAAAGTATTATCTTAATCTCTGTTAACAAACCCAAAAAAGCTTATTCTTTCCACAACCCTAGACACAACTACTCACTTTCGCCAATCTTTCATTGAACCTATCTTCATTCTTAACTACTCTCTCAAAACCACACAAAAGGGTATTCTAAAAATCCAACCTTTGTTTTCTCAAACTACACGAAAATGGTGAAACCCTAACAATTGGTCAAAAGGGACAGCTTAATATCTCCAATCAAAGATAACCCAGTTCTTAGAAACCAAAATTTCTACAATTTAGCGAGTAATACAATCAAACAAGCAATAAAACGAAGAAACCATATCAGTTTCAATGAAAATAGAATAAATTGACTGAAACAAACAAAGAGCAATATATGATTCAATCAAAAGATAAAAAGTAGATTGAAAGAGATGAACAAACCAGAGGAAGGCTATGGGTGTCTTTGAGGGAACTTGATTCGTGGAATCCTCTTCATCGTGTGCATTACTTCTGTGGTCTGTTAGATTGCTCGTTCACCTAACAACCTGTCCAGCATCGGTTCCAAGGTAAACATCGTTAAAGACAACATTTTTAGCATACTATGAGCATCTCTGATGGAAGACACTAAAACAATAATGCAGATCAACGGCTAACAGTCTAGGCATGTAAATTCCTTCATCTCATCTTAATCAACTTTTTGTGCATAAAATTACTAAAATTGCATTATTTTTCAAAAAACTTAAAAAGAAAAAGAAAAAAATAAACTAATTAATTCTTCAAAAATCCCTGCGCTTGGGGCCATGACCCCTTAGTTCAAAGAATATGGGTAAGAAAAATAAACTCAACAGAAGACCCAAAGCAAAGAATCCTAAGCATGTGAAGAAAACAATCTTCAAAATGGGTGAAAATGGCATAAGCATGCCAAATGCACAAACCCCATTTACCAGTTCTAGACGAAATATAAAATAAACTTGACATGTGATGAACTTCTCCATTAAGACATTTAATCAAAAAACTGGTGGGCACTAATGAAAAGCTTGGACTTCAACACATGGAATGAGAAAACATTAGTAGAAGGAAATGATTACCTTGTAGGTGTGAACTTGATTTGAGTTCAAGTATTTGAGAAGTGTAATAAATCGATTGCACCTCGGTAGGTTGATTGAACTAACTGAATCTGAGTGAGTGACGATCGACTGAAGCTTGATGGGTTTGTCTGTAACCCTAGGCGAGAGAGTATCGAGAGAGAGAGACGACAAGGGATGAGAAGGGGAGAGTCAGAAGAGGAGGAGGATTGCTGTGCTTCGGGAATCGATTGAAGAGAGTAACAGGTATGAAGAGAAGAGCAACACGAGATTTTAAGAGAGAGGGCAACAGGTAAGTCGAGATGTGATCGAGGTCGAGGAGGGAGGGCAATGAAAATTTTAAGAAATAAATAAATCTTTATTTAATTTATTTTGTAAGAATCAGCAAATGGATAACTTTGGTGTTTAGGACCATTAGAGGTTGTAATTAATATTAGAAAGATAATAATAATAATTTTTGTGTTTAATTTAGATTTTGTTGACTAAAAAAAAAATGATGCACAGTGCATATGCAAGCAGGTAGTTTAGCATGCAATTTATTAATGGCTCGAAAACAAAGAGCTGCCGTGTTGTGGACCGGATGAGGTACAAATTGGATCTCTCTATCCAAATGAGTGACGGGGTTTTGAGAGGAGCATGGTTAAAAGGGTGCATTGTTCGGGTTATATTATAAAGAGAGTGAGAAAGTGTGTAAAAGGAGTGAGTAAAAAGGTTTAGGGTTTGGGGAAATACAAGAAAAAAATATAACTAATGCGTCCAAAATTTGTTTTCCAGTAAGTGTGACCTGCAAAACAAATGTTAGACTATCAAAGATCACATTTTCGGTGATCAAAGGCACTCTGATGCTTAAGTCAGTAACTCAGTTGGAGATGGAGATAAATCTGGAAAGAACTCAATTAAAGTTGCATACCTTTGTTGAATGTTCCATTTACCTTATATAATGATCGTTGTTAATTTCATGCGTGAATTAAGCATGTGAGGCGCAACGAGTGGAGACATTCTTCGTAACGGTCTACTTCTTTATGAAGATGTGTCATCAGAAGCGTAACTCCCTCCATGACTCTTTTTCTCTGTAACGTTCTTCGTCTTTAAGGGTGAACTTTATTGGGCCTTTAACTAGAGTTTATTCTGTCATGCCTTGTTTGGGCTTTCATGACTGGATTTGCCCATTTTGGGCTTTATGAATTAGCTTGGTTTTGGGATATTTTATCCTCGTGATGGATGATTCATGCTACGTGTACGGCTACAATATCAGTCTTATTTAATGTATCATCAGCTAATCCACTTTTAGTTAGTGGGTATGCTGACGTGGCCACTAACTTGGTGACGGTTGGACTTTCGAATTCATCATTGTCTCGCATTTAATGTTGTTATCATCTTTTGGTGAGTTGGTATCCCGATCTTTTGTTCGTCCGTTCATTTTCTGTGCGTATTTTGGGATTTCGATCAGTCATCATATCTCGCATGTTGTCCTATGAGCAGTCTCTTCATTGCTCGGCTCTATAAAAGAAGGCATGATTGATTTGTTCCTCTCTTTACGCTATCTTTGAAATTAGGGCTTATTGTTCTTTCTTCCACTGTTTTTTCCTTGCTCTTTCATTCCTTTACGATGTCTGATGGTGATATACTAGACAGTGAGGTGTTTGCTGCTTGTAAAGCTTACTTCTCGCCCAAGAAGGTTTCTCAGGCGACATTGGACAATGTTCGTTCTGATTATATTCTGTCATCCGACCTCGAGATCATTCTGCCTAAGCAAAACGATAGTCATTGTCGTCCAAGGTCTGGGTATATTGCACTCTATTCATGCATATTCTTGTCTAACCTTCGATTCCCAGTTCCAGAGTTGTTTTGGGAATATCTAGATTTTGTGGGGCAATCCTCCAACTCAAATGGGTCTTAATGGTTGGAGGGTTATGGTTTCTACTTATGTGAGAGTCATTCTTTCTGGCATTCCCTTGACTGTTAGGGTTATGTATTTGGTGGTTGGTCTGCTACTGACCAAGGACAGTTGCTTCCTCCGTTCTTCTGTTTGTTTTGGGAAGCTCAATGATGACATCAGAGACTAGTCGAGATTATGGTTTTATGCTTTTGTCAGCTCTGGCTACTTCAAATTACAAGGTCATCAGATTGTGCGATCGTTTTGAGTCTCTAACAAATGGAAGGATCTGCAATTAACTGCAGAAGAATGGATGATCAGTGACCAATTCTTGAAACTTCTTGTGTTTTCCTTGGAGGCTTTTCTCTTTGAGGACATCTTGGAGCGTAATGGCTTGTACACTATGAACGAGGCAAAACGGGCTTTGCTTATTGAATCCCGAGCTGAGGAGATTGTTGTCGCGCTGCTTCTATTGGTGTTAGTAATGATAGCATTGATAGGGAAGTGAGCTCGGGCAGGGATGTCACGGATCTCAATGCTCTTGTTAGCATTGGTGTTGCTAGCCTGACTTCCAAGAAGAGGAAGCTTTCAAGGCCTGCTAGCCCGTCGAAGCAACTGTTGATAAGCTGACCGTGTTTCGAAGAAGAAATGACTTTCTGGTTTTACTCGTGGTACTGCTTGGACTGCACCTCGTCCGAGTTTTTTTGATAGGGAGGTTGTGAAAGAGGATCACTTATCTCTCGAGGAGATGAACTTGGCACTGGAGATGAGCAAAAAGGAAATTACTCTCCGTTGGACGATAATGAAAAGAGGCTTATTTCCGCCTATGATGTGCTCGACGTTGTTGAATGGTCTAACGATGAACCTCGAGCTATTGATAAAAAGATGCTCTAGTTGGTGATGGAGCAGTCTAAGGAGGTCGCTGGCCGTGGTCAGAGTTTTGAAGTTCTTCCTCATTGATTTCCTTCCATTCATTTTTGCTATGACCACTCTGCATCGAGAATTCAAGAGTGGTTTTTCTATTGTCACTTAGGGATGGTAGTGGGGCGGATTTTCAGGGATATCCGCCCCACCCAATCTGTTTGGGGCGGTTTTGGATATGCCTAAACGGATTTTGGGGCGAATACGGATATCCAAACAACATCCATTAAATATTCGGGGCGGATACGGATTTGGCCATATCCGCCCCACGGATATCCGTTTAAGTGTTGATATTACAAAAATACCCCCAACCCTTTAAATGCTGGAAAAAAAACAACCTACATCTGCCTCTCACCTCTCTCTCTCAATCACTTTCACTTCTTTTTTCAGCTCTCACAAACCAAAGGAGCAAAATCAGAGACAGAGTCCCAACTCCCGAACTTGTTCTCCTCTCTCGGCCGAAGTCTTTCTCTAACCCCTTCCCTTCGCTTCCCTTCATCTTCATTTATTTCTTGTTCTCCTTCCCTTCATCTTCCTCCTGCCCCTCTTTCTCTCTCGTCTCCAGTCTCCTTCGTCACAGCGAAGGGTCCCTTCGTCCCTTCTTCTCCCTCAAAACAGCGAAGGTCGCCGCGAAGGATCCCTTCGTCTCTTCCCGAAGGAGTCCCTTCTTCTCTCTCAAAAAAGCGAAGGCCGAACTCCTAAGGGTCGTCCCTTCTTCTCAGATCTGAGATCAAGAAACATTTCAGATCTGAGATCAAGAAACATTTCATATCTGAGGCCGACACTCGAAAAAACATTTCAGATCTCATATCTGAAATCGAGATCTCAGATCTAAAATCAAGATCTCAGATCTGAGATCAAATTTTTTTTTTATTTTTTAATTTTCAGATCAAGATATCAGAGATCAAATTTTATTTTATTTTGTTAATTTTTGTTTTAATTTTCGTATGGATTCTTTGTAATTTCTGTAATTTTTGTATTGATGCTTGTATCTTTGTAATTTTTGTTATAATTTATGTAGTTAGATGGATAACCGTAAATGAATTGGCGGGGCGGGGCAGATATCCACCAATCCGCACGGGGCGGTTACGGTTTTTAATAAAAATTGCAAACGGATTGGCGGGGCGGATTGGGGATCCGTTATTCCTGACTTTGCTCAAATCCGCCCCAATCCGCCCCGTTGCCATCCATATTGTCATTATTGTTCCGCCTACTTTTCCAGCAGTTGGAAGGTGGTTCACCCATGCTTCTGGATCCGCACCTCCTTCATCCACGATTAGTTGGAAGGAGCCCAACCCGGAAGATACCATTCTATTACGACTCGATTCACATAAAACAATATTGTCCGCTCTAGACCCAACCTAACTACTCGCACGACTTTAAAACGTGTTTTATTATGTAGATCCAAACTCGTACATATATAACACATATCCTTCCCTCACCTAGGCGATGTGGAACTATAACCCCCTAGTATCCTGCCAGCCTCTGAGCTCGCCTACACTTGGTAGCATGCCAGCCTTAAAGTCCGCCCACACACGATAGATCGTCAGCCTCAGAGCCCGCCCACATAGGGTGTTACAATCCACCCCCCTTAGGGCCCAACGTCCTCATTAGCACACTTCCGGCTGGGTCAGGCTCTGATATCATTCTGTCACGATCTGATCCACATGAAACAATATTGTCCGTTCTGGGCCCAACCTAACTACCCACACGGCTTTAAAACGCGTTGTGTCATGTAGATCCAAACTCGTACATATATGGCACATATCCTTCCCTCACCCAGGCGATGTAGGACTATAACCCCATAGTAACCTGCCAGCCTCTAAGCCCGCCCACACATGGTAGGCCGTCAGCCTCAAAGCCCACCCACATAGGGTGTTACATACTGACCCTTTGTTTGTGGCTTGATATGCAAATTGTTTATCATTGTCTAGCTTTAATGCCTCAATTTTGGGCGTAAGATGGAAAGTTTTGAACTTGAAATTTTATTGATAACCCCGTTTCGGGTGTTTAACAATCTATAGTAGTAGCAATCATTCATTTCTCATAAATTTACGCTATGTTGTAGGATCTGAATTATATCTTTCTAGATGTTGCTCGATTTGTTATGCCTTGAGCAGTCTTAACTTTTTCGTTGTAACTTCTTCCTCCATAATTCTCTGTAGTTTTGTTGTTCATATATTGTTGTCGTGAGGTAGCTAATAAACTTGGAATGCTTCTTGATCGAATTACTAGGTGTGTGCCATTGATAGGTTGGCTTGGACGAGCAGAATAGAATGTAGCCCTGAATTGTCCAATCATGCTCACATCAGTACCTGCTGCCAAGGCTTCATTCATCGATTCATAAAATTTGTTTGCGTCAAATTCGTTGTCAGTTATGTAGGAGGTGTTGTTGGCCTTGTCGTGGATAATGTGGGTCAAGCTTGTAAGTTCTTCGGATTATGTCAGTTGGCCCCCATTTGAAATGCAAATTTTCTCTGTGCTCCTCATTGTGAGTTGTCATATTGATTTATCTGGTCTCGTTTACTGGCGTTGGTGCTCCTTCTTCGATATAGATCAGCTCAAGTGGGCGATGACGCGATGTTATTGGTTGTTTCTTCGGTTGGCTCGACTGTTTACTTCCTTCAGTTGTAGGGCGTATTTCAGTTCCCTGGGTAGTTTTTTTGATCCCGTAGTGGTGTCTGCCTTCTCTTTCCCCTTGGGTTGTTTATCAGGCAGCCCGATGAATTCGCAGAGTCGTCCTCTTTGAACCCAGTGCTCGATTTCATCTTTCAGGTTCTAACAGTCTTCGGTGTCGTGCCCGTGATCCTTGTGGAAAGAGCATTATTTGCTCTTGTCTCGCCCCTCTAGGCTCCTCTCATCTTGAGTGTCCAGTTGACATCTTCCAATTTTGCTATAGATTTCAATATGTTCGCTCGGCTTGTCTTCAAGGTCATGTATGGTTTGTATGTCTTTTTCACCACGCTTGTTACCCGCTCATGCCTGAGCCTTGCCGCTTGTATCTTTATGGAATTTTGCTAGTTGAATTTTGGCTTGCCATTGGTCCAGTCCCTCTTTGACTGAACATTTTCCTCCCTGGTTCTGTCGTCTCTCCTTTTTTCTTCTCTCATTTCGTGGCTCTTCGAATGGGCTTCTCTCTCGGATCTGTTCTTCTTCTTGGCGGCTATCATCTCCTTGATAGTTATGTGTTTTTGAGCGATCTTCAATATAAATGTCATGCTTTTTGGAGGTTCTAGGTTCAGAACATCAAAAAAGGGTCATTTTTCAACTCGCGGTGAAAGTAGCGATGGTCGTGTCGTCGCTGCATCCATCGATCATTATCAACTCGTTAGTAAAACGAGTGACGTACTCCCTTATTGTCTCATTGGGCTTCTGTTTGATATGAAGCAAATAGTGTGGCCCCTTCCTCATCTGTTGATTGTCGATGAACCTTGCGATGAAGGCTGTAGCTAGCGACTGGACTGAATCTATTGACCTTGGTAGTTGGCTGTTGAACCCATTCATCGTTGTGGATGTGAGACTGGTCGGGAACGTTTTCTACAATATGGATTATGTGTTTTCCTTTAATGCCATCATGTGATTAAAGTATCGCGGATGGGCTGTTGGATCAGTGGTGCCATCATATGCTTCAAACTTTGGTGGGATGAACTTCTTTGGCATAGAAGTCACCATGAGTGCATTGGAAAATGATGGATTGGCTAGTTTGTACAGTACATTAGGATCTGTAACTCCGATCCTAAATGGGATTTTAGCAGGGGTCATGTCGCTTTGGGGGGTCCCATCTTGAAGTGGTTTGCTGCTTTCGAAATTTACCCGTTGAAGTTTTGTTGGTGCGGCGCTTGGACGGGGTCGGCGGACTGAGCACGCTCTTGGGTGAATTTTTCTACCATTTTGATCATACGATCCATCTGGGTCATGAGTAGGTCTACACGAGGGTCTGTGGCAGTGTCGCCAGACGTCTGTGATGTTTGGGCTATTGCATGTTGTGACTCTCTGTTGACAGGCATGATCGGTCCGACGTTTGTTGCTGGGTTTGAAGTGTGTACTATCGGGAGCGCAACTTCGCCGGTGAGAATTATTTTGATTATTGTCAGGCTGAGAGCCTGTAAAGTGTTCCATCCGTTCTAAAGGTTTCTCAATCGTTGATTAAAGTTGAGGAAATTTGCTATTGTAGATTCATTTCTTTAAAGGAAAACTTGTCGGTCCCCACGAACAACGCCAAACTGATGCGCCCAAAATCCGTTCTCTAATAAGTGTGACCTGCAAAACAAATGTTAGACTGTCAAATACCACCTTTTTGGTGGCCGAAGGCACTCCGATGCTTAAGTCAGTAACTCAGTTGGAGATGGAGATAAATCTGGACAAAACTCAGTTAAAGTTGCATACCTTTGTCGAATGTTCTCTTTACCTTATATAATGGTCGTTGTTAATTTCTTGCGTGACTTAAGCATGTGAGGCGCAACGAGAGGAGACGTTCTTCGTAATGGTCTTCTTTTTTATATCCCTCCCCGACTCTTTTTTTCTGAAATGTCCCTCCTCTTTAAGGGAGAACTTTATTAGGCCTGGATTTGGCCCTTTAACTAAGGTTTATTTTGACGAGCCTTGTTTGGGCTTTCATGATTGAATTTTCCCTTTTGGGGCTTTATGAATTGGCCTAGTTTTCGGATACTTGATCCTCATGATGGATGATTTCTGCTACATGTATGGCTGCAATACCAATCTTATTTGAAGTAATGTCAATAACCATTATTGTTGAGTTAAGTTGGAGAGAAATTGGGAAGGAGAAAATCATTGATTGTTGAGTTGAGTGGGTGGTAGGGGAGAGAGATTGGGTTGGAAACAACAAAAGCTTCAAAGCTTTCCACCTGGGATATTATCCATAACAACTCCATCATATGGTGTGTATTGTATTGTACAATAAAACTACAATATACTAATAATGTTGCGACCCAACCAATTTTATTACTATAAGAAAATTATAATTTAATGGAGTTGTAATTACAAAAATTGTTTTAAACACTTCAAAAATTAGGACCTCAATATCAATAAATTGCAAGTTACAAACATAAGTAGATCAAGATAGTAGAAGATCCATTGAAGGATTCCACACCTTCAATGGATAATATCACTACATTTCCTAATCATCCAAAGGAGAAACAAGTTGTGTATGCCTTAACTAAAGAATAAATCATTGATGCAATTAGACAAGTAGGGGAAGGAGATAATTCAGAGGATGACAATATGAAAACACCAAAAGTTTTATGACTAGATGGAGGTTATTTTAGAGTATCACTGTAGAAAGGTTTTACTGTATTGCTTTTAATTGGAGCTACAGGCGGATGGGGAGGGGGCTAGAACAAACCTGGATTATTTTTTAGTTATATTTCTATTGAAATTTGTTTTATTTTAAGAGATTAAATTTGAAAAGTTTAGCTATTTAAGTTTAACCACAACTCTTTCCCTTTACAATTCTTGCTCACAATTGAGAAAATATCTCAACATCTCATCTGCTATCCTAATTTGTTACAACTTCCAAATAAAACAGAGTAATAAATTTGACAAATAAGTTTGCAGGCAAGGGAAAAAATGATAAATGTTGAGAGGTGTGATGATAAAATCTGATCAAATTTTATTTGAATGAATTTCTTTAATTGGGAGGTATCTCTATGAACTGTACAAATGAAATTTGACTCATATTTATAGACTCAGAAGTAGTTACATGCTAATAACTTCCTCATCCTTCATTCAAAAACTTGTTACTGCACATTATTTTAGGTCAAACAAGGTTCCTGAATTTACAAAAATATAAATCCCAATTCAAATTGGACTTTTGGGTTTAATAATATAAGCCCATATTCTCCTACTCGATTTATGGGTTTTTTGACTTGAATCCGAATTTTTAGATTTTAACCCAAACAACTACATACCAATCGACACTTTATCCACCACACTCCCTCATTTCTTTCTTTCTATTTGCAAACAGTCGATTAAGTCAATCAATTCATTCAAACCAATAGATCTTCTCTCGATCCACCACTGCCAGGTAGCCACGTCCACACCCATGGCCTTTTGATTTCACGATGATTTTAGGGACTTCAGTTCAGATGATCAATTTGATTGTGTTTTGGTGGTATATTATTTATAACTAGGGTGTCTACGCGCCCTACGTGAGCGAATATTCAATATTATTTTTATTTTATTACAACAATTCAATAATAATTTAATTTTCTAAAGAAAATAATTATATATAATTTTAAAAGCTTATGTATAGTTTATAAATAAATAAGGGGCTTCAAATAATTTATATTAGGGGCATATGTATAATTATTCAATGTTTGAGAGATGCTAGTTTTGATTATAAAAGTATGAAATGTTAAGGGAAAATAGAAAATCCAAAAGTTAGATGTAAGGGCATTTTGATAATTTCTAGATAATTTGAGGGCTTCAAATAAATTATATATTAGGCCTAGGTGTAATTAATGAATGTTTATAGGGGCTAGTTTTGATGAAAAAGCAAAAAATTTAGATGTGATGGTCTTTTTATAATTTATAGGTAATTGATGGGATTTAAACAAATTATGTTAGGGGCTTAACTATAATTAACAATATTTGAGAGATGCGATTTTTGATCGTAAATAATCTAAATTTAGAGGGTAAAATGGTACATAAAAGTTTTAAAACTTAAATTGCAAAAATACCCCTGATCATTGTTCATCTACTTATTGGTTTTTCTTGTAAATATAGTGGAGTTTGGAGGATATTTTGGGAGGACGAAATCCACTAAAACATTGTTCCTAAGGGGACCTCTCGTTATATTGTAAAGCGGTTTCTAAATAACACCACCACTTATACTGATGTACACCACCACCCACCATTTTTTTTAGATTTACTGAAGGAGACCACCATTATATCAAGAAAAAAATTCTAACCCTAAACTTCATCTTCTTCTGTATCCCTTTCATCTCCAACCGCCACCTCCTCCTCATCCCCTTTATTTCACATCGCCACCCACCACCACCTTTCATCATCCTCCACTTCACCCCACCATCTCTCATTCTCCTCCCCTTCACTCCACCACCTCGCCACCCACCGCCACCTCTCCTCCCCTTCACCCCACCACCTCCTCCCCTTCACCCACCACCTCGCCACCCACCGCCACATCTCCTCTCTTCACCTTCACCATACCACTTTGCCACCCACCGCCACCTTTCCTCATCCCCTTCACCCCACCAGCTATTCTCCTCCTCCCCTTCACTCCACCACCTCGCCACTTTTTCTCTTTTCTCCTCCCTTTCACCCTACCACCTCGCCACCCACCGCCACTTCTCATCCTCATCCCCCTTCACTCCACCACCTTGTCGTCCACTGCCACCTCTCCTCCTCCTCCCCTTCACCACCACCACCTCGCAATCGCCACCTCTCATCCTCTTCCCCTTCACCACCACCACCTCACAACCGCCACCTCTCATCCCACCTCCTCCCATCTTCTTCTTCTTCTCTTTTTTTCTCCTTGTTTTTTTTTCTTATTCGCTCTCGCGGCGATTACTGCGAGTGGGGAACCCACACTCTCCGAAACCTCCGCGAGGGCAACAAAATTTGTCGATGGTACATCAAGAACAGAGTTACTGCCTAAGTTTGTAAAAGTATGTGAAGTGTACTCAGATTTCTCCACTCATAGGTGCCACAATAACACAATTACCGCCAAAGTTGTAAAAAAACAGAAGGCACTATTTTAGAGTGCAAATGTTGAGGAGGACGAGATGCCCATATGTTGATTTTGTTAGCCAATTGTAAATGTTGATCTTGTTGATCCAAGTTGCTCATATGTTTAGTTTGTATATATAAGATTTTTGAGATGCTAGTTATATAATGCCGTTAGGAATTTTGTGAGTATTTGCAATTGTATTTTCATTGCTTATAATATCTCCATTTGCAGATTCGCTTTGCAAAATATTTTATCTTTTCCTTCATGTTCAAAAAATAAAATTATGCCTTTAAATCCTGCTCAAGAATTCAATTGCCAGGATGAATAAAAAAGAGGATAGGGGGTATTTATGTCTAAGACCTCTCGAGGATTTGAAAAGAACCCTTGTAAATGCCATGAAACATAACCAAGTAGTAACAGTTTGTACCGAAACACAGCGGCCTCCGCGCGGTATATACACCTAGTCGCAGCGGCTAATGCAACAATAATCAAGTAAATCGCAGCGGATCATGCACACTTGTCCAAAATGCCTACAATGAACCATACGCAGCGGAAAATGCGATCATAGGACAACGCATCGCACCAACCGCTGTGGTTGGAGCAAAAGCCAGACATTGGTTTTCTAGCCAAACGCAGCGGGCGCTGCGAGGATCTCTATTACACTTGCAACGCCCAACGTGTCTGCAAAGAATCCAGACTCTGTCCATTTTTTTGTTTTTTTGTATTGAATATTTTTTCATTTTTTTCAATTCCTATGGATCTGTTACAGTAATTACATATTTGATTTATTGCTAAACCCACTTTTGACTATCTCAAGTTGAGATAGTCAAAAGTGGGGTTTAGCAATAAATCAAATATGTCAGTACTGTATCAAACCCATAAAATCTAAAAAATGGACAGAGTCTATTTTCTGTCCAAACGCAGCGGTAGCTACAAGGATATGAACACATTAAGCATGAGCTGCTGCGTTTGGGGCATAAAAACTGTTTGTTTTTGTCCAAACCAAGCAGCTCGAGCAAGGCATTGTCTTATCGTTGCCCGATCAGCTGCGTTTTGGGCAAAAACCTGACTATGTTTCATACAATTGTTGAGTTTCTGCATTTTTCACTTTTTCTTTTGTCTATGACATTCAAGCATACTTGGGAAAACCACCATGGTTGCATAATCACAAGGAAATTACTTGAGAAGACAAATAAAATTTCTTGAGAAAGTCGGGAAGAGAAATTCATAACCAATTCATTAAATTTGTCATTTAAGTTGAACATTATAAAAGGGGAGTTGTCTTTTACTATTCATCAACAATTGAAAAGAAAGAAGAGAAAATGAAGAGAAAAAGGGAAATGTTCGAAGAAAAAAACTCCGACGACGAAGAATGGTATGAAATAGGGGACTCCGAAGAAGAGGACTCCTTCTTGGTTGAGGACCTCCTCGTCATCGTCTTCAGATGATGAGGAGGACGACGATGAGGATTCACTGTCCACAGTGAATCATCACCATCCTCTGATGAAGATGATGGTGATGGTGGGGCGTTTGTGGACTACTACTCGTCCGACGAAGAGGGTCGCGAATGTCACCCCATGAAGGACTTTATTGAGCGCCAAGATTATTGTAGATTTCTTTTGTAAAAGTTTAAAATTGTAATGGATATATTAATGTTTACTGTTTATTTTAATATTTGTTTTGTGTTTTTGCCTTGTAATATTTTCTGTTTGTTAATTTTATTGTCAACAAAATAAGAGAAGAAAAGGAAAATAAGAGTGGAGGTGGAGAAGACAAACAATTAAATAAAAAAACCGTTGGCCGAGTGAAGAGGCGACGGTGGCCAAATGCAGAAATCAAATAAGAAAAGAAAATAAGAAGAAAATCAAAGGAAAAACAGAGAAGAAAATCAAAGAAAAAAACAGAGAAGAGAAATAGGAGAAAATCAAAATCAAAATCAAAGAAAAAAAACAGAGAATAAAATCAAAGAAAAAACAGAGAAAATAAGATAAGAAGAGGAAGAGAAGATAAGAGAAGAAGAAGAAGAAGAAACCGGCGGGGGTGCTTCATGGAAAAGAGAGGGAGAGAGAAAAAGACATGGGAGAGACGAGATAGATAGGAAAAATAGTGGGGGGTTTTATAGGTGGTGTCCTTCATAAAGTAGCCTGATGGTAATTTCCTTTGCTTTCTATTTGCTTTCAAAATGTAGCTTGATGGTGGTGTCCTTCAGAAAGTAGCTTGATGGTGGTGTCTATCAGTATAAGTGGTGGTTACTTAGCAGCCGCCTACTGTTTATTTATAGACCAAAACCAGAATAGGAGGGGGGAAGAATGACTGGTTCCAGATTAAGTAGAGTGGGTGCATTTAGGAAGCGCCTAATTTTATTTTATTTTTGATAAAGCATACTGCATATTCAGTAGATAACTTGATTACAGAAACGTTGTCCAACTATGGTTGCTAAATCATGAGCCTCATGGTTGAGGTCTCTAGGAATAAACTTACATACTCATTCTGAATTCAAAAGAATGAGAGATTTAATATTACATATAATCGGACGCAACATCCAACAAAAGTATGTCTGTGTCTCTCCTGTAATAATCCTATCATCATCTAGATCAATCTGCAACATAGAATGAAGTGCTCTAGAGTCCCCCAGTAAAACACTTGTATTTCAGTTACGGGTCTAGATGAAAAGAAGAGTTGCTTCTGCTGCTAGACACTCCGCCTAGGTAATATCATATACTCTACCTGGAAAAATATCAGCAACCCGCTCCTGAATCTCCCCATGAGCATCCATCGCAAAAATACCAAAAACACCCTTTTGAGAATATGCATAAAAAATTGCATCGTAAGAAACTATGAACATGTTAGGGCTAACCTGAAGGGAGTAGGATTAGGACGGCTGAAGGAAGAGTTAAGTCTGTGGTAATTGATGGCTTGGAGTTGAGACTAGAGGAGTTGAAGTCTAGAGGTCTGACTATCAGAGGGAGAGGCAAGGGATGTGTCTGTGACAATTGGGTTTGGAGAGATTATTCCGGGTTTCAACAACCGCTTTGTCCAGAATGTGATGCAAGGATGTTGGTTCTGAAGTGTGATTTGCAGAGTGAGGGGTTTGGAACCATTGTTTGTGCCATTTTGACCATGTGAGCCGGGTGGTATTGAGGAAGGACTTCATCGGGAATTGGGTTTCATTGAAAATGATTTTATTACGCCAAAACCAAATGGAGTGAATTACCATTGTAAATTGTGATCGCATTTCTTCCTTGAGAGTTGGGAGGGCGGAAGCTGTGCTCCACATAAAATGAACAATGCTATGGGGCAATTCAAAAACAGTGTTGGTTTTGGGCCACTGGATTAGGATAGGGGAAAGATCCTTGAGTTTCTCAATGACTGGATAGATAAAGAAAAGATGTCGACGCAACAATCATCAATAAGAACATGTAGCCTAGACAAGTTGGTCATGGTTGGGAGGAGGTTTCGGGAGACCTTCCAAATGATAAATAAAGCATTGATAGGGGCTTTAATTCTCCACAGTTCCAGGGTAATCCTAGTCTGAAGAGCTGAGAAACTCAGATTCCTGGACAAGATGAGGACGGTTCCAGATTCTCCATGATAAAAACTTTTGTAGCACTTTTACCGAAAAAGGCCTCTATTGTCGAAAGTTCAGATAGGAGAATCAGGGTAGCTTGAAGGTCTAAAGACAATATCAAGAATATCCTTGGCCATAGGAAGAGGGAAAAGAGATGGATCAACGCCGTATTCTAGTATAAAGGATGGCTTTTAAGATGAATCCAGAGGTCAGAAATTTACTGACGGGCATTGAAAAGATTTGTTGGGAGTAACAGCCTACCGGAATAAGACCCGGTTTGACCCAACAGTCTTTCCACAGAACAATTTCGTTGCCTGATCTTATTTGCCAGAACAAGTATTTTTTCATTCTACCAAGGGCAATAAGGTTACCTCTCCGGGCAAAGGAAGCAATACTAGGTGATTTAGATAGTTGAAAAATGCTTCTGTTTCTAAAATAAATTGTCTTGAGTTGAAGGGTGTAGGGTTTCAAGGGTCGAGAGATGGCTTGCCAAATATTTTTAGCCATCAAAGCCATATTTTTAATTCTGGCAGAGGAATAGACAACTCCCCCAGATGTTTAGGGAGAGCGATGCGGTCCCAGGAATAGACAACTCCCCAAGATATTTTTGACCTTGCCTTCTTTGATTCCATTCTACCAAAAGTCTTGAACAAGAGCGTCGATTTTGGTAGTGATGGAGACAGGAAGGAGAAATGTTTGCATTGTATAGACAAGGATTGAATGGATCACCGCCTTGATCATGACTATTCTTCCGGCTTGGGAAAGGACCTTGGCTTTCCAAGCTGAAAGTTTGGTGTTGATCTTATCTTCGAAAAATTGAAAATCTGAAGCCTTCTTTTTGGAGAAAATAAGATAAGAACCTAGATATTTGACTATAGGATTATATAACTTAGAGCTAAGAATCCTAGTGATCATTTTCGCATGTCTGGGGTGGACATTTGAACTATAGAAAACTGATGATTTATCATAATTAACTGCTTGACCAGAAGCAGAGCAATAAGTGTTTAAGATGTCTTTCACAGAGTGTGTTTCAGAAAGGGAAGCACGACAGAAAAGCATTAAATCATCAACATAAAGCAGGTGGCTGATAGAAGGAGAGTGACGTCTGAGATTTATGCCTTTGATAATTTTGTTTGTCTCTGCATGAGCCAACAGATGAGAGAGGGCTTCAGCTACCAGAATGAAAAGGTACGGGGAAAGAGGGTCACCCTGACGAATACCCCGGGAAGGCTTAATACTGGCCAAGGGTACACAATTGAGGAAGACACAAGGAATGAAGTGGAAATACATTGTTTAATCATGTTTATCCATCCCTCGGCAAATCCTAGACACTTCATGATTTGAAGCAAAAATGTCTATTCCACACTGTCATAGGCTTTGGCCATGTCAATCTTGATAACCATCAAACACCATTTTTTTTTATTACTATGGTTCATTAAGAAGGATTCATGAGCCAAATTTACATTATCTGAGATTGATCAGCCTTTTAAGGAAGGCAACGACTACACCACGCCACCATTTCCTCTTTCTCACACCACCATTGAGATTTTTATTTTATTTTTATTTTTTATTTTTTATTTTTTATTTTTTATTTTACTTTCTCACACCACCAATAAATATGCATAATAGAGAAATTCAAAGTCAAAACAAAAAAAAAATGAAAAATAGAGTAACTTTCGACCAATTTAAACCCACAATTAAGACTGATTCTCAAGTTCATCAAAACACTAAAGTTGTAGTACTATGAGTTATCTAATAAACAAAACTTGAATCACTTGAAAATATTTTGAAATTATTAAGTTATGATCATTTTACTAAAGTCGCGCAAATCTGTTTTGCAAAACGGGATAGTGTTCTTGACTTTCTGCAAACTTATGTGCTCGATCAAAACCGATTCTCAAGTTGAAAAAAACATAAAAGTTGTATTACTCTGAGTTATCTAATAAACACAACTTCAATCACTTTAAAATGTTTTGAAATGAACAATTTATGGCCATTTTACAAAAGTCTCGCAAATCTGTCCGAAAAATGAAAATGGGATAGTGTTTATGACTTTTGGCCAATTATATACTCGATCGAAATCGATTCTCAAGTTGATCAAAACATAAAAGTTTTAGTACTTTGGGTTATCTAATAAACACGATTTGAATCACTTTAAAATGTTTTGAAATGAGCAAGTTATGGTCATTTTACTAAAGTCGCGTAATCTGTCCAAAAAAATTTCATGTTCGCATTGTGCAATGCGGCGTATCCCAGATATCCCGCAGTGCACTATGTGGATATAAATTTTTTCTGTCTAATTCCGCGACTTTAGTTAAATGACCATAACTTGCTCATTTCCAAACAATTTTAAATAATTCAAGTTGTGTTTATTAGATAAGTCAGAGTACTATAACTTTTGTGTTTTGATAAACTTGAGAATTGATCTCGATCAAGCACATAAATTGGCTGAAAGTCAGGAATACTATCCCGTTTTTATTGCGAGATAGATTTGCGTGACTTTAGTAAAATGACCATAACTTGCTCATTTCAAAACATTTTCAAGTGATTCATGTTGTGTTTATTAGATAACCAATATTTGTGTTTTGATCAAATTGAGAATCGGTCTCAATCGAGCACATAAATTGGTCGAAAGTCAGGAACACTATCTCGTTTTCATTGCGAGAGAGATTTGCGCGACTTTATTAAAATGACCATAACTTGCTCATTTCAAAATATTTTCGAGTGATTCAAGTTGTGTTTATTAGATAACTAAGAGTACTACAATATTTTTGTTTTGATGAGATTGAGAATCGATATCAATTGAGGGTTTAAATTGGTCGAAAGTTATCACGCTTTGCATTTTTTTCGTTTTTGAGTTTGAGTTTTTCTGTTATATTAAGTTATGCATATTTATTGAGTTTGGGTTTAAGGGTTTCGAATTTAAGAGGATTTTGAGAGTTTTCGAGGGAGAGTGAGGAGATTTGCAAGAGATTTTAGTGTGGAGAGAGATTTAGAAGAAATTTGCAAAAGATTTCGAATGGAGGAGGGAGGAACCATTATCGATTTGAATGGCGATGAAAAAAATGGATAGATGAGATGTCAATAAATGTCAATAAGATCAGATCAGATTTGAATCGATTTGAATAAGATGTCAATAAATGTCAATAAGATGTCAATAAATGTCAATAAGATCAGATCAGATCAGATTTGAATTCTGAATTTAAATGTCAATAAGATCAGATGAGATGTATTGTTGACAGGAAGTATTTGTAAGTTGAGTGAGGTTAGGAAATCAGGTTTTGCAACCATGTTTTATAACCAGGATAGATGATGTGGCATCGTTAGAGGTGATTTTTTTACAACCTCGAGATACACATAAACACTTTGGAGATTTCATTATTCTTTCAAGATCACGCCATGTCACCATGATTACAAAAATTTGGTTTTCTAGCATTTTCATTGTAAGTTTGCTGCAAAATTCAATAAGCAAATAAATAAACTTTAAGATGTTCATGTCAGGACCAAGTATAAAAGCAACAGTAAAATCTTATATAGCAATGGGTAATTAGATTGAAATATGCCTAACATTTTTTGCAATAGTTTTATTCTTTGGAAGCTTATCAATCCTTCTCTTTAGCGGTCCCTTGAGGGTCCTGCATCGTTAGAGCAATTATCCAAATTTCTCCAAATTCTCTTATTACTAGATGTACATCCAATTTTATTGAAGTGTCAATGAGATTTATTCTCATATTTCTCAACTTACGTTCAACTTCTTTCAACATATTTTGTGTCCCAGTCATTGCTATCCAGTAAACTTCCATTGATGTAGAAGCTTTAGCTGCTAAATTAACAGCCTCTCGACAAATATTGCTAAATCTAGTTGTTATAGTACCATGACAATCAACTCTCATTTCTTGCTCCAGACTTTGCATCCCTAGTCCATCTCTTCAATATGTATTGTTGTGGCAGGTTCATAATGGAAAAACTCATGCGGTTATTGGGCAATGATTTTTTTCGCTGTGGTGAAAGTTTTTAAGAAAATAAAAAATAATAATAATAATTTCTGTTGTGGGAGGAGGAGAGAAGTTTGATAAATTTTACTTTTTTAGAGTCTTTGTAGCTGGTTTTATTCCGTCATCATCATCATCAAAGCCCATTTTCGATGCTTTTGGAGTCGGTAAATTGAATTTTGGTTCTCCCAAGCAATGCGGTCTTTTCACATATTCTCGCCTAATCCAAGTTCAGGGATGTCTTCATTCACCACTTTCATCTAAGTTTTCAACGGTCATCCCCTCCATCTACACCCTCCATTAAGGAAGTTGATAAAGAGAAAATCATGGAAAATAATAAATAGGAACGATACAAAGATTGTTGATTTTCGGATCTTTTGATATAATTTGGCGGCTGTGAAGAAGAGTTTCCCAACCATATTAAGTTGTTGATGAATTCTTAAATTTTCTGCTCACATCAATGTTAAAGTAAAAGTAAGAAAGTCTATATATCTTACAAAATATGAAACTCAATATAGAATATGTTAAAGTAAAAGTAAAATGTCTTAGATTTTCTATTTTCACAAGATTATGTTTTATATAAGCTTGTATTCAGTCAATGAATTATAATAATACTTCAATATAATTCTACTAATATTTTTTTTTACATAGTATGAGAGTGACTTTCCTTCAACCTACGCTATCATCTCTTTCCTAGCCGCGCTATCATCTCTAGTGAACTAAACCAACCACAATCCATCTCACCAGACCTTCTTCATCATCACGTCCCCAAGCAAAAGCACACAGAGATCAAACCCTCTGTTACAGTCATCAACTCATTGCCTTCTAATCTCCCTGATCTCCTCTCTCGGCTGTGATATCTTTTCTCTTTGGCTGAAATTACCCCTTCTTGGCTGTGATTTGGAAGAGAAGAAAGAGGGTGTGACAACTCTTCTTATTGGCAGCTAATTCGTGAAAGAGAAAGCTCTCTTTGGCTGTTATTTTTTAATTGCAGGTCACTACAAAGCATATAGACTCTCTTTGTGTGTGTTTTCCCTCTTTGTATGATATTTGTTTGAAGATAAGGAGGTGACAGAGAGAAGATATTTCGCTGTAAATTCTTGCTCGATTGACTGGCGTGAAGAACATAGAGAAGAACGATTTCTTTGGCGTGATTAAACAACTTGTTGTGATCTCTCTCTTGGGTCTTGGCTGTGTGAGAAAGTTGTGGATTGCTTTTTCTTTGTTGTTGCTTGCGTGAGGAAGAAGAGAAGTTACGTGAAGTGACTCTGTTTCTAAGCTACGACTTGCTGGGTGAACTCATTGTTGTTGTGTATGTAGCTGCTGTTGAAGAAGAAGAGGAAGAAAAAGAAGGAAGGAAGGAGGGGAAAAAAAAAAAAAAAAATGCTTGAACCTCTCCACTATTTTGCACTCAATACTACCACAGACCGAAAAGAGAAAAATAATATATATATAGACCCAAAGTTCAGATCTACGAGTACACTATATAGCCCCCGCCATCATGGGCGATATTACAACCAGTGATTCCAATACTCCCACCTCACCATACAACAATCCTCATCACTCGTACTTTTTTCATCACTTCGATCAATCTGAAGTAGCTCTTGTTTCACATTCGCTTACTCCTACTTATTACTACATATAGAGTCGAGCGATGACCATGGCTCTCAAAGCCAAAAACAAATTGGGTTTTGTTGATGGATCTGTCAGAAAACCTGATGACAAAGCCAATAATGATGAACTACTACAATGTGATCGTTGCAACAGCTTGGTGAAATCATTGCTCATCAACGTCATCTCACCTGACCTCCAGACAAATGTTATGTACTGTGAATTGGCCTATAGTGTATGAGATGATTTGAAAGAAAAGTATGCACAGACTAATTATGTGTAGATCTATCATATTGAATCTGAAATCCATGGATGCACTCAAACGACGATGAATGTGAGTGCCTACTTTACCAGATTGAAGGCTCTCTGGGACAAATTGGATGTTGTAGTTGGTTTTGCTGAAGACACTAGCGAAACCATGAACACCATTCTTGCATATGTCCACACTCAACACTCGATCAAGTTCTTGATGGGGTTAACCGACATTAAGAATGTACCTCAACCAGGTTAACTCATAACATGTGGAAGTCATGGCCCTGTATTCTGCATCAGTTGTAGATCTTGTCACTGTAGATTGTTTCTTAGTTTTTCAAGAAATTGGTGAATCGCCAAGAATGACATAATAACTTGTAATGGATCTCCTAGTATTTATACATCTAGCGAGAGAAAAAATAACCTGGTAGAAGAGAGTACTATTTAGACTGAGCATGTTGGAACACTGCATCAAATGGTAGATTTGTTCACTAAAGCTTTGAGCACTTATTAATTTGATAATCTTCTTAGCAAATTGGGTATTACAAACATACACTCCAAATTGAGGGAAGTATTAAAGAAAGAAAATTTAAATATGTTACAGAATAGGAAAGTCAGTATAGAATATATTTGAAAAGTTAGAATAGAATAAGAAGTCTTGGATTTCCTGTTTTCACAAGATTAGATCAGAGTTAGCTTATATAAACTTATATTCAGTCAAAAAATTATAACAACAATTCAATACAATTCTATGAATATTTTCTTTACAATCAATGTTTTAAAACCACAAATATTACATGCATGAGAATATAAGACATAACATGACTTCTATGTCTGAACTACTTCATCATGTCATCACTCATGACAGCTTATTGATCAAAGACTATTATATATTGGATCAAATACCATAGTATTGCAAAATTTATTTTTCATTTGTTGGAAAAGGATTGAAACCATTCTGCACCAAAATTTGCAATGTTTAAATGAGTGTCTGAGGGAGATTGTTCCACTAGTACCAATCCAAACCATCACACTCACTCGTCTGGTTCAAGATTTTGAGGAGCCTGAAGAGGATCTACTAGCTAGCTTGGCACGAACAAAAGTGGCAACATAGTGTCATGGCTTTGCGTCATTCAAGAAGAGGTTATTGGTAACTTTTAGGAACTCAATATTGGTGATGTCAAGGTCAGTTTCCTCCATCTCTTTTGCTCAACACTCCTCAAAGCTTTCTCCTGAGAATATAAGAACCAGATGAGAGGAAAACAATGAGACGGTCATAAAGAAGATGATTCAGTGACCAACAAAATATGGCAAAACAAACTACACCATATATGTCAAATATAACAACTTTTATCATGCTCTGCCATATATGATGTAGCATGCATGTAATACCTCTTATATATGCTTCTGTGATATCCTAAAATGAATACAAACCGAATTCAAGATGGCCTCTAGAGAAGGAGAAGGTCGAGCGACCAACTGAAGAGAGTTGCCCCCCCCCATCAGTACCCTCTTCCCCTCCTTCAACACCAACACCACCATCCTCACTTTAGGAACTAAATCCTGATTATAACCACCGTTGCAGTTGCTTAATTATGATGCTCACCTCACCTCTCAAATTATGAACGCATGTAACCAGGTTTACCTTTTTAGGTTAAGGGATCCTAAATAAACCCCTGCTCAATTTTCAAACAAAAAAAAAATGTATAGTGATCTTTTGTTTCTCCGCTGAAACCTGACCACCACCACAGAAGGGATGCCAAAAACACTCTTTCCAACTTGGCGCATTTATAGACCTTCTGTTCCATCTGTCATGGTTTATGGTCTAATTTGAGAGACTCATCAACAGTGAGCAACGAAGTACGTTGTAGTAGAATACAAATATTGAATATATATTATGGACACTTAATAATGCATTATTATGTATGTGTTGGACCCATAACCCTCAAATAATGACATCGTATGTATTATTGATATCTGATATTTTGTACAAAACATTATCAGATTAGATATTCATTTAACTTTAATATCTGAGACTACTTTATCAAAAAACACAAATAAATGGGACATATCATCTGAATCCAATATCCAAAATCTTCAGATGCGAGTTCAAATAGGAGTCCATTTTTGCAATGGAATGTTACTACATCAAACATAATGTTAAAAAACAAAGTGTCATTTCATTGGTATTATCACTGTTATTGCAAAAACCAATCCTATCGTGAGCTTGTGCAGGTATTAAATGCATGATATGTAGGGTCAGTACTATAAATGAGAGTGCGAAAATTAAATAACTATTGATGAGTAATTACAAAACTCATTAGTAAATATTGAAATTAAAGGATATATGAATTAACTACGGCTATTATAAAAGGTAAAGGGAACATTCGACAAAGGTATGCAACTTTAATTGAGTTTTGTCTAGATTTACTGACTTAAGCATCGAAGTGCCTTTGGCCACCAAAAATGTAGTATTCGACAGTCTAACATCTGTTTTGCAAATCAAACTCACAAGAGGACGATATTTGGATGCATCAGTTTGGTGCCATCTGTGGGGAACAACGAGTTTCCTTTCTAAAAAGAAAATTCACAGTTACAAAATTCATTGAAATCTAATTAATGATCAAGAAACTATCAAAGTCAATGGAACGCTCTACAAATCCTCAATCTGGCGATGGACTATACGACACATCTCATAATATCAACCCAGCGACAATCGTCGAACCAACCGCGCTGGAAAGAAGAAAGCTTCAATAGGTAACAATTCAAACGTCTCTAACATCTTGGGGAATCCCCTCGGACCCCCGTGTAGAGATGCTCATGGCTCAGATGAACCATGTAATCAAAATGGTGGATAGACTCATCCAAGATCTGGATGGAAACAAACCTCAAGAAAAAATCACTCAGCTTAAGAGACATCAAATCAATAACAGTTTCGAATTTAACCAATGAAAGTTCATAAAACTACAACCGAAAAAGCCCAAACGTGAACCAGCAGAGAAATCGTGCACGACCTTGATAGCGAGTTGAAACGAGGTCCTTAAAGCTATAGCAGGAAGGGAAGACATCAAATGGTTACCAAAAATGAGAGAAGATCCAAAAATACGGAACAAAAACGAACGCCGCCTCTTCCACGACGACTACGGCCATGATACCGAAGATTGTCATAGCCTGGGGGACGTGATCGAATGCCATATCAGAGAAGAACGACTCGGAGAATTCATTAAGCCCGAGGACAAAACAATCACATCGGGGGAACAACCAAAAGAGACAATATACGTATTGCATGGTGGAGCTAGAGAAAATGAACAATCCAACTGATCCCGAAAGCGAGTAGTTAGAAACCTACGAGCAAAGATCAAATACCAATAGTCGTCAGCACAACGCGCAAATACGATGTGGAGGACTCTGACCTTCTTCAAGGAGGATGCAGACGGGGTTAACTCCGCACAACAATGCCTTAGTAATTTCGGTCAAGATAAATAGGTGGGAAATTAATAGGGTGTTGGTCGACACGGGCAGCTCAACCAACCTCCTATACTGGACAGTTTTTCGAAGGATGCAGTTCATTAATGAGATGCTCTCACCTAGCGATCAACCAATGGTGGATTTCAGCGGGGAACAATGTCGTCCACTGGGGATGATTCAACTACTGTCAAAACAAGAGTACCAGGAAAGCAACGAGTGTTATTGACAGACTTCTTTGTCGTTGATGCTCCTTTTGCATATAATATGCTACTTGGGAGACCCTGGATACACAAAATGGGTGCACTCTCCTCAACTATGCACCATTCATGCAATGGGGAATGGAAATCATATACAACTCCCCGTGTCCGACAAGAAAAATTTCTTCTCACAACAGTAGACTACTTCACTAAGTGGATAGAAGTAGAGCCCCTCGTGAAGATAGGAAAAACCCAAGTCGAGAAGTTTATTTGGAAAGACATAATATGTAGATTCGGGATCCCAACAGTAATTGTCACAAACAATGGGAAACAATTTGAAGGCAAGAAGATCAAGGAGCTATGTGAAAACCTGAATATCCAGTAACATTTTTCTGCGCCCGCCCATCCATGGGAAAACGGACAAACCGAGGTCCCCAACAGGACAATCATGGAAGTAATCAAAAGAAGGCTTGAGGCAACAAAAGGATTGTGGACATCCGAGTTGCTTGGCATTCTTTGGGCATACAGAACAAAAAAACAAATTCTGACGGGAGAAACCCCTTTTGCCCTCGCGTTTGGATCCGAAGCAATGATACCTGTTGAGATCAGTATGCCGACATTCCAAACCAAAGAGTTCCACGCTGAGGATAACATCGAGGCACTGAGAGTCGGGCTAGACCTCCTCGAGGAAAAGCAAAATGCAGCCTCTATCGAAATAGCGGCTTACCAACAGTGTATCCGGATATTACAACAGGAGGGTAAGAATCCGCGTTTTTAACATTGGCGACTGGATATTACGAAAAGTCCAACTCAACACAAAAGAACTTGGTGCGGGCAAGCTAAACCCAAATTGGGAAGGACCATACAAAGTAATAAAGATCAACAGACCAGGAACATACTGATTGGAAAACAAGGAGGGCGAAAAGCTACCTCGGCCATGGAATGTAGAGCACTTATAAAGATATTATCAATGAACTTCTTCGCTCAACCTTCCATCTCGAATTCAAAACGACAAAAATTCAGTCAGGACAAGGAAGTCAGATTAAAAACCCAACTCGTGAAAATACTCAGCACGGCTAGAGTATCGAGCAAAAACAAATATATATCCAAAGTCACATGCGTCACCCGCTTAGGCGGAAAAAAAGCTTCACGAGCACCAAAAACATCGCCACTCAAAACCCTATTGCTAGACATGATTGCAAAGCAAACGCGAGAAATCAAGGAATCAACAACTGAAAATTCAAGGGGTGCAAAAGAGAGTAAACCCGTACTCAATTTCTCCTTTTATAGGGACAAGTAGCGAAAGGTTCGTTCTTGGGAAAACATGCAAAATATGATAGTCACACGAAATCCCAGAAATCACGCTAAAATGAGCAGGTGGACGGAACATCAGAGAGACAGTAGCAGCAATAGATAGTAAGATAACTAAATGTGTTGTAATGTGAAAATAAAAAACAAAACCGCCACACAGTTAGTGGATACATGAACATACTCACTAACTAAGGGGGGAGTAGCTGATGCTACATCAAAATATACCGACATTGCGGTCATACACGTGGCAGAGAACATCCATCACGAGGATCCGGTGTTCCATCTATTAGGCCGACTCGTAAAACCCAAAAAGGTTAAAGCCAACCATAGAGGCCGAAACAATGCCTACTATAAGAAGACATAATCAACGCATACATCTAGGCCCGAACGAATCAAAGCCCAAATCCAAGCCCGACACGAGTTTTCTCACAAAGAAGAAGAACGCTGCATAAAAAAGAGTCGTGGAGGGATGATATTCATGTAATTATTACATAATATATCCCTTAATTTATATATGTTAGTGTTTCGATTATTATATTTTATTCTAATTATTTTATTTTCATGTTTTTGTAATAATTTGAGCATAAACGATGAAATCGCGTTAAGACGGCAGTTTGAAGAATGATCAATTGGTTGGTTCAAATGGCGGTACAAAGTAACGGGTGACAAGTCGAATATCACATGCCTAAACCTTACCCAAATAAACCAAATTCACCTATTACCTAGACCCAAGTCCAAAAGTTAACCTAAAGCCCAAACCCAACCTAAGTAGGAGAATAGAGAAAACCCCTATTTAGAGTATTCCTCTCTCCCATCTCTGGGTTCTCACGTATCTTTTTCCTTCTCTTCCCTTCCACGCCTCTCTTTTCCTCCTTGGCAGAGACATAGAAACCTTCGTCTCTCGCCACTAACATACCACCATAACGTCCATTTCTCCTTGTCACATGTTCTCCTCACCATTACCCTGTCGGCGATTCTCACTCGATAGAAGAACCGGTAGTGCAACCACCATAACCTCGCCATCATCACCATCTCAAAACCCTTGTTCCTCCATCTTACTTTCTTGCAAACATTCAAACTGAAACAGGGAACACGACCACCACCATCACGCCATCACCGTTCCTATTTCTCTCCCTATCAGTCCTCATCATCACAAACAAAGATCGTCACCTCTCCCTCACCCTATTTCGCACAACCGGCAGCCATCACCGCCCCTCTTCTTCCCCTGTTTTCTTATTTCTCTCTTCACCTCGCCACCGTCCAGCAGCCACACCGCAACCCCATTCTCTCATTGTCCTCCACTTCCCTGATCTCTCTCTAGCATCCAACCACTGAGCACCACCATCGAATCACGTCCTCGTGCACAAAACAGGGAGCACCTCCCTGTCCTTCACGTCTATCTCCTTCCTGCTCCATCACGCCAAACAGCCACCACCACAACCGGATCACGTCCCTATTCCTCTTTCTCTCCCAGATTAAGCCACAAACACAACACCGAACTGCCCACGCACGACACCATCCAATGCACCACCACGCCACCTTGCAACAGAGCTCCACCGCCCCTGTTTATCTCCCTCTTTCTGTTCTCTTTCTCGTTTCTCCTTCACCTATCTCTTTCTCTGTCTTGCAGGTTATCTTCACCGGAGAAGAAGAAGCAGGACGCAGAGGAACTCGCGAGCATCGTAGGGAGTAGCTCGCGAGAACGACGAAGGCGCAGGATTTTGGAGAGAGAAAACTGATTTTTGAATCAGTTTCATTATTTACACCCTAGACACTTGTTTTTTGTACCACTACAGTACACTTGCAGCCCTTCACGTCGCGTGATCGTGCAGGAATTGATGGATTCCACCTAGTATTGTGACGTCATCCACCATGATCTTCTAGACCCCGCGCCAAGGCGAAAATGAAACCACAGGGTTTCCTAGAGTTTATCGTATCTAAATTTATTATTTTCTATATGCTTGAATGTTAAACACGGTTGATTTCTGAATTTCAATAATTTGCTTTCACCGATTATATTCAGAATAATTATCTAGACTAATCGGTAGTTAGAAGTTCCCTTTGTTGATATTCGAAGCCTACTTTAATCAATTAATTTGAATTTGTGATTGTGGGTGCCGTAAGAAGACATGCAATTTTAGGGGTCTAAAATTAGTTAAAATAAACATGTGATTGTGTGTGTCGTAAGAAGACATGAAATGTTGGGGGTTTATGCCTTTGCTGAAATCAATTGCGAACTTAGATTAATCTTTAGGTTAATCGTGTTGATTCTTGAAAACAATGATTTGGATTACACAAATCTCGAAGAACCTTTGGTAGATTCGATGTCTCGGTCCACTCTCTTATCATCTTACCAGTTTAATTTTAGTTGTCAATTTAGTTCTCTTAATTTAGTAATTTTCATCTGCTGCAACCCCCAACTCTAAATTAGTTTAAATAAGTCTTAGAATTTGATTGTCTCGTCAATCCTAGTGGGATCGACCTGTATTTGCCACTGTCTACTAGTTAGACACTGTGCACTTGCAGTATTACAAGTAGGGTTTATTAACTTATTAATTTAGGTTAATAAAATCTTCATCAAGTTTTTGGCACCATTGCCGGGGATTGTAACGGTACAATCGAAAATCTAGGGTTGTTTTTGCTAGTTTATAAATTATGTTTAATTTTATTTTTTGGAACAATGTTAGGAGTCACTTTCTTATTTGTTTTATTTGCTTGAGTTTGAATTATTTTTGCATTTATTTTGCAGGCGGTCACACACATAGGAGCTCAAGTGGGAACGAAGTGAAATATTGCGATTCATGAGGAAACTCTCAGAAATCGACTTCTACCCGGCGTCGCAAGTAACCCGAAAGAGGTTCATGCCGGAAGTAACTTCTACCCGTCGCATCTGCACACGGTTTTTGTATGATCACTTGTGTTTAGCTTGTTCTAGATAGTATTGCATGCAAATTTGAATAGTGGCAGGATTGAGTTGAAACGTTCGTGCCCTCTCCCGCGGATAGGTTAATCACTATCTATTTTAGGGTTAGGAACCTAGGCCTTCACTATTTAAAATTTGTAGAAAGATAATTATCTAGGACATGTGTAACGCTCATAGGGACCCTCTTTGGGCGTTTGATAGCTTAAAGTGGTCGAGTGAAGGAACATATCCCATCTGGGAATAGTTCTTGAACTGACATTTAACTTTGAACTAGAGAGTCGAAAAAGAGGTATGAGCAACTCTGTAGTGGCGGATTGATAAGAAATTATCGTGTCTCTCCCACGGTTGGGTAAATTGAATTGAATTCCAACCCTGCATTAGTAAAGAAAAGTTCTAAGGCCGCCTGCCATTTATTTTGTTTGTGCATCATTTAGGTGTCACTTAGGGTTACGTTGTTTTTATTTTTTAGAGTTAGGTCATCTTTATATAGTGGTTAGGCTTGCATTTAAAAAAAATTAATTAAAAAAAGTTAAATTAAAAAATAATAAAAAAAATAAAAATTGAAGCCTGTTTAGGAGTGTTGACTTTGAACCTTCGATATCCAATAGTTTATGCATACCTGGGTGCGTGATTCTAAGAGTATGCTTGTTCGACAAGACTTCGAGGAGTTCTTTGAAGTCCCCATTACCTATTTAGGTTCATCATCCTTGTCCACTGAGATGGCTGAGGGGAAGGCCTTTAAGGATTACTTCGCCCCTTTTTCTAGTAGTGTTTCGTCTTGCATTGTCTTACCTGAGACAAATGCAAACAGTTTCGAACTCAAACCATCTATTATTCATCTCTTGCCCTCTTTTTATGGTTGTGAGAAAGAGGACCCTTATCTTCATGTCAAAGAATTTCTTGACATCTGCGCTACCCTGAAGTACCAAAACTTTTCTAATGATTCGGTCCGTCTTAGGTTATTTCCCTTTTTCTTTGAAAGATGAGGCGAAATCGTGGTTAAACTCATTAGATACGGGAACCATCAAAACGTGGGATATGTTGTCAAGAAAGTTCTTGACTAAGTATTTCCCCATTCATAAAACAAATGCCCTCTAACGAGATTTATCTAATTTTCAACAAAAAGAGGGCGAACATTTCTATGAATGTTGGGAAAGGTTCAATGAGCTCATTGTCAGGTGTCCCCATCACGGATTCAAGAAGTGGCGGCTAGTTCAATACTTCCAAGACGGTTTAACCCCTCAAAACCATCGTATGATTGATGCCACTAGTGGTGGGTCATTAATGAAGATGAGTGTCAATGAGATATGGGAATTCTTTGAAATGTTTTCCGAAAATTCTCAGCAATGGGATTATTCGAGAAAGAAGTCTAATAGGCGTAAGGGCGATATATATGAAGTTACAGATACATCTGTTCACCCCCCTTCTGCCTCGAAGTTAGAGATAGTTGTTATGACCATGGCTCAAAAGATAGATGCACTTTTGAATTTGACTCAACCTGCATTTCCCGCAAACGCTTCATCTGAAGTCTGTGCTGCATGTTCGAGTCCTAGTCATTCAATAGCTAATTGTGACTTGAAAAACGATTATCCTGCATACTATGCTGAGCAAGTCAACTCTTTTAATGCAATGAGGCGACTTGGCAATAATCTACAACCTAACTATTAGAATTCAGGGTTCCCCAAACATCCAAGTCTCTCCTAGGCCCATGGCCCACACCAAGGGAGACCTGTTGTTATGACCAAGGGAGACCTTTAGCCCTGTTAGGCCTCACCTTAACCAAGTTCCTCCATCCAACACATCAAGTTTAGAGGAAATGGTCAATCGATTTTTGCAACGCTCAGAAAGTATAATTTAGCAGAATTCTAAGGACATATCTGAGTTGAAAGCCACGACTCAACACCAATCTCAAGCCCTCAATAGACTTGAGATAGTTGTGAGTAAGATTACTCAATCTTCTTCTGAGAGAGAGCCAGGGAGATTTCCTAGTCAACCTGTTCCAAACCCAAAGGGTCAATTCACAGTTGGTAGTACATCTGAGTCACGCCATGAAGATGTCCAATCTATTACTACCCTTAGGAGTGAAAAACAAGTTGAAAATCGGGTACAAGTGTCGAATCGAGTGTCGTTGCATCTCCGTCTAAGTCAAAGCTAGTTGCATCTCCATCTGACAAGGAGGCTGATAAAGCCTCACCTTCTAAATATGTGTCTCTAAACTCTGACCCCACTCAAGCATCTTATTTGCCTAGGGCACTGTATCCATCACGGTTAGCTCCGGCAAAGAAAGGAACAAATGCTAACAATGTAATGGAATTTTTTAAACAAGTTCACATTAATATTCTATTACTCGATGCTATTAAGCAAGTTCCTATCTATGCCAAAATTTTTAAGGATCTTTGCACACAGAAGCGAAAGCTACATGTGCAAAAAAGAGCCTTCCTCGCCGAGCAAGTAAACTCAATTATTCAACACAGAACTCCGCTTAAGTATAGAGATCTTAAGTGCCCGACTATTTCTTGTGTTATCGGTGATCATATGATTGATAAGGCATTGTTGGATTTGGGGGCGAGTGTTAATTTGTTGTCATACTCTATTTATGAGCAATTAGGTCTCAGCAGACTAAAACCGACTAAAGTAATACTGCAATTGGCAGATAGGTCAATCAGAATTCCCCGCGGTGTTATAGAGGATGTGATCATTAAGGTTGAAAATTTATATTTTCCCATGGACTTCATAGTTCTTGATACACAACCTGTTCACAACCCCTCCAGTCACATTCCAGTTATTTTGGGTCATCCATTTTTTGCCACATCTAATGCTATTATTAACTGTAGGAATGGAATCCTGAAACTATCATTTGGCAACATGACTGTCGAACTCAATGTTTTTAATGTAAGCCAACAACCTCCTGAGTCCGAGGATGTTTGTGAAGTTAACATGATTGAGAGTTTGGTGGAGAATTCCTTATTGCAGTCTGCATCAGATGATCCCATAGCAGCATGTTTGACTCACTTCGTTTTAGACTTCGATATTGATGATTCCATTAGGGAAGTGAATGTTTTGCTTGATTCAGCCCCTATTATGGATTCGGGTTACACATGGAAGCCTAAAGTGGAACTCCTTCTACTCAGTGAGTCAAAATTGAACCCTTCTGCTGATACTATTGGGTTTTTTGACCCATTCCCTTTCTCGCCTTTTCATGATGACCCATTTGACACATGTCCTCCTAGTGACTCGTACATGAAGTCTGATTCTCAATATTCTTTGGAGAGAATACATCCCATAGATAGTGTTGATTCCAGGTTTGGGGGTGTTGTTGAGTTGTCTAGTTCAACATCTTTGTGCAATTCATTTTGTTATGATGAGCCTGTACCACCTGATATATCTATAGACATACATTTTTCATCCCTTTAATAGTGACTGACGCTACCTATGTGGATCCCTTATTTTTATGGGATGAATTTAGTTTTAACCACCCTATTGTGCAACACATTCAATCTTCTGATTTGACACCAGATATAGGGATGTACCTTTTTAGGAGTAGGAAAGAGTCATTTGCTGGATATCCATGTTGGTGACAACTTTTTGCTCCAGATCCCTATGACTTCCTTACGATCGAGGGTTCGTTTGCATTTTCTCTATGGTTTTGCATGGCGTCTTCGTCGTTTTAGGGATGTGTTAGTTTCTGTTGTGCTGCATGTGGGTGCTACTATATGTTGGACGGATCCTCAACTTTTTCGGTTGTTGCTATATAATCTAGTCAACATCGTGGACTAAGTGTTTAAGTTTGGGGGAGTGTTCGCTATGTTCTTCTTCGTCATTTCATGGTACATCATTTATGAGGAATAATATAAGTCGGGCTGACGACGTTAAACCAAGCGCTCCTAGGAGGCATCCTAGCTTCAGTTGTGTCATTATGGTCAGTCTAGATTGATTTTTGAGTTCTTTCTAGTTGCATTTCACTCATACTCGTTAGCTCCATAACAATTTTGACTTATAACTGTTGCATGTAACGTCAATTTATCATGATGAGTCCACAGTTCTTATGTTTTTTAGCGTTCATTGGTGGACGATTTTGTCGAAATTGGTAAAAACTTTCTCATGGTAATATCACTCTAACTCTCATCTTTTCTTTTTCCCGCATTTGTCATGATCATCATTTTATACATTGAGGACAATGTTTGGTTTAGGTTTGGGGGTGAGTTTTATAAGTTTTTCTGCATTCTTCGAAAATTTTGAGCTGAAATGTATTTCACAATTGACTATTGTATTCTACTCAATCTCCATTGAATACATAGCTAATTATGATTGTGTGAAAAAATTTCAATTTGAAAATGCATTCAAAATCTAAGTTCCTTTCCAATGAAGAAGATGTGCTTTCAAGTATGCCTTTAAATTTGAGGAATGCATGCTTTCACTTGTCACTTTTATATATCAATAGGAAAACATATGGTTTGATATTATCTTTAAGTTCAATATATTTCATGATATTTTTCGACTCGACCACTCTTGCACTATAAGCCAAGTTAGCATAATTTGAAGTTAATCATTAATATATTAACTAGAAAACCTTAGAACAATATTGGAGACTTAACCCTTATGAGTTTCGAGACATTCTATTTTTCGTAAGGGTTATTAAATAAACTCTGACTTTTCTTGAATCTGCATTATCTCGTTGATGATCTCATTATTCTTGTTTCTTTTATTGATTGTTTTGAGAATAATGTTAAAATTGAATTATTACACTAGAATTTCTTGGTTTATTTAGTTGAAATGTCATAATACCGACTAGAGCTTAGGAAGTGATATAGGCATTTTTTAACCGTTCTTTAGCCTTTTTAGCCTACCTAATAATAAATATTCGTTTGCAGCCCTTTGAGCCTTTGAATAGACTTTTTCTTTGCTAACCCCATCTCCATTACCTACTCCAGTTACGGAGCAATATCCCATACTATTTTTATCCTTACCCAATGTCTCTGAGAATGTGTATGGTTGATATATTTTTGGAATGGATAAATAAAAAGAGCTAAAACTAAATATTCCATGAATCCTCGGGACTTAAATGTTTTATTGTGTAGAAAGGGAAAACATGTCGTTGATTTTATAAAAAAAAAATTGATGCTTCGAAGAAAAATAAAAAAAAATATGAAGAAGAATTTCGAATGAAGAAAAATTAATGGTGTACAACATTGGCTTACTCTTCAGAGCCCCCACGTGTTTATTAAAGGGTGTATTCATTCTCAGAGATTTTTCTCGTATCATTTTCCATTCTTGTTAGCCAAAATCTTAGCTTCATTACAACCTAATTGATCTTAAGTAAAGGTCTGGTTCATAGGTGTGGAGATTAAATAGACAATAACTATGGCGTGTGATTCAACATTCTCAAAGTAATTGATATTCATGTCCATGAGATCATATTCATTTCATTCTTTTAAAACTTCGTTTTTCATGATTATTATATGTGAGATGTTTGTGTTTCCATAATTTATTCTCTTTCTCACATATAAACTGAGTGATAACTAACCAATCTCCGAGTAATTCATTTCTGAGTGACAAGAGAGATTTGTAGTCGAAGTGTACTATCCAAAGGTTATCTAGTCGTATCTTTATTGAGAAAAAAAAGTTATGTTGATAAGGTCATGCACACACACACTTCGAGTTGAAAGTAATTGATGAAATTTTTTTAACCTTTGGGTACTATTAAATCATTGTTAAACTCTTTGATATATTATTTTGACACTGTTAGTTGTTTTCTAAAATTTTTGGCAATTAGATGATTACTTTGAGAATAATATATAGAGTGATCAAGTTACCATGTTTTAAAATTTATTGAGTCATAATGTTTGTGGGTAACATTTATGGAAACCCTCACGAGACTATAACTCGTCCACTAGAGGTAATCTAACAGTTTAAAGCCTTGTTGCACGTTTAAGGTAAGTGCAACTGATTATTTCTGCGAAAGTGAGTTTGGATTTTATTTTTATTGTTTTGCTCGAGGACTAGCAAAATATAGGCTTAGGGGTATTTGATATTCACGTAATTAGTACATAATATATCCCTTAATTTATATATGTTAGTGTTTCGATTATTATATTTTATTCTAATTATTTCATTTTCATATTTTTGTAGGAATTTGAGCGTAAACGATGAAATCGCGTTAAGGCGGCAATTTGAAGAATGATCGATTGGTTGGTTCAAATGGTGGTACAAAGTAACAGGTGACAAGTCGAATATCACATGCCTAAACCTTACCCAAATAAACCAAATTCACCTATTACCTAAGCCCAAGTCCAAAAGTTAACCTGAAGCCCAAACCCAACCTAAGTAGGAGAATAGAGAAAACCCCTATTTAGAGTATTCCTCTCTCCCATCTCTGGGTTCTCACGTCTCTTTTTCCTTCTCTTCCCTTCCATGCCTCTCTTTTCCTCCTTGGCAGAGACATAGAAACTTTCGTCTCTCGCCACTAACCAACCACCATAACGTCCTTTTCTCCTTATCTCCTGTTCTCACCATCACTACCAGCACCCTGCCGGCGATTCTCGCTCGATAGAAGAACCGGTAGTGCAACCACCATAACCTCGCCATCATTACCATCTTTCAACCTATGTTCCTCCATCTTACTTTCTTGCAACCACTGAAAATGAAACAGGGAACACAATCACCACCATCACGCCATCACCGTTCCTATTTCTCTCCCTATTAGTCCTCGTCTTCACAAACAGAGACCATCACCTCCCCCTCACCCTATTTCGCACAACCGCCAGCCATCACCGCCCTTCTTCTTCCCCTATTTTCTTATTTCTCTCTTCACCTCGCCATCGTCCAGCAGCCACACCGCAACCCCATTCTCTCATTGTCCTCCACTTCTTGGATCTCTCTCTAGCAGCCAACCACCGAGCACCACCATCGGATCACGTCCTCGCGCACAAAACAGAGTGCACCTCTCTGTCCTCCACGTCTATCTCCTTCCTGCTCCATCATGCCAAACAGCCACCACCACCACCGGATCACGTCCCTATTCCACTTTCTCTCCCGGATTAAGCCACAAACACAACACCACCAACACCGAACAACCCATGCACGACACCGTCCAGCGCACCACCACGCCACCTTGCAACAGAGCTCCACCGCCCCTGTTTCTCTCCCTCTTTCTGTTCTTTTTCTCGTTTCTTCTTCACCTATCTCTTTCTATCTTGCAGGTTATCTTCACCGGAGAAGAAGCAGGTCGCAGAGGAAGCTCGCGAGTGTCACAGGGAGTAGCTCGCGATAACGACGAAGGCACGGGATTTTGGCGAAATAAAACTAATTTTTGAATCAGATCCATTATTTGCACCCCAGACACTTGCTCTTTGTACCACCACAGTACACTTGCAGCCCTTCGCGTCGCGTGTTCGTGCAAGAATTGATGGATTCCACCTATACCTGTGTTGTGACATCATCCACCATGATCTTCTAAACCCCACGCCGAGGCGAAGATGAAACCATAGGGTTTCCTAGAGTTTGTCGTATCTAAATTTATTATTTTCTATACGCTTGAATGTTAAACACAATTGATTTCTGAATTTCAATAATTTGTTTTCACCGATTATATCCGGAATAATTATCTAGACTAATCGGTAGTTAGAAATTTCCTTTATTGATATTCGAAACCTACTTTAATCAATTAATTTGAATCTGTGATTGTGTGTGCCGTAAGAAGACATGCAATGCTAGGGGTTTATGCCTTTGCTGAAATCAATTGCGAACTTAGATTAATCTTTAGGTTAATCGTGTTGATTCTTGAAAACAATGATTTGGATGACACAAATCTCGAAGAACCCGTGGTGGATTCGATGTCTCGGTTCACTCTCTTATCATCTTACCAGTTTAATTTTAGTTGTTAATTTAGTAATTTTCATCTGTTGCAACCCCCAACTCTAAATTAGTTTAAATAAGTCTTAGAATTCAACTGACTGTCTACTAATTAGACAGTCGTGCACTTGCGGTATTACAAGTAGGGTTTATTAACTTATTAATTTAGGTTAATAAAATCTCTATCAAGGGAGTTACGCCTTCACGGACACATCTCCATAAATGAGGAGATTGTTATAAGAAACATCTCCTTCCGTTGTGTCTCAAATGCTTAACTCGCGCGGAGAATTAACCACGACCATTATAAAAGGTAAAGGGAATATTCGACAAAGATATGCAACTTTAACTGAGTTTTGTCTAGATTTACTTCCTTCTTCAAGCAGAGTTGCTGACTTAAACATCAGAGTTCTTTCGGCCACCAAAAAGTGGTCATTGACAGTCTAACATTTGTTTTGTAGGTCAAACTCACAGGAAGACGAGACTTGGACGCATCAAACTCCATTACAAGCTTACAGCGCATCAAAAATGGTGGTTGGGTTTGTGACTCTTGAATCATCAAACTAAGATGATCATATATTAATCCAATAAAATAAAAGAGACTATCATACATTGAAACGCTAAGAAATGTATAAAGCAAAACCCAACAAACTGAGATAGACTAGTTTAAGTGTTGTGTTTGAGTCGATTGACAAAATTGTTGGCCCTTGGAAGAGTGTACACTACATCAAATTGACATTTTTGTAACAACTCCTAAAACAGTAATATTTTTTAGCTATAACAATCCACCAAATAATTTTACACATTTTCACAAACAAACTGATACAATAATTATTCACGGTTATTCAATTTATTGTATCACTTTTTTGTGTAACTTTTTTTATTTATTTTTTTACTAAATTTAATTTTGACTTGAAATTGTTGGTGAATTAAGAAGAGATAACAAATTCTTGGAGATTAAGAAGAGCAAGGCCGATGTCCGTAGTCTAGCTGATTACTACTTACATTGAATGATATGATATGTGAGATATTGAAAAGAGGAGGAGGAGGATTAGTAGCAGTCAAATGGTTGAAAATGTGAAAAATGTTAGGTTTCGGATGTGGCAAAGCTCACCTAGAATGCTTCTTCCTGTCAAACGGTTCTCTGCAAGAGAAAGGCTGGTAATAGATGAAAGATTTGCTAGGAAAGGAGGAATGGTATCTTTGAGTTCATTTCTAGAAAGACCCAAATAAGTAAGCTTTGATAGAGAGGTGAGGTGAGGTGAGGTCTACAAGAATTTCTCCAGATAACTGATTTTGTCCTAGCTCTAACACCTCAAGATTGAAACAGTGGGTGAGAAATGAATTTGACCGTCAAAGGAGTTAATACCGAAGTAGAGTCCTTCTAAGCAGAGTAAACGGCCAATTTATTCATCAAGTTGATTATTGTGCCTTGACATACTGAATGCTCTTGCTAAAATTATTGTGCCGTGACATACCTACCCAACTGTATTCATCAAGTTGTTATATATATACTGGACCTCTTAAATTGTTCTTCATGTATTGGTTTTTTTTTATTAATAAGATTTTAGTTAGGTCGGGGCGGGTTCTTTTAGAGTTTCCTTCCGCATGAAAAACATTCTTTTGTTATGAGATGCCTACAGTCTCTATGTTGATGTGCTAATTCACTGCACGCATGCACAGTTGAAAATCACTTTTGAAAGATTGTCTAAGTGGGAAGACAGCAGGAGGATCCTCTGAGAAAAAAGAACCAAGTGCATCTGTTGAGCTGAATTCTGGTAAGTTTGATGAAGAGGTCATTATAAGTAAAAATCTTTGGATTGTAGATGTAAGTATTTCCAATTGCTAAAAAAAAAATTGTAATTTGCATTTGTAGCTAGGCAAGTTTGTGTAGAGATGAAAGAAAACAAGTTCAACACTGATTTCGTTTAGCGCATCACAAATCTGCATTTTTGGAAAGTGATTGTTTGATCAGATCTAGTACGTACATTTTACCGTTTAGTGTTGATTGTTGAATACAATATGAAATCGAAAGTGCACTGTTTAGATGGTTCTTGTCATTGACTTATTTATGCTCTATAGCTAAATGTTGTTCATTTCTCTTTCAGGTGTGGACGTCCATTAATTGTAAGAAGTTGGCTCTTGAGTGGAAGAGAGCCACAAATAACTTGGAAGGGGACATGTAGATTGTGACGCTGAAAAGAGGTAAATTTTACTTTGGAAGACAAGACACTTTTTATAGTTTTTCAGAAGCATTATGCATTCTAGCAGCTCTGGCCCTGCTTCTTTCTGGTAGGTAAATTGTAACATGAGAGCATATAAACTTGGAAGCATTGGTGCCGTGGTCTTTTGTAGGTCCCTTCCTATCTCTGTGGCTTCTACATTCAATTGCACCTCTAGTACTTCTGAGCTTAGTTGTTATGGAACAGACTTCTCAGTTATGTCAAAATATTGTTCTCTAAAATTGAGCTACGACTCTGGCTTCTTATTAAAGTTGCTAAAGCTTCTTATGGAATTTGAACCTAAATTCTGCTTTTAATGACAGGTGTGGACGGACATTGTAAAAAGATTGCACCAGAGTATGAGAAGCTTGGTGCTAGCTTTAAGAAGGCTAAGTCTGTTTTGATTGGAAAGGTGCCTCCAATTCACAGTTTACTGCTTCATATGGAATGGTGTTGAATCTCCTTGTTGTATGTGCTTTCTATCACCTATTGTAAGTTTATTTTGACATGGTAACGATGCACTATAAAAGGTGTAGTTTATGTTGTACAGGATGCAAAAGTTACTAGCAGACAAATCAGATAATGTGGAAGTTTCTCGTGTAGTACGAACACTAGAAGAAGCTAAAAAGTTGGTTGAGCAAAGCTTTGGGAACTGTGTTGGAAGCAATGAAATGGTGGCAGCAAACGTGGAGTTGACTAAAATACAAGAGGAGATTGAAATCCTGACTTTAGAAGTTAGCGATGACGTTATTGATGAACTTTTTTACTGTCGAGGAATGGGGCGAGAAAACCAGTGAGGGAGAGGGGTTTTACCACTCATCTACTTCGAGATTCACGTTGTTGTACATCTCGATGGTGCAGGCACGTATCTCGAGGGGGTGAGTGGTCAAACCCTCCCCCTCGCTGGTTTCCTCGCCATTTAGAATTTCTGCGTTATTGATAAGAAAGCCAGGAAACAATTATTGGCAGCAGCATACAGAGAGTTTTTTTTTTTTTTTTTTTTGGATTAACCTCTGTGGGGGAGGGGCAACTATGGAATGTCAGATCTTTATTACTATTGCAAAAAAGTTTGTACACATCATTAGAGGTACGTTACAACTTTATCCGAATAAATAAACATAAGGAAAACAATCCTTACTAACCTGAAAACATCAAAACTCTAAAAAGAAAAACCAGATCAAGGCTTAGATCATATTCTGAAGGAGAATGCATTGTTCAAGAGATTAGACCTTATTCACCATGGGAAATAAACAAAATATTTGTAATTTTAATGTGATTTGATGGCCAATGTAATTTCAGTTTTGACCCTTGTATCCAATTACGCTTTCCTGTCCTTTACATGTACCATTACTTTTTCTTCTAATGATTACAGTTTTGAGTTATTTTTTCAGGTTTTTTTCATTAATAATTTTTTTTTTTGTTTAAGCCTGGAAAGTGGATATCAGTGGCAGTTAAAGTTTAAAAAACAGTGTTAAAAATAATATATGTTATGAGCTGTTACTTTCTTCAAAACAGTATCATGTCACAACCCATACCATCTACAAAACAGTATCACGATAAAAGTGTTACAAATTTAGGATCACTTTGAAGTAGGGTTTGACAAGTGATCCACATATTTCAGTTACACATGGAAGCTGTTTTGGTGAAGCGAACAGAACTTGTAGTTTTATTTTCTTGCAAAGACTTGGGAAAATCAGAAGAGACACAGGATGGTTGTGTGTTTTCATTGTTCAGATGATGCCAGAGCTATAAATAGAGGATTTTTTGTCTGTCTCTTCATGCACACCTCTTCAGCGATGATCTGCAAAACCTCTTCACAGTTCAAAAATCCCCACAGATACCTATCATAACAGGTGTACAGCAAAAAGAATAACTGTAAAAAATAATAAAAAAATTTAAAAAAAAAAAAAAAAAGGCCCATAGAAAAGAGAACTAGCAGCAATGACATAATCCAATAGTGCTTTAGAGCCAATTTTTCTGTTCAATCATTAATGTGTTTAAATGGATAAATGTATGATGGTACTCTCCTCGAGGTCTGCATGTCAATTTTCTTTAGCGAACAAAATATCTTCTTATCAGAAAGAGCTTTCTGAAAATTTTTGGCAATGATATGCATCTAAGAGGGACTTCAAGGAAATAAAGTATGCCATATTCATAGAATAATCTGTTGACAATATGAATTAATCACTGAAATCTGCTCATCGATTTCTATAACAAAAGATGTCACATGAAAGTTTTAACATTACATACATAATTCAAAAGTCTAAAATTCATCCCTGTGTGACCACAGCTTATAGAAGACTAGATGTACCTCATATCAGATTAAATACCACAGGAACGATAAGACGAGAGTAATATTGTAGATAATTTGGATTTGGAATATTCGTATTTAATCACTTTTCATTTGTTGGAAAAGGATTGAAACCACTTTGCACCATAACTTCCAATGGTCTAAAGAGTGGCTCTGGGAGATTGTTCCATTCATACCAATCCCAACCATCACACTTGTTAGGCTCAAGATTTTGAGGAGATTGAAGGGGATCTGCCAAATTTGCACGAACAAAGATGGTGACATAGTGTGCTGGCTTTGGTTCATCTAAGAAGAGGTTGTTGGTAACTGTTAGGAATTCTATTTTGTTGATGTCAACACCAGTTTCCTCCTTGATCTCTCTTGCTGCGCACTCCTCAAAACTTTCTCCTAAGAGGGTCAAAGGAAAGAAAATGATCAGAATACTAAATAAACAGAGAATTGCAAGAGAAGTATAATGCATGTGTATTTCATTAGAAGTAGCATTGACCTAATAATGTCAGGTAGATCAGGTTTGGAAAGAACAATTTTAAAGGTTGTAAATCATGGATGAATTAATTCAAGCTTTCTTCTAGGTTTCATCACAGCTAGAGTTTAGAAACAATGCAACCATGATCTGTAGTACAATGAAACAACCAGTATGGTGTCTTTTGAGTATTAGAACTGCACAAAATATACTATGTTCTGACAAGAGAGTGAAGCAGCTATACTTTGAAGCTAATGCAGACAGCAGAAACGAAATTGGCTTGCTGGGTTATAAGTAGCTGATTTTGACTTAGTTTTAGTTGTGTTAGGAAGTACAGGTAGAGCTCGTATGAATTATATCATGAAGCACACTTTTTTTTCCTGGAAAGCTGTCTTAGCAGGGTTGGAACCCTAGACTAGTGATATATCATATATACCTTGCGAATTAAATCAAAACCACTACGCCATACTGTATAAACCTAGTATTCTGCACGTGTCAAATCCCTTGGCATAAAATGATCGCTTCTGAATTAAACTGGAGTGACCTCAAGGAGGAGCATACATGTTAGTCCTTATTACTTAACTGGTTACCACTGAGAGACCATCATTCTGCAACCACCCCCCCCCCCCCCCCCAAAAAAAAAAAAAAAAACAAAAACAATACCTAGATATTCTCTGATCCTTTGTATGTTTGTCAATATATATATATAATATATTGGGTTGTATATTAGATGAAAGTTCCCTATATTTCTCGACAAAGAATGGCTAAATGATCCAGATTATGTCAAGCCAAGCCAACATTTTCTAAAATCAAAGAAATTTCGAAGTTCAAATGAAAGAAGAGGAAAATGGATTGAACACAACCAGGTGAGGAAGACGCTCCACTTCTAAAAGAACTTAATATGTAGACAAAAAGAATATCACTAGTGGCAACTAGCAGTATTCTCTCTGAATCCTAACAGCATCACGTTCATTATAACTAAAGGAAAATGAGGATGCTTAGGAGCTTCTTGGTAAATTACTAGAAGCCTCCATAGGCCCATGACCAGAAAAACAAATCAGTGGGTGAATAACTCTGAACCAAGATAGTCAGGTATCCTGATAGCACCAACACACAATATGAATCAACAAGGTAGTAGTTTATTAATGGTATTGTAGGGTGCCTCTGGTGAATCTTTGCAGGGTGGACGTACTAGTTAAGCCTAATTTTGTAAATTATAAAACATTCAACAATAGTGTTATAAGAAATAGTTGTAAGCACAACTCCAATGGGAGATTTTACTTGCACATCCTTCTTCCATAATATCAATCTGTTTCACACCATTATCTTATTTCGAACTTCCAACATGTCTATAACACTCTTGTACTCACTCAATTTCCTTTTCCCACTTCAACTCGTAACCATCACAGTCCTCATATTCACATGTGGTAACTTGTCACTTGAAGGTCAGGAGCCTCTGAAGATATACAAGGGAAGAAAGCAGGGTCCGAACCAGAAATTGACTATATATGGTAACCAAATAGAATTTAGCGTGCACATACATTCATCACCAAATCAACTGAGTGTTATCAAAATCTTACATTATAAAATTGGCTATGTTAGTTAATTTCGTATTTGGATAAAACATTACACTCATGTAATTTCAACTTCTACCAAACTTATACCCAAATTGAAATATGAAAAAACAAGTTTTCATCAAGTTTGGGAGGCCAATCAAATAAAAACATAGTTATTTATCAAAAAAACATAAAAGTTACCATACACCCAAATAAAATTATCTTCTATAATTGAACGTGACAATTACAAATGAGACCTACACAACACCCTCTGATGTAATATTGGATTGTATATTAGTACTTAATTAGTATTAGTTATTATTATTTTTTGGTAAGTCCATGTTAAGGCTCAACTAGAAGTAGAAGTCCAATACGAATTAGAATTTGGGCTTTTGCTTTTGCAATTAGAATTAGGAATTCATTTCAACTAGGAGTTAGGGTTTCTATACAAACTAGTAACCAAATAGAAACCCTAACTTGTACTTGAATTGAATTCATAATTCTAATTGCAAAAGCAAAAACCCTAATTCTAATATATATTGGACTTGTACTCTTAGTCAAGGAATGAGATTTCGCGAAATTTTACCGAAAATTTTGTTTTTTTTGAAATTACGAAAAGAAAAAGGGCGAAAAAAATAATTACATTTTTTCGAAAAATTTTGAGATTTTTTCATAAATTTCTTTTTTTTCGTAAAAAAAATTACATAAATTATATTTTTTCAAGAGTTTTTTGTAAAGTTCTTGGTTTTTTTTCTTCAAATTATTTATTGATTTTTGAAACCACTCCATGATTTTCTAATTATCATTTATTCTACTTATATATAGATTTTTGAAACCACTCCCTAATTTTCTAATTATATATTGATTTTTCTTAGTATTTACCAGTGTTCTAAAAATCGCTAGGCGCTGGGCGGGCGGCGAGCAGGTGCCTAGCGCCCAGGGGCCTAGGCGGTCTTAGGTTTTGTATTATAACTTTAATAATTTACAAAAGTTAAGCATAATACCTTATCAATTATATCCAATTTAATGTCAATATACATATGCAAAATTTAAAAACATGAAAAATTAACAATCGTGAACAAAATTTATTAAAACTCAAATGACTGAAGTTGGTCATGATGGGTACTTTATATAAATTTGAATTTGTGTACTCTTTTATTTTTCTTCAAATTGCATGAACAACCTCAGTTATGTTTGATAAAATCTACATTAGTAAAATTGGTACCGGCGGATCCTTTGAGAATTCCATTAAGTAATCATCATTCGCTACATTTAGACATATCATCATCATCATCATCAAAGCCCATTCCCGAGATTTTCTAAAAAAATAATTAAATAGTTTATTTCTAAAAAATAGGAAAGAAAAATAAAATAAGAACACAATCAACCTTATTAAAAAATAAAAAAATAAAAATTAAAAAAAATAAATAATAAATAAATTAAAAAAAAAATCTCCCAGACCGCCTAGACCCCGCCTAGAGTCCGCCTAGCCCGCCTAGACCCCGCCCAGACCCGCCCAGACCTGCCTAGACCCGCCCAGACCGCCCAGACTGCCCGCCCAGGCATTAATCTGGGCGGTTTTCCACCTTCTAGCGCCTAGACGGCCGCCTAGACCGATTTTTAGAACACTGGTATTTACGCTTCATTTAATGTGTTAACAGATTTATTTAATTGCCTATTATTTCTTCACATATTTCAAATACTCTCAAAATTCATTATATATATTTCATGCATCATTGAAATTTTTACGTTTTTTATTTACACACCGAAATATTTCTCAGAATATTTCTTAAAATCAGAAGATCGAAATTAACTCGAAAAACGAAATCACAATCCTTGTTCCTAGTTGAGCCTTAACATAAACTTACCAAATAATAATAATAATAATAACTAATACTAAATATATAGTAATACTAATATTCAACCCAATATTATATCACAATTGCACCACGTCTCCTCCCCACCCAAAAAGTAATCGTTTGGAGTTGCCAACCATAACTTCAACTTTTTCAGATTAGCTATGTAACATAACACTTTTGTTTACAAAAACTTACCCTCGTTAGACACCTATTGGACACTCTGAACCCAGATACTCATTGGACACTCCATGCTTAGTATCATCAACTTTTTCACATAACATTTGAAAATTTCAATTCTTTGCAAATGTTACAAGATTGTAGCAACTCGGTAGTACCGTAGTACATATCTAATAAAAATGATCTACACAGGAAAGAACATGACCAATAATATAAAACTTATTGCTAAAAAGAAAAGTAGATATAATGATCAGGTTCAGGCATGTCCTTCTATGGTGGTGGATGTTTTACTCGACATGCCCAACACCTCGTATCCATGTCGGTCTCATTATGACCTAGAAAATTAGTATTGATGCCCAAGACATCTTGTAAAGACAAAGCTAGAATACCCTCTTGGCCCATAGACTAATCCACAACCGAGATACAAGCCTTCTTGAGGTCCAAAGTATCTTGGCCATGATGGGTTGAGAACGTTGTAGAGTTGTCTTGATTGAAATTCTTCACAAGCTCCCGAAACCACTCATCCAGTTGTCCTTCATTTCCTGATGTTAATCTCTCACATATTTTTTATTTTTTGAAAGACTAGTACTTTGAGGTAAGCTTGTTTTCAAAGGGATTAGTAACTCAGTACCAACAACGTTGAACCCTAGACTTGTGATACCATCCACCACATTGAGATAAAAGTCACCCAATGAGTTTTTTTGTTCACGTCGTAGTCAACTTAAACACCCAATAGACTTCGGTTTGGTTTTGGGATTGGATGTGGAGTTTTATATATTATAAAAAGTCCTAGTGCAATTAGGAGGTGTAACCCATCTTGTCCGGTTGAACCTAAGTGAAGTGGGACCACCTAACTTGACCATCACCCTGGGTAATTTGAGGTGCGAGGCGATGGTAGGTGCTTCATCCTAACATTACACCTCATGACAACCTAGATACGCAAACTACTATACCCTATATAAAATTATTTTAAAATATGCATATTTACAAGCTTCACCCTAATCATTACTTTTCTCAACCTCAACATCTTCATTATCTCTAGAGTCATGCCCTCCATCTTCATCCTTTATCCATATATTTTTCTTGCTCATAAATAATTGAATATGAGGTGTTTGTCCATACTGAGAGAATCGTACAATCCAAGCAGAAATTGAAGAAGTGCAAAGGAGAAGGGGAAAAATAAGAATAAGATAATTGACTTGTGAATCGAGGAGTGTAACGCCACAACAACCGGATGAGGCTAGGCAATGCATTAAACGTTAGTGGCTGCATTGGAGGCAATGCACCTAAGCTAGCCTAGGTGCATGATTGCATCAGTCAGTATGTTAGGCGAGGTGGCCAGACTGCGCATCAAGCCTAGGCAAACCTTTGATAGCACAACCATCACCTCCTCATAGGCTAAGTTCTCATCCTCTCCATGAAACTCGGGCGTATTAATGCATAAGAAGAAGCAACATAAACATAAACAAAAACAAAAACAAAAAAAAAGGACAAAAGAAGTTATGTTGTTGAGTAATGCTCAAGTCTACCAAGCCACACTAAAACCTTAAAAGATTATGAGAAATTTCACCCATCACTCAATTCAAGGTTTCCATATGAAATAGTAACCCTAGAAGAAGCTCATTGTGACCCAATTCTTTAAAAATGTTTTTTTGATTTCATATGAGAAAGGTCCGACTCGACTTCAAAATTTTGAAATAAGTGGTTAAAAAAATTAATTAAAATTAAAATTTTCTTTAAAGAATAAAATAATAATAATAATAATAATAAAATAGATATTGGGCTAAATGAGGGCCCAATTTCTAGTTTTACTGCCCATTTAAGAGAATATTATTGTTTGTTAATTCTTTGAGCTCTATTAGAGTTGACATTTTAAGAAAAAATTATAAATTCACATAAAGTTTCATCCCATTCGATATGCGTGTCTCAAGATAATCTCTCTATTAGTATCACGAAGCGAGCAAGCGCCCAAAGAATTAAAAAAAAAAAAAAAAAAAAGGTTGAAACTAGTATAGTAAAATGGTATCTAGAGTTATGTGAGATAAGAAATAGTTAAGTTACTGACCAAATTCGAGATGGCCACCGGGGAGGGCGAAGGTAGAGTGACCAATTGAAGAGAGACGCTTCCCTAATAATACCCTTTTCCCATCCTCCTTCAACACGAACACCACCATCGCCACTCTTGGAACCAACCCCCCATTCTTCTTGCTGCTCCTGCTGCTTTCTTCGTCCATTAAGGATCGATCGAACGATCTCACTTCTTCTTCCGAGTAACCACTACTCACCAATACACTACACTCTAGTCTACTGTTCTGTACTGTACTGTACTGTACGGACGTGTTTCTTTCTCTCCCAACCCAACCCAACCCAGGCAAAAATGACTACTCCTCTAAAACAACTATCTAGCGTCAAAAAAGTAGGGATGGGGTTGGGTGCGCAAAACATGTCAATTTTGTTCACACCCACGATTATATTCATGGCACCCATCCACCCTTCTGTGGCTGTGCTTTTAAGATTACTCTCAAAACTCATTCTTTTAGTGAAGCAATACAAATTTTGCCCAACAAAACTAACAGAGGGCAATAGGCGTTGTCCTATAACTAAATCTTGCTCTAAAGGAATGGATAACACACATTTTAGCGCATTGAATGAAATTTATAGAGACCATACTAATCCAATCCAACTCAACCAATGGAACGAAGCAGTTGAAGACAATGTACATATATATATTTGACATAAGTGAGGATATAGGTGAACATTAGTATAGGAAAAAATGAATGGGCACTAGTAAATTTCATATTTAAACTGACTTAAATATGATGAGTAGTCAACTAGCTCCCTGTCCAGTTGAAGGAAAATGTTGAATGAAATAAGGAAGAGGTTGATAGTGAAGAGGGTACTGACCGAATTCTAGATGGCCACCAGGCGGAGCGAAGGTGGAGTGGCCAACTGGGGTGAGGCGTTTTCCCAACAGTACCTTCTTCCCCTCCTTTAACATGATGAACACCACCAACCCAACTCGAGGAATCAAATCATCACTATTATTGTTTCCATTGCCATTGCCATTGCCATTGCCCTCCTCCATTTCTGAGTTTCTTCTCAATCAATTCAAATTTTGATGACTCTTCTAAGGCCAGCAACACTTAATAAATAGACCAAAACAATCTTACAACCAACAATGCTCAACACGAGAATCATGAGATAATTCATTTATAATTCAAGTATGGGAATCCATATATTACTCAAATAAATAACATTTGTTTATTAATAGTTGTTGCATTTTTATAAGATGCATGGTAAGTAGTTGTTTTCCAAAATTATATAATCACAACTAACATAAAATCATTAAAACAAATAAATTTATCTACACGATAATTGTGAAAGGAGAGATGTCTAAATTGTTGACCGAAGAATTTCAAGATGTTTTTCTGGTTGCAAATGTGCACCAAATTGAATTGAATCAAAAGATAGGATAAAACACCAAATTAAATGTTACCCACGACACCAAATCTTACCATATTAGATTAGATCTATTTTTGTCCATAATGTAATTGTGAAAACAACCCACCACAACTAATTCTTTCTTTGCATCAGTGAATTCAATTCGGCAGATGGTTTTGAAATATTCAGAAACATTAATTTCAAAACTCAGTCTTCTATGCCCCATATGGAAGAAGAAGAAGAAGAAACCCCAACCCAAGAACAAATAGCATGATTTCCCTCCCATTGTCTTCAAAAGTGGTATGTAGAATAGCATTGGTTATAATTGTGATTTTATGCCAAAAGTTCATCATAAATTTTATAATCTCTCAAAGAATCAATCATGGAGTAGGCTCTGATACCACTTGTGAGGATATCTATAAGAATAATATTCTACAGACACACATGTATGCTCCATATTGATTCAATGAGAAGAAAAACAATCAAGAATAAAGCGGAAGCGTACCTTTATCCATGATAGCACTTCAAGAAAGGGATGAGTCTTAATCCTCCATAACGAATGTTTTCTGTATATCTCTCTGTAGAAGGAAATTCCAGAAGAAACAAAACATACGCACAACTGGGAACCATAACCTTGTATTTATAACTGATGGGTCATCAGTTATTCTAACTTTTCAATTTCTAATTTGGTCTCTCATCAAATTAGAAATTGCTCAAGTGTATCTACACATTATGCCCATGACATTTTAATACCCTAGCCCAATTAACCATATTAGATCACAATTCATTTGGACTATACTTTAAGATAGCAATACACATTAAACACATATGTGTGCCCACACATGTTAGATTTTTCCAACAATAATGACCACTACTGAAATAGGAACTCGGTATTACAGTCTACCTTGTTCATACTTGAACCCTCTTTTCCTACTTTTGCTTGTTCTAGGACCTCAGCGTAGATCACAGATAATAAACAAGTGGTCAGAACCCCAATTCCAAAATTAAATAGCCCTTCTTTGGATTAAAAAAAGATGGCATTTACTTGACATGAGTTGGAACTTGGAAGTAAAATGGGTTGAAATCAGCTATTAATGCAACAATTAGCATATTTGATTTTATCTACATCAACACATCAAATTAAGTCGGTTTTTGGACAAAATGAGTGGAAAAGCCTCTCAATTCATAAGATAAAATTGCTGAACAACAATAACACAAGAGAAGTCCATAAAGGGCCACCAAGATTACAGATTGAAAACCCCATTGCACTTGATGATTTCTGATCACCACCTCCCAACAACATGGTTGTACTTGTAGTAGTCTTTGAAGAATTTGTCTCCAAAAGGCTAACCTCCTCCTCTTGGTGGTGGTCACATGGTTGTACATCAAAAGGAACATAATGGCCTGTTGGCACCAACTCCATAGGATAACAAAGGTTCTGATTGCTCCAAGCACCAAACCTTCTCCCCATCTTCCCATAAAACCATTCAGAGAATTCAAGCTTTCCTGTCAAATTGTTTCCATACAAGTAAAGTGCACTTATGCATGGCAAAGATGCAAGCTTTGGAGATACATTCCCTGACAAACTGTTGTTGTTAAGACCCAAATATCTCAACCTTCTTAGCTCTGCCATTGTCTCTGGAATCTCTCCTGTCAACTCCATGTAAGAGAGATCCAAACTCACCAAGTTTTGCAGATTTTCCCACTTAATGCCATTAAGTTCACCACTTATTGTGTTGTTGGACAAGGCCAACTCTTGCAAAGAAACCATCTCTTCAAATGTTTGAACCAACCCACCTGAAAATTTATTGTGTCTGAAGTCTAATATAGTGAGATTTTTTAAGTTACCAAGCTCAATGGGCAGTGCTCCACTTAAGTGATTGTTGCTCAAATCTAGCTTAAGGAGTGAAATCAAACCTCCAAAGGTCAAAGGCAATGACCCACTCAGAAAATTCCTACTTGAGTCAAAGATCAAGAGATTAGTCAATCCTCCTAAAGTTGATGGAATTTGGCCGGAAAATCTGTTTCCAGCAAGTACAACTCTCTTCAAAGTTACCAAGTTTCCAAGACTACATGGTAACTCACCACTTAATCCATTCTCCTGTGCTACTAATGACTGAAGCCTTGTAAGGCAACTAAGAGTTGATGGGATCTGTCCAATGAGGCTAGGATTCGACCGAAACTCCAAGGATTCTAGGCTTTGTGATAGGTTCTCCCAGTTCTTATTCGGGATTGAGACCAAATGGTGGTGAGGATAGATGAAACAGTTGACAATTGATAAGGTCTTTAGGTGCTTCAACTCAAAGAGGTCTTGTCTGAATTCTGCATCTGGCTTGCACCCAAGAGAGTTGTCATGAATGAAACCAATGTTTAAGACTGTTACGTACCACAGACCGTTGTAGAGGTCACAAGAGACTCCCTGTAAAATATTTTGAAATGTTGATTAAGCAGCCAACTATGAACACAACAAGGTGCAAAGCTAAACATTCCACATAAAATACCTGTTTTTTTTTTCAAATTCGAAATTCGAGCTAATTGTCATTACAACCACCCAAGAAGGTTGCTATGCTAATTATGCCATTATAATGCGAGGTACGATGTACATTAGCTATGAATGAGAGAATAATTGTTTGAATTTTGAAATAGGCTAAAGATAGTAAATTTGTTGTTCTTGGTAGCTTCATATTAGATCTTTATCAAATCCCATATCTTGAAATACTAATTGAGTCCAAAGTTGTAATTAAAGATTTTTAACGTAATTTGCAAACTTATAACTACACTATGTCATGTAGACGCTGAGTATCAATATAAGTTATAAATAGGTTTACCTTGTCACATAAAAACATTTTGGTGAGCAATGTTCTTACTTGCAGAGTTGCAGGTAACTTGTATGACTTAATTTTTATCTTAACACGAAGATAATACTTAAATCAATTTTCTTGTTATTTGGAAAAAGGTATATATACAAGAACTAGCACTTGGTAAAATTTGCAACCGAAAAATGTTTAAACCACCAATCTAGCTTACTAAGTAATCACATGATTTACTTGATGCATTCACCATATGTTTTTTTTTTTTTGATAAAGCATATTGCATATATTAATTAGGGGAATAATACATATTTGGGTTTGCTAAAGCTGCCAACCATATGTCGAAATGTCCAATTAGTTGATGCATTCACCACCATATGTTCAAATATCCAATTAGTGTGGACCCCACTAGTGCTATTTTATTTTTTGGCAGTAAATATAAATAGTATGAAGTCACAACACATATAGAATATTTCACTAACAATAAGTGCTATGTTAGTTGTATTTTTTGTCAAAAAAAAAAAATTAGTAGAGAATGGGTGAGACGGACCTGTATGGGAGTCCTGCCACAAGGGTCAGGATAGAGTTGTGAACCATTCCACCACTTGCCTGCAAATCCCTGAATAGCTGAATACAGAGCTTCTTGCTCTGATTTCTCCATTGGGGATAAGTTACTACTCTCTGTTTCCTCTGTATTTACAAGAAGAAGAAACAAACACACATGGAACATGATCTTCGCTTCTTTGAACAAGAACATCTTCATGGCTTTTGAAATCGGAAGTAGGCGAAAATGAAAGAGGGGAGAAAGAAAAGAAGAATGTAGAGATGGGGTTTGCTAAGAAATACAAATTGCATAGTGAAAATAAACAAAACCCATTTCATCAACCATGATGAGTTCTTCCTTGAATTTATGGTTCCACCAAACAAATTAAGCCCCCGAAACCAAAAGAGAGAAATGAAGAAGAAGGAGATCGAATGGGTTTATCTAATTAAGTTCCTCTATATGTACAGTACAGTACAGTACAACAAATGGGAATGCGAAGCAAGGCAAGAGATGGGGTAAAAGGAGTTAGAAACAAGAGGTATACACACCACTCAAGGTACAGGAAGTAATAATAGCAATAGCAATAGCAATAGCAATAGCAATAATAAGAAGAGAATTGAAGGATTGATAACATAACATTGAATGTATTGAGAAAGACAGGGAGAAAGAAAGCTTGAAGATCCAAGGGGAGGATCATATCATATCAAAAAAGGAGGTAAAGGGAACTAAGTTTGGTAGTCGTGCCGAGAGACTAGGTAGCTAGCTAGAGTGAAGAAGATAGAGCTGTTAAAGCAGGCTGAAAGATGAGTAGAATTAGTTAGGTTTAGAGGTGGGGGTGTTTAGGGCTCTTATTATTAGAGCCAGAGGGGACCATTTCCCATGCACATATTTGCGTGCATGCATGTTAGTTTGAGGTTAATGGCCCTTTGCCTTGCTTGCTGGCCTTCCTTATTGGGTTGGGTGAGTGGTTGCACTTTAATTTCACCAAAGATCTTCTACTCAACTTGTTACTTTTAACTTCCATCTCCATCTCCATCTCCATCTCTACTAAATTTATGATACTGTAGCAACTACCAAGTGCTGTCAAGCTTTTTAACCAAAAATCAAATAAATTCAATCCTCTCTGTTGTAGTAGTAGTAGCTTGCAAGTGCATGTATCACTCAGCTTTGACATGGTACAGATGGGCATTTACTTGATATTCTAAAATTGATAATAAACTTAACAGTGTATGTGGTGGGTTTTCTGTAAATCATATTGCTAGTTTAGGTAATTGTATTTAGATGTACGTGCATCAGAAACTACTAGCTACATAGTTCATTTTTTTTTGTTTTTAATTCCAGAACCATTTCAAATTTTCATTCTGCAGCAGTATTACAACTTTCATTACCTAGCCTCACCCATGTTAGCTCATTTAGGAGTGCATCATTCCATGTTTGTCACTGAAGACCTTAAGAAAAATTATAATGGCGATGCATGCAAGTGGTTTATATGATTAATACATATATTGATGATTATCAATATGATGCCAATTGCTGAAACAATATAAATAAGTGATATAAGAATAAAAACAGAAACAAAAATCTAATAGGCCGGCCATGAAAGGCCCCAGAAAGTGGGGCTAAGAATCCCAATTGCTGACTTGTCCTTCTAAGGAGCTAAGGCTCTGTAAACAAAGATTTACAACTGTGTAGTACTGTAAAACCTTCTCTCTACTATATATACTACCCCAAATTCTAGAGAGCCTACTCTCTACTGTAAAAACCTACTCTCTAGACAAATTCATATACTACTGATGAATACTGACAAGCTGATCACATATCTGCTTCTGCTTGAATACAGCCCAAGCTAAGGACCACCACTAAGGAAAGGCTCTACCTAACTGTGCAACGGTAGATAATTAAAGGGGTTTTGGAGTCTTAGGAGTTAGGAAATCTGGACCACTCTATCTCACATCTACCACTATTCTGTGAAGCAAAAGCAAAGTGTTGTTGCCTTTGCCTTGCCTATGTGAAAAAGAGAACCCACTCTATTAGCAGGCCTAATAAGCTGACCTGTCCTTTTCTCTCTTACATCTGGTACATTATCTATAATGATATCCGAAAATTCTTGGGGTGGAGGGAGGGAACGAGGGAAAGGGGCGAGGGATGGGTGGAAGCCACCCATCTGCCTCGAGATGAGTGACATCACATGTCTCTAGGTAAATGCACTCATCTCAATGCGGATGGGTGCCCTCGCTCTCTCCCTCCCTCGACCCCTAGCAAAGCTCAATAATATCTCACCCTTTCTCTTTTTGGGTAGGAATAGTTAGTAGGAGTGTTAATGATCACTTCAAACTTGGACCAAAACCGATTCGAATCGAACCAAGAATTTGGTTTTCAGTTCGGTTCAGTTTTCACATTTATCAAATAAATAACCAAAATTGAATCGAACCAATCGGTTTAGTTATTTTTCTTTTTTATTCTTTTTCATTTTATTTATTTATTTATTGCTGCTACAAACAATCTAGTTGGCTATAGCACAAAATGAATAGATCAAAGCTACAAAGAAAGAAAAGAAGGAAATGAAACTTGATTTGCAATGGAGGAAAACCCAGAGACAAAGAGAATACAAATAAAATAAAATAAAAAGAAGGGGAAGCAGTAAAGGGAAAGCAAATGTCAGATGTACACAAAGAGAGTTTCAAGGCTCCGACTATTCATTTCTAGAGAATTCTTTCAATTTTTTCTTGTCTAATTCTCTTGATAATTCCATAATTAAGATTAAAAAAAAATTTGCTCTGTCTTTCATATACACAATACTCTAACATCATACACAATACTATAACCATAACTGCACTGTTTGCATCTTGATCTATCTCCACTACACTCATGTGATAATCTGAATAAGACTGAAACCTTTAATAACGATTTCACCAGTCTCGTAATTTCATCATGTAAGAAGGCTTTTTTTTATCAAAACAGAAGTGTCGAAGTTGTCACCATCGCCATTGGTCATCTTTGCTGCAAGTAAGCAAGTGAAAATTTTGGTTTTCTTCAACAAGATTGAGTCAAACTATGTCTCTCCTCCTCAACTTGCAAGTGGTTGGATATAGAGAAAGAGAGATAGAGATGGAGTTAAAATATAAAAATAAAAAAAGAGGACATTAATAAAAAGAGAGAAGTTGAGTAGATGGGGAGAGGTGAGTGAGAGTTAAATAAGATAGAGAATGTAGGTTTTTTCAACTCAATGAGGAATTAAAAAAATGATAAATTGGGAGTTAAGACAGAGGGTGGGGACGTATGGTAAATTGGAATAGGGTAAGAAGTTAAATAAGAGTGGGTTGATGGGGTAGGTGGGGGGTTAAATAAGATAGAAAAAGGGTTAGGGGGATTAAAAACAAGATAAGGGGAACGGTTCGGTTCGGTCTGGTTGTTTCGGATGTGTGAAAAACAAAAATCGAAACCGAACCAAATCAAGTCGGTTCAGTTCGGTTTTGGTTTCAATTTTTCTCGGTTCAAGCTTTTTCAGTTATATTTCGGTTCAGTTTAGCTGGTTCAATCGGTTTTCAGAAACCAATTAACACCCATAATAGTTAGTACAACTTGTTTACTTTTGCATTAAATTTCAACAACATTAGGATTGGTCGTCATTAATTAATATTATGCTTCATTATGACATTTTGAGCACATATTTACAATATCATATCAAAAAGCTATAAGTGCATCCAATATGATGGAAATGTGATTAAATTTGGCAATCAGCCCATAGGAATCTTACTAAGAACAAGTTGAATTGATCATTTCGCCATTGAATAATAAATAGAAGGGGGGAGGGGGGCTGAAAAAATAATATATATATTTTTTTTGTTAAACCTTACTTACTATTAATAACCAGGAATACAAAAGGAGCCTGCAAAAACTGCAAGGTCACGAGCCTCCTTGTTGAGTCTTTAGGAATATAGTTACAATACCAGTGTTGATGAAAAGAAAACAAAGTTTTAATATTACATATAATAGGTTTTCACATCCAATGAATATCAGTGTCCTCATCCTTTGAGTCAACATGCAAAATGGAATGGATATCATCCGAGTCCCCTAGCAAAAAATCAGTCTTCCATTGTCTAGATTGAACCAAAAGAAGTGCAGCTTCGACAGCCAGACATTCTGCCATTGTATTATTATAGACTTTCCCTTGAATCTTCTACACCAGTCTTGCACATACTCTACCCTGAGCATCAACCGAAAATACTCCAAGAGCGCCCTGTTGAGATGAGGCACAGAAACTGACATCATAAGTAATAATAATCATGTCAAGCTCGAGCTTAGGGGAAAGCTCCTGGTCTGAGAGTTAAGACGGTGATGTGCAACTGCATGGAGTTGGTTGTGAATCATATGTACTTTGGAGGTGTGACTGTCTGAAGGTGAAAAATGAGCAATACAAGTCATTGGATTAGAAGGACGGGAATCAGTGACCATTGTGTCTAGGGCTTGATGAAGAAAGATGATTGTTGGAGAGTCTGACACCGCATGGGAAGTATCAAACCATTGTTTTCTCCATTGTTGCCAATAATGGTGGATAGAAGAGAGGAGAACTTAAGTGGAAAATTTTGACTTCCAAAAAATAATGTTGTTACGAAGTTGCCAAATAGAGAAAATGATCACCGTGAATTGAGACAGCAATCGTCCTTGAGAGTGAAGTGAGCTGAAGCAATATCCCACATAAGTGAGAAGAAAGTGGGAGACACTCCTTCAGTAACATTGGCCTGGATCCAATTGATTGGGAGAGGATTCATGAGACAAAAGTGTCCAATAATCGAACATACGAAAAATATGTGTGACTTCCCCAGAGTGATTTTCACAAAACACGCAACAGTTATCAATGGGCATATGGATTCTTGACAAATTGGTCATAGGTGGGAAAAGGTTTTGGGATACTTTCTAGAGGATGAAAAGAGCATTGGTAGGAACCTTTATTCACCATAATTTTCTAGGGATTTTGTGGCGGAGCAAGGAGGAGGGAAGCAGAAGCAAAAAGGATGATGGTTCCCTTGCTTCAAAAGCAAAAGCTTTGGTAGCACTTTTGACCGGAAAAACTCCCCTTTTATCAAAATTTCATATAAGAGTGTCAGGGGAGGTCGAAGGTTGAATAAAAATGTCCAATGTCCTTGGCCACCGATCCTGGAAATAAGGATTCTACCAACTCAGCGTTCTACTGAAGAGGTTTCCCAGCAGAAAAGATCCAAAGGTTTGGGATTTTCCTAAAAGTATCAGCCGGGATAGGCGTAGGAAGGCAGTATGCCAAAACGAGAGCCGGTTTAACACAAAAATCTCACCAAAGGTCAATTTCATTACCAGACCTAACTTGCCAAACCATGTGTCTTTTCATATGGATCATGGTTGTGAGGGTCCCTCCCCAAGCAAATGAGGCTCGGAGGCTTGAACAATTGGAAAATGCTCTTGTTATGGAAATATATTGCTCTGATTTGAGTAGAACAGGGGTGAGAGGGTTCTGAAATAAGAAGTCAAGCGTTATTAGCTTTCAAGGCGAGATTTTTATATCTTGCCGAAGTAATGTTCAAGCCACCTAGATGTCTTGGTAAACAGATACGTTCTCAGATGCAAAGGTGTTTTGTTATTTGATCCGTGGTTCCATTCCACCAAAAGTCCCTAGTCATCATGTCAATCTTATTTGTGATGGCTTTGGGTAAAAGAAAGGTTTGCATGATGTAGACAGGGATAGAGTAAATGACAGCCTTGATCATGACTGTCCTTCCTGCCCGGGACAAAACTTTTGCTTTCCAAATAGAAAGTTTGGTATTAATCTTTTCGATCAAAAATTAGAAATCTGAGGCTTTCTTGTTAGAAAGGAGAAGAGGAGTGCCAAGGTACTTATCTTTAGGATTATAAGTTTTTGAGCCCAGGATTCAGGTAATCATGCGGGCATGTCTCTGATGCTAACCAGTGGGGAACCATTGAGTAGAACTCAGAGGGATGTGGAAGAAATACATTTTCTTATAGTTTCAATCCATCCCTCCGCAAAGCCCAAAGACTCTAGAATCTGAAGAAGAAATGTTCATTCGACACAGTCATAAGTCTTGGCCATGTCCATTTTGATAGTCATCCAGCATTGTTTTTCTTTTTGTAATGCTTCATTTGGCAGAAAGTCTCATGGGCAATATTGACATTATCTGAAATAGAGCGACCCTTGAGAAAAGTTCCCTGATTAGGAAAAATAATGGTATCTAATAAAGGTTTCAATCTATTGGCAAGGATCTTGGAGATGATTTTGTATATAACATTACACAAACCAATAGGTCTAAACTTGTCAGGGGTGGTTGGATTAGGGATCTTCGGGATCAGAGCCAAAAATATTTCATTGAGTTTCGGATTCATGATACGGGTGGTAAAGAAATTGGCAACCACTTCAGTCACATCGTCTTTCACAATATCCCAGTTATGCTGAAAAAAAGAAGGCATAAAACCTAATCGGACCAGGGGCTTTATGACTGTCCATCCCAAAAATAGTGTTTCACACTTCCTCTTCATCAGGGACGGCAAGACGAGCCTCATTGTCCTGGTCGGATATCACAAGGTGGAATAATGAAAGAATCTGAAGTTGAGTCCCTGGTCAGATGATTGAAAAATATTGGTAAAGTAATTGTTAAGCACTTGACCCATGCATGAGGAAGTGGATTGCCAGACTCTAGAATCATCCTTAAGGAGAACAATTGTGTTTTTCTTGTGACGAAGGATAATGGAGAGGTGAAAGAATTTTGTATTTCTATTACCATCTTGTAACCAGGATTCTCCTGATTTGTTCATCCAAAACAGTTCCTTTCTAATGTAGAGTTCCAATAGGCGGTCCTTTAAAATAGCTATGGCTAAAGCATTATCAGTGGACGGCGGAGAATTTTGTAATTTATCCAAAAACAAAAGAGCATGTCCTTGATATTCTGATCTAAGTTACAAAAAACAGTTTTATTCCACCCAGAGAGAACATGGCTAAGTTTCTTAGTTTTAAGATAAAAATTCTGGTGGGGATGAGGATGAGTGCGGGGAGTTCAGGAAGAATGAACGAGCTGGCGACAACGAGTGTCACGAGTACACATGTGGAAGAAACAGAAGGGTTTTAGACTTGGGTTAACATTTGAGACCAGGTTTAGAGAAATTGCTCTATGGTTAGAAGATGGGGTATGAATGTAGTCGCCATAGCCGACGAAAATGAAGTCATCCATTCCATAGGGGTTGGGATACGATCTAATTTAGCCTTAACTCCGTGATGATTTTTCCTCTTATTATTCCAAGTAAATGAGGACCCATGCATAGGTAAGTCCATAAGACGATGACAATTGACAAAATATCTTAGATGCTTGACATTCAAATTTGTGACTTTTCTACCACCGAGCTTGTCCTTTTGTTGCATGATAGCATTCAGATCTCCCATAATGATGGTAAGAGCATGATGGAGATCACACAGTTAAGATAATGAATGCCAAAAAAGGGTTCGGGGGGATTGGTTAGGTTCACCATAAGTAAAGTTAATGACCAAGTGACTGAATTATAATAATTATTTAAAGTGCAATAAAAATAATATGTACACGCAGAATTATGGTTAGGGAAATACCTTATCTTCATAAAAGCGCTAAACCACCAGAAAGCCCAGAAGAAACTCAGGTCTCGAATTTATAACCAAGCCTCTGTCGTATGCAATCCATCCTTGAAGAAGTTTCCTTGATTTCTAAAATGAATATAATATTTGCTTTGGATTTGCGGGAGAGAGTCCTCAGGGTTCTGAATGCGCAGGGCGGTCCCATGCCCCTTGTGTTCCAACTAAGAATCATTGTGACTCCAATGCGATTTTACTATGGTGGTCGCCGGTGTCGTTGTAATAGGACCCAGGGCAGTCAAAAACTGGTTGGAAAACTCATTTGTCCCTGTCTAAGGGAAGAATTCTCTGGGAAGATGGCGAGCATCATCTGTAGAATGGAGAGTTGAAAGATTATATTGATGCTGAGATTGTGGAGTGGCATCATGGGCTTGGAGCTGCTGAGTGTGAGCTGAGTCTGATTGCGAAGGGGTCTCCAGATATTGAATAAAGACCTCTGTAACGACCCGATCCACACAGTATGAAATTGTCCGCTCTGGGCCCAACCGGCCCGCATGGCTTTAAAACGCGTCATATTATGGGGATCCAACCTCGCACATATATAGTTCATCCCCCTCTCGCACCCAGGCGATGTGGGACTATGTCCCCCTTTGTAGCTCGTCCAACCTCTCTCGGGCCTTTTGGGCTCCAACCCTCACCCTCATGTCCGCCCACTCCAGGGTCTCACAGTCCACCCCCCTTAGCGCCCAACGTCCTCGTTGGCCACACAGGCCCAACGTCCATGTCGGCACTCTTTCGGTTGGGTCAGGCTCTGATACCATTCTGTAACGACCCGATCCACACAGTATGAAATTGTCCGCTCTGAGCCCAACCGCCCCGCGCAGCTTTAAAATGTGGCATACTATGGGGATCCAACCTCGCACATATGTAGTTCATCCCTCTCCCGTACCCAGGTGATGTGGGACTATGTCCCCCTTTGTAACTCGTCCAACCTTTCTCGGACCTATTGGGCTTCAACCCTCACCCTCATGTCCGCCCACTCCAGGGTCTTACAACCTCACTCAAGTGGCGTTTGGACCTCATCACATACCCCTCCTCTTATTGGGCAAGTTCAAGTTTTCTTTTTCCACGAGATTCACTGACTAGGGTATTGTGCAATGGGTAGCATTAACAGATTGAATGGAAATGGCAGCATGTCTAGTGTACTTGATAGGGGAAATTACCAGTTTCTCTTGACGATTGGCTTTCATTCATGTCATAGTTCTTCTCCTGGCATCACGGCCTAAGTTTGCAATTGTCACATATTGTGTATTTTCTGGACTGCCTTGAGAAGATGGTAGCATATCTTTGTTACCAGTTGCAGCATGAATATGAGGCATTGTCTCAAAGAAAGCCTGTGCACAAGTATCTAACTCCAAGATTGGTGGTTCCATCATGAAAGAATCTAACATATTATAGATAGAAGGAGACTAAGGCCCAAAAATCTGATCAGTCAATCAGAGAGAGGTGTTGAGACGGAAGACTGATAAGTGAGAGAAGCACCCCATTTGTGGCCCTTCCATGGGAGTATTCTCAACGGAGTTTAGCTCTGAAGTTGATGTCATAACTGGAACTGACGAATGTGTGGATGGGTGAGTTGAAGGTAGACTATTGACAACCTAAGCCATGGATGCATGAGTCTGGACTAGAGCATGTGATGCTAACTTTGCAGGTGTATACAGAGAAGAGAAGTAGTAGTTGTGTGATGTTGTAATGAAGAGGAAGCCATGGACACTTCACTGTAGGGGGGGGGACAATGGGCTGGAGGGGGTCCTGCCCAGGTGTCTCAGTCGTTTCAAAATTCAACGGCTCATATCATATCAGATGAGGGAGTTTTGGGCGGGAAACAAAAATTTTAATTACATCTGCATTTCAAATCCAATTGATATGAGCCGTCGAATTTTGATCCAACGGCTGAGACACCTACGCAGACCCCTCCAGCCCACTGTGCGATGGAGCCCCTGTTCAAAGGAACCGAGAACTATAGAATTTGGCCACTGTAAGAATAGCTTTTGCCTCCTGTTCTTCCTCATCATTATCAACAAAAGATGGTTCCGGGATAGTCAATTGATCAGTGAATCTTTTGCCTAGTTGTTGGATGAGCAGATCTTGAGTTGAAGATGAAGAGATTTTAGTCAAATGAGACTTAGGGCTCCTACGTGAAGACTTCCCTTTGTCTTGAGTTTTCAATATAATAGCATTGAGAGACGCAGGTCGCTGTGAGAACGATAATAGAAGAGATGAAGAATGGGTGGTAGCTTGTCTGAGAGTTGTGGATGTTGGGGTTGTTTGAGTATGGGGTGCATGAGGAGATGGTGGGAAGGGCTTTGTTGGTGAGGAGGTATTATGAACCAGAAGAGAGGTCTTTGAGGTGGATGGTGACTATGGTGGTGACGGTGATGTCGTAGAGTGGATTGGGGATATTGTGTTGAGCGTTGTGAAAGATTTGAAGGGGTTGGAATTGTAACTGTTGTGTATGTTGCCTTGAATGAATGGGGGTGAAGTACTTGTGCTTGAGAGAATCATCAGTTGGGGTGGGGGTGGGGGTAGGTTTAGGTTTAATTCAGGATGAATTAATGGTGGTGGTGAGTGATTATGATTAGAGAAATCCATGAGGAAGGCTCTATAACAGTGATGGGCCTGGAATAGATATGTGTGTATCAGATACCAAGTGAGAATCATAACCTTGTGTAAGTACAATCCTCTCATAAGATCTCAGGATTGGATTAAATAAGAGGATCTTTGAATTAGATCATGGTGGGAGGTGGAGGGATACGGTGAGTGAATGATTACTCATATGGAGAAGAAATGAATTGATGTGATTGCCAAGTGAGGACGAGTAGAAATAAATGGTGACAAGTTGAATGACCTTCGTCAAGAAGACAGTGACAACAATAAAAAAAAATGGGCAACTGATTCTAGGATCGCAGTATGCCATAGACCTACATAAAACAGAAGAGACGCACAAAGTCAGCCAGAGACAGTACAAAGGTGATAAGCGTAATCCAGAAAGAAGATAGAGAAAAAAGAAGAAGGATTCGAAGTGGTCGAAGGGATGGAGTTGAATCGGGTTTGAGTCACGGGCTTTCTTTTGATAAGTACTTTTCGTGCGGTACTAAGTAAATTTTGCTCCGATTTATTTAAGAAAGTTAGTCAATCTTGCTTAAGAAAGACTTACTTAGACTTTGGAAAGCTAAGCAAGTTAAGAACACACAAAAGAGCTTAAGAGAACTAGAACTTGTATTGCTTGAATTCTCTTAGGTGACTACAACAAATGAGGTCTTGGCCTATTTATACAACTTCACCTCCTCAATGGACGGTGGTGATCAATTTGATCTAACGGTCTACAATGAACTTTTACACACTTCCTTAGAAATATCTAAGGACTAGAATCCTATTAAACTTTAAGAAATTTTATGGAAGGTTCTAGAAAACTCTTTAGAACAATGTGAAATACTCTACATTATTTACACTTGCTAACCTCACTTGGCTAGGCAAGAAGATAGTTGTGACATTCTCCCCCACCTAATCAGGCGACGTCCTCGTTGCCTTCAAATCCTCGTACATTTGGATTTGCTCCTTGAATTGCCACAAATGTTGGATTGGCTCCCAGCTAGCTTCACTTTCTGGCAATCCCTTCCACTTGACGAGGAGCTCATGTGTGGGAGGTTGGTTTGAATGGCGCACCACACGATCTGACAAGATAGTTTCTACTTCCTTGTCATGTTGGATCCTCATACCCATTGGTATTGTTTGTGAAACTCCTCTGCTTGGATCATCCTGATCTTCCTTATACTGTTTTAATAGGCTCACATGGAAGACTGGATGAAACTTGATCCTCGGCGGCAACTCGACCTTGTATGCTTGCTTTCCCACTTTTTTTACTATGGGGAAAGGACCCTCATATCTCCTGATAAGGCCACGATGAAGTCCTTAAAGTCTGGCATGAGCATGCATCTTGACAAGCATAAGGTCTCCAACCTGGAACTCTCGAGGTCGTCACTTCTTGTCGGTCCACTTCTTCATCCTCTTGGATGTCTTCTCCAGGTAAGCTCGAGCCTCATCAGCTTGATCATTCCATCCTTTGGCAAACTTATAGGCTGATGGACTCACTCCAGTGTAGCCCGTGGCAATAGAACTCGGGCTCGTAGGTTGTTGTCCCATGACAATCTCAAATGGGCTACGACCCATCGCTTCACTCTTCTGCAAGTTGAAAGAGAATTGGGCAACCTCTAGCAACTTAGCCCAATCTCGCTGGTTGGCACTCACATAGTGCCTAAGATATAACTCCAGCAAGGCATTCATCCTTTCTGTCTGACCATCCGTTTGAGGATGAAAGCTAGTAGAAAAGCTAAGGTCGGTACCCAACAACTTGAATAACTCAGTCCAAAATTTCCTCGTGAACCGAGTATCCCGATCACTGATGATAGATTTGGGCACACCCCAATACTTCACCACATGTTTGAGAAATAAATGTGCAGCTTGCTCGGCTGTGCACTCCTTGGGTGTGGGAATGAAGGTGGCATACTTCGAAAATCTGTCCACGATCACAAGTATCCAATTGCAACCTTCCGATGCAGGCAACCCAACTATAAAATCTAAGGAAACACTCTCCCAAGGTCTCTCTGGGATGGGGAGGGGTTCAAGTAAGCCGACTGGTGACTGTTGCTCCACCTTGTCTTGTTGGCATACATGACAAGTTTTTACATATGCTTCGATATCATCCTTCATATGTGGCCAATAATAGGAATCTTTCACAAGAGCAAGAGTCTGATATATACCTGGATGTCCCGCCCACTTGCTATCATGGCATTCTTTCAAGACTTCCATCCTTAGGTTGTCATGAGGTGGAACAAAGATTCGCCTTCCCTTGGAGTATATCAAGTCGTTCTCTACCCAAAACCGTCTTGTCTTCCCATCTTTGACAAGAGCTATGATGGTTTGAGCCATGGAATCATGTGTCAATCCTTCATTTATCTGTCCCTTCAAGTTGCTTTGAGATTGACTTATGTCAGCAAGTTCTCCTTTTCTACTCAAAGCATCCGCAACAAGATTAGCCTTGTCAGGCTTGTACTCCAAAGTGTAATCGAACTCTGCCAAGAAATCTTGCCATCTAGCTTGTTTTGGTGTGAGCTTCTTCTGTGTCTGGAAGTAGCTAGTGGCAACATTGTCGGTCTTGACCACAAATTTGCTCCCAAGCAAGTAATGACGCCATGTTCGCAAGCAATGCACAATCGCAGTCATTTCCTTCTCTTGCACTGTGTATCGCCTCTCAGTGTCATTGAGCTTCCTACTTTCAAAGGCAATAAGATGTCCTTCTTGCATCAATACTCCACCAATAGAAAAATCGAAAACATCCGTATGTACCTCGAAAGACATAGAATGATTGGAAAGTGCCAACACCGGTTCCTCCACAATTGTTTTCTTCAATCCTTCGAAAGCTTGTTGGTATTTTGAACTCCAATCCCAACTTCGCCCCTTCTTGAGCAAGTCCGTCAATGGAGCGACTATGGAAGAATAGCCTTTGATGAACCTTTTATAATAGTTCACCAAGCCAAGGAAAGATCTTAACTCGGTCACTTTGGTCGGTGGTTCCCATTCTTGGATGGCTTGTACCTTGGACTTGTCCATACGAAGCTTGCCCTTGCCAATGATATGACCCAAGAATGTCACCTCCTCTTGGGCAAATGAGCACTTCTCCCTTTTGACATAGAGCCCGTTCTCTTTCAAAGTTTGGAACACTTGCCTCAAGTGGTCCACATGTGTCCTCCAATGTCTTACTATAGATCTCAATGTCATCAAGGTACACAACTACGAACCGATCAAGGTAAAGAGCTAGTACCTTATTCATTAGAGTGCAAAATGTAGTGGTCGGCGCATTAGTTAAACCAAATGGCATGACTAAGAATTCGTAAGACCCATACCTTGTAACACATGTCGTTTTCTGTTCATCTCCTTCGGCTATGCGGACTTGGTAATATCCCGAGCGCAAGTCAAGCTTGGTAAAGTACCTTGCATCACCAAGTTGATCAAATAGATCCGCAATAAGTGGAATCGGGTATTTGTTCTTGATAGTGACTTTGTTGAGTGCCCGATAGTCAATACAAAGCCATAGGGATCCATCATGTTTCTTTTGAAAGAGGGTCGGATATAACCAGCATCAAGTAAATCCTTCAATTGTCTTCTTAACTCCTCGAGCTCAGGAGGTGCCATACGATAAGGAGCAAATGCGGGTGGCTTTGCTCCAACTTCTAACTCAATAACATGATCCACCTCTCTCCTTGGTGGAAGCTTCTTTTTTTTGGGAAGCGAGATGGGTTTTTATAGGATCCCATAACCTATCAACAATGTGCGACCTACAGGTCAACACCATAAGAAAGTAACCATGCCGCCGGCGGGTATCGAACCTAGGACGTGGGGGATAAACCCACACAACCCTAACCACTCGACCATAACACCATTGGCTGGTGGAAGCTTCTTAGGCAACTCGGCAGGCATAACATCCTTGTACTCCTTGAGAACATCTTGGACGACCTTAGGTGCATTCACCCCTCCATCCATGGGACATTTGTCTTCCTTGAGGGTAGCTAAGTAAGTAGGCTCATTCCTCTTTACTCCTTTAGAAAGTTGGAGAGCAAACACCATTTTCTCCTTACTTATCTCTCGTACCACGGGCACAACACAAGGTTGTTCCTTCTCCATGATGCACATGGTGTTGGCATATGGTACTAGAAAAGCCTTCACCATGTCCAAGAAATCTATACCCAAATAGAGCTTGTGATCATCAATTGGAGCAATAGTTATGTCGACTTTACCTCGCCATTGTCCAAGCCGAATATCGGTGCCACGAGCTATTCCTTCAATTGGGAGACTTTTAGCATTGACTCCCTTGATATATCCTTTCTCCTTAGTATATGATAGGCCAATTTCTTCAGCAAGGTCTTTGGCCATGTAGACTGTGTCGGCTCCGGTATCCACCATTGCTTTCAAAGTCTTGTTCCTGATCTCGGTCTTCACGTACATCCTTCCACGTGGTTGTTCCTCGACCTTAGCTTGAATGGCACTTAGGAGATTCATTGAGGCGATCCTCTTTTCCTCTTTTGCTTCTTCCTCCATGATAAGATAGACAAGTTTCCCCCGGTTGGGACACTCGAATGCTCGATGGGGTCCACTACAAAAGAAGCAAGATATCTTCTTGGGTGATCCATATCTTTTCTCCTTCCCCTTGTCTTTGGAGTTCTTGTGCTTCTTGGAGGACTTCTCTTTGTCTCTCCCACCTTTGCCATCATTACTCGGCTTTTTCCCTTGCCCCTTGGATGAGTCCTTTATCTTGAACTTAATCAAGGACTCGGACGCAGCCATAGTTGTTGCAAGGTCTTACACACCTCGCCTTTTTAACTCCAACTTGGCCCAACCTGTTAGGCCATCAAGGAAGCTAAACAAAGCATCATTTTCTCCCATGTCAGGAATCTCCAAGAGCAACTCCAAGAACTCCTTCACATACTCCCTTATGTGGCCTTCCTTGTGTTGAAGGTGGCGAAGCTTGGCCCTACCTTCATTTTCGGCATCCTCCGGGTAGAATTGTCTCTTGAGTTCCTTCGTGAATTCTTCCCAAGTGTTGATGGCGCACAATCCTTTCTTGACATCATCGGACTTCTGCGCCACCAAACTGTAGCAATATCATTTAAATATAAGGAGATAGTACGTACCTTTGATGCTTCATCTATCATGCCAACCGCATCAAAATAGCGCTCCATGTTCCACAAGAAGTTGTCGATCTCCCTTGCACTCCTTGCCTCACCATAGGCCTTAGGTTTGGGAGCTTTGACTCTGTGGGTGATTGTCCCTGGTGTAGTCCCACCATTGGCTACCGCAGCCATACACACACTGAGTCGAGTTTCTAGCTTCTCAACTCTTTCCCTGTAAGCATGCATCTCCGCATCTTTGGCAATAATTTGGGCTTCAAGGGACTCGATCTTCTTGGACACCATGTCCACTGCTGCGTTTAAGGCTCATTGCATCTCTTTCCGGAGCTCTTGGTCCTCCCATTGGACGCTTGCCCCTCGATGCGTTGGTCCATGTTTTTTACTTTCTCCCTCAAGTCGGACATGATGGCACACAACTTAGCCAACCTTTCATCCATCACAGTGATCATGTCATTCGACTTGTCCTTGCGGACTTTCCCACCTTTGTCGTTGTTTCCAATTGATGGGTTGTTGACCTCTGACGACATTCTCTTGTGTAGAATGATATCACCAACCTTGCCAAACTTGGCTTTGATACCAACTGTCACGGACTTTCTTTTCACAAGTACTTCCCGTGCGGCACTAACAAACTTTGCCCCAACTTATCAAAGAAAGCTAGTCGGACTTGCCCACGAAAGACTTACTTAGAAAAGCTAAGCAAACTAAGAACACACAAGAGAGCTTAAGAGAACTAGAACTTGTATTGTTTGAATTCTCTGAGGTGACTACAACAAATGAGGTATTGGCCTATTTATACAACTCCACCTCCTCAATGGACGGTGGTGATCAATTTGATCTAATGGTTTACAATGAACTTCTACACACTTCCTTAGAAATATCTAAGAACTAGAATCCTATGAAATTTTATGAAATGTTCTAGAGAAATCTCTAGAACAATGTGAAATACTCTATATTATTTACATTTGCTAACTTTACTTGGCTAGACAAGAAGATAATTATGACATAAGACAGACCATTTCTTCTTTCCTCTTGTTAGCCTTAGATGTAATGTAAAACATAAACAAATTTTGAAAAATGAACAGTCCCAAAGTCAAAAGAGAAGGTGGAATGGCCTTCATACAACTAACTACTTAGCAAACAAGCCCCCATTGAGTAGAGTAATGAGTAGGCACAATGCCCTGTGAGTGATGAATAGTTTTTTAGCCTTGTGCACTATTGCACATGACAAGGGCCAGGCCAATGTGTATCCCATTGGTGGATGGGATGTTTAAACATGCATATGTGTGACTGACTGACTGACTATTTGTGCATACACTAGATGTGCTACGTTTTCTAGACCTTGGCAATGTTGTAAAAAATGTTGACTACTATTGTCATGACTGTAAGACTTGGGCCTACCATAACATATTCCAGCGGCCAAGATAAAATATACACTTTATAAGCACAACACTATATTTACACAAGTAATAAACAGTAATACTAGGTGCAAAAGCATGTTGACAGGCACATGTGCAGTAATACTAATAATAATGTACTGTCCGACATCTTATAACATGCACGTGCGTCCAAGTTCTTTTTTAAGAGAAGCATGTGAGTGAAAATTTTAGATTAATACTACAATTGCCCGGTTTTTATTGAAGTCGACCCCGCGATTTCGCGTCAATCCCACAAAAAGACTTGATTGATTTGTAAACTAAGAGAAATTCTAAATGTCGAGGAAATGAGCGAGGAAACGAGCGAGGGAAGTGAGGTGGCGGGGGTGGGAGCCGTCCATCTCACTCGGGATGCGTGTGTTGACTTTTTGCACGCGTATCTCGAACGAGATGAGCGGCTCCCACCCCCGCCACCTCACTCCCCTCGCTCGTTTCCTCGCTGTGTAGAATCACTCGTAAACTAAATATATGATATTATAATTAAAATCTTAAATTTAAAGGAACAGTTAGAATTTTTGGAAGTGGACCCGTCTAAGTGTCGAGGAAAATAGCGAGGGACCCCACAGATAGGGGGGTGGTGGGGTAGGGGGGATCGTCCATTCCCTCGGGATGCACACTTGACTTTTCAACAAATGCATCCCGAGGAATGGACGCCCCCCATCTCTCGCCATTTCCCTCGACAATTAGAATTTTTGGAAGTTGAGACAATGTAAAAAAAAAATTATTTGCAAGTTGAGAAATATACTAGGGCCCCACTGTAAATGAAAATGTTATGTTTTGTCAAAACAAATGATTTTTCATATTCATTTTCAATGTGTTTGGTGATCCACATTTTCATATTCTAATCATATAGCACCTTAGTCACATAAATTAGAGTGTTTATTAGCAGACATACAAGAGTGTCTATTTGCAGGAATACAAGATTTAGCAAATTAATTTTCAATGCCTTGAGTGGTGAAATCATTTTACTAAAAATCCTTGACATGTCTTGCTAATCATTTTTTCATAAATAAAATAAAATAATTGTGTAATTCACGAAGCAACCGCAAATAGAAATTTCAGCAAATCAATTGCATTAGATTTGCAATAAACCAGCAAGGCCTAAGATATTAGAAACCGTCATTAGTATTTGATATCTTAGTAACAAAATTATTCATCAGTCCATAAACTTCTCAAAATCACTGATTGAAAGATGGTTCATTGAGTCTTCTTTGCATTCAAAATTTACGATTTATAAATAGTCAATCAAATTAATTGAAACACTGCTAATGTTGCTTTAGAATTTAAACTCAATGTGTAAACAGTATTAGTAAGAATTTAAGTGCATAAGAAGGATATGAAGAATAATATATCCGTAAAAGAATCTCCTAATATTGCCTTCATCTAACAATCTTATAATAAAAGGTTAGTTGCATATGCTAAGGATGAGAAAACTAACTTCCATTTCTATTAAATAGCATGAAGAACTTACAAAAAGGAGTGTTGATGCTTTTTTCGCTTCCAAGAACTACAACTATTTTCCTCTCTAAATTGCGTGTCTACGTGGTGAAACAATGTTCTATTTATACTATTTTACAAAATGATACAAGAGGAAGAAAATAAAAATATAAACAAAATCTCTGGTAACATTCTAACACAAGAGTAAACATTTTGATACACTTCAAATCTGTGGAAACACTCGAACAAGCTGAGCTAGCACGGGTTGGCTTATGCCTTTATCCAATCATTTTATATATAGTTTTAACAATTTTGAGGTATTTAAATAAGCTACATTGACAAATCGATTTTATATAGCTTCTTATGCCTAACTTCCATTCCATTAAATAGCATAAAGAACTTACAAAAAGGAGTGTTGATGCTTCTTTTGCTTCCAATAACTACAACTATTCTCCTCTCTAAACCGTCTCAGCGGTGAAACAATTTCCCTATTTATATTATTTTACAAAAGTGATAAAAAAACAGTGTTCTAAAAATCGGTCACCTAGGCGCTAGAAGGTAGAAAAATGCCCAGATTAATGGCTGGGCGGGTTCTGGGCAGTCTAGGCGGGTCTGGGTGGCCTAGGCGGGGTCTAGGCGGTCTGGGAGATTTTTTTTTTAATAAGGCTGATTGTGTTTTTATTTTATTTTTCTTTCCTCATTTTAGAAATAAGCAACTTAATTGTTTTTTTATTCAGTATATGTCTAAATGTAGCAAATGATGATTACTTAATTGAATTCTCAAAGGATCTGCCGGTACCAATTTTAGTAATGTAGATTTTATCAAACGTGACTGAGGTTATTCATGCAATTTGAAGAAAAATAAAAGAGTATGTTTGGATATTTGTCCACAAATTCAATTTTGTATAAAACACCCATCATGACCAACTTCAGTCATTTGAGTTTTAATTAATTTTGTTCATGATTGTTAATTTTTCATGTTTTTAAATTTTGCATATGTATCTTGGCATTAAATTGGATGTAATTGATTAGTTATTATGCTTAACTTTTGTAAATTATTAAAGTTATAATACAAAACCTAAGACCGCCTAGGCACCTGCTTGCCACCCACCCACCGCCTAGCGCTTTTTAAAACACTGATAAAAAATGAAGAAAATAAAAATAAAAACAAAATCTATGATAACATTCTAACACAAGAGTAAACATTCTAGTACAACCACAACCTGTGGAAAATTCGAACAAGCTGAACTAGCAGGGGTTAGCTTATTGTAATTATTTAGTAAACATTCTAACACAAAATTTATGATTTAACATATTATGCCTATATCCAATCATTTTATATAGTTTTAATAATTTTCAAGTACTTAAATAAGCTATATATATTGACAAATCCAAGTTTACTCTACAAAAAATATTCAGTCTAGTTGTTACAAACATTCCCAATAGATTTATTAAAGGCAGTGACTACACCACACCACCATATCCTCTTTCTCACATCAGCATTGAGTTTTTTTTTTTTTTTTTTTTACTTTCTCACACCACCAATATAAACAAAAACCATCCATTTTTTCCCTCACCATTCAAATCGACAATGATTCATCCCTCTCCCATTCGAAATCTCTTCCAAATCTCTCCCCACACTCAAATCTCCCCCCTCTCCCTCGAAAACTCTCAAAATCCCCTCAATGTAGAAACTCTTAAACCCAAACTCAATAAATATGCATAACTTAACATAATAGAGAACCCAAACTCAAAACGAAAAAAATGCAAAACAGGGTAACTTTCAACCAATTTAAACCTTCAATTGAGACCGATTCTCAAACTCATAAAAACATAAATATTGTAGTATTTTTAGCTATCTAATAAACACAGCTTAAATCACTTGAAAATGTTTTGAAATAAGCAAGTTATGGTCATTTTACTAAAGTCGCACAAATCTGTCTCGCAATGAAAATGGGATAGTGTTACTGACTTTCGGCCAACTTATGTAATTGATCAAGACCGATTCTTAAGTTGATCAAAACATAAATATTGTATTACTCTTAGTTATCTAATAAAATCAACTTGAATCACTTGAAAATGTTCAGAAATTAGCAAGTTATGGTCATTTTACTAAAGTCACGCAAATCTGTCTTGCAATAAAAATGGGATAGTGTTCCTGACTTTTGGCCAACTTATATGCTCGATCGACACCAATCTCAAGTTGATCAAAACACAAAAGTTGTATTAATCTGAGTTATCTAATAAACACAACTTGAATCACTTGAAAATGTTTTGAAATGATCAAGTTATGGTCATTTTACTAAAGTCGCCCAATTTGTCCGAAAATATTTATGTTCGCAGAGTGCACTGTGAGGTATCTGTGCACTGCTGGTATCTGTTCATTTCAAAACAGATTGCACGACTTTAGTAAAAATGACCATAACTTGTTCATTTGAAAACATTTTCAAGTTTTGTTTATTAGATAACTCATAGTAATACAACTTTTGTGTTTTGATCAACTTGAGAATCGATTTCCATCGAGCACATAAGTTGGCCGAAAGTCGGAAACACTATCATGTTTTTATTGTGAGATAGATTTGCGCGGCTTTGGTAAAATAACAATAACTTGCTCATTTCAAAACATTTTCAAGTGATTTAAGTTGTGTTTATTATACAACTAAGAGTATTACAATATTTTTGTTTTGGTCAACTTGAGAATGGTCTCGATCAAGCACATAAGTTGGCCGAAAGTCAGGAACACTGTCCCATTTTCATTGCGAAACAGATTTGCTCGACTTTAGTAAAATAATCATAACTTGCTTATTTCAAAACATTTTCAAGTGATTCAAGTTGTGTTTATTAGATAACTAAGAGTATTACAATATTTGTGTTTTGATGAGGTTGAGAAGCGGTCTCAATTGAGGGTTTATATTGGTCGAAAGTTACCATATTTTGTATTTTTTTGTTTTGAGTTTGGGTTTAAGGGTTTCGACTTTGAGGGGATTTTGAGAGTTTTCGAGGGAGATGGAGGATATTTGCAAGAGATTTGAGTGTGGGGAGAGATGTGAAAGAGATTTCGAATGGAGGAGGGAGGAACCATTGTCGATTTGAATGGTGAGGGAAAAAAAATGGATGATTTTTGTTTATATAGGTGGTGTGAGAAAGTATGGTGGTGTGAAAAAGAAAGTAGGTGGTGTGAGAGAATAAAATGGTGTGAGGGAGAGGAAATGGTGGTGTGGTGTAGTCGCCACCTTTATTAAAATAGAATATACTAGAATAATTTTACAAAATGGAAAAAGTTACAGTAGAAACTCTAAACCTAAAATTTTGTTGGGGAAACAGTTAGGACATTAGGGATCCTCAAAATATATAGTGTTGACAACAATACACTAATTCCAAACTCATGGGTTCTGAAATTCTTTTGCAATAAATCATACGAGATAAAACCATAGTTTCGCAATAACAAAAACTTAATCCCTTTTTTTTGTTGGCAAACCCTATTTGACACCACTAAAAGTGTTGTCTCACACCACTAAAAGTTGTGTCCCACACCACCACCTTTTTTATCTACTGAACCACACCACCATTAAATATGTATTTTCTCTCTCCTCTTTCTCTTCTCTCCCACTCCTCTCATATTTCTCTTCTTCACAGGAAGAACACCACCCGCCCCACCTGCTACCGGCTGCACCGCTTTTTCCCCGCCTTCATTCACTCTTTTCCTCCCCTCTCCTCTCTTCCTCTTATTCTCCATTCTTCTCACGCACAACCCCCTAAAAAAACACTTGATTTTGGTGGAAACTATAATCGCCAATGTAAGAGTAAATAACATCCAATTGCCAATAGAATATGAAACCCATGGAAACTACATATATGAAGAGAAACTTAGATTATTGCAAGTATGCACCGAAAGAACATGGATCTCAACAAACACTTGATTTTCTGATTGAGATGAGTAAATGAATAAAAAAAATTATTTCATATATCTCTTTGGCTCAAGTGAACAAATTGAGAACGTCTGAACACAATTCACACTTAAAAAACGAAAACTACAATTCCATCGATGTTAGTGTCGTACTCATCCTCGCACAATTGCCTTGGATAATGTGACTAGGAGACTCCCATTCGCATAGGCCTATGTGAATCTGAGACTTCCATTCGCATAGGTCTGGGCGAATTTGAGACTCCCATTCGCATTGGGGGTGAAAACAAACATTTTATTTCTAGACAATTTGAGTGTTTGTCGTAAAATTGTCATAATTTTCTCATTTCAAAACATTTTCAAGTGACTCACATTGTTTTCATTAGATAACTCAGAGTATTACATTTTTTCGTGTTTTAATGAGTTTGAGAATCTGTAACACTCGTAAAATTTTCTGTGACTAAATTATTTATTTTCAAAATTTTGGATTAATTACAATAAAGATAAATTTATTTGAATTTAAATTTCATAATTTAGGATTTTATTTCGCGAGTTTAGAGGGTGGGGTGCCCTTGCAAATTTAGTGGGGTGGATGACCACCCACCTTATAAAGAGAAAAATGTCCATTTTCTTCCTCATTTTTCTTTCTCCCCTCCCCTGCGTGTTCCCCTTCTTCTTCTTCTGTGGTGAGCTCGGCTGTGACCGAGCGTTGAGAAGCCCCCACCGGCCAAGCTTCCTTTTCTATCTTCCTTTTTCTTCCCTTTCATTCTCTTTTTATTTTAGCGCCTAAAACAAGTTAGAAAGAGTTTATTTGAGTTCGTGACGGCAAACGCAAATCCTAAGCGGAGAAAATGGGGTTCACTATCGCCAATTCGACCATTGGTTGACAAAAGAAGCTTGAAATCGATGGCGACTGGAAATGGTGAGTTCATTTTCATCTCTTCTTCAGATTGTTCTTTTAGTTGAAATTTGTTTGTTTTTTTTTTTTTTGAAAGGCAAGCAGGGTTTTTATAGGATCCCAGAACCCATAAAGATGCCGCAAGCTGGATGGATAGTAAGAAATAGATAATCAATTGGCAAATACTTCATTGTCCTACTGTACAAAGAAATCACCAACTGCAGTCAGTGACTACCAACACTAATTGGCTGGAGATACATAGGGTTCCTTGGTGGAAGGAAAGTATCATACATGATAATATGGCGGTTTCTTCCTTTGCAATTCAATAACTTATTTCTATAAAGAAAATAGTTCTCAAGCTAAATGCATATACCTCAATAGACATCTAATTTTGTGAACATTCCATGCCTGTCCTTAAAAATTGTGTGTTTGTGTCTTCTATCCGATCCTTTGGACATGAAAGCGTAGCAGAGCTTGGAACTTCTAATGGATTTGCAACTCCAGAGACATATGGAAACAATGTTGAGCTTGGAGGTCCTCCTGAGAATGGACTAAAGGGTGCACTAGGCATTGACATAAAATTTCCTTAACCAGATAGCCCAAACATTGAATGGTTAGAACCTGCCATAATTGACAAGTTAGATAGTCCCGGACTAGGTGAACAAGGGAAATGTGATCCATTCATGGGGGCATATGAATCAATGGGAGATAATTAATGAAAACGATTTGCCCAAGTGGTCTAAGGCGCCATATTTAGGCTTTGGTCCGAAAGAGCATAGGTTTCACGCGTGGAGGACTAGGTGTCGAACTTACCATCACGAGGGGAGTGCTCCTACTGCATTTCAGATATAATTGTGAGTTCTTTAACCCTCGATGTGAATTTTCTATCAATTTTAACATCTTCAGTTCTGTAGTTTGCATGACTGTCTAGATCTAGAATCCACTTCTTAAAGCATTAACTTCAACAAAAGGTTGACCTTTTTCAATCCTGCTCAAAATTAGACAGTTTCCTTTGTTGTGTTTTGTTGTTATAGGGTTGTCATTATAGTCTGTGGCCATCATGGTCATAATATTGTTGCCATTGTCATTATCACCATGTTGTTATTCTATCATTATCATGGTTGTTGTGCTTGTTGTTGTTGGTTGTGGTGTCATTGTGATTGTCATAATGTTATCAGTGTTTTAAAAAATGGCCTAGTCGGTCGCCTAGGCACTAGGCGTTAGAGAAACGTCTAAATTAATAGCTGGGAGGGGTGAAAAATCGGGTATGTGCCTAGGCGTGTTCTGGGCGGGGTCTAGGCGGTCTGGGCGAGTTTTTTTTAATAAGGTTGATTGTATTCTTATTTTATTTTTCTTTCCCTTTTTTTTGGAAAGAAACAATTTTATTGTTTTTTTATTCAGTCTATGTCTGAATATATCAATTGATGATTACTTAATGGAATTCTCAAAGGATCTGCCGGTACCAATTTTAGTAATGTAGATTTTATTAAACATGACTGAGGTCATTCATGCAATTTGAAGAAAAATAAAAGAGTAGGTTTGGATATTTGTCCACAAATTCAACTTTGTATAAAGTACCCATCATGATCAACTTCAGTCATTTGAGTTTTAATAAATTTTGTTTATGATTGTTAATTTTTCATGTTTAAAAATTTTTCATATATATCTTGGCATTAAATTGGATGTAATTGATAAGGTATTATGCTTAACTTTTGTAAATTATTAAAGTTCTAATACAAAACCTAAAATCGCCTAGGCCCTAGGGCGCTAGGCACCTGCTCGCCGCCCGCCCACCGCCTAGCGCTTTTTAGAACACTGAATGTTATTAGGATTGTATTGTTGACAAATTCCTCCAGCACTAAAGAACCAAACATAAAGCTTTACGATACAACTGATGTAAATCATTTGGATGGATTCAAGATTATTTGCAATTTAAAGCTTTTCTTGTTAAATAACTAAGTTGCCACTGAAAGATATCCGTGCTAGATATCGTCATATAGGAGGTGGAATGCCCCTTTCACCCCTTTCATCTATCGACGACATTTTGAATCTTAGGTAGTGGTGAATGTTGATAAGATCATCTCCAAAACCTTTAATGAGATAGATATTTTCCATTTTCCCTCCATACAATGTGCTTCAATCCAAGGTTGTCGAATATTTATTTGTTGAGGTACGAGTCCATTGATGTAAAATGGAAACACAAGCAAATTCAATGGAAAAGGTCATGCCAGATGAAAAATCAACTTTTGAATTGTATGGTCTAATGTATTCTTACTACTTATATTTAATTATGTATAGGCGGGATTGAGGTTCAGTAGATGTTTGGGTTTGTGTCTTTGTGATGCTTTATCGTTTATGTAAGAAATGTGTGAACTTTACACCTTTGATTTATGAGGCTTGTATGGAATTGATGGGTTTTATTTTAGGTAATTCAGTATGTGATTTTAGGCATGTTTGATAATGAGTTTGTGTTATATGTGGTGTTTGTGTCACAAATGTATGAACTTTACTATTCTGATTTGTTTGACGTGTGGGTTTTTCCTAGCTTGGATTTTCTCACTAAACTATCATTTTCAGCTAATGTTTTGAGAATTTGTCTAGAAAAATGCTAGTTTTTCTAAAAATAATTGGATGATATTGTAGTTAAATTTTGACAATGTGTCAAATGCAATGCTTCCCTAAAAAGAATGGGTGGATTTACTTATGAATGACAGTGTCATTGTGAAAAAAATTTGAAATATCAAAAATAAATGATACTGCCGAAATTCTTCCTGGCCTGGGAAAACCAGCCTGGTTGCTACCTGGGGGGCGAAAATACACTTTTGCCCCCCTCTTTAACAACTTTTTTGGAAAAGGTGTTAAAAAGGGGGGGCAAAGTATTTTCGCCCCCCCCCCCCCCCCCAGGCAGCAACCAGGCTGGGGGACCCAGGCCAGGAAGAATTACTCATGATACTGATAAACTTTGATTCCTGACTATTTAATCAACTGGAATTGTACCACTTAGAAATACCACATCTCTTATGGTTATGGTTTCCCTCTCCTATAGAAAAACTAAATTACCTTCAGGGTGGGTCTTGCGGAATAGGGCACCCCTTTCTATAGAGAAACTAAATTACCTTCGGGTTGGGTCTTGCGGAAAAGGGGTGGTTTTGAAATGCCTAAAATAGGCTTTATATTTATCCTTTAAAAAATGTGACATGACTTATGCTCATTGATAGCCCAAGAGTGGTTTTTTTTTTACTCATATAGTTAGGAGTATCTGTTAAGTTCATGTCCGTATGTGATGTGTCCCAACTTAGACATGAATGACGGAGAAGTTCTCCTTTATACGAGAGAGGCATATGGGCATGAATGTTCGACACGGAGGTGGTCCGAATGTGGTTTCGTCTAAGTGATCAATCCGTTAAAAATGAATAATATCATTAAGTCAAATAATGTATGGTCACTATGTTTTAATTGATAAAATACGAACTATTTGAAAAGTCATATTCATATTATTTCTAATCCTTTTCATGTAAGATGGCTAGTCTACTAACATTACTGCAGGTCAGACTTGCCATGGTTAACCATTACAAAGTAAGTACAGGTAAAATGAATATTTATTTAATAATGATTAAAACATATTAAGATGACATGATTGCCTCGTTGAGGAACTAAATTATTTGAACTGTGATTTTGTTGCATAACACATCTGCCTCATTGAGAAACTACCTGCTCGAGTGGTTGTTTATTGTTTGTGTTTGATTTTATGTTATCACTCGTGGATTTATTGATTTTGGAAATGAAGATTACTCACACCAGCTTTATTGTTGACCCAAGTGAGCTTTTGTTTCTTGGATGTATTCCTATTGGAATGTAGCCAATTAGCTTGTCTCAGGTTTAGAGATTATTGAGCAGCGCTACTGAAGTTTCTTTAGTGGGGCGAACTTCGTTGAAGAGTTCATGGTTAGATTATTTTTAGTTTGTTTTAATTTTCTAAACTATGTTTTAGTTGTTGCTGCTAAATGTTTATGTTGTTATTGAATTTTTACATCCCGAGTTTTGGGGAAAATGAATAATCCTACGTGAACATAAGGATATTAGTTTTCTACAAAATTGGGGCATGACAAAATCAGTCTCCATCGATTATATAAATGGGTCGAAAGTTAGGGACACTACCTTGTTTTTTTTTTTAACTGGACAAATTTGAGTGACTTTAGTAAAGTGATCATAACTTGCTCATTTCAAAACATTTTAAACTGATTCAATTTGTGTTTATTAGATAACTCTGAGTACTACAATTGTCATGTTGTGATGAGCTTGGGAATCGGTCTCAATGAAGCAACCTATGGTCATTTTACGATAATCACTCAAAACTGTCTAGAAAACAAAATCAGGGTATTGTCCCTGACTTTCGGCCAATTAAGACCAATTCTCAAGTTCATCAAAACATAAAAAATGTAGTACTCTGAATTACCTAATAAACACAATTTGAATCAATTGAAAAATGTCTTCAAATGAAACATGGTAGTGTCCCTGACTTTCGGCCAACTTATACACTCGATGGAGACCGATTCTCAAACTCATCAAAACACAAAAAATGTGGTACTCTAATTATCTAATGAACACAATTTGAATCACTTGAAATATTTTGAAATGAGCAAGTTATGGTCTTTTTACTAAAGTCGCGCAAATCTGTCCAAAAATAAGCAGAGTGTTTTTCACCCATTTGCATTGTACAATGCGAATGAAAGTCTCAAATTCGCCTAGACCAATGTGAATGGAAGTCTGAAACTCGCCCAGCCCTATGCGAATGTGAGACTCCCATTCGCATTGTCCAATGCAAATGGGTGAAAACGCATACTCTGTCCAGATTTTTTTCTTCAAATTTTGAGTTTTGAAGTTTGTTTAAATTTGACATTGAAGAATGTTGTTGTCATTGTTTGTTGTTCCACATTTTAGAGTTTGGTTTAGAGTTCAATTTAGTGTTCGAAATTTCATATTGGAGAGATCGCACACGAACCCTTTGGGACAATGGAAATTGTTGAGAGAATGGAAGAGATAGGGACGAGTGTGGGAGGGAAGACGAAGACTGTTGGAGAGTGAGTGAAGTAAGAGGGAAGACAATGTTCAAAATTTGGGGAAAAGAGTTGAAAGAGTGGGGGAGAGATTGACATGGAAGAAGATGATTTGGGAGAGTGAGTGGAGGGAGGAAGATGATTTGGGAGAGTAAGTGGAGTGTGGGAGAGAGTCATGGTGGTAAGAGGGAAGATGAGAGATTTAGAGGGAAGATATGAATTTGATTTGGGAGGGGAGAGGAAACACAAACAGCTTTTATTGGTGATGTAGGAAATAGGTGGTGGTGTGGAAGATAAAGGGGGTGGTGTGGGAGATAAAAAAGACTTGGATGATGGTGTGAGACAACACCTTTGGTGGTGTCAAACATGGCTTACCTTTTTGTTTAATGGGTTGCTTTTGTTTTTGTCTGATTTATGAGCATAAAGGATCAACTTCATCATTTGCTTTCATCACCGCTTCCATTATCATCCATGACTACTTAAGTTTGAAAAATCTCAACCCCGAACACATCCAAATTGAGGGAGTTGATTTTCAAGTGAGTTATTACTTGCATGGAATTGACATGACTGATTTCCTCTATTTTTGCATGAAATTGATATGACTGATTTCTGCTATTTACATGAGGTAATTAATAGAAAACACCCATAATTCCCCCACCCCAACAAAAAAAAATTCATCTATTTTTACAGTATATAACAAAAACCCCAGGAATACCCTTTTAAACCTCTCTCTCCTTCTACAAAGATCTGTCAACTAATCCTGTAATCACGGGAGAAAAAAATATATTTCCATATAACTTGTTTCCATTATTAAAAAAAAAAATTCCATTCAATATCTTAAAGTTCTCTTCACAAAGAACCAATGAACCTTTTGACTTCTTCAAGTTCTATATCATTGTTTGATTGGACACATTTTCTATTTGTTATTAAGGCACTAATCTATATTAGCACGGACCCTTATTTTACGAAATCAATCATGAGAGTTGTATGCAAACAAGTAAGAGAATTTACAATCCATTGCCCTCATTCACATATTATTTGCGGTATTCCTAATGAAATTATTAATGGAGTTTAAATTACATAGTGGTGGAAAAAGAAGATGGGTTGAGAAATTATAAAGATTTCAGTACTAGAATGATTATTTATTTTTATAGAATTTGTTTGGGGAAGAAGATGGGAGGAGTGAGAGAAAAAAATAGGGTTTTGAAAGGAAAAAAAAAAAAAAAAGGTTCTAGGAGAGAGAAACCTATGGGGTTTTAATCAAGAAATAAGTGAAATAAATTTATGAGGGTTTTCATGAGGGTGGTTTGGAATTTTCATGTTCTCCTTTTTAGTTAATATAGAAAAAGGTTGGTTTTTTTTTTCTTCTTCAGAATGGGGTTTTTGTGGTAAAACTTGGGTATTTTTTTTAATGAATTTCCTTATACAGTTAAACCTCTATAAATCAATAGCCTTGGGACCAAGGAAAATCTATTAATTTTTTATTAATTAATAACTTAATGGTTATTTTTCATTTAACCCCATCAGTTTATTACTATTCTTCTTTGACCCCCAAATAGCTTTTGTATTTTAATCTAACTCCCATTTTAAAGTTTAACTGTTAGGTCAAACACGTTGACTAGCTTCAACCATCCATATTTGTGTTAAATACCAGTTGGTTCATTTATTCGAGATAGATATAATTTTATACATGTGAATCTCGAGGCAATATAAACTCATCTTCCCCAAAAATTGTTTGGGCAAAAAAATATATAATTTTGAGAGGTCAAAGAGAGGGGTTTGGAAAAAAAGTGAAGATGAGAGGTTACAATAGAGTAGCCACTGAAGGTCGTCGGGTCGACTCGGTGAGTCAACAATTTCTTGGGTTTGTTATGGTTATGGGATTGCAAGAGTTGGTGGGAGGGAAGTGTGTTGGAGAGGTGGAGAATAAGAAGCTTATAAGAATGAAGATTGACTTTGGGTTTGGCCTAGGGCTGGGCCGGTCCGGGTAACCGGCCTGAAAATTAAAAACCGAAGCCCGGGCCGATATTTTTAAGCCCAAAATTCTGAGGCCCGAGACTCGATTGAGTTGGGTCGGTTAACTGAATTCCGGGCTGGTCTCGGTCCAAAGCCCAAACGGATTTCTTATTCAAATTGTATGTGTCCAAACCCAAACGGATTTCTTATTCAAATTGTATGTGTCCAAACCCAAACGGATTTCTTATGCAAACTGTACAAACAGGTCCAGCTACAAACAGGTCTGACTTTTCTGTACCCAAACTGTTTTGTATGCAAATTGTACAACTACAAACAGGTCCAGCTTTTCCCTAACTCTACTCTGTAGATTAAAATGCTTACTGTAATAACTAAAAAGACAGTAATTTTGGAGCAATTCTTATCCATTCCAAATAATTCTTACTGTAATAATTAAAAAGACAGTAATAATTCTTACTGTAATAATGTCAAGCACTTCTTACCCATTGCAATAATTAAAAACTCTCGAGAAACATCACAAATACTACCTGAACCTGACTGTGCCTGAAAGGGCACATGAATGAAATCCAATGCCATCTAGGCAACAATAAATAAAAAGGTTTGCATAACCACAACAGAACAAACATCCTATATCAACCACAAATTGCATACTAGAAATACGAGACTAACACCAACGTATACAATTCTAATAAACCTATTCAACATAGCAGCCATGGCAACTGGCGAGCAGAAGTAACATTTTCACATCCATCCATATCAACCTGTACTTCTCTATTAAAGTCTATTTCAACCTATTACATATTGAGAACTGAAAGTTTTCTAGAACACACCACCATTAGACCCAGTTGGACGAGCAGGAATCAATGTCAACTGCCTGGAAAATATAAACAACAAGAACATAAAGTTGCAATATCTTCCACAAATTGCAATATAAAGTAAAAAGACGAAATACATGCTTGGTGGCTAAATTATTAAACATACCTCAATCTAGATGATTGGATTAGCCGAAAGTTGCAATATTTCAATTTCTACAAGTCAAGAACATATACGCATACATGAGAAAATATTTTGACAAAGTTAAAAGTATTCAAAGATGAATAAAATTTTCTTACCTTTCTCCATTTTCTCCAAAGAGTTGTAGAAATCTATCTCATCCTCCGTGAGCTCTTTAAAAAAGTCAAAAACGTCACTTTAAGCCACTCATTGGTGCAAATAAGAGCTTCCATCGTTTTAGGAATCAAACAGGCCCGAAAAGGATCCACAACTCTTTTTCCGGCACTAAAGGTGGCTTCCGAAGCCACACTTGAAACCGGAACCGCAAACACGTCCCTTGCAACCTTAGAAAGGATGCGAAACCTTGAAAAGTTATCTTTCCACCATTTTAGCAAATAAAATGCTAAATTTTTTGGATTTTCAGATGCATCTGCCAAATACTTATCAACTTCATTATAATATGAACCACATCCTTCTCTTTTACTCTTTTCATAAAACCATCTAATAATGGACCATTCCCTTCTTCATTTCCAACGCCACCATTCTCATCTGAAACCTCTAAATAAGCATGTGGTTGATTTGGATTATCGTTTTTATACGCTCCATACAAGCGTATTAATAGATTTCTCACCCCTAGTGTTAACTCATCTGCCTTCCTAGAATCTTCAACTAAGAATTCTAACCCGTAATTGATGTAGTCAAGTTTGTAACGATGATCGAGAGCTACCACCACAAGCATAACTTGATTTACATCTTTTATACTTCCCCAATACTTGTCAAACTTTAATTTCATGGAACTTGCAACCTTTTTCATAAAGGGATCACCATTTTTCATTGTGGACTTTAAATCTTCCACAATCTTGAACATTTCTTGGAAGGGTGCATTGGCCGTCACCTTTTGGTAACAACTAAACCTCAAAGTAGCCTCATAAAACTTCTTCAAAAACTTGACAAAAGCCTTCGCATACAACCAATCCGTGGCACATGGGATTTCAACTCTTTCTTTTTCACCTCCTTTTTTTCTTATTTCTTGGTTTCTCACAATGGTTATCACCACAATTAAAGTAAGAAACAAAATCCATATCCTCCTCCACCAACCTTTCAAAGGCCTTTTGTACCTTTAAAGCCGCCTCTAACAATAAGTAGGTGGAATTCCACCTAGTTTTACACTCCAACGGCAAAAGACATGTGCTCTCAATTTTCTCAATGGTTAAACATTGCCTAAATCTCTCCAACCTAGCCGGGGAAGACCTCGTGTACTTGCAAGCCCTACGGATACTCTTAATAGAAGTGTGCAACTCAACCAATCCATCACAAACAATCAAATTGATGATGTGAGCACAACACCTCATATGCAAAAGCTTTCCATCCAACAAAAGTGTATTCCACCCATTCAATTTCTTATTCATATGTCTAACAACACCATCATTTGAACTAGCATTATCAAGAGTAATAGTGAACACCCTATCTATGCCCCAATCCCTCAAACACCTATCTAAAAGTCTCCCAATAGCATCCCCATAATGGTTGATAATTTGAAAAAAATTGATAACTCTTTTATGCACATTCCAACCATCATCAATAAAATGGGCGGTTATAGCCATATAATTAACATTTTGGATTGAAGTCGAAGTGTCGGTGGTGAGAGAAACTCTTTGATTGTTGTGAGAAATGACACTCTTGATCTTGGCCTTTTCTTCTTGAAAAATATACCACACATCTCTGGCAACGGTTCTACGAGATGGTGGATCAAACTTAGGTTGTGCCTCCTTCATAAATCGCTTAAATCCCATCCCTTCCACATGCTTAAAGGGAAGCTCATCAATAATAAGCATTTCCACACACTTCCTTCTACATTTCTCCTTATTAAATGAGTGTGAAACTGGGGTACCCTTATTATCAAAAGAAATGACTTTTTGGTTACTTGCGACTTTTAAAGGAGATTTTGGACAAGACACACGTAAATGTCTAAATAGGCTAGATGTACTATTTACTTGACTATTGCATGCCAAATCACTTTTACAATTTACAAATTGCCCTCTCCCTTTTTTCAGCTATGTTTGTTTTAGTAAAATGACTCCATACCTCCGATGTTTTTGTTGTAGAAGGAAGGGGGGAAGTCCTCCCGCTTGAGTAGGTGGTGGATTTTGAGATTATGATCCCTCTTGACTAGGTGGTGCATTTTGAGATGGTTCATCTTGAGATGACGGTGTATCTTGAGTTTGTGGTGATAGTGATGAACTTGGAGTTGTTGAAACACCTTCCACGGTTGAGCGCCTTGCGCTTAACCTAATTCACATCAATAATAGTAATTTATTATTTACAAACATTTAAGAAACTAAAAAATATAATCCAATAAAAATGCACAATGTCGGAAAAAAAAACACTCATGGCATTTTTTCCCCTCATTTTTGCCTAGTCACCGACAACACCAATATCGACTTATTTATAATAAGTTAATGACCTGAAGAATAAAATCAAGATAAGTATTTTGGTGGACATTATAAAAATAAACAACGGATCAATCCGTCACAATCAAGACCTGAACAATGTTTTTGGAACAAAAAACAGTGAGATCTTTCAACTCCAATTTTAGAATCTCCAAACGATGTCTTACTTCCTCCCCATTTTAATTTGTCCTAAAATTTTGGTCTTTCGGACAATATGGTAATTACATTCGAGGACTTAATGCAATCTATCGTCGCAAGAAGTTCTTGAATGACTTGGTAATGCATATGTTCTTCCTTCATAAATTATCCATTGTGTTCTATCAGCTTCTTGAATTACTTATCAATTGGTCAATTTATTTAAGAGCTCATCTTGCATTTTCAAGTTTTGACTAGCTATCATGTTAAAAAAACATAAGCATACATCGCAGTCTGCAAACAAAGGATGCTAAGAGAGTGACCAAATAGAGTGAGCTTCTATTTGTTTGATCCTAGTTCCCAAAGAAATTGGGTTATGAACAACCCTCCCCACTAAGGAAGGAAGGGGGGGTTACACAACGCCTTACTGCATTCAAGTGGCACAAGGATTCAAGTTAAGCTAAATGCATCTCCAAACCATGCATACTGCATTTGTTTTTTTTTTACTCACCTTCAAACTTAAGGGAGGAGAGGAGTCGCACAGGGAGCACATAGAGGAGCCACGCAGGTCACAGTGTTGCACAAGGAGTCGAGGAGGAGAAGAGTAGCTGAGGATGAGAGCAGTCGAGGAGTCGCAGTCGCACAGGGAGGAGAGGAATCGAGGAGTTGCAGGACTGAAAGTAGCCGAGGAGGAGAGGGAGAGGAGTAGGCGAGTAGCTTACTAATTTTTTTTAGGGTTCTTTTTATTCATACCCGGGCCGGTTATCCGACGGTTTTAGAAAGGGTAACCGAGGCCCGTACCAGAAACATCGGGGCGGGCCGGGTTTTAAGATCAAAAAATTAATAATAAATAAAAATCGACCCGATCGGTCCGGTTGTCGGTTTGGTCTGATATGCCCACCCCTAGTTTGGCCTAAAGACTATGAAGGTAAAAAATTGATAAAGATTTGAGGAAGATGAGTTAGTATTACGGGGAAAATAATGATTTGGGGAAGATGAGTTAGTATTACAAATAAGGGAAATAAATATTTGGGGAAGATGTGTTAATATTAGAGGGGAAATAAAGATTTGGGAAAGATGGGTTAATATTATAGATGAGGGAAAAAATTGTATTTGGGGAAGATGAGTTAATATTATAGGGAGAATAAAGATTACGGATAAGGGAAAAGATATATTTGGGGAAGATGAGTTTATATTGTCTCGAGATGCAAATATAAAATTGTATCTATCTCGAAGAAACAAACAATCTGGTATTTAACACAAATATGAATGGTTGAAGCTGGTCAAAGAAGAATAGTCATAAATTATTGGGAGCCAAATGGGAAATAACCCTTAATTTATCAAAGTATTATTTTTTTTAATATTGTACATTGCATTTAATTTTCTAGTTTTACAAGCTAACAATTCTACTTGTTTGGTGAGTAAAATTCATGCATTTACTTAATTTTCCAAAAAATAGATAGTACATTATACTTCATTAATCCATTTAATGAAGAAGATTTTACCAAACAAAATTTGTATTTAAATTAAAAAAATTCATAGTAACACAACACATTATACATACAACAGAAAATTATTAATTTCTATATTACATGTGAACTATATGGATTTTTTTTACAATGAATTATCTTATAAATGTAGTGGATTATTAATTTAGCATGTTATCACTAAGTGAGGACTGGCTTAAAATATTATTTAACAGAAGTTATTAATTTATCGGGTATTAAACTAGAGTGTGTGTGATGGTGGCATATAGCAAAAAGTCAGATGGAGAATATTGTCTCGGTAGGATGCACATATGGCCTCAAGAGAGAGAGGAGTAAATGGGGAAGGTAAAGCGGGTAAATTGGTGGTGGTGTTTGAGTGATTCGAATTAAGGGAAGAGCGGGGAAAAACCCTAACGAAACCGTCTTGTGTCCGTCCAAAGGAGGCGGGAAGAGGTTCATCTTTTCTACATCAGGTACCCTATACTCCCTCTCTTAGAGCGAGTTTAGGGTTTGTTTTGAGGTATGTTTGTTTATCTGTCTGTGCCTTGCTTGCTTCTCTCTTGATTCAAAATTTCAACCAATTCAATTCAATTCAATCCAATCCCATTTTTCTTCTCCATCAACTCTGCCTATGCCTATGCCTATGTGAGTAAGTGTGACCCCAACTCGATTTGTCTGTCTAGTCTCCTCCTCTACATTCCATTCCATTCCAATGCAACCAATTAGGGTTACAGACCCAATCAATCGCATCGCAGTTTAAGGTTCAATAGATTCAAAACCCCCGCCCCCATCATTTGAACCAAACAAACCAATGGACGAGAGAAGCAACCCTTAAAAGAGGTGAAACCACTCCATTTCTCATTCATACCCCCATTTTGACAGTTTGACTAACATATCCACCAAAATAAAGAGTGAATTGAGAACAGATAATGCATTACTCATTTTCCAATCTAATAATGCTTACTTTTTAGAGGCACTCAAAGATATTCTTCTCATTTTGCATTTGTTGCTTTAATTATTTTACAACTAGTAGTGTTAATGTATAATCATCTTAAGTTTGAAGAGTTTTCAATCTAAGTCTCTTGGATGGCATTCTGTAATGCAACAACTGAAGCATCACTCCTACAGTGGCTGTTGGGGAAGATTGGCATTGCTGGTTTCGAGTGTTACTCATTGGCTCTTCCTTTATTGCCTGGGCTTTTGAAGGAGTTAAGATGAGAGGAGGTTGTGTGTTCTGTTTGTTTTTGTGGGTGATTGAAAGATGTTTGCTTGATGTGCGACCTATTTGTTTCTTCAATTGGTTTTATGCGTTTTATAAAATATATATATATATATATATATATATATATATATATATATATATTTTTTTTTTTTTTTTTTTTTTGTATTTCTCTTGATATCAATAAGCATAAGCAAAGATTTCTTTTTCATGAAATATAGTCAATATACATATAAGTTATAACTTATTAGAGTGGGTTTTAGTATTTTTCAAGTAATCATATAGTATTTTTATGTTTGCCATTAAATAAAAAGATGAAAGATGGTATCATAATAGCTTCCATGGAAAACTGGGGGGCAACAAAACAATAAAAGATTATTGGAAATGGATTTGATGTTTTTATAGAAAATAGTCATCTCGACAGAAACTTGTAGGCAAACAACTAGCTCTGGTTTCTGCATAATCACAAGTGAAAACTAGCAGAGGATTTCAGATATTTGCAGGAGATGTTTCTAGGACAGACCTAAAAAAAGACCCTTGTTCTATGGACCACAAATGAGATTTTTAGAGCATCCACACTAAGCTCATGTTATCAACTTTTTGTTAAATTTACCAACTTGCAATAAGTTTTGAGTCCCATAGTCAGGTTAGGTACAGTAGTTAACCAAATATCCATGTAACCATATATCCATCCATGAAAGGAAGCACACCCTTTCAAAAAGATGACATAAGGTTGTCGAATTTGCAATTTTTGATTAATGAATTCATTATTCTTATTATGCCCCTCTTATTGTGGACTGTTTGATGCTTAATGTTTTGATTCACAGATGGCCTGGCGTGGACGTGGACGTGGACGTGGACGCGGTGGTGGTGGCTTTGGTGGTTTTGCCAAGCCAGAGGAGCATGTCCTTTTCCCAGTGAGTGACTTAATTTGTTATTACACTTCTCCTTCTAATAACTAGTTAGTCCTATTTCATTTCTCTGTGAAAGAAAGATCCTTCTAGTTTCACCACATGATCAAAGATAGGATTACCATTATAGTTAGCATACACTGTATTCTGGATTTCTGCTCTTGTTCTATGTTGTTGAGGGCTCCGCAGCCACTCCACCAATGCTCTAAAGACTCCAATTTTTTTTGTTCAAAGCCCCTCCCCAGCCTTAAAGCTCCACAAGCCAAGGTGAGGTCTACCAAGACACTCATAGGTATTTTTGGAAAGGTAACTTGTAAAGAGGAAAATAAAATAAAAATCCATGCGCAAACAACTTAAGTTACGACCTAATTCGTTTTCACGCTTCAACATGATAATAACCTGAAATAAGTAAAAATATAATATTTATATCTTTAAAATATACTCCAAGAGGTGGCGGTTGCTTCGCCAAGGTTTTAGTAGCATTTCTTAACCCTAAGACCTCGCCTCACCTCTAGCAACATAGCTCTTGTATCTCCCATTATAATGTGAGTGCGAGGGGGCATTTTGCAAGAATAGTATAGGTAAGCGTTAAACATTGGACACATAGGTTTCAAATAATACCTGATCTACCAGAGAAATCCGCTGCCTTAATCAACTTTGCAGGACTCTTTGACAGTTAAAAGACTGAAATGCACAATATACATTACTCGTATCATATCCATCATCTCATGCCAAGTATAAATGTGATTGTTGGATTGGATCCCCAAACATCCATTCACCTCCTATGTCAGATGACCATTGGTGTATTCATTTAGGGAGGTGTGATAGAACAAAGCGTTGGCATGGCAAGTGATTAGCGGATATTCATTTAAAGGATTTACAGACTAAGCTCCAAGAAATGGGCATCATTGGGGAATTTGGTTGTGCCAGGACGGTGAACCATATTGGATCTACATTTGCGCAAAGACGTTTGATTGGGAGTTGGTTAAGGCACAAAGGTTTTTTTTTTATATCGGACTTTATGCTATTATTCATGGAGGTAGAGATGATTCATGAGAATGGAAATGTGACCAAAAGGGATACTTCATATTGAAATCTTTCTTTGGTAAAGGTATGAAGGAAGTTATCCTGACCAAAACTTCCCAAATAGTATTACTAGGATTAAACACTTGCCTTGATAAATCGCCTTCCTTTTTTTTCTTTTTCTATTTTTAAAGGTAAAATTTTTATTGAGCTATACTCGTGGTATTACGAAATAGAAACCTTAAAGAATTAAGCTCTCAGCACTATGGAATCCCAATTAACAATAAATTTCTCAAAATAAATCACTTTTGTCACTTGGCAAAGTATTTGTAGTGGCTTCCCACAAGGGACATTTTAAGAAAAAGAGGAATGGATATTTGAGACTGATGTTTGGAGTGTGGGTCAACTCAATAGCGGATTCATATTGCCATTTACTCATCTATTGTATTTGGGGTTTGGAGTTACTTCCTCACCCAGCATGGGCTTTCCAGGTAGTCTTTCTGATGTTCATAGAAGTTGGAAGTACAAGGTATTCTCCAATGGTACTGGAATTTGACTGGAAGATCATTCTTTATGCAAGTTGTTGGATTGTGTATGAAAGTGTGAAAGGAGCAATGGGATCTTCAATCATTAAACTGAGAAAGGTTATCAGGGAGGCTATGGGCATACTTTGGCATGGCCCTCTGGAAAAGTAGTGTCATTTGATTTGTTGTTGTTGTTGTTGTTGTTTGACAATTTCGGATCTTAAATGTACAGAGTAAGAATTATTGATTGTTAAGTAAAAAAAACCACCTTGATTTTGCCAGGTTTGTAATTTGCCATTGATCTATCTTTAGATGTATGATATATATTGACCTCTTAAGTAGAAGAAAAAAAAATCCTATTTGTTAAAAAAATCTGCAAGAAAATTCAGGCCGTCTCCTTCTCAATGGCAGGCATTTTTTTTTTAATGTTGTCAAATAACAATTATTGTCCTACTTCCACTTTCAATAACCATATTCGTCCTCCTGTGACACCCTTGAAAAACATCTAATAATCATCTAATCTTTTCCTTAGGATTTTTCTAATGTGAAGATTCCATTTTGTAGTATCATCCACTATGTTGTAAAATCATTGACAAAAGCATCCCTTTTAAGGCATACCCTAATCACCCCAGGGAATCTGTGTTTGATGATTTCCTTTCCAGACAAGGCTTATTCAAAATCTAGTTTTTATACATGGAATCTTGAGGATGATGAAGTGTAGTTGAAAGGTGTTTAGCACAAGATAAGGTGGTGGTTTAGCCAAAATTTGTTCCATATCCTTAGCAAATCGTCAAATTAAATATTCTTACATCTATACTTGAACTCCAATGACATATTGGCCTTGAGAGCTCAATTAGTAAGACTTCAATTCTTGTGTTTCCATTATTTCCAATTAACTAATTTGAGTTGTAAGTGTTTAAGTGGGGATAGTATCAGTTGCACGAGAATGGGTATTACATTTGAAGTAAGAGCCGAGGAAGGCTTAGTCACAAGGTTTGGGAAAGAAGATCACAATATTTCAGAGGGGGGCAAGACTTGTGGTGCCCTTGAAAGAATAACTAGAGCTAGAACAATTTGTTTTTATTGAATTTAACATCATGCTTCATGAATTTTGTTGGAAACTCCCAAGCCATTAATGAGAGCTCCTAGAACCTTAGATTCATGAGTAACTGGACACCTATTTTTTTTTTTTTTTTTTTAAATGCCCCGAGTATCGGGAATGGGCTTTGATGATGATCCATTGTTTCAATGGTAATTGGTAAAAAGGTACTCAAATTCAATAGACTGCTTTATTTGCTGAAAATTGCAAGAGATTCTCTAAATGGTGTTGTTTTGAGCTATTATTTTCATGATATGACCACTTGTTGTGTTTCGTGTCTTTGTACAACAGCAGGATGTCAAGTTACCTGATATTAACAGGGTGACAGAGGAGATTGCCTTGGTTTCTTGGAACTCAAAATTGCAGAGCTATTGGAGATCTTCTCCGTATTATCTAGAAGAGCCATCCTCAAAAAGTGAGTGTTTATCATTTAGAAAGTTTATTATATTTTTCGGCAAGTAATATGACATTTAACTTGTATCAAAAGAGAAATTCTACCGAATAAATTTTGTATGAAACTGATTGAGAGTTAGGTTTATTTATGTTTACCGTAGAGGGTGTTTGATTATGAACCATTACATTTTGTTAACAGAAAGTCACTTAAAATTACTTCCTTTGATCTATATGTATCATATTCTAACAGAAAGGGTTAATACTAGCCATGTGAACTAATTCCTGTGCATGTTAGGAATGGGGTTGACATCTCTACCCCAAACATGAGGTGGGCTGTTGAGTCACACAATGTCAATGGTCAAGGAATATACTTTTTGTTCCATATGTGCCTGCCACACTTTTGTGTTAGGTGTGAACCTACATATATGGTTGTGCCTTCCAAAACAGCTCCAGCTTTATAGTAAAGTGGTATTAACATGGAATCTTATGAGGTGCATATTTGAATTTCCAGAGAATCCCCCATCCCCCCCCCAAATCAAACATACAGTCGCACCTTCCTATAAGAATTTGAGCTTTGATATTTTGAAAAAAGTGTAGTTTGAGGTTTTGTGTGAGGTTCGTATGAAGGACCAACACTGAGGTGTGTTTTGCGTGTGTGTGTATGTTTTAGATGTTGTTTGTGAGGTTTTCACTGTATTCTAAGATGATAGTTAATACATTTGTCACTACTACTTTTGCTATTGTGGTTGTTGTAACTTATAAGCCATTTAATATGAATATTTATTTGAGAACCTATCAATGATTCCCTTATTTTATTTCTTTCCCTTATCTTGCTTTACTTTCTTGATTATTTATTAATTTAAGTACTAGACAACTTAATAAGTAAGCCATTGCAAGTCTAAGTTCTATGAGTTATGTTGCAAATGTGACATCCAAAACCCCCCATGGTGTGTCCACAAGTATATATATTTCAAATTATAAGATTTATACTTTGTAATCCATTACTCTGTGATTTGGGTTTAGGCCTTTTTGTGATTTTGAGAAATCTTAATTCCGACTCCATGGTGTTTCAGATTCCTGTTTGGTTTATTGCTCTTTCTTTGCTTACCCATCTAGTTCATCCTAAACACTATTGATAAATGTAATCTGTTGTGATGAATCATTGATTTATTGTTAAAACATTTTCTCCACTCAGTAAAAATTTCATGAGAGTTCCCAAAATCAAGTTGGAAACTTAATTTCCTAAGGTGAATTGCCGAAAGATATACCAGAGAGCAACTGGTGAAGTAGGGGAAACACCTTTTTATGGATAATGTTACTTCACCTAGCTTAAGTTTATTATCTGTCACGCTATTTATATGTGGAGGTTTTCACTCTCGTATCGTAGTATTAAGTTTTGTTATTCTTGTTGACCTCATTTTGTTGCTTATGCATTTTGTAATTTTTCTTTCAGAAAATCACAATACAGAAATTGAACGATATTCTGATAGAAGAAAGCCAAGGAATCGAGCAGAACGCAATCCTCTTTCTTACCATCTAAAGCTAACTTCTAGTAATTTCCCCCAAGAGTTAATAGAAGGTGATATATCTAGATATCATGAGATTGAAAATACTTTATTGACTAACACCGTACTTTTGGGATTACATTTTTTTTCATCAAAGGAACTTGAGTAACTTGGTTTGTGAATATTATGAATCTCTTAGGTAAAGAGCGCATGCAACATGACCAAAGGAAAGTACGTTGGAATCCAGAATCAGGTTCGTGAAAAAACTATTTATTTACATTCTTGTTATTTTATTTAACTATGTTTGGACACATAGCGCTGCCAAACTTGAATAGGCTTGGGCTAACTATAACTAGATCTCACATTTCGGTTTGGTTCGGTCGATTTCAACCAAACCCCGAACTAGAACAAAATCCTCATCAACTTACCCGAGTCGAGATCTGTCGATTTGATCCGGTTACACAAGGATTATGATGTGAAAAGAAAAGGCCCGAGATTTCATTACTAGAGATTGTACAATATTATGCATAATTGGGTTGCACAAATACGGGCACACATGTGGGATTCGGATACGGGTATGGAGAGTTGGACACGGCCAAATAAAAAGATAAATTTTGGGGACACGGGGTTGCGTTCATTAATTATATAAATTTTATACACATAGTGGATATAAAACTTATGATAAGAGGAATCAATTCTCATAATTTATTATGTTTCACTAAGAAATTGCAAACAATAATGAATAACAATAAAGTACTAGGCTATAAACTATAGTGGTGTTTTTTTCTTCTCGTGAGAGGTTGTATTTGAATCTTCTTTTTCATTTATATAGGTTAAGGGTGTGTCTGATTTATTATCCATAGAAAACCCAAAAAAATAGTGGAGATGTGATAGCAGTTGGTAAAAGTTTGCATCCCATGATGTATTCTTAGCAAGGATGCATGGACATGGACACGATAAACCGACTAGACAATTTCCAAAATACTAGGACTCAGGGACACATCGAACATCATAATGACACTTTGTTGCAAGAAAAAAAATAAAGCAGAGAAAAAAATATAGTATAGAAGAAGTAGACGAGAGAAGAAGCAAAGATTAAGAATCCTAGACTACTCTATGCTTTAGTATCTTTTTTCCCTATTTGCAAACATCTAAAAGTAAAGAATAAAAGAAAGTTCGTTTTCGAGTCTTGATTGTGTCCTGGCCAAGTTCTCGGTGTACTGGAGGCATGTTCGACACATTGACTATGTGTCTGACACCTGCCGACATGTTGACCAAGTATCCGACTTGTGTCGGAGGCGGATACAACAAATTTTCCGAAGAGTTTGTGCTTCCTTGATTCTTAGCTCCCCTCAGAAAAAAAAATTCCATGAATTTTGGGAGATGTGTGGTAGAAGGTCACAACTTTTATAGCCACTTCTTTCTATCTTCTTCCACTATGCCTCAACATGTATATAATTTTCCATGGAAGCCAAAAACAAACACAGCCTAAGAGATCCTTAAAACCTTGCTTTTGAAAAAAACAAAACAAAAACTAGGTGATAAACCAAGAGTTTTATTATTCATGTAGACTATTTTTATCAAATTGCAAAAGATGAAGCGTCACACAAGTATTTGTGTCGTGTCGGACACATCTCTTTTAAATTGTCCATGCAACCTGTTGCATGAATCTTTAAGGGGAGAACGAAATAAATCAAAATCCTCTCCATCTTTGGTTGGTGACTCCCTCTTTAGAATGTAGAGGCCTAGCTACCCATTCCAAGCCTCTCTCTTCAACCAACAAGATTTCCTTTTATTGACATCCGTAAGTGAAGAACACTTGTCTCTTCTACCAAAACAACAATGTACTCCTTAAGGAACAATTCTCACATTTTGTGTTAGTATCCTCGTGTTATCTTTGTATCCCCACCCTGTATTTGTATGATCATCATTATCAAGGAGAACGTGAAATAAGAAAACAGAATATGAGAACGAGATTACAACTGTAGAAGGGTCTTCCAATTAACAATGTAATCCTCAGTGAACCCGCTTGACAAAAAAAAAATCTCTTCACTTTATAGTTTGTTGGGAGTATACGCGGAGCACCCATTCCCATAATACTCGTGCTAATTTGGATGCTTGATTTTTCTTGTGATTTTTGGAGCCTCTCTCATAAACTCATTAAATTCTTTTATTTTACCTGTGCTCTTGTTTTGATGCTTCCCCAAACCTATGTATTTGTTCTTGGTAATAGTTTAGCCCTTCTCCAAATCTCACACAGACACAAAAAAGGACAACCAGAAATAATAATAATAATAATAATAATAATAATAATAATAATAATAATAATAATAATAATAATGAAATTTTCCTAATACAGTGATTTAAGGTTTTCTAAACCCTATATTCTTAGAATTGAGTTTTTCCGTGTGGTGATTGAAAGCTTTTGCACTACCTCCCTTTCTCAGTTATAAGTTATAATCATATTGATTTGATTCCACCAGCTGTACTTTAGGCATGATGTCAACGGAATATAATAAATATTCTTTCTGTCCTTTTTCATTTCATTTCTTTTTGTGGTTTTTGCTAACTGTTACTAATAAATTTAAATTTTGTATGATAGATCTACTAAAGTTTGACAAGTTTGAGAAGCTTGAGCAGATATACAAGGTAATGAATAACACCATGTCATGCATTACTCGTGCAAATGATCATCGCCTGACTTTCTTTCTTTTTTCATTTTTTTATCAGTAATATTTATTTTTTTCAATCTATCATCATATTATTCCTTTCATACTGTCTACATCTTTTTAATTACAAATATATTCATAATTCTATTTTCATTCTTTCCTAGCTGGTTTTTTTTTCTACGAGCCTCCTAACTTCCACTTATCCAGGATCAAGATGATAAAGTTGGTAAGAACAAAAAAGAAGGTGAAGATGAAGATGGAGACGAAGAAGAAATAGATGTTGAGGATGAGGAATATAGTGATGATGGTGATTATAATCAGGTTTGCTCTTGAACTTGTGAGCTATTAGGACTCATTTAAGTGGCTGTGAATAGCTATAATTTGTAGTGTTTACTTTAGGTTTTTAAAATGATGCTTTCAAAAGATCAAAATTCAACAGAAATATGGATTGCTCTGAATGCTTTCTAAGACTTCATGGCAAGAATACACCTGCAAATTGATCTTTGGAATCAATTTTCCGTAAAATCAAATATCCATTCAATTGAAATTTTTGATCTAATTTTGTGTCATGTTTGACTAGTTGAAGTCCGGTTTGTGAGTGTTAGTGTTAAGAGATCTTGTCAGGACCATTTGTAATTAGTAATAATTAGATCTGAATTGTTCAAATCAACCAAGTGAGGCATAAACTATATATTCAAACGGATCAGTTAATCTATTGTTATCTGCTGATCAAGATCTAATGAATTATTAGATCCGAGTCATTAAGATCTACAAACATTTGATACAAACAATTAAAAGAAAGTTGTTAAATCTTAGTCATTGATCAGCTTGCATGCTTTGATGATTTCCATTGTCCATCCTTGTTATTGACCCAAACAACTGCTTATAAACAGTAGTAGATTATAGATATCACGTAAAAAGATAGATTTTGTATCTACCCAACCTTCTGTGGTGTTTACCTTACTTTATGGTTTTCATAAGTTAAGCAATACAAAAGAAAAGTTTTGAACAGCTAAAAAATAGTTAGGGAGTGGTAGTTATTTATCTCACGAACTATCCAAAAAATATTGTGAACAATATTTAGAAATTTAACGCCCCCTTCTCCAACAATCTTGACATAAATTTTTTATTGACAACATCTACTACTTGATTACGAATATTTTCAAGGCTGCTGTCATGAAAGGTCATTCTTTTCACCTACCAATGGATGCACGAGGTGATTGTGACAATCTGAATACTGAGGAGGAGGAGGTGATGACAGGCTGGAACTAGCTCGATGAGGTCATCATAGGTCAACAAGATTTCACCCACCTTGTTCACAAAGGCTTATAAGTAAAGCTAGTTAAGTGCGGACTTCCCTTTCCTATCACATGGAGTGTGTATCGCTTTTAACAAATGGATTCCTGAAGTAACAAGCTACAATCAAACGATGCGTAAACTAATAGTTATGCCCCTGAATCTTTAAAATATGATACTTTTGCAATGGCTGGCACTCTTCGTTCATATTCGTTGAGGATGCTGATCTGATGAAGATGCTGGAAATGGTGCTATTTTTGCTGATTAGGTATATGGTACTCTATAAGCCAAAGTACCAGAGTTGTTTAACAGTGAAAGCTTGAGGATTTTGCTGATTGGGGACGATACGATGTGGAATGTCATGTTACAGAGTAGGGGATGTGGGATGTGGGATGTGGTGGAGTGGACCGATTGAGTCTTGAGAATCCCTACATGCCTCCATGAGGGACAACTGGTATGTCAAAATAGGAAGGTAGTACTGTGTGTGATTAATACAAAGGCCCATTTTTTGTTGAAAAGCAGGCAAGAGTGCATCAGAACTAAAGGCGCAAGTCTATGTTTGAATTTCAAGATCAACGGCATGTTGCAAGTCAAGGCAGAGGGCGGTATGTGGGTATGCCATCCATACGAGTCAGACCTATAGAGCTGTTAGTTGTCCAATTTTTAATATGGGGCAGAAGCCTATTTTGAGTGCCACATGCCAGAAATCCTCACTCATTCCACTCACGCACGTGCGAATGGAGGTTCTAGGCTTCACCATATGTTAAATCCATCTCCATGTTGAGACACTTGTTTTTACGAGAAAACTTGGCAAGATGCTTATAGGAGAGATCTTAAATACTCCTGCTACCAAGAGAAATCAGACCTTCAACCTGATAATGACTGGGTTGCTGATTCTAAACGTGATAGCAAATAGGCGTGTGCTGTGTGGCGGACAGGAGTCGTCGATTCGGTGTAGGGTTACCTTTATGATGAGTATTGGGATTGTCTTTTGGATGTTCTGTTGCAGGTTTTAACACCCAGTTTCTTGATGGAAATAAATAATGATTACTTCGGGTTGGTTGTACTTGTATCAAGCAAGGGAAATGGATTTGGGAAAGGATGTTGCAGGCGGTTGAGTGGAGAATCTGGAATGAAAGGACGAGTTGAATATTCAGCTATAGTCACAGTACTACCAGGACCTGGACCAACAGTATATGGGTATTCTCAGACCAGACAGCCAGAATCTACATATTGGTGTTATTTATTAAAAAAAATAATGAATTGTAACCAATATCTCTAGAAACACTTCCACTACCACCAGACTAAGCCTTTCCATTTGATGATACTTATCTAAGTAGTAATATATTAAAACATAATAAATATATATATATATATATATATATATATATATATATAATCAGTTTGGGTCTAGGTCTAGAGGTCCATACCCGAACTGGAGTTAGGCTTATCTTCCTGTTTTTAGACATGGCCCGTTGCCAAATTGTCATCCTATAGTTAGGGATACAAATATTACGTGTGGGTATGAGGATATAAATGGGGTCCTTTGAAAGAAATACCACTTGTATGAAATTCTTACTTGGGGGACTTCATCAATTTGTGAGTGGTGCTATTTGTGTCCCCGAAAATTCTAGGGGTTGAGGGAGGGAACGAGGGAAAGGGGCGAGCTCGCTCCCTCCCTCGACCCCTAGCAAAGCTCTTGTGTCCATGTAGCTGAGAGCAGCAGTTTACTTCATCACTGATCTCACCTTTTTGCATCTCTTTTCTACCATTTTATAGATAATATAATCTCTCCCGGCTTCATCATAAAAAAAAGGTTTTTACTCTTCATTTTACAGCTTTTTAGTGGAACCTTAACAAGAAAATAGAGTAAATTTTTTCCATGTGTTATAAGAAAAACTCTATTGTGACATTCAAAATATACATTCATTTTGATATTCTAATGTGGCCGTTGATGTAGCTTCTTTTCATTGGCTTGCATTTATTGGTGTGTATGTGTTATTTAAGCAATGGTAATTAGTATTATTATTTGTAATTAGGTCTATTATAGTAAAGTCAATATTAGTTAGGGCATTAGTCAAAGTAAGCTTAAATTAGATTGCTTGCCAAAGAATTTAGTTAGATTATAAAAAAGGCACGGAGTTGAGCATTGTAGTTGGTGTTAGAATGAATGAATGAAATTTATATTTTCTTATTTATCTCTTTTGCTTGCCAAAGTTGAAGCTCTACTCTTTTGTATGCCGACACAGACCAAATCTAACAGGTATGTAGAACAAAAAGCTTGGAAGATGACGGAAGAAGAGATAATTAAGGCAGTTGAAGCCATGGAAGACAACGAAAGATCTTTTAGATGCGAAGAGAGAGCGTGATAGACTCGCGGAGAGGATTAGCACTCAAACTTGCAGGGATTGAAGAAAAACTTGAAAGTGAAAGGATCAAAAGAGACAAGGATTGGCAGAACAAATTGGTAGAATTGCACTAATGGGTTCAGAAAGAAATCACTCAAACAATATCAGAGGAGATCAAGAAAATACAACAGATGCTTGAGTGAAGTGGATTAGGCAATAGGGAGACCCTTCAGTTTTCGAACGGGCCAATCGGCCCAGCCGTTGACCACCAGGAGCCGATCGACACCGTCGACAGCCATGACACCTCCAATAGCAATGTTGCTGGCAACACACCTCTTCTAGGCAGGTCGACCGGAGCAATCGACCATCTCCCCCCCCCCCCCGCCCACATCCCACCTTCCCTTGCTTTTGTCGCCCACTCCTAGCACACATCGCCACCCGCACGTCCACCCAACACCACTTGTCCCGCATCCCACGCGCATGTCGCCCTTCCCGCAATATTGGGCAATTCCCTACCCCAACAACCTTTCCACGCCCCTCATTCACCTCGTCCTCGCCCTAAAACCCTATCCTTGAATCCTTATACCCTCCCATCTCCAACTAACCCACACCGAGCATTGGGGCAAGCAATTTTTTACCATACTTCAAGAAGTTAGTTGAACCCTAATTTCCTTATACAACTTTCTAATTACCCTACTTTCCCACCACAACACCCTAATCTTACATAGATTAATCATATTGAATCCTATAACAAAGTGCTCGCGCAATTTGATTTATTCCCAGACCCGACACAGTTTTCACGGGAGCATATCAAACAATGGGTGGAAGATCAGCATAGAGATCCTCATCCCCTTTGCCCACTTGAGCAGGATAAGGAATAGTTTCGACCTCCCCCAGGTCATGGTAGAGGATTTGGGAGAGAATTTAGGCGACTGGGCTTATGGAGGTGGTCATTTTGTTGAGAATGATCAGTACAGTTGATAGCTGTCACGAAAATGCGATGATACAGGTTTGAAGTTGGATTGCCTTCCCATGATGGCACAAAATTGGGTGATGCCTTTGTAGATTAGTCCATGGAGATTGAACGTATACTTGACTTTAAAAATATGTGGAGTCCGAAGGCAGTACAGTTAGTGGAGAGTATGCTCGTCGAACAACTATGCTACCAAACTAAAGGGCCCTTCAAATCTTTGGTGGCAAGAAGAGTGTGTTCGTCATACAACTATGCATTTACCACCCGTGATAATTGGGGTGACCTGCACGAGTTGATGCATGTCGCTTTTGTTCCTTTGGATTATGAGCATGATATTTTTTGTCGACTAATGGGAGTCAACAAAATGGGCGCACGGTTATTGACTACGCCACTGAATTCCGCACTTTTGTATGAGAGTGAAGCCTCATGAACCAAAATGACAGACCACTTTCCATTTCTACCACGGATTAGATGCGATGATCAAGTTTGTGTTAGTTTGGAAGAACTTGACATCTTTTTAGCTGCTGCGAATGGCTAAGCGTGCAAAGACTAGGATCGTCCAGAAAAGAAATCTTTGGTGACCTTAGTCCACTCTTCCATTTCCTATTCGTTGCGGCCTACTACTGATGTAAGTTAAATGCTTTGGATGTGATCAACTTGACCATGTTTGGAGTATTTGTCCTAAAGAGAAGTCCATTCTTTTGTCTGATGACATGGATGAACAGGAATGCATGGAACATGTACTTCCAATTGATGGTGAAGGCGAGTTCATCTCCTTGGTTGCTGAAGGCACTGCCACCCTTTAAGCTTGTGGACAAGCTTCTTCAACCCGGGGAGATTGATGTAAGCGGGTATTTTAGTAGTATTATTTGTAATTGGGCCTATTATAGTAAAGCTCATATTAGTTAGAGCATTAGTCAAAGTAGGTAAGATTAGATTGCTTGCCAAAGAAGTTATTTAAGTTATAAATAAGCATGTAGTTGAGCATTGTACTTGGTGAATGAATGAATGAAATTTATGTTTTCTTATTTATCTCTGAATTAGGGTTTATTATACATGTAGTTAGTTTTAGCTAAGAAATCATCAATGTGACTTTTGGAAAAAAAAAAAAAAAAAAAAAAAAAAACAATGTGAGCCAATGACACCACCTCAGCTGCCACATCAAAATAATGTAAAAAATGAATGTATATTTTGAATGTCACGAGCACTCATTATAATGACAAACCTTGAGATAATCCTTTCGTACATCTTCGAGATGCTACATATAGCATTATTATACGTTTTTTTCCTGTTCAATTATCATTTATTTATGAGCACTCATTATAACAGTCCACAAATTTTTGCAGAATGTTGATTTTGATGATGACGAGGATGATTTCAACATGGATGATGGGATTGAAGGTACTGCACCATGCTCTACTTAATGCTTTTGAATGTTTTCCAGCAGTATCATATGGTCATGTTAGTTGGCCAACCTGTCATGGTCTGGTTTCCTTATTTCTTGAAGAGCTGCTAGGCTGCAACAAAATTATTTAGTGAACCATATGCTAAATGAATTTTGCACGAAACACAGCATTAAAGAGGGAAAGTTTAGGAAATACGGCAATCTGATCACCTCTGATTTTTAAAGGTTATTCAGAGTTATTCCCTGTTTTACAGTAATAAAGCCCATTGGGGTTTGTTTCGTGCAAGTAAAAGCAGAGGAAGAGCATGAGGAGAAATTTGTTATTTTAGATTTTTAAACAAGGCTACCATTCAACGAAACCAAACTATCGAAAAACATGGGGTGACACCAAACTGCTGCACAACTATTGGTATCGCTAGAGATTTTCGATAACAAATATATGATTTGATTTTTTTTTTGTAAGTTCCTAAGCTTTCCATTGCCTGCAACTTTTGCTTGGCTAAAACATCTTTTGGTTGTGACTTCTGACGGTTTTTGGATTTTCTAGCCGAGCCAACATATTGACTGCTTTGAAGAGGAGGATTTTTTGTTATGTGCGCTGTTCATTTTGGCCAAGCCCTGGAAGATAATTTTCTGGGGATGAGAAGCTTGTTTGGTGATCGAAGGCTTACTGTGGTGTAGGTATGTCAAATTAGATTTCATAGGCATCCTGATACCTTTATTTGAGCATTGAACATTTTTGGTATTTAGTAGAATGTGAATACATGAAATAAGCTGTAAATAGATGTGTATAAGAATTCTTCTTCTCAATTTTCCTGATAGGCTTGTGGGTTAGTGCTTTTGATGGAGAATATTTTCAAAATATTAAGTTAGAGAATGAATGAATGAATGAATTTCTTTTGGGTGTGTATGAGTTACCTTGAGGACGTGGTTGTATGGGATGTCAAAATCGCCTAATTGAACAAATCCAACTCCAACTACTAGTACGGTGAAAGATGAGTATCACATATTTATTTGTTTAAATACACGCATTTATTCAATTCTTGCAAGTATTAATCAACTGTATTTAGCGTTATTTTGTTACCTTTTCCTTACAGAAGTATAAAAAATTGTTTTGGGAATTCAAATTGTTTTCTTGTTTCTTCAACTTTAATATATTAACTCAGGTACATATAATATTGGATAAACAAGTCAAGAGCAGAGAGTTTGACAAAGTGCCGCCATGAAATAGGTTTTTAGTAGAGTGAAAAATTGCAGTTGTTCAGGTGAGGCGTTTGGTTAACTTAACAGGGTAGAGAAGATAGAAAATGAAGCAGTATACTATTGGAACCCCTTTATCTTGACAGTTGACAAAAATTTAGCTGGAATATAACTAGGCTAGATAATCCGGGGCGGAGCAACTCAAGCCATTCATGTTGACATCTTTCACCATGAAATAAATTAGAACATGTTTCTTCAACAAAAACGATATTAAATTTGTGGAAGGAACCGAACATTAGTGAAATAGTCCAAAACAAACCTCCAGAATCCTGATTCAAATCCTATAGCTGCAGCATGAGCAGATCTTTGCCCGAAATGGTCACTCTAATTTTATTCTAAAGAGTAGTTGTACTAAGAATATAAAATCCAGAGACTGGAAACAAACAACAAAAAAAGCTGATAACAGTGGCTAATGTATTGTGAGTTTGGACTTGATCTTTGAATGTTAGCCAAAAAAAAACTACACAAGATGTTTAGTCCAAATCAAATTTTTTTCAAGGGGTGTCCTAGCACAGATACTATTTATTTATTTGGAACTTAAGAAACTTACTTGTTTTGTTGAATGGCAGTTGGACGAGTCAGAATATTGAAATTATTTTCTCTGAATAAAACAGGCCAACTCCCTAATTGACGCATGCAGGTGAGGTGATGCCATATATCTTTTTAAGGAAGCCCATGACATGCATAGAGAGAAATAAATGCTTGCGTTTCCTTTTTTTTTTTTTTTTCTTCTTGTGATTAGATGTGGATGAACAGTTGTTTGCTGAGTAAGATTTCAAGTCAACATCTGTTGAAACTTTTGGAATTATAAAAAAAAAATTGACAAAGTGTTGTTAAATGTTCATAAGCTAGCCCAGCCCTAAAACAACTGTAGCATGCATGAGAATGTGATTGTTTGATCCAATGGGTCACAGTTTATGATAAATTTTTATCGTGATCCGGTTCATCATATGCGAATCAGTTTTTTTATTTGTATATGACATTGCTGGTTGGGTGCAATCGTCATGGGTGTTAGCGGGCGACTTCAATGTTGTCCGTCGTATGAATGAAAAAAAAGGATGTAGGAGGATGTCCATGAGCATGCAGAAATTCAATTAGTTCATTAATGAGGTGGAACTCGTTGATTTCAGTCTAAAAGGGGAAAAATTGACATGGTCAAATCGGAGAGATCTTTCTATCCTTTGTCGACTTGATCGATTTCTAGCTTCGATGGATTGGATTGACAAATTTGGTGATAAAGTTGAATGGCTCAAGGGTGCAGCAGGTTCTGACCATCACGCGATTTTGCTTGCGAACTCATCTGTTGGTGGTTGTACTCACCTTTTTTCATTTGATAATGGTTGGTTTGATCACCCTACCCTAGCAGAGGAGATGAAAGCTTGGTGGAACAACTTCGTAGTCTCTGGCCACCCTGGCTACTGTTTATGGTGGAAGCTTAAGGCTCTCAGATGCAATCACAAAAGTTGGAAGACTAAAGTTTGGGGTAAGACAAATTTATGTATTCAAAATACGTTAGCATTATCCTCTAAGATTCGCACTCATGAAACAAAATATGTTAGCATCTTAGAACCAAGGAAACAGAGCCAACGCCCCAATAGAAATGTCGGTCTACTTCCATTCCATTCGAGGATCCTAAAGACTGCTAACATTGATGCTGATGAAGAGATCAGAGACTTGACTGTTGAGGAGAGATCTTGTAGAGTGCAGCTACATCAAGAGTGGGCAACATTAACCAAAAGAGATGAGGAGTTTTGGAGGATCAGATTAGGAGTCAACTGGGTTCGTCATATGGATCAGGGGTCCAAATTTTTTCATACCTTGGCTAACAGACGCAGACTGTTTAACTCCATTGAAGCTCTTAGCATGGGTCAGGAGTTGGTAGTGGATGAAGTCAGTATTAGAGAACTCTTGATATCTCACTTCAAGGAGTTGTTCCATGAAAAGGAGGAGTGGCGACCTTTCTTCTCGGGGATTACCTTCAAGTCTATCTCCCAGTCTACGGCTATCGCCTTGGTAGATAATTTTTCGGAGATGAAAATTAGAGCGGCAATGGAAGAACTAAAATCTGAAGTTTCTCCAGGTCTTGATGGTTTCTCAATGGTGTTCTATTTGAAAATGTGGGAGGTAATCAAAATTGATTTTCTGAAAGTTGTTGAAGATTTTAACTCGAGAAATTTTCTTGATTGGCGGTTGAACACCACTATCATCTTGCTTATTCCTAAATGTGCGGGAATGCGGACAGTAAAAGATTTTAGACCTATCAGTATTTTGAATGGAGCCTATAAGATCATTGCCAAGGTGTTGGCTAACAGATTGAAAATAGTTCTTCATTCAGTCATTTCTCCTTTTCTAAGTGCAGCAGTCAGTGGAAGACAGGTGGTTGATAGCCCTTTGATTGCCAATGAAATTATTGATTCTAGGAAAAAACAAGGTGTTCCCGGGCTCGTTATCAAATTAGATTTCTCCAAAGCCTTTGACAACGTCTCTTGGAGATATTTGGATTTGGTAATGGCTCGCATGGGGTTTGACTCCAAATGGATTCATTGGCTTCACACTTGCAGATCTACAGCTAATTTCTCTCTGAAAATTAATGGTCAACTGCACGGGTTTTTCAATAGCTCGAAAGGCTTGCGCCAAGGCGATCCACTGTCTCCTCTTCTTTTTACTATAGCAGCAGAAGGTTTAACACAAATGATTCTTAAAGCGGTTGATGCTGGCCTAGTAAGAGGATTTTCTGTCGCGGAGGGTAGTCCGCCTGTTTCTATTCTCCAGTATGCGGATGATACTATCCTCTTTTGTGATGCTTCCGCTTCTCAGGTTCTTGCTCTTAAAAGAATTATGCTTTGGTTTGAAGTTATTTCAGGTCTGAAAATCAACTTTCACAAATCAAGGGTGTTGCCTATTGGAGATGTCCCTCATCTGCACTAGTTGGCAGGTTTATTGGGTTGTTCAGCGGGTCATCTTCCAGTTAAGTACTTGGGCATGCCTTTGGGGGCTAGTTTCAAATGTAAAGCTGTGTGGGATGAGACGATCGAAAGGATGGAATCGAAACTAGCGTCTTGAAAACGCAAATTTCTCTATAAAGCAGGCAGACTAGCTCTTGTACAATCCACATTAGCTTCTATCCCGGTGTTCATTCTGTCTCTTATCAAGGTTCCATGTTCAATAGCAGCCAAGATGGAACAAATCATGCGCGATTTCCTTTGGGGTTCTATTCATAACTCTAGAAATATGCATTTGGCGGGCTGGGAGAAAATTTGTTGCCCTAAATCTCGAGGTGGTTTAGGCATTCGTCAGGTGCTCACTTTCAATATTGCATTACTTTCTAAGTGGATTTGACGATTTGCAGAAGAAAATGATAATTTATGGAGATCTCTCATTATGGACAAATATGGGCGCAATATATAGGTTTGGGAAAAGAGAACTAAGTACACTTCCTACGGATGCTCTTTGTGGAAGTCCATCTCCCGGTGCGCAAGTGGCTTCTACCCTCACACCTCTCTCCAATGTGGAAATGGTGATCTCATCTCTTTCTGGCATGATGTTTGGGGTAGTAACCAATCTTTGAAGGATTTGTTCTCAATGTTGTTTATCATTAACAACAATCAATATGGGAGTGTGAGCAATTTTGGTCTAACGGCAATTATTGGGATCTTTCCTTTCGAAGACCCCTAAATACTGGGGAGCTAGAAGAGTTCGCTAATCTAATGCTTATGTTGGATAGACAAATGCTCTCAGAGGGATCTGATAGTTTGGTGTGGAAGGGTAAAGGTGTGGGCTTCTCGGTGAAAGAATTTTTTGACATGTTGGCTGCATCTCACTATGAGACCCACTCTAACCCCTTCATTTCCTCTCACAAAAATCTGGTATGGGTGAAAAACATTTTTCCTCGGATTAATTTCTTTAGTTGGTCAGTATTGCATGAGAAGATCTTGACTAAAGATAGGTTAAGGAAAAGAGGAATCTACACAGGGAGTCTTTGTGTGCTTTGCAATGAAATTGACGAGACGCTGGACCATTTGATGCTTCACTGCTGTTTCTCCAAATCCATTTGGAGCAGTTTCTTGGCAGAATTTGGTTTGAGTTTGATGTTTCAAGGCTTCATTTTAGATTGGCTAAGTTGGTGGTCTAAAGTTAATCCTTCCCGTCGGGGGGAGTGGTTATGGCGTAAGGTCCCTCACGTTCTCATGTGGTGTGTGTGGAAAGAAAGAAATAAAAGGGTATTTAAAGGACTCAACAGATCAGAGCACTCTATCTTTATCGAGATTAGAGAATTGTTGTGGAGGATGGGTTCGGCTTGTAATTTGTTTAGGGATTTGGGTTTTGACACTTTCATGGTGTCTTGGCATTCCTTGATATAGGAATGTTTCTTTTTGTTTTTTGTTTCGTTTGCTTTCATTAATAAACATCTTCGTGTTTGACAAAAAAAAAAAAAAAAAACTAGGTAATGTTTGGTTGCAATGGCAAATTAATTTTTTGAAGAAATGTTTGACTGCTTATTAGCTGCACCTCTAAATAAATCAATATGAAAGGCACAGACAGGCATGTAAAAACTGATCTGAACCAGTAAGTCTAGGCAGCCATTTTTCTGGAATTGTTGATTTTGTGATGAGGGAAAGGGAGGATCCAACCAGGTCCAGGTCCAAGTCCAACATTTCTTGTCTATTGTTGTTGTCAAAAAGTTAAAAAAGGGTAAAAGTGTAAAACACCCAAGTTCGACAAAAAAGTGGCTTTAAAGCCTAACTGCCTAGACAAACTCCAAAAAATTACACCTACTCTCCCTTGACATCAAAACTTGTTTTTCTTACCAAATGTTAAGAACCTCCATCAAATCAAAGATAGCACATGCTATCTACAAAATCCGACCTTCTTTTAGCCATTTTCGTGTGTTCTTAGAGGATTCATACTCCAACAAAAGTATGACAGCAATAACGGGGTTGGGGATGGCCTATATATCACAACAAAGATTTATGAATTTAGCACTATATACAACTCTCCTTGTAGCACCCCTACATTAATCTTTTAAGGTCTTGATGTGGTTGGAACCAATTTTTGTGTAAAACATTATGCTTTGAGGAGTATGTAAACATACTTATCAGTCTACCTACCTATATGAGATGCAACTACATTAAATTAGTAATTCTAAGTTAAATTATCAAGAAAAGACAACACATATACCATTTATTGAACTGCAAGTTAAATTATATGAACTAGCGGATGGCATAGCACTGAGAGATGTAATACAAATGAATCATCAAACATGGGCATATGGTTCACGTGCACGCAAAAAGTGCGATGACTCGGTGGTTGAGCAGTGCAATAACAGCATTGGTCGCATAGGCACTCCAGTATAAACTGTAAACAGTCATCAAGGTACTCTTCTAATAACAAACCGCATGCACCAGAGCATTTTGTTCGATGAGAAATCATATTTCAATGTTCTACCAGAGTCAGTTATAGCTAATCATGGCTTCTACAGCCCTAAATATACAGAAATCTTTAGTAAGCCCTGTCTGCAAATGATCTGGGCGAGATGACACTTCTACAAGATTACAGTAAAGTTGATCAGCACGAAGTGGCTTCTATAGTTTTACTGTTAACCCCACACCCTAGTGCCCAGTGATTTTTTAATCAACTACAGCCTCGTTATGACTTTCTCTAGCATAAATTCCCTACCCCATTAAAAAGTATCACAAGTAAAAAAGCAAAGCTATTAAATTTACATAACAAGATACATTGGGTCCTGAAATAGACCATCTAGATGGAAGCATTTCAACTATCACTGCCGAGGAAGCGGTGGTGTTGGTTGCTGATGGTTTTGCCCGTAAAATCCGAAGCCTGGAGGTTGGTAGTACCCTCCTGCTGCAGGCTGGAGCTGTGATTGTTGTTGCTGTGGCGGTTGCAAAGGCTGCTGTTGCTGAGTGCCAGGCCCTGATAAACCCATTACTGAATGTGTGGGCAGTGGAGGCGGTGGAGGTAAACTACTTGCCATATATCCGTACGATATAGCTCCCATCATCGTATTATTGGCCTGCATGTATGGATGCATAGGTGGTGGTGGCACAGATGGTGGTGGTGGAGGTGGTGGAAACTGAACTTGTGGCTGACTAGCTTCGGATAAGGATTGAATACTTGTTGTTGAAGCCTCGGACGCTGTAGGAAGGATATTGCCAAGTGGCTGCTGTTGTCCACGGTTGAAATAGATTGAATTTGCCATCTCGGAAACTCGCATGGGTTTCTCAAGCCTGGGTCTTTTCTCGGGTGTTATGGTACCGGATTGTAGACCACCACTCATGGAAGCAGCTTCTTCTGCCGCAAGAGACGAGAGTACAGAGGTAAGCATCTGTGCAGAAGATGTCATTGCAGCTAGTTTCGCAGCAACAGCAGCAGCAGCAGCTTTCTTGTTCTCGTCTTCTGTAGCAGTTCTCATGGCTACAAAAGATGTCATCGGTTGGCCTAAAGGAGGTTGAGGTGTAGCACTGGTTGTCAGCGTTGACGGTGTGCTTGGTTCTACCTGACCTCTTTCTGCTGGTTGAGAAGTGGCAGTGGGTGCTGTAGGACCCTGACCTAGTAAAGAATCGAGTCTCTGCCTCATATTACTTGCTTGTTGAATCTGAACTTGAGCGACCTGCAAAACACTCGGCTTAATCAAACTGAACTAAATCCAAAGTTACAAAGTTATTTGCTGCCAACCAAAGGAGCTAGAAACAACCTGGAGATTCTCCATATTCCACAGAAGAAAGTAAACAATGATATGCAAAACAAAATCAAATTTGATACAGTAGAGCACTCGACCACATTTATTGGCATACACGTGACTAAGCAAGACTAACCCCACAGATACAAAAACATACCTCCAAAAAGAATGGCTTCGAGATCATGCAATCTTAGCCAAATTACCACATCAGGAATCAGTTTCACCCAGGCCAGGATAATAGCAATATGCTGAGATATTCAGAAGAGTACAGAAACCCAAAACAATGTAAAAAGAACCCGAAAGGAACTTATGCAAAATCCATCATCTGAGAAGGTTAGATCTCTTGTTTCAAGTATTTATCATCAGATGTCTCTATAGTCCTTGTCCTTTAGGCATTTTGTTTGAACCACTAGAATCTCACTCTTGATTACAGCTTTAACAAGGGAGGCAATGCACTCGTTGTCAACATAGTTTGTATTGGTGTGAGTAGCAACCATGCACAAAATTTCCATTTCAGACATTAAATTTTACTCCCATTTGTATCTCACATTAATCATACGGAACGAACCCATTTTGATGGTAATCTAACTTTCAAACTTCAACTGAAAAACAAAAAAGGAGTACAGTCATACCACAGAGTTCAACATGCCTTGAAAGTACTGCGAAACAGGGCAATCTCTTATGTTAAATGAAAAGGCGTGACGGGAGTATGACGAGTCACAGCCATGGTAGATCTACAGATTGATAAACAACCACGTAATGAGGAAAAGGCTCAAAGACAATATCTCAAACGAAAGGAAAAGCCACATTCCAAAAGCCTAAATAGCCGGACCTAAAATACTCAAGTCCAACCCCTATCTATATGCAAATAGCAATAGGGCGCTAGTGTCCAGAGCACTTCACCAGCTCTCGTATCATAAGCATGGAAATTCCAATTTGGGCTTATTTAAACCATAATAGAAAGTTAACCCAATTTTCATTGACCGGTTGACATAAGGCACATTCCTCTTTACGTCCATTAACTTCCTATTCCATCCAACAATGATACATCTATTTTTACTACGAAATAATCTACTGACTCTCGAAATCTAACTCCCATTCATACTCCCTGACGTGACAGTAGATAATGGCAATGTTGTGGCAAGATGAAGTGGAAATAACACAATAAAATAAAAAAGGCTTCGACTTTTCTCTCTCTCTGGAAAACAAACAAAACTCCAAAAGTACGCTTCTTCCTTCCTTCTCTCTTCTCTTCTTGCCTCCCCCAACCACCACGACCACAAAGCCCATTCTCCAACCACCACCTGCATCTACACAAAAAATGGTATAGGCTTTGGTGAGTGGGTTTGAGCTCAATAGGGTTGGGTATGTTTAAACTCAGGAAGGTAGAAATTGAAGAAATCGTATTAAATTAACTACAAATGTATTCACATCTAACATATCATTCCATGAAATTAAGAGAAAGGAATCCCTTTTGACTCAAAACCAAACAGGTCACTCAAACCAAAACCGTTGCTGACAATCGCACATGCTACTAACCACCAGCAAAGACCCCCCGCCCTCTCTCTCTCTCCACAATTAAACACAGATCACAACACGACTCGCTTAACAATAGGGGCGGAGCCAGGATTATGATCGAGTGGGGCAAAGCATCAAATCTTAATATGTGGCTTGTGCTCTTTGGTCTTTTATGTATATATTTATTTTACAAAAACAGCCAGAGGTTTTACAATTCATAATGATTTGGAGACAAAAAAAAAAAAGGATAATTCATTCTCAACATGACATATTTTTGTAAATAGGGTGTGTTGTAGGTTTTCAAAAATCACAAGTAAATAAGGTGGGGATTTTTTTAACTATCCATGGAAAGGGATGAGATTTCAAAATTATAAAAGCATGCTTAATTAATTTTTATTTTTATTTTTTGAAAGGCAAGGAGGGTTTTTATAGGATCCCAGAACTCATAAAGATGTCGCAAGCTGGGTTTGAACCCATGACCTAGTGGTACTATCCGCCAAGCTCTAACCGTTGAGCTGTCATGCCATTGGCATGCTTAATTAATGTTAACACACTTGATAATGAAAAAATATTTTTAAAACATTAATTAATTTGTGAAGTGCATAAAATTAGAGGAAATGGGGTTGAAGGTTAATATGCACAATATTGAGAAGGGAATACTACTTATATGATAAAGTGGAACCTACCATATTCGTTGAAGGGAAACTGAAGGGGAAATGGATGGTTGAATGACAAATGCACAAGTTTCAAAGGAGCAACCTAGTAATAATAAACCAATTGGACCCACTATCCAATATGCTTTTCTTGAGAAATTGAAAATTGGGGGGGGGGGGGCAATGTGGCTCCACCCCCATCTATATTTGTGGATTCCCATCTCCTTCTCTGCCTTTCCGATTGAGAGTTGAGACCCTAATGGCAGAAGTCTCCAACCCATCCCAACTCCCCTTGTGAAGAATGAACCCGACATTATCATCACCTGGATTTCCTTGACATGTGGAGGCCATTCTTCCAACCTTACCATCTCATGATCGTTCAAGTTTGTGATCCATGTCCTCAAAGGCTTCAATTACGAGCTCTACAACCGAAATGCTATCAATTGGATTTTGGTTCCAAGGCCTCTTGCATTTCCTTCAAGGACTCTACTTGTTGCTGCTTCGGCTTCATGATCTCCAAGGAGAATGATACTTTTGGGGTTCTACATGTTTCTTAGTGAGAAAGAGAAAAGAAAAAAAATAAGTTAAAGATTTGTATTTTATGGTGTCATTGCCACTTCATGCCACAATATTGTCACATTCACAGGCACGTCAGGGAGTATGAATGGGAGTCAGACTAAGACTATCACTAGTCCCAAAACCTGTCAAAACTATGCTCAACTTCCACAAATTGCTCCTCTGGATTCCAAACATTCACATCCTCGAAAAACACCACAACATGACTACTCAAAACCAATATCTCAATTCTCACTAACCATGCCCATGTTTTCCATTCTTCAAACTCAACCGTAAGGACCCACTCTCGAACAAATCATCCAATAAATTGGATCCATTTGGGATAACTAACTAGGGAAAATATTAGTCATCCGAGAGTGGACCACTACAGCTGGTACTGGACCCGAGCCTATCTCCATTCTAAGGTGGTGAGACTGTGACACCCTGCTAGAAGAGCATATAGCCTGAGCAATAGTGACGATTGTGTCCAGGTAGCAGTATTGTTAAGGCAGACGCCTAGGCGCGCCTCGAGGCGTTTTGGCAAAGAGGCGCCTCAAAATGATGCAAGGCGAAGTGGTGAAGTGAGGCATCCGCCTCGGGCCATTTACAGCTTAAAAACCAAAGGCCTATTGCAGCCCACTTGTCTTTTAAGGTTAAGATGGGGGTATTTAGAGTTTTAGACAAGAGAACGACTCCTTGGGGGCTATTGTTGTTGCTGTATGTTCTTCTCCTTATAATCAGGTTCATCTCCTTCAAATTAGGTGTTGCCTCTTTCATATCAGGATGTTTTCTCTCTTCTTCTTCCTCCTTCCTCTTCTTCTTCCCTCTCCTTCCTGTGTTTTTTTTATATGATCTGTTCTGCAGCTTCTGCTGTGTTTTTTTTATATGATATGTTCTACTGCCTTTTTTTTTATATGATCTATTCTACTCATTTTTTATATAATCTGTTCTGCTCATTTTTTTAATGATCTATTTTGGTTTTTTTTATATGATATCTTCTGCTCTTTTTTTTTATATGATCTGTTCTGCTGCGTTTTTTTTCTTCACAATAAATAATAATAAGTAATATTTCAGTGTATGGATCGTAATATTTTAGCATAAGGATCAAAATTTGGTGCAAATTTCCAAAGTTAAACCAATGAGACCTGCTGGGCGATGCCTTACCAAATTGCAATTTTCCAAACACTGTTTCAAATTCAACCATTAATTTTCCAAACACTGTTTCAAATTTCCAAAGTTAAACCAATGAGAAGTTGATGAACTAGTTTACATTATGCTTTGATGTTTTTCTTGTTTGTTTCTTTTTTAGTGATTTAGTGGATAGGCAAGTTAAGTACACTTATGTAGTGCATCTTTTTGCTATGCTATGCAACTTTATTATGTTTTCATTTCAATTCTAAATAGTTGTATGACTTTTTGTACATATTGGCATATGCAAGTTATCAAAATGATGATGAATATTACTTATCTAAATGTGTTTCAATTTATTATAATAAAAAATCTTTAAAAAATGTTAAAGACCGCCCCAGTGAAGTGAGGCGTCCGCCTCGCCTCTGAGGCGTTTTCAAGCTCATCCGCCGCCTCAACGCCATAACTACACTGCCAGGTAGTTTGTCGGAAAAGTTTCTAGCCCAATGAGCAATGATGGTTGCGCCCGTTTGAGTCTTGGAAGCTTGGACAATTGTCTGAGAGGAGTTTATTAAGTGAGAACATTCATTCGTTTGACACTGAGGCCATTTCAATGCAACGACAAGATTGTTCAGATTTGACCAACGGTATCAGAGGTCAGAGATTTGATCCTCGTCAAGTCCAATTTATTTGAGACAAAACCCCCACACTCTGGGCGTGGTTAAGTGAGGGCAATATTGCTCCGATTGTGGGTCGTTACATCAACCTACTCCAACAATCCTATCAATGTTCTCCATCGCCTATCCCACCATGTTTTCATTATTTTTTTCCAACTCAAAAACCATGATTTTGCTACGAAGATGAAGACCGTTATTTTCATGGATCACATCATCCTACTTATTCTCGTTATTATCGTTATGAACATTGTGGTGATTATAAGGCCAAAGTAAATATTACCCCTTCAATGGCCACCTAGATATTGAAGTAAAAACTTCATAATTTAGGTTGATGCTATTTCGTATCAAAATGAGCATTAGATTAAGTGAGTTCCACAATGAGTTGAATATTTCGTCGACAAGTCAAAATGAAGCCTATCAATCAAAGGTCAAAACAAGAGCACAAATAACAACACCCTTTGTGAAAATGGATTTAGGGAATTCAATTATAGAAATTATTCGAAAATAATTTAATTGAAAATCCTAAGAATTTAATATGCGGGTGTCAACTAGATCAACTAACTAAATAGGGCATAGATAAAACTCGATTTGTTAACATGGTCATGATGAAATCTTGACCTATTAAGCAAAAAACTCAAAAGATGAAAGCCAAGGGATGTTGAAAGTACAACTTTGGCACTAGAAGGCATCAATTTTCAACATCAATAGAGAATTTTTGCCTTTTATATTTGAGTTAAAAGAGTACGAATCTGATTTTGCAAAGACTTATATTTTAGAAATTTCACGTATCTCCATTCTCACCTTATACGCAAATAGTGTTTTTAGACTTGGTACGTTGCTGAGATTGTGGAGGAATATCATTGAAGCAAGCTTTCATGTATGAAGTTCGCTGCAAGTGGAGAACTCGCTCACTATGCAACCTGGTATGGTTTGGTAAGTGTCATAAGTGAAAAATTAAATAATCATGATATTATTTCATAGTGGATCCTTTCTTCATGGATGTAGTTTATAGAGTTGGTGTTTAAAATTATACAAGTGAACCACATTATATTGTGTTGTTTACTTTCTTGTATTTTATTCACTATTGTATGATAGAGCAAAGTATTGCTAAAGGTCAAAGATCTTCCATTGAACATTGAATATCATATGAAAGATTTGTTTAAAGTTTAGTTCTGTTAGATCTAGTGTTGAATATAGATCAGAGTTATATTTGATCAATAAAATTCTTAAATCCGTGAATTATTAAACCAATCTAAGTCACAATTTTATGAAGAGGTTCTTTGATTGGTTTTTCAATGCGGATAAGTTTTTCGATCATGTATGAATATTCAAGAGAAAAAAAAAAACCAAAGTTGGTTGCGATCAAATTAATGGGGATTGATGATGCTAGGTGGCAACAATATCAATTGCAACGCCAATGCAAAGGTAAGCTTAAATTGAATAACGAGCCTAAGATAGAGAAACTTTCTTCGTGGTACTTTATCCCCACTAATAATGATCAACCTTCCTAAATTTACGAAATTGTCAGCAAGGTAATAGATGTGTCCCGGATTACCATGCAGATTTTTATCCTTTTTTTTCATATTAATCTTTAAGTTGCTCTATCCCACATTGTTGATATGCTCATTTGTGGACTAAAGTGGACTTTTATAATATTGTTCACACCTTTCGTGAAGCCTTTCAACAAGCTTTCCACATCGAGCAACCCTTGAACACAACCAACACTTCAAATCCACTCAAGGTTCAACTTCTTGCTAATCTTGCCTAAAAATGAAGTTAAGGGTGATGACATTCTCCCTACTCCTATTATGTCTGTTTTCTATCTTCGCCTCATATTACAACACCATCTCAACCTCCTCTATGGTATCCAAACCTGAGCCACCCAACGTTATGCACCTCCAAATGCTCCACATATGGTCAACCTTGTCGATTGGTCATAAATCAAACAATTGTCCCAATCGTCCACATGTTGCTTTAACCACCACTAATGAGTATTGAAAAAGAGATTTCACAAGGATTACCAGTACAACAATATATATATGTGCGTTGTGCAGGAACCGATTTGTTAATTTTTGCATTTCCCTCATACATCACCAGTAATGTGGCACTAGCCATTTTATCAGTATGTCATTTTCTATGCAATTAAACCAGCGTTATAACTCCGATATAACGCTTAACAAGAGTGAGCCATTACATTTTGACATTATCACGTTTTGGTATCACGACTCAGATATAACGACCGTTATATGACCGCTAATAGTATAACTTTTTTTAATAATGTCGTTTTAAAATTTTGTTCAGATACATTAAAAAAAATTCACCTATTTCATTCTCGATCAAACCAGAACCTATTTCATTTTCTATGCAATTAAACTGGCGTTATAACGCTGATATAACGCTTAATGGGAGTGAGCCGTTACGTTTTGATATTATCACGTTTTGATATCACAACTCAGATATAACGACCGTTATATAGTTGCTAATAGTATAACTTTTTTTAATAATGTCGTTTTAACGTTTTGTTCTTATACATTAAAAAAAATTCACCCATTTCATTCTCGATCAAACCAGAACCTACACAACCAGACCTTGCCAAACGAGAAAAGAAGGGAAGACGAAGAGTCGATTGAGCTCTCTATTGCGATCACTCTCATACGTATGGAAGATTTTTTTTATTAATGTTTGATGTTTTTAAATTTAATGTTATGAATATTTAGTTTTGACTATAGTACATTAATACTTAGTTGGTATAAAAATATATTTAAAAATTGTTCCGTTATATAATGTTATATCCAGTAATAACCTATAACGTTCCTGAACCGTTATGAGTCCGTTATTCGTTTTAACTGCATAGGTCATTTTAAGATTCTGCCAGGACATCCATATAAACCAAGCAAACACTAGAGGGGTTTTCTTGATCCAAATTTTCTTGCTCAAAGCCATGCAATTGGGAGCAGGAATAGTGGGGGAGACATTGTTGGGCCTGGTTAGGAGTCGGGACATCATAGAAAGATTTGAACGAAAACTTAATATGTAAAGAATGGATCATGCTTTCTACAGTCTCGTGTAGGAAAAATAACCAATAGCTGAAGAATGATTGTTGACACTTGGAGTTAGCAAACTAGTTCTGATACTTAATGAGAATGGTTGAACGAGTAATTCAGTCATTCTATTAAAGCACCGATAGTGTGAAAGTAATATCATTCTTAATAAGTTAAACTTCAAAACTACCGTCTTCCAACAGAAACTGATATTGCAATAGCAAGAAGTTATGATTTATACAGAAAAGTACAGGAAATTGCTTGAGCAAACCAAACTGAATGTGATAAAGTGATTTCATGAATAATATGAGTTTGAATGAGCCATCCTAATAGTCAGTTAATCATGTTCTGTGAGTAAATAAAAAGGAATAGAGAAAATAAATCCTAGTTCTTACTTGATACTGAGTTCGAATAAGCTCCAGTTTGTTTTCCTGAAAACCATATTTGAAATTTAGTGAATGACAGTAAATGTGCAACATAAAGTGAAGATGATGACATGATTCAAAACAAACCTGATCGTGAAGTGCTTCTTTGAGCTGACCAATTAAAGCTGTTCTAGCTGAATCAACACTTTGAAGTTGCTCCAGGCATTGACGAAGGATGTTTTCCTGCTCCTGTAGTTCATTCCTCCATCTTGATACCTTTTGATTTCCTGATTACGACATTGGCAAATATAGTGTGATCTAAATAATGATACCATGAAAGGCTGAAAAAGAACCTATAGCAAACTATTGAATGACAACCCACTATCAAATACACTACGGAATCAGGTCTTAAAGCGAACGCCTTCGAAGAGATCAACAACCCAAGCCCCACTAATAGTGAGTCATAGTAGTCAATGAGGCATTGCTATAATCCAAGAAGTTGGCACAAAACTCAGTTCCTAGGGCTTCTTTCTTGGGAAGAAAGTGTGATGGGTAGAATCACAAATTGGAGGGTTTCCTCATTACAAACTTGGCATATAAGTAGTGTAAGGTTGTAAGCGAAAATAAACCAAGTTAATAACCACACCAGAACACTAATCAAAACTGATTCTTTCAAAGGTTTAAAAAGGTGGGCCAGAGAGAGAGAGAAGATAAACAAATCTACTAATGGTGAGTCACATCAACAGAAAAACTGACTCTCCCAAATTTGTAACCTGATTCCAAAGCGTATTTTCTTGGAAAGAAAGAGAGTAAACAAGTGAACCTCAGACTGAGTTTCAGAAGTTAGAAAGGATGATTCGGAAGAAAAACTGAGGATAAGGGAGTTGAAGAACTCCAGTAACATAAAAATCTATCTCAAAATAACTAATGACTGATAGCATAATAAATATCTGTAATAGAGGCCTAGTTTTTGGAAAAGGATAACATCAGCGATAGATTGATGGAAAATCAATCAAGAGTTCTATACTAAAACACAAGCTCCAGGTGCCCTTCTAGGCACCTTCTTTGATAGTACCGATCCATATAAAACGACGTAGGGAGAAAGCAGTGAGAGAGTTACAGAGCTGAAACATAACCCTTAACCAACCAGTTTCTCTTAAGCTTTTTTAGTACTATAAAAATTAAAGAAGTTACCCAAGTGAGTTTCAAACTTGACCATAACCTTGCATGGTCCGAATTAAAAACAGCCTTCACTTAATTGACCCCAAGGAACGCAAAACATTACATACGAAACAAGATTGTAGTCTTTTTCAAGAGAATATTATTTTTGTATTCCTCCAAGGAGTATAGCTTCAGATTGTGAACGCATTAAAAAAATAAAAATAAATAAAAATAAAAATTTCATTGTGATTTTATCAATGCAAAGAAACAACTTTAGAGACTTCTAATCTGATAGGCATGCGCACACAACAATAGAAATAACACGATTGAGAGATTTCTGATACCGATACGATACACCACAAACAAGACAAAATACTATTACAATCAAGACACAACAAAAGACTAAAAAAGGGAAACACAACATGGAAGTGCTCCAGAAACTAACTCTTGATCCCATCCGACCATTAATCAACTACAGACTGCACCTGAACTAAAAGAGGTTGCAAGCGATTACATCCTCGCACAAGGCTGCCAAGTATCATGACTCAAGCCAAGCAAATTGGTCACTCACTGGCTTCGAATTACTTTCAGGCACTCTTCCACCACCACCACTACACACCCCAACCCCCCGTCCGCCTCAACATCTATCGCGACTGCGGGCCCGACCACGATTCACCCCCCTCCCTCGTCCACCACCACCAACTTCACCATTATCCACATCCCTGCCAATGCCAACTCCAAGAACGAGTTTGATTCATCGATAAAAATGTCTTCGCCAAGCCTGTTGAGACAGCGATACTATACTTGGAGTTGTTCTTGATAGCGAACATTCAACTCGTCCTCTCCACCCTTTAGATACTAAGTGAAGAGTATTTCCACTTACTCAACCCCAAAAGACACGAAAACCCTCCCCCGGGACTCTGAAAACTCAATGATCGGATGAGTTTCCATTCCTTCCTATTTGAGAGAATTCTCGCACCACAAACCCGCATTCCCCTTCAAGAGAAGAAGGCAATCCAACTCATACAACATGAGTAAGCTCCATTGATTTTTTTATCAGTAAAAGAAAGAGATTTTATTGAATATTCAAAGGAGAAGAAAGAGAAATCAAAAGGAGAGCTTTCTCTGGATGAGACCAACAAAAATATACATCAAGTATGTGTATTCAATATAAGAGACTCCTAATCTCTCTAAATTTCTCCCAACTATTATCCCCAAAAGTCATTATGCAAGTTTTGTGTATTTCAATAAGGTATCTACATCTTTATGCACATTTTTGAAAATTTACTATTTATTTCCCTCTAAATACACTAAATTGAGGCATGAATAAATCTGCTCGAGCTACCAAACTCAGTGAAATTAGAAAGATTTTGCCTAGCAATCTTGAAGGCTTCTACCCAGTCCATGAAAGAGTTAGGGAGAGAGGCAATTACATGATAATCTACGAGGGCTTTGGACCAAAATTGGAGGATGTGCAGACAGGAGAGGAGATGTGATCAATGGACTCTTGTGCAGTTCCACATAGGACACAGTGATTAGTGATAGCCCTCTTCTAATAATGTTATCTACTGTTAAGATTTTGTCATGAAGGACTGTCCATAATAAGGTGGCCCTAGGAGGAATCTCCTTGATCCAGATTTCCCGATTCAGGAGTGAAGGCACTTGATTCTATCATCCTGGGAACAGTGAAATCAGAGTCCTTATTGAACCATTTCCACTTGTCCTATTATCCGGTTGAAAATGATCTGGTTGAAAATGGTTAGTAGCTCCCATTAACTCTATCAATTGATCAACTTGATTAACTTCCCAATCATTCAGGTTTCTTCTAGGCTGAAAGTTCCAACTATTGAGATTAGAGTCCAAAAAATCTCTTATAGTTCCCTGCCTATTGATGGTAACATTGAAAGCTGGAAATGCCAACTTAAAGGGCCTGTCCTCTAACCAACAATGATCCCAAAAACTGATCATGTTACCATTGTGAGCTTCAAATGAAATACTGCTAGAGATACAGTCCTTTAGCTTCATGATACCCTTCCAAAGAGACCAATCATATTAAGTATTCGGGATATCAATAGTAAACCAGTCACAGGAAGAAGCACCATATTTGTCAGCAATCAACTTTCTCCAAAAAGCACCATGATGAATGCCAAATCTCCACAACCACTTGAATAGGGCAGCCTTGTTAAATTTTCTAATTTTTCTTATCCCCAGGCCTCCATTCTCTTTAGGTTGACACACTTTCTTCCAGTTCAATAAATTGTACTTCTTGGAGGATGGAGTTGTCCCTCAAAGAAAGTTTCTCATGCATTTCTCAATCCTATCAGCCACAGAAGCAGGGATAGTAAACACAAACATGTGAATTAGAACACTAGCAATGTACCTCTTCTCCCGAGTAATCAATCTTCTTTCTATTCTCTCCACTCAGCATCATTCAGGTTTCTTTCTTCTTCAAGTTGATCCAGAGTTTGAATAGAGAATTGAGTATTATCAATCAAAAACTGCAACTTGCCAAAGACTTCTCTATTCCAAGTTTTAAGGAAGCATTTGAGTTGTTTCAACTTGAACCATAATCAGTACCCTTGTAGTACCTTGAGCTGAGATAAAGGCACCAAAATGATTTGATGTCCTGCATAAGGCTAGGAGACATCCTTTCAATCTTGAAAGGGATGGCCCAGAGAAGGAGACGGATGGTTTAAGCAGGATGGCATTATGGTCAGACCCAGAGATTTCAAGAAGAAGCTCATGCACTTCATTCCAGTGATCTCTCCAATTGGTGGAACATAAAAATCTGTCAAATCTTGAAAGAGAAGGAGTCCTTTGTTGATTACTCCAAGTAAAAGAGCCTCCTATAAGAACAAAATCACAGAGACTAAAGTCACTAATGGATTTTGTAAACTGCCTTCTTCTAAAAGATCTTAAACCAGCTCCTCTCATTGTAGATAGAGATTTCACAACAATAAAGTCCCCACCTAGCAGCCAAAGATCATCCCATAACCCTACAATATTTTGGAGTTCGTCCCAAAACTGATTAGAGTTAGCATTGTCAACAGGCCCATACATATTGGAGATAATCCAAATCTAACCATCCATATCATTTGAGAGTTTAATGGTGAGGAAGAAAGCACCTTTGAGGGTGTCAATCACAGACCATGTGTCTCTGTCCCAAACAGTAAGAAGCCCTCAACTTGAGTACAATCCCAATCTGCCTTATCTCTGCCCCAAACAAATTTGATAATGGAACCTTATATTTGAAAGAGTTTGATCTCTTGAATAAGGGAGATATTGGGTTTGTATTTAGAAACCATGTGACGAAAACCAGCAAGTCTTTCAAAAGACCCCAAACCCCTGCAATTCCATGAAACTATTATTGGTCTATCCATCATTGCATCTAAACTAGTTGTCCCCCTGTTATCCACAAGTCTAGCTTCTTCATGGCTTTTCTCTATACAAACAATAAAAGCAGAAGCTTGTGGAGTTTTGCCTTCCCATCTGACCCCAATTTGGTTCCCAAACTCCGTTAATTGTTGAGTTATGAGCGTATCTAGAAGAGAGTTTGGAGAAGAGGACTTGATGACAAGAGGAGAAGTCAAGTAAGCTCCATTGTTGACAACGAGGTCCTTGCAGAAAATTTGTTTTTCAGAGTTTCCTGACGAAGGAGGGATTGATTCGAAAACCAGCTTAAGCTCAGTGGGTATCTGAGTTATGAAGACTGGAATCATAATTGTGGAGTCTGATTTCAACAAATACTCAGTATCCAACACTGATTTCTCGCAGAAAAGAGGGGCAGAAAAAAAGTTGAAAACATGAAACTGCAACATCTTACCTCTTTAGATAATTGGCATTTTTTTCTTGACCAAATGTCTTTCATGGAACACCTCTTAGAATAGGTTTCAAGTTGGGCATGCATCATGAAATGTATGATCTAGCTAGAAGCACAATGTTAGAGAATATGTGTAAAGTAGTTATTTTGTAGAGAGTGATTTTCCTTTCCATTTTGTGTTAGTCTAAGTTGTAGTTATGGCTAATTGTAAACCACTAATTTAAAATAATACTATAAACTCGTTTTCACCCAAGACTGTAAATGTAAAGGTTGCACATTTATTTGTTGCTACCATCTAGACCACTGATGAAGCAGAAAATTGAAGAACACTGTCTTCAACAATCCACACAGTTCTCTTTGAGATTCAAAAGTAGAAAAGAAGGATAATAACTCAATGAGGAATTGTGTGTTTCACTGAAGAAGGATAATAACTCAATGAGGAATGCAGACAGCACCTGACCTTTTAATCAAACAAAAACAACATAATAACAAATGTTTCCTATCAAACCAAGAGTAAAGAACTACCCACTTCTCATATATAACAATTTATCACGGCTTTGATGTGTCTATAGGTACAGATCATGGCAGGCAATGATTAAATGTTAAGATGCTATATGTATGATCAATCAAGACTATCTCAAGAATGGTTTAATATTATTGTGACCAATCATAATAGTCTCTTTGGTACTAAGTAAGCTTCCTTTACATGATTAGATCAGTAACTCCATTTTGAAAATAACCCATTTTCTCACCCCATTTTGAAACTAAAGTCTTGATTTAGACGTCCTTCAGTGAATTGCCCAAGTTTAATATGGACAAGAAAGACAAAGAAAGCTCCCAAGAAAAACTCAAGAAAAATGCCCAAATTCTAAGACCATCGTCACAAGTTTTTTGGGCACATTTTCAGAATAACCTTGCTTCACATACGTGCAAATCCTTATTTATTTGCTATTTTTAATTCTTTTTTTATTCATATTTACTGGACTTTTAGAAGTTTTTTTAATTCCTTTTTGTTTAACATGTGTCTCAGCTCAACATACAATCGTGGCAAAGAACTATTCAAGAAAACCCCATGAAACCCCCAAAACCATAACCAAAGTATCGAAGTCCCAAAAAATATCTTCGAATTCTTTTTTTTTCCGTAACAACTTTTGTCGTTTCCTTCCTTTGATAATACCCAAAAACGCATCGATAAGAGATATTTCCCATTCCAATTTCCAATGGCGGAGAAATCTCGATTGAGCCATTCGGAAATCAACTACTCAAAAGAGGCACAAGAAGCACTGATAGGAATTGTGGCCTTAGTAACAAAGCAAAAGAAGATGTAGTTTATAGATACTTATGCAAAGGCCAACTCGTCAAATGGGGTAATCAAGATTTTAATCATTCCATTTTGCACGCAAAAATTGCACATGTTACTAACTCCAGCGCCACATCTTACTTAGTTGTATTACTAAGTCCACAGTTTCCCATTAAAACATGTTACTACCCAAAAAAGGCGTGTGAGGCCTTTGTACACAAAAAATGCACATGTTAGTCATTCCCCTATGCGCAAGTTTCAAAGATATTTTTAAATTCAATTGATTTTAACAATTAGACCAAGTTTGTGAAACCATGAAACGTACCAAGGTCTATGTATGGTATTTTGCTTCAGAAAAAAGGAGCGAATAAACAACACTTTTACTCGCTTTGGGATTTTGTGTTTGATTTGGCCAAAGCAAAGCAAGTTGTCTTCTCACTTTGGTTGGTCATTTTGACTCGTTTTAACTACATTACTTCCCCCTACGAGCAACCTTTTTTAAATCCACCACAAGTCCCACCAAAACTCGTGTTTCTCCCAATCAAATAGGTACACAAATTTATCCAAGTGAGTGAACTCCAGCTAAAACTCCATCAAACCATAGTTTTTTTTTTCTTCCTATTGTTCACAGATGACAGAGATTGGATATGTTCCCACAACTTCACCAAAATAAAATAGGTCTCTATTAATAGTTATAGCATTTATAGCATGCACATGCAAGGTGGGAGACTCGTTTCCTGACACCCATCCAAAGTCAACTTGGGTTTTCATTACATTACCATGACCCGCGCCACAACTCTATTTGAAGGCCCAAATAAGCAACCACTTAAAAGGAAAGTGGGGACCCACATAACCAAATTATCATCCCCAAATCTCCGTACTTTTTTCTTTTCAAGACTGGCAAGGCATGATTTTATTTGGTACACAAAGTGAAGAGGACCTCATTAAATAACAAAAGGAAACATCACACCATCTATGGCCAAGGTTCTGGCCTTTTCATATAGGAAATCAAGGAATTGTTCCAATCACAGTTTCCACACTCATCCTTAGAACCCTAACAAAGAACATTGGTTGTGACCAGCAACTCGTGATGCTGGTATGGTATACAAATATCATGAGGAGCCCCACTCCTACCTAGTAGAAGAGTCCACGACACTAGTGGCAATTCCTAAAATGCCTGACTACAGTAGGATGTTTAGTATTAGCTCTTCCCATGCAGTAGGATGTTTAGTATTAGCTCTTCCCATGCAGTGTTTGCTTTGTTTTTTAAGAGAGACACACACCATCTTCTACAAGTCACCATCTGCCACAAATCCCTTCTACTACATGATATCTTTGTCACATGCCCATTTCCTACTAAAACCTTCACAACTCCCAAACTCGATCACCTTTCAAGTAATATTTGCAGTTACCATTTTGCCATCTTTTTACTACTATTGTCTTAACCCATCTCTTAAAATCCTTCAAGATTTCTTGTTCTACTTCAATCCCTAGGGTCACCCTTTACCTAACTTCAGGGTTCTTATCCTTCAGACCAGTTGACACGTCGTACCCAGTCCTTCAACTCAGAATATGATACTCGCTAGGGTTGGGCATTTAGACCAAAAAACGGGACCAAACTGTGAAATGACCCAGAACGGCCCGGTCAAATTTGGTTTTTTATTAATATTTTCATTTCTCAGTCTTGTCCTCGGTTTCAATTTTTGAAATCAGCCGGTTGCCCGGCCCGAATATTTTTAAAAACTAACTCAACATTATCTTCTCCACCAATACATCAGTACCCACACACTTTCCCCTCCACTTCTTCTCCACAATACTTTCTCTTCGTCTCAAACAACAAACTCAAGAAAACCCCATCTCTTCTTTTTCCCATCTCAGCTTTTTCACCCATCATACAAGCCTGGACAAAAGTCACCACTACAACGGATTGCAACAACTACACATATATCTCGTCCTCCTCCTTCCCTTCAAAGCTCTCACTACTCCCAATTCATCTACCAGGGGTACCGACTTTGTTAACATGGTTTTTCTCAGATAATATTTTACTACTTCTAAACTCAATAGCCTCTCCATTCTCTTTCCATATTTCTCTGCTTGAATTGTTCACGCCTCAGTCTATTTGTCTGTTCCTGGTCTATTTTTTCTTCTGACTCTGGAAACTTCAATATCTTAATGTCCTCCTGGGGATTCTTAATATTCAACTTTTGCATTCACCGCCAATCTTCTTTCTCTCCCACCCCTCCTACCTTTCCTCTTCTATTACTCCACCCCCTCTCCACTTGAAATCGAGACCCCATCCTCTTCTTCCTCCTCCATTTCTCCGCCCTCTCTCCACCTAAAATCGAGACCCCATCCTCTTATTCCTCTTCCACCTTCCACTTCAAGAACGGAGTCGTTGGACCTCTTCATCCTTTGCCATCCCTCTTCATTCGAATCCCAGTTCTAGGGAAGCTAGGTTTCTTCAATTTGCGCCAATGCAAGCTTTGATAGTCAGGTAGAGGTGAATATGGGGTTGAAATTAAGGTCTGTGTAGGGAATAAAGTTAGGGTTTGATCGGTTAAGGTACAATCTTTCGAGATCTTCATTGTTCAAGACTGTATTTGTTTGGGTTCCATTACAGAGAGAAAGAGTGAGTGAGGAGAGTTCGAAGGTGGTTTGAAATTGATTGGTGAAGATTGAGAGATCGAAGTAGAAATTTGGGGGTTCGGTAAAAAGAAATTGAGATAGGGGGTTTGATGTTGATGATGAAGACGATGAGGCGTGGAATTGGAGTTTTAGACCGAGACCAACCCGGCCCAAACTGTCGGTTAACCAGCCTTACCCGGTCCGGGCTCGGGCCCAATATTTCCAGTATTTGAATGGCCGGTCCGGTCCTCGTTTTGACTTTTCAGGTCGGTTACCTAGACCGGCTCAGCCGTAGTACCTGCTACCTTCATTCTACCTCCATCATTCCCAGATACGAGCTCCGCCCTAAATGTCGTTGCAAAATAATTGTAAATTATGATTATATCCCTTACCCCAGCTTCGGATTTATGAATAATCCATATTAATGATTTGAACCAACCTGTCCCAAAGCAACATATAAGGTATTAGCTGTTGAATATCATGCAACTTTAGATAGTCTAGGGGGTTTCATAAAGGTAAGAAAGACATGACAATAGATAGGAATGTATTAGCTGCACTTGTGGAACTTCGAACAACATTAAGAAATGCCATCAGTTTAACTTTAACCAACCTGACCAAAAGCAACATATAAAGTTTACGTTTTAATGCAACTCTGGACATAACAGAAACATGGAATTTGTTTGCAATGCTATAGTTTATGACTCTTACCATCTGTAGCATTACACGTTTTATTCTGGAAATATCTTGTAAAGGAAAGAGCTCATACGAAAATTGCTTGTATTGCCCTCTTTTTTGGGTTGAAAAACACAAGTTGCTTACCATGGGCTGAAGCATTCTCGGTGTCCTTCTCCAATTTTCCTATATGATGCACAACATCCTTGAATTTGTTCAAAGCAGTGTCCTCTTTGAAATGTTCATCGTGTACCAATTCAAATGCAGTGACTATTTTTTCTGGCATACCTCCGACTGCCAATTTCTGAATTCAAAATGATTTCTGTAAGACACCTCTGCATCTCAATTTGCAATAAAACATAAATAACACTACAAATTCTACCCATAAATAACAATTTATATATGCACGACTGTATTCTCTTACTAATCTTATTGAATGAGCATCCTTTTTCACTATTTTGATAGGATTTGAATTCCTTCCTTTGGTCTCCAACAAAGGAGGGTCTTTACCCAGCATTTCATCCTTGAGACTCCGACCACGAGAACCAAAAACTTTCCTCTCGTCCCATATATCTACCTGAAAAATGTGGTAACATTTAAAACATAAACAAGTAGAAAAAATAAAGATGTCATTAAAGGATAAGATACTAATTTATATAGGTTACTCCATGGACACAAATAACTGGCACATTACATATTTCTTTCCCACAACACAAAGCATAATATACAAAATGAGATCACTGAAAACAAAGAGAGAGAAACCACAAGCATCCATTTTGCAAAGTTTGGGTGCGCATTAACTCAATAAAAAGTCTAAAAATCACCACGGTTTCTATAGTCCACTTCGCAAGGGCTGCATAGCAGGTTACCTCCTAGAAAAGGCACGCTATTCAATAGGAACTGTATACTCTATTTTTTATTTTTTTCTAAAATAAAATTTACATTAATAATCAACAGAAATTACAATGAAACCGCGCAGAGGTTCCACGAAAGGAACCTCCGCCCAAGCACACAAAACTGTGTCGAAATGCAGAAGAGATCATTGAGTTTTAAATCCAAGAAACTGCACTCATGTTATTGTACCTATATATTCAAGTCCATAATACCCATACAAATATCATGCGATAGCTAACTATGAAAACGTTTTCAATATGTCACTTCCAACACGGAAAATGTGAAGTCTGATATGTACTGTGGAATACTACTTGCTACAGTGTATCTATTTGTGCCACTTATGTTATAGGCACTCATGCTAATGGCTCATTTTCTACTTATTTCCTATATTTTTTAAGAATACACAAATTTATATTTGCAGGTCGGAGTTCTACAAATTCGCTACAAATTGAAAAGTCTCCAACTCCAAAAGTGCATGCACCATGCTTGGTTGTCTGGTGTGTGGATTTTTTTATTTTTTTCAAGTTGGGAAAGTCCAGGTGTGGCTCTTTTTTTTTCTTTTTTAAAGTCTACACCATCATACACACACACAGACAAGAAAAATGACAATAAAAAAAAGGTTCACCAACTGGTGGTTTAAATGGAAAAGGGGATTACATCAATACCAACAGATTCATCACACGAAGTGAGTTGGCGCAGCTATGAATGGGGTTCCAGTTTGCAAGTTTAACTAGTTGGTAAGAGGAAGTGGCATTGCTTTTCTTTCTTTTTTCAATTCTAGGAGGAACAGACACCACAGTTCTTTTAGTGTTGAGCCCCTTCAATACACTTTTTCAAGTTGGTTTGTTCTGTATTTGCCAGTGGATTCCAGATTTAAAAATCGGATGTGGAGGTGCGAAACTACAACTCACATTGGCAATGATCCAACATTATAAGGTAGTTTTTTCTTTGTTATTTATGAAACAAGGGTGCTTCATTTACCAAAACGGTACAAAAAAGAAAAAACCCATGTCCATTCCTTTTAGACAAACAATACAATAATAGATAGCTCATGCTAGATCATAATTTTTTTAAAGAATAACTTAATTTTTATTCACCCAATAGAAACAAAAAATACAATGGGCATATCCCCCTACGGCAAGGATACAACAACCACAAATTATTGTACCCCTAACAATTCTCTCAACTTACAACTAAATCTTGGAGTCACACCCCCTTGAATCTAACATGGGACATGAATTACTTAAATAAAATAAAACAAAATAAATTTATTAAAATAAAAATAAAAATAAATAAATAAATAAATAAAACCTCATAACATCCGTAACCATACTATCCCTAGACAAGGAGCTAAGTCAAACGCCCTCTTGTTCCTTTCTTGCAAATTGACCAAGCTATGAGAGGCCAAACAACACCACTTTTACCTTTAAATTTTAAAGTGAGCTTGACACTTCCACTTACAAAACACAACAATGGACCACAGCTTCACCAAATCTACTCCACAAACCCAAATGAAAGAACCCATATATACCTCTTGCAATGTCACAAAGGTGAAGAAATTGATCCCTAGTCTCCATCCCAACACTACATACATGGGAAAAAACAAAGAACAACTTTTTTGGCAAACTACAATTTCTCACCCAAGAGGTATGGGAAAGTTTCCTCTCCCCCGGTTGAGCCTCTCATCTACCATGTAAAATGAAAAAAAATAGAAAAGGACCCACTCTGAAACTAAACCGACTTCCACTCATCCTTGTCCATTAGACGAAGCCACTAATCCAAGGGTTCCATTAACAATCCAGCCTCTTCCTCCTCCCATTCATAAGGAGCTCTCATAAGGTAGAGACATAGAACCCCTTGTATAAGACTCTTGCACATTTCCACCCTCGAGCAAGGAAATCCAAAATATTTTAACAAATGCCTCCTTAAGGGTCATCGAACCCCACACGTTATCATGCCAAAAACAAATTGTATCCCTCTTTTCAGCATGCAATCCACCTTTGAAGAAAAGAAGAGTGCATATTACATAACAAAAAAAATTGAAAATAAAAACAGGCACCTACTTAAGAATAAACAAAAGTGAAAAAACCTACTTGTGTAAAGGAAAAATGCTAATTACCAGCCTTGCTGCAGCTTTTCTTCCATTGTCATCACCATTCTGAAATACCTCCCTAAGGGCTGCCGGCAAGAATTTCCAGAACTCATTGACAAAGTCACTTCCTTTGCGCCTACTATTTTGTAAAATGTCATTTGCCAAATATAAGAAAGCAACGCGTTGCTCTCTTTGAGAACTTTTGAACACCTTATCCCATGTTTCAACAACCTGTTTAGCTTTCTGCCGGTGAGAAATGCACCACTGTGATAATGCTGGTTTCGTGTTAAGAGAAATACAATGATAAAGTAGCCAACAAATATTTCAGGTTAACATAAATTACAATTTCTGACAAGGCTAGATGGAATGAATCAAGAACTGGTCTTTGCCAAACCAAAAATAGGAGCTCATTCCGACAATTTTTGCCATTCTCTAAAGAGATCGCCAACTTAAAAAAATTTGACATATTGATTGCTTTGACAGACTTTACAATAAATTGAAATTTCAGGGAAAACTGATTTTTATAACAAGGTGATCATCTCATCATCCATCAGAAATCAACCCATAGCTCCAACTCAATAATCCAACTTGCACGTTCACCAAAATAAAACTTCAGAATGCACTTATTTTTTACTGGGGAGGAGACTCTTTTGAAAATGGTCACCCACACCAAAAATGTTTTGGGCTGGGATGGAGACTCTCCTCAAAGATGGTTATCCACATGAAAAATGCACAGATAAGATAATCCTTACTGGATATCAACAATTGAAATATATCCATTTGAGAGGGAATAGCAAAGTCTAAGATGAGTCATTGAACTGAGTTCCATATCAGTTTGGATATTCTACATAATGACGGCATCTTCGTTAGTAACAATGAGCTGTGGAAATATCTTCTCATGAATGTAAATCTAAGTCAAAACATGAACGGAAGTCCACAATTTATCACGGTCAACAGATAGTAACAAGCCAAAATTAGCCTAACTAGGTGATAACATAGTTATCAAGACGGTTATTGTATCGTGTACCGGAAACCTAAATTTAAAATACTTGTATCGTAACTTATCATGTATGGTAAGATATGGTCCAAAAAGAAATATACAAGTACAATAAGTATATATTATATATTCAAGAATATAAAAGACATCATGTAAAACTTATTCAAGCAAGAAGGTTCCCGTAACACTTTCATTAATGAACCCTAACTTTGGTCCCTGCATGTTCATCTCGAACCAAAGTAACATCATTGAATTGTTAAAATTACACTTCAGCTTACTAAAAAGTCAGATAGAACCAGGGCCATCAAGGGGGTACTGGTGTACAATTAATAGAAATGTTTTAGTTTGCCACGCTGCCTAGCTGAAAGTTGTTACACATTTAATTGTCACAAGGTATATAACGACACGGATATGGGTATCTGTATCTAACACAAATACGAGGTGTCGAACACATCGGCCAAAAAAAAACAATACGGGATACGTTGAGGACACGCTTCTACATTTTTGTATTATTTACATTTTCAACAATAAGTTTTGCATTTATTAGTCATATTCATTCATTTATACGTCAATGTTGCTACTCATGTATTACTAATTTACCATAATATACTTGTAACATTAGTAAAGTACTGAAACTTTTGAAAAATATGTGAAAAAGTTGTTGATCTAAGCATTTAGTGTCCGATGTGAATATCCGTGTGTCGACACGAGTATCCAACATGATATGTGTCAACACGCTTTTTCTGTAGAAATAACGGCGTTACATAGGTCAAAAGACAACAATGCCCTCACTTTTAGATTCAGTTATGGCAATTGAAGTCAACAAGTAGGACCCATGTCAATAAGAGAATGGCCATAAAGTCCAATTTAAAGATATAAAGTGATAGGTGCAATGGAAGCTTACAAACCAAACATAACCAAAACTTGTATTTGTCAAAGTTTCACAAATTCAATTAATTCTTCAAATTCAACCTAAAATTGTCTATTACATTGGTCAATAACTTTAATTTAGAATTGACCTAAGCTTGTTAAGCAAGCAATTAATTTCCTAAACAAAATAGAAACTCTTGAACTCCTACTTGAATTGAAACCATAATTCTAATTGGACTCGCACTCCTAGTTGAGCCTTAACATGGACTAACCCAATTAAATAATAAATAAATAAATCAATATTACATCATTCTCCCCCATTTCGAAAAACTTATCCTCGAGCAGAATGATATCTTCGAAAAATGCACGAGGAAGAGTCGACCTCTAACTTTCCCTCGGTAATCACTCGTCCATGAATAATTAAATCAAAATTTTGCTCCAACAACAACATCCCACATGAATCGTCTTCTCACAAGATACCCACTGTAAAATTTGAACATTTTGGCGTGCAAACCTCTTCGAATTGAGCCTCAAACTACACCAAATAGAATCGTAAAATCCTACTCTGTGATGGTACACGAGGTGTCCAATGGTGGCAAATAACATTATTATTATAACCACTATAACCAGTAACAGGCGGTGGTACAAACAGGATTGGGTGGTGGCGAATAGAACGGTCCTCATTAAAAGAGGAATTAAAATTATATGGTGGTGCAAACAGATGCACCCGAGGGGGAGGGAAAGGTAAATAACTCCATATCCCTCAATTGCATGTTCCATGAATAGAACTTGAATATTCTGAAAGTGAAGCCAAGTGATGCACAACAGTTGATCAAAACCGACCATGATCTTGCGCCTGAACCAAGGGAAGGAGACTGCGTTGAGCACATCGAGGATCAGGTCGTAGACGAAGGCAACACATGTCGCAGCGATGAAGCTGATAACGATGTTTTTGTTGCGGTGTGGACTGTTGATGTTGTTGAACCTATTGGGGATGACAGAAAGACGTGTATTGGCTCGATTCCGATATGATTTTCACATTTCCCTTTCAAATTTTTCTTTCATATTTTCTCTTCTTCTTTGGGGGGCCTAGGGTTCTCCAAAATTTTATGATTTTGAACAAAAACTATAGAATTTCGAGTTGCCGACTTGAAGACCTGGGGAAATTAGGGTTGTTCTCCACAACCACCCCTTTCTTGCAAACTTCTTCAATCAGCGGATTTTTCTTTAACGTGAAAATCAATAAAAATTTAGTAATGTGTATCGGCCCCACAATGCAACAACTTGCGGATAATTGTATACCCTTCGTACACATCAAATACAAATGGTTCCTCCCAATCAACAATGACTTTTCGTGGCATCTTTCTCCAAGATTTGACCACACTGATACCAAATTGATGGGTACAGCAGAAGCTTACAAACCAAACATAACTGAAACTTGTATTTGTCAAAATTTCACAAATTTAATTTACTCTCCAAATTCAACCTAAAATTGTTTATTACATTGGCCAATGACCTTAATTTATAATTAGCCTAAACTTGCTAAGCAAGGAACTAGTTTTCTAAACAAAATATAATCTCTACCTCCTACTTGAATTGAATCCCCAATTATAATTGGACTCATACTCCTAGTTGGGCCTTAACAGGGACCGACCAAATTAAATAATAAATAAAATAACCCATATTACATCATAGAGCAAAATCCTCTAAGGGGCATTTTTGCACATTTCACATTAAACTTATAACTTGCCACGTGGGCACAACTCCATGCTCTTTAAGCCTCTAATATCTTCCCAACTTTTTTAGTGATTCAAAGATTGAATCTTTTGTTTGGGACCAAAAAAAAAATCAAATGATACTAAGATCATGAACAACTCATTATTTTTATTAATTAATTTTTAGCCCTATTGCTCTACAAATTACAATTACATGTGCTAATAACATTTTTTTGACATAGAAAATTGTTATTTTCACTTTAGAAACCACAATTATAATTGTGTTGTTGAACAAGAATGTGTGCACACGTAGCTTGCAATAAGGTGCTAGCTAGTTTCACGTTATTTTTTTTAAGTTACTTGTAATGATTAAACAATAATATAATATATACAAATTGAGATGTTGAGTGCAAAGTGAGTGCCAAAACGAAAGATGTTTCAAGTAACATGCCTCACACAAACGCTTATAAACACACATGTAGTTACATGCACAGACTATACTGAAGTTTAACACAAAGTCCAAAGGTAATATTTTACGTCCAATAGCATATTTGTGAATACCATAGTGATATTTAGGCATGAAGACCGGTCACATTAGCTATTTCCATGAAATTTTAAGTGTTACAGTTATAGTATCTTTATTACAGCCAAAGTATCAATACAATTATCAGATACTCCAAATTAAAGGATACTTTCAATGCTTTGTTGAGAATTGTTGAGCTTAGAAAGCTTCTCCACTAATATCTGTCCACTAAAAGCATTGCTCATTTTCTGTAACTAAAGTGTACTCATGCAAAGATCCCTGCAACACATAACAGGGACAAGAAAGGTTAGACAGTTTTTATAATCAATAAAAGAAGTATTCACAAATACTAATGATAAGGGAGTCTTTAAAATTGCCAACAAAAGATAATGATATAGCATATACTCCCAGAAAACCAGATAGGGCTATAAATGGATTGGCTTTGAGCCCTAACTCCTAAGTCGCTTGATTTTAATGGACGGATAGGATTTCGGATCTGAATACTACATAAACTTTACAATTTCAGGATCTGAATCAGATCAATTTACAGCATAGAACTGGAGAATGGAGAAAAATCCATTAAATAGAGGAAGGAGAAAAGTAAAAGGTCTGGTACTGTGAATGAGATAGAAGCAGCCTCATGAGTCATGACATATACTGTGACTGGCACCAAAAAAATACGGCCTAGGAAATAGATGCTAATATTTTTATTTTTTTAAGGAGAAGTCTACAGACTTCATATAAGTTTCATTATAAGTTCCATATAATTTTCATTATAAGTTTCATATAATTTTAAGTTTCATATAAGCCTACAGACTTCATATAAGTTTCATTATGTTTCCCTAGAATATTTTCAAGATTGACAGGTCCGTTCAGATTTCTAATTTTCATCACACACCCTTCAAAAGAATACCTCCCACAAGTATCTCTGACAAGCAACTCTACCTGTTTAAACCACTTGAAGCAACACTACAGATCTTTATTTTTAGTTTTTTTCTTTTCATATTTCTTAAAACTGGTGAATGTTTAATTCAGATTCCACGACCACTCAATAAACTCTAAGTCTCTAAAATCAATCCTTTCATGTCTTCAGTAATATATAAATAACAATCTGTTACAGAAGAGTGCATGTTTCTTAAGTGCACGTTTGCAAGGCTGAAGTATAGACCATGCAGTACCGTACCTAGAAAGCAAATCTTCGAGTATGTGTTACAATCCTTGTTATGGACTTTCCCCTCCTGGACAGCTCGGGCTTTTGGGAGAGTTGGTTGGTTCATAACAATTGGTATCAGAGTCAAACCCCACATCCAAGGTTCGAATCCCGGCAGGGGCGACCTATAGGCTGAATTAAAATAATTTAGCATTATGTATGGGTATAGTGCTAAATTGTTGAATATTGGTAGCTGAGAGAAGGTTCACTGGGCCAGTGTCGATAGAGTGGGCCGACGAGGACGTCGGCTTTGGAAACGTGGGGCAATATTACGATCCTTGTTATGGACCTTCCCCTCCTGGACAGCTCGGGCTTTTGGGAGAGTTGGTTGATTCATAACAGTATGATTGATTCTTGGTTCAGAATAGGTGATGTAGAAAGCATATTTTGACGATGAGCAAACGAAAACCATCAGAGCCTTCTGTTAATCCTGACTATAACCCTTTTTTTTTGTCTTCTGATCCAATAATTTTTTTCTCATCTTGCATTATTAATAAGAAAAAAACAAATTAAATAAATAATAGTAATAAATGTAGAAATAATTCGGGCAGGCTAAAGTATGGACTAAGAAGAGAAAGCTAAGGTAAGGGCACAACATCGCATGTCATCAACTTTTCTTGGGGACAAGCCTTAGGAGCAGGAGATGGACAAGTCCAAACCTAATGGGTACAAGATGGCCCCAACCAAGTTTTTGAGTAATAGATCTTTCCTCTATTTCAATCCAGCCTATTTCAGAAGGTCCATTGTGTTGGCTTGGCTTGCAATCAGCCAGTTTTGGCGGGCGATTCAGGTGGAAAGAGTGTCCCTTTAAGGATAACTCTCAAGGAGAAACAAGTCATACTAAAGGTAGCACACAATGATGGTGGTGCAAACACAAATATCAACAATGTTATGGTGTTTGCACCAAGTTGATGTACATAACATTTCCAGTAACAAAGAAGGGTTGGATTCAATTTTTAAAAAGGTTGAAGTGTTGTAAAAGCTTGCCAAAAAATTAGGTTAACCTATTGATTGTGACAAAAACATAAAACATTGATAGAGGCAGAAGGTAAAAGGCAAGAAGCAGAAAGGAGAAGCTTTTATTTTGGCCAAGGAGCTTCTCAAAGAGGGAGGTTTCGAGTGGCCTTTTCTATTTTCCATTCAGACAGTGTCTTCTCGAGTGTAGATTTTTCCCTGTCGATATGTCTGATTGATTCCAAAATTCTATCACTTCTTTTTGCAAAACCTAATATAACCTATAGAAAGTAAACTTGTTGTACTGGCTCTATATCAACCATACACTGTCCCCAAACTTATTTTATCTCCTCTCCCAAATTTGAGAATGATACCTTGCAAGTTGTTTTTTAACATTGGATACGCTCCTCCAAATACACACTCCATAAGAAACGTTTTAAATTCAATCTAGAGTATCAAATTTTGTACCGAGACTGCAACGAATCTTCCACCAGCCTTCTTTATCTGTTTTGAATCTCCAAAGCCATTTATAATAAGAACTTGATTCATGAATTGAAATTGTCCAATGCCTCATGCACTAGCCTCTACGTTTCTTGCAACCAAGCATGAGAGAAGGAAAAGTAAACATGTAATCATTATAGTTAAGGCGTTGAGGCGGAGGCGAGGAGGACGGGCCAGAAAACGCCCGAGGCGTGAGGCATGAGGCGGTAGGCCAAGCCTACACTTCACTGAGGTTGTCTTAACTTTATTTTTTAGATTTTCTTTTATAATAAATTGAAAAATATCAGCATAGTAATATTCCTCGTCATTTTGATAAGTATTAAAAGCAAATATGTACAAAAAGTAACACAACTACCTAGAATCTTGAAAGAATAGAAACTTGAGAATATTGAGCAAGAAACTGTTGGAATGGTCGGTAAAAATTCACAAGTATTGATCACTATTGGTATTCTAAAAGCACAAATATCATTGAATTATGTTATAAAAAATCAAGATTGATGTTTATCATAGACTGATCACAACATTATATGTTTTCTCCAACAAATATTAAATAAATGTGCGACATATTTATCAAAACTTAAAATTGTTTTATCTTTTTTGTTTGTTTGTTATTTGGGAATACTTTATTTGAAAGCAAGGAGGAGATGAAAACTCTGAGTCTCAGACGACGGCAATAAGTATTTCACCAAAAAATATAAAACTCTATTATAGAGTGGGTTGCAACCTCATTTGAATTGTAAACTCATTTGAGAAATATATGATTCTTCCTTATCCTTCCTATTCTCCTATCCCCTATACATCTTACTGAGCCTTCCAATTGTAGCCCCTTATGGAAAGAAATGATCCCCTTGACCAATCATCTTGAGTTTTGAACAAGGATGCACCGACTCGCCGGAAAACCTTCGTATCGCGTGTCAAATACGTGTCGGACACGGACAAGCGTTCGACACGCGCTCGACACGTATTGGACACGTGGTCAACGGTCAAAATACGTTGACAGATCTGGACACGGTCTGGACACGTTGACAGATCGATGGACATCGATCGATCTATCGAGGGGGAGAGATCTGTCGAGAGTGAGAGATCTGTCGAGAGGGAGAGGGAGAGATCTGTCGAGAGGGAGACTGTCGAGAGGGAGAGTGAGAGATCTGTCGAGAGGAGGGACCGATCGATCTGTCGAGAGGAGAGACCGATCGATCTGTCGAGAGGAGAGACCGATCGATCGATCTGTCGAGAGGGAGAGAGAGATTTCGAGTTTTCGACAGATAGGGGAAAAGATCTTACCTCTTTCGTTGATACAGTTGAGTGTCCATTCTGAATCTAGGGAGAAACAGATTGTTTCCTTTCAGTGTGAGCCAAGGGGAGAACTATTCTTGGAACTTATGTCCCATGCACCTTCAAGCTTACCCAAGTCAAACCCCTCCAAAGCCATGGGAACAACATCAATCCCTCTTAATTATATGATGGATCCAAACTCGAAACTATTCTTGGACTAGACACCTTTGGCCAAGCCTCAAACTAACTCTTGGGCCTTTTGCTTCCATGTTTTTAACAAAATTTAGTTTTGCCCCTTGGGCCTTTTGCTCATTGTTTTGCTCCTTTTATTTGCATGTAAGCATTCGAAGTCATGTATATGTTAAAAAAAATATATTAAAAAATTAAGTTTGACCGTGTCGCCGAGTCCTATTTTTTTAAAAATTGCCGAGTCGCCGTGTCGTATCCGTGTCCGAGTCCGAGTCCGTGCATCCTTGGTTTTGAAGAATCTTGAGGATGTTTTATCTATAAGCATAAAAAAGGAGAATGTGGATACGAAATTCCAAATCCGTCATGACGATCCATAATTAGAGATGGGCATACGGGTCGAAGAACCGCGGATCCAAACCGGATCGGACCGTTTTGCTTCAAATGATCCAGTTTTTAATGTGTAAATTATGAAACGGTTTGGATCCGTTGTAAAACGGTTTGTCTTATTCCAAATATTTATATTCAAACGGTTCGGTTCCAACCTATTTATATAATACCTATACAGGATACAGCAATCGTCAGATCATTTATAAGTCACATCTCGATACAAACCATGTTTTAATCAACGATACACTGTAACTTGAACAACTAGGGTTTCTCTCATCTCTGTGACTCTTTGGTAAGCAGCACGTCTCTGTGACTCTTTGTGAAGCAGCAGCAGCTAAGATGGTGAGAGGCAGGCAACGAGAGCGAGACAGGTAAACACAACCCCTAACCCCCAAACCCCTCTTCACCTTCATACCCTCTATGTTCTCTTATTCAACATTCGATTTCAAGATTTTGCCTAAGAAGATTTAAGTTGAGATCTTGTGAGTGCGTCGAGACAAGGTAAGAAGAAGAAACCACGAAAAATCGACCGCTTGTAGACGTCCCTCCGAAGCCATTTAATCTATTATCTTCCAAAGCTGGCGATTGTAAACCTGTGCAATTCGAACTGCTTATAATGTTCAGACTCTATGTCAGACACTCATCAACGGCCCATTAATCCTTACCTCCCCTCTCTATTTTTTCTTCCTTTCAAATCTCACCACTCAGAACATAACATCACCATTCTTCCTCCTATCTTCATCAAAAACAGTTTTGCAAGATCTACAAGAAGCAATCAGTGGGAATCTACTCTCAAGGTTAGTATTTCATTTTATTTTATTGTCAAAGTTATGGTTTCAATTGCTTAATTATGCTTTTAAGCTTAATGGGTATTGGTTTTTGAAGTACTTTTTCAATTCCAATTGCTCAGATATTTGTTGTCTTTACTCTTTACTGAATTCTCATCTCGATATATGGGTTGCCCTGTTTTTGTTTTATGTGATTGGGTTTTGTTTGAGTTATATATTTGAACTAATGGGAATTTTCATTGGGTGACAAAAAAAATTCCCTTTGTTCTATTGATTTATAGAGCCAAGTCAGTTTAATGTCTGGAGATATCATTTCTATAACATCTAATTCATTTCAACTGAATGAATTGGAAAATTATGTTCATTGATACATCTACAAAGCCAAGGTGAATAAGAACGGATCTCACTATAGGTGCATTTGGGGGAAGGTTACTAGGCCTCATGGAAACACCGGTATTGTGTTGGATCTTTGTAACATCTTGTGTTGTTCTTCTGCCATCTTTGATTTTGAAGATACGATGCCTTGTTAATCGCTAAAATTTTGTGACTTCAATATCGATCAGATTTTTGTAAGATAATAAATTAATGGTTTTGGAACCATAGGAACCGGACCGTTCTAAACAGTTCGAGTTAGGTTCGATCTCAATCTTCAAAATGAGTGAATTCGGACCGGACCGAATCCGTTAAATTTAAACGGTTCGAGTTAAGTTCTTTTAAATTTGGAACCGATCCGGACCGTGCCCACCCCTATCCATAATCCATCTTGAAAACTTTAAGGCAAAAGATTTCAACTTGCGTAGTCGTGTTTTCTTTAACATCATTGGGAATCTTTCTTTTTTAGGGTTTGGGGGTGTCCAGCAAATCAGTAAAGATTTTGATATCAGAAACATGAAAGAGATAAAATTACAGCCTATTTGGTGATATTATGAGAAGCCCGGTTGAGCATAAATGAGTCGAATGGAACATTGGTTATTGGACACAGGCTACTACCGATAATCAAGTAACTTCCTTCTAGAGGTGAAATTAATGAATGTCATTTGTCTCCAATCAAACAAATAAGACCACTATGAACTCATTATTTTCCTCTTACATAGACTCCAATCCAGTGTAGTTAAGGCGTCGAGGCGGTGGGGAGGCGGACGAGCCTGAAAACGCCTCAGAGGCGAGGCGGTAGGCAAGGCGGACGCCTCACTTCACTGAGGCGGTCTTTATCATTTTTTAAAGATTTTTTTATTATAATAAATTGAAACATATTTAGATAAAAATATTCATCATCATTTTGATAACTTGCATAAGCCAATATGTACAAAAAGTCATATAACTATTTAAAATTGGTTTCTACAGGTACGTCCTAGAGTTTATTCACGAGCTGGAGCTGGAATCCAATGAACTCCTGAAAACAGATGGTGACAATCATAAAGTAAAGAAAGTAGATGAAGGGAAAATCCAAAAAATGAAAGCAAGAAAAGAAAGCAGTTGAAAAAATGGCAGCAAATGTGCAGGCAACAGGAGAAGAAGGCAGCATGATCTTATTGAATAAAGTCTATTAATTTTTCTTACTAAATGAAGTCTGTCTATTCTTACTAAATGAAGTACGTTATACATGTTATACAATGGTCACGAGCCGCAAGGGTTCTGTGTGTTATACATGTTGAATTAGATATGTGAAGTTCTTTATAATGACAAGAATATTGAATTATTATAGCCAGCCAAGCCTATCCAAGCACAAAACCATTGTTACATGATGAACATAGACAAGCCCTACAACATTGTTACAAAACCATTGTTACATGATGAACATAGACAAGCCTATCCAAGCACAAAACCATTGTTACATGATGTAATTGTTGTTCACCCGAATCACCCCTCTTTTTATACCATAGATAAAACAGCAAAATAGAAAGGAAAAAAAAAAAAAAGATCTGTGAAAAAAAAAAAACAGATTAGAAGAAAAAAAAAGCAGTAGCAAAACAGATCATAGAAAAAAAAAAAAAAAAAAAAAAAAGCAGCAGTCGGCCTATGAACAGATCTGTGAAAAAAAAAAACGCAACATATATGAAGAGGGAAGAAGATTAGCTTTCATTCAAGAGGGATTGAGGGAAGACGGAGTAGCAAAACAGATCATAGAAAAAAAAAAAAAAAAAAAAAAAAAAGCACCAGTCGGCCTCTGCGAACAGTTCTGTTGAAAAAAAAAAAAAAAAAAAGAAACGCAACATATTTGAAGAGGGAAGAAGATTAGAAGAAGAGGAAGAAGATTAGAAGAAGAAGAAAGGAAGAAAACATACCTGTTTGCATTTGCTGATAGCTGATTTGAAGGAGAAGAAGAAGAAGAAGAGGCGTTGAGAAGAAGAAGGAGAAGAACAGCCATCAGATTCTCCTTCTCCCTCCTTCTCGACCCTAATTAACCCTACATACCCCAAACTTTGGGCTTTTGGGCTTATTGGGTTTTGGGCTTTTTGGGTTTTAATTCAGTTTTGAGTTTTAATTATTTAAAAGGCCTGAAGCGGTTGAGGCGGGTAAGGCGTGAGGCGGAAAGAGGCGGGTCGAGGCGGACGCCTCATTTTACCGCTCCGCCTCGCCCCAGTTTGAGGCGCCCCTTTGCCAAACCGCCTCGAGGCGCGCCTAGGCGACCGCCTTAACAACACTGCTCCAATCACTTTTCAACCTTATAGTCCATAAAACTGCAAATAAAATATAATGTCGATGTTTCTTCACTTTCAATAACATAAAGGCCAAGTTTTATTCAGGGACAATTCTCGGTTTATGGAGAATGATCTAGTTCAAACAGAAATTGGCTAATAATTAAGTCCACGCATGCAATTTGTAGGGCAATTGGCTACACAAAGAGAAGGAAGTGCACATGAAGTAATATGAATACCATCTTGAGGTTCCAATGGGATGGACAACAATTGAGTCTAACAACATTAAAGAAAGCAAAAAATGCTGGCAGCTACAAGATCCAAACATTTGTGTAGTTGTTTAAAAATACAAGTGGTTGATTCCTCCTACTGAATATATTCCTAGGAGTATTCTCCTTGTAAAGGGAGCACAAAGTCATGTATGAGAACATCACTTTGTGACAGAGTATCATATCAGGGTACTCCTGGAGCAAGTGAGCAAAAACTAAATAAAAGGGTACTCCTGGAGCAAGTGAGCAAACTAAATAAAAGTAACTCCCAAAACTTGATCATGTCCCATTTCTTCAATTCCAGTTGAGGTTTGCTTTTCAAGACCTCCAAACATTCATATGCTTCTTAGTTCAGTCTAAGTTTGTTTATGTTCTCAGTCACCATTTCCCTATCCTTACTTGCATCCTCAACCCTCTTTGGCTCCACGTAATTCAGTTACAGCATGATGGCTTGCATGTCGTGTCATGTGCTTATATAGAGAGAGGATCGTGATCCCTTTCCTAATATCATCCACAATGGTTCTATACCCACCGGCGGCACGCTTGCCTTTCATAAAAAAAAAAACATAGATATATATATATCATAAAAAAAAACATAGATATATATATATATATATATCATCCACAACAGTTTGCGGTTTGAAACATGTAAAAACCAGTTTGATATTACATTATTGTTTTCAACATGTAAAGTTCTTTATCCTACAATAGCATGCCTAACAGCAGACATTTATCCTCCCAGTGGATTAGCATTCAAGTTTTCTCTCTCGCACTTCCTCCACCCAAAACCCCTGACTTAAGGTTAAATTTACAAATTTAGATAAAAAATATCACCGCAATGAACATTCTATACAAGCGAAAATACTTAAACAGACATTGGAAAGCGATGATGCAATTGAGCTAACAACAACTAAATGGAACATATGTGCACACAGAAAAGTGTAGAGTTGTACATTTTTGCACCTATTCGCCCTGCTTGAATCATGAATGTTGGAAAGTTTTTAGTGTTTCTAAGTTAAATAATCAGCTGGTTCTTTAACCTGTACCCGGTGTTCCCCTTGAAAGAGACAAATAACATTAGATCGTGTAGAAAAAGCTATATGCTTCAACCAACCAAGAAGGTCAGGTTACACTCTGTTGTTTAGCTACTAGCTAATATGGATAGTAGTAGGTTAGATATAGAAATTGAAAGTGATTATTAAGTAGAGAGAAGAAGGAAAGCAGGTAAAACTAACCTGATTTTATATAAGTTGATAATGTGCTTCTTCTTCTGCGTCCAGCTTGGATGCCCTAGAGTAAGCAGCAATCAAGCACGAAGAAGAGTCGCTTCAATGGCGGAAACCCTAGAACTCACTCGGCGGACAAGCAATAAAAGAAACCTAATTTCACGTGTGCGGAACAGAGGGGAAGAGATTGAGAAGATGATCAAGCGTGGTAACAAATTATTATGCTCTCCGCTCTACTACTGGTATACTATTCTTTTTTTTTTTGTGGTGGGTTCTTCTTTTAGATCGAATGCGGAGCCCCTGCCCTGACCACGACGGTATCGAATCTGGGACAAGCCCTTTCATCCAACCTTTTTTTTTTTTTTGAGTGATTCTACATGGCGAGGAAACGAGCGAGGAAAACAGCGAGGGAGGGAGCGGATCGTTCAACCCCTCGGGATGCGTGCAAGAAAAGTCAACGCACGCATCCTGATGGAGATGAACGGTCCCCTCCCTCGCTGTTTTCCTCGCCCACTTCCTCGACATTTAGAATTTTCGTTTTTTTTTTTAAGACGCGAAGTCACACAAAAACACGAGAAGGAGACGAGCCTATAAAATGACCACACTTGTTTTCGTTTCATTTCAAGGACCTGCTGCCGCACTTCATCCGTCTCCATCAACAATTCTAGCCAGCCTTGTTTCTTGACCTCTTTTGGGCATTTTTTTTGTGTTTTTACAATTTTACCCCTTCTATAAGTGATGTTTGTGATTGTGTTTTAAAGATAATGGTAAAAAATGTAAAAAAAAAAAGTCAAGAAAATGCTAAAAGATGTCAGCAAACATGGCTGGCTAGACTTACTCCCATCTCCAGACTATCCGACGAGAGAAGCCTCATATGACCTGTGGATGAACAGTATGGGTATGTTCAAACTCCAAATTTTAACCAGAGAAACCTCAAATAAACAGAGTAAAGGAGTAGGAGTGGGCAAACGGGTCGAGAAATACGGATTCAAACCGAACCGGACCGTTTTACTCCAAACGGTCCAGATTTTAAGTTTGTAATTTTAGATACGGTCTGAATCTGTTATAAAATGGTCAGAGTCCGATTCTAAATATTGGTATTCAAACGATTCGAGTTTGACCCGTTTGTAAAACACAAGGTTCTATTTAAAACCCTAAAAAAAGTAAACCCCCCCCCCCCCCCCCCAATTAATGATATTCTCTCGCAAACTCTTACCTCATGCCCTCTTCTAAAAAAAATCTACTCCTTTTTCTCAACAAATCTCCTTCAACAACAAATCTTTCAACAAAACTAACAAATCTCTCATTCTTCCCCACAAATCCCCTAATTGATAATTCCATTTATTCTCTTCAACAACATAATCTCTCCTCACAAACCAATAGAGAATGATGCGGAAAACGGAGCTATAGATCTCATTCTTGATCTCATCAAGAAAGAATCCCTCAAATCCTCCATCCTGGACAAGGAAATCGAGTTCGCAAAATTTATGGCTATGAAGGAAGCTTAATACGACAATGAGTGCTACAAAAAGCAACTCCTCTCTTACAATGAAAAACAGAATGACCAAACTTATTTATGTAGACGATCACATGAAGAGCAGACGTTCAAAGTTTCAACACACTTTTCCATTAATATTGAGGAAAGGCTCCTAATTACAACGAACTTGAACGATGATACCCAACCCATCATTCGACAAACTGTAGTCCAGGTTAGTTGATTTCTCTGTATAAACTCTCTACTAACAACAGGTATTGCTCATGACCATTTCGATATTGTGTCTACTTTAATGGCCTACAATCCCATTTGATCAAAACCTGAGCTATGGGCTCAAGCCCAATTCAAGATCATATATATGACACAATAAAATTTAGTAACATCAAAGTGAGTTGATATACATATATTTTTTTGAAGAACATCTCAGTGGTAGAAACATTGAATTTACATTGTCAACTTTAGAGTCATCTCCTTATTATATATATATAAGTTGGGTTTTTATGATCTCATAACCTATCAAAGACCATAATTGGTCAACACGCCATAAACTGATAAACATGCCACCACCTGGGTATATATAATTTTATAATCAATAAACAACAAGTAAAATGAGTTAAGAAGTTGTGGAGCTAATTTTTTGCTTTATTTTATTCTAATAACTGGATTTATAATTGCACAATGGGTTCAACATGTTTTGCAAATAAACCTTTCTCACCAATTGGCATGGAAGATTATTGATGATTTATATAAAATAATGGATGGATGTATAAGTAAAACCATACAAATGGCCATCAATCTCAATAAACATATAGATATACTTGGTCATCTTCTTATCAAGCATCTTTCAGTGGTTAAACAATTTGATTTCATACTAATTATGTATCTGATGACATGATGTTATTATTCGTCAATTTACTGGACAAGTTGCAAATCCAGCGACAACTTGGAGGCTTGGAACTCAAGAACATGGTGATGTATCCAGGACAAGGAGTATGCCTAGTGAACGATATTATTAGGAAATACATAAAAAGGAGCAAAGGCCATCATTAAAGTATTAGGTGATAAATATGTATTTAAGATCAATGAACAGGAGGATCCTCATCTTGGACAACAAAAGTAGTCTTCATGGCGAAAAATAAGTAGGCTCTATGCTTGATGGTTGCGGCTTGTTGCTTCAATTGCTTGTTTGTAAGTCTGTTACTTTGTTGTATGGTGAAAAAACAAGTAGGTTTATGCTTGTTGTTGTATGTTTGTCTGGAAACAAGTAGGTGGAACTTTTTTGAAGTAGATCTTAATAAAAAAAATTGTAATTAGATTGTTTGGTGGATTGAAACCATTTGGAATCGTAGGAACTTGAACATTCTAAATGGTTCGAATTAGGTTCGGTTCCAATGTTCAAAATGAGGGAATCCAGACCGGACCGGATCCGTTAAATTTCAACGATTCGAGTTAGGTTTTTCCAAATTTGGAACCGATCCGGACCGTGCCCACCCATAGAACATAGTAGATGAACAATGAATCGACTCTAAATTTTATTTTCCAGTTTGCCATCCCACTTTATTAATATTTATAATAAAATCCCGGATGAACAATGATGGTAGATGAACAGTGACAAGGGTATTTATGTTTTTTAAATGGAAAACATTATTATGCATTTTTTCAATTTTACCCTCATTAATTCATACTATTTACAATCAAAACCAATCCCTCTTAAACATTGACTAATTATATCGAAGCTTTCAACGTAATTTATTGGCAGCGACTACACTACACCACCATTGAGGTTTTTTTTTTTTTTTTTTTTAAAAAACTTTCTCACACCACCTATATAAGCAAAAACCATCAATTTTTCCCCTCGCCATTCAAATCGACAATGGTTCCTCCCTCCCCCATTCAAAATCTTTTTCAAATCTCTCCCCACACTCAAATCTCATGAAAATCTCCTCCCTGTCCCTCGAAAACTCTCAAAGTCAAAACTCTTAAAAACAAACTCAATAAATATGCATAACTTAACATAACAGAGAAACCCAAACTCAAAACAAAAAAAATGCAAAACAGGGTAGCTTGTGACTGATTTAAACTCTCAATTGAGACCGATTATCAACCTCATCAAATACAAAATATTGTAATACTCTTAGTTATCTAATAAAGACAACTTGAATCACTTTAAAATGTTTTGAAATGAACAAGTTATGGTCATTTTACTAAAGTCGAGCAAATATGTCTCGCAATGAAAACAAGATAGTGTTCCTGACTTTTGGCCAACTTATGTGCTCGATCAAGACCGATTATCAAGTTAATCAAAGTACAAATATTGTATTACTCATAGTTATCTAATAAACACAACTTGAATCACTTGAAAATGTTTTGAAATGAGCAAGTTATGGTCATTTTACTAAAGTCGCGCAAATTTGTCTCGCAATAAAAACGAGATAGTGTTTCTGACTTTCGGCCAACTTATATGCTTGATCGAAATCGATTATCAAGTTGATCAAACACAGAAGTTGTAGTACTATGAGTTATCTAATAAGCACAAATTGAATCACTTAAAAATGTTATGAAATTAGCAAGTTATGGTCATTTTACTAAATACGCGCAATCTGTCCGAGAAAGTTTATGTTTGCAGAGTGCACTGCAGGGTATCAATAAAATAAATATATTGAATATATGCGCACGTAAAGCTCGTCCACACCCTAGTTTGGGTAACGTAATTTTTTTTAGTAAGTGTGAGGATCTATCTATTAGGAGTGTAAAAAAATGAGAAAGTTGAATAACCGACCACTCGAACTAGACTTAGTTAATTCGGTTCGGCTTTGGAAGTCAATCGGTTCTGGTTCGATTTGGTTTGGTTATCCATATATGAAACTGACTCATTTGTTTTGGTTTTTTATTTTAGTAGAAATATAACCGTTCCAAAATCGAACCTATTATTTGAATAAAAATATCTGTTTCAAAAAAATCATTGAAAAATGTTGGTTTAGCGTGGTTCGATTATGTCGGTTTTAGGGTAAAATGTCAATTTTTCGGTTCAAATGCAATTAGGACAGGTTTAAGTTCGATTTGGTTTTGCTTAGAGATCTAGTTTAGTTTGGTTAACAACATAGCTATATTGAGTACCTCGGTTTGGTTGGCGATTTTCACTAAAAAACTACTCATAGACAACTTTTTGGTATTTGGTCCAGTAATAGTTTATCCAACTTTACATGCATCTTGGCTTTATCAACCATAGTTAGAAAAATTATGCGTCAATTTTACTAATATCAAAAAATATAATTTAAATTTTACGAAAAATAATTTAGTGTACTATAGTTTAGTGAATGATTTTTAATTTTTCATTTTTCCAATGGTATGTATAAGCCATTGTCCAAATAGAGCTTAAAAAAACCCAATACATGAAACCAAATCCAACATCAAAATATGTGGGTTTTATTAAAAAAAATTGTTTACAGCCCACTTAGTTTTTCATGTGGAAGGCTCAAGTCCTCGAGAAGGCCCAAACGATGGGCTTTTATTTTTGGCCATATGACCATCCAACAGAGGAAAGCTTATTGAAAAGTCAACAATAACGGGGGCATTTTCAGGATTCTGAAATATGGACAGACATCTCAACTACAATCATTTTTTAATTGCAGTTATAAGTAGACTTCTGAAATATGGAGTGATGCCTCTAGTGCATATACTGTTGGAACAGTGGAGTTGTAAAGTCCAACTGGGTTAATGGGTACAACTGGGGGCAGGTTTGACATTACAAAATGTGGTAGGGGCAATTTAGGAACTCCAAAATATGGACATACACCTCTAGCACAATCCCTTTTGAATTGGCGTTATAAAGTAGACATGGAGGTTTGAAGTTGAAACATGGGCCGGGCCCTATGGAGACAAGTAATAATTGATAAATATGTGTAGACCCTTTAATTGCTTTACCAATGAGCCAAATTTCACTGATGGATGTTCTATCTAAAAATGCATTATGAAGACAAAATTTGAGCTCTATGACAAGTTTTTTTTTTAATACATAACGGAGGAGATAATCAAACTATGAAGTCATAGATGGATTGGGCCCTTTTTCACTTAAGTTGCAATTCCCAACCATTTTAAAAGCATCTAATAACAAAATGGGTATGATGAAAGATCTATGGGATCGCCAAACCCGTCGTTGGAGTTTCCACATCTCAAATGACTAAGTTATTCTCCCTCGATGATATTGTGTCAGATGACCAAGAATATGAGTGGTTGGGGAATGACAAGGATATCAACTACCTTATCAAAGACGAGGATTTTGTAAAAATAAGACATGAATGTTATATGTAGACATAAAGGGGGTCCTCCACTTTTAATCGAGATACAATAATGATGCACAATCAACGATGTTGCAGTGAGTAAAAATCGATGTGAACCAATAAGATATGTCGAGACGCTCTGGACGATTGCTGAGGGGCTCATTAACAATATACATGCAACAAAATATAACCCACTCCAAATGACTCGAGAAAAAAAATGAGGTCATTTGCCTCTGATGCTTTAGTCAGTGATCACTTGGGAGGAAACAAAAACTCAAAAAATAAATGTTCTTTAGAGCTTATTAAGCCTTTGTTAAATGCATTTACCTTTTTTCAGACTCCTTTTTTTATATGGGTTATGGAAGACCATCACATCTTGGCTCCCACCGTGATATCCATTTTCTAAGCAAAATTCCATCTAAAGGAAATGTGTTTAAGAGAAAGAGAAACTGAGAGAAATGACTGTTAAAAAGTTGTGATGAAATGATAAATAAAAAGATAAAGAAGGCGATAGGAGAGTAAACCAAAGAAATGAATTTTGCTTATGTGGTTCAAATAATTGGATGATATGGCGCTGGTGAGTAGTGACCACATCATGTAAGTTATAAAGGTAAGAAATATCGGCGAGGTAGCACCACTCGTCTAGTAAATGATACCAAGCAATATTAACACACATTTCTAAAGAGAGTTCGCTTAGTAAAATGTGTTAAGTTGATGAAGTTACTTGGTAAATTTTTATTTTTGAAAGGCAAGCAAGGTTTTTATAGGATCCCAGAACCCATAAAGATGCCGCAAGCTGAGTTTGAACCCATGACCTAGTGGTACCATCCGCCAAGCTATAACCGTTGAGCTGTCATGCCATTGGCTTACTTGGTGAAGTTGATTAAGATGTTAAACCATTTGCAACAAAAACGAAAAGACAAGAGTTGTGGAAAAATCGTTGTTACACAATGAAAGTTCGAGAGTGTCGTCGAAGAGTAACAACGACTTAATTAATGTGAGAAAAATATGAGTCAGCAAGATCATGATAGTTAATGAGCCAAATATTGTTGAGATTGGTAAGATTAATTGTAATGAATGTGATGATTGATGCTCTTAAACCCGAAAATTGTAAAAAGAAAAGTTTTATTACCATCGGGTACGAGACCAGGAGGCACCTCGATAAGAGCCGAACAACTTCTCACATGGCACCGATGTCTTCCTACATGCCTAATTAGGCATTTCTAATGGCGTAAAAAAGGCTTTCAATAGCCTAAAAACGACCAAGTTCATGAGATGTCCACGTCCGTAATAAGCTCATCAAATAAAATTATATTTCCAATGACAAAAAAGAAAGTGGAAAAAGAAGAAAAAGGAAAAATTGAGAGGCAAAAAAACAAATTGGATGTCCAATAGAGGATCTCCGCGTGGGAGGGTCCACTACTTAGACGGATTAGTCTCAAATGAGGGGGCGAGGGTTTGCAAGCGCATCCCGAGGATGATGGGCGGTGGTGGGCGGGCCTTGCGCCTCCCTCGCCCCCTAGAATCAGGGGTCACAAATAGGGTCAGTTCTCTCTTGTTGAAACTACGCCGTCGATACAAACAAAACGGTTCTGATACGCATCCACTTTTTACTTCAACTTGCATCTATTGTACCCCAACATACTCTTTCTCTCTCTCTCTTCTCCTCGTTCTCTCTCTCCCTCTCTCCATCTCTGCAATTTTTCCCCCCAATACCCCAATAGAGAAAAAAAGAAAGAAAGAAAGAAACCCTCGAAACGCTATCATTTCATCGAAAGCCACTCCACTTGTGATCTCTTCTTCTTCTTCTTCTGTTCGATAACCTAACCCTAGAGGCTATTTCATTATTTGTTTCCTTCTGAAGCTGTAAACCGTTGGAGCAGTAACGACACAGAGCTGGTTCTGTAGCTGGAAGGTTTTGTGCTTTGGTGTGTTTTTCTCTTCTTGATCACAGGTCAGTGTTGTGTTCTTGCTGAATTTCAATAAAATGGTTCAGTTTTTATATTTGTGGAAAACAAATTTCGTAATGTTCATTTTAGGTTTTATGAGAATGAGAATTTATTTATTTATATTTGGGTTTATGTTGGTAGGTTGACATGCATTTCTGTCTAATTGTTGCAATCATAGTATGCGAGACACTGAAATGTTAAGACCAATTTTACTAATCGCATGCGTTATATTAAAATTACACATGACGTGTGCCGTAGTTGGCGTGAATGAATATGTATTTATCAGTACCACGCTTTTCATATAGAGTGTATGCAGTGCATTTAGGACACACGAAAAGCTTTAACATGTTTTAGTGGATCACAAGTGGTAAACAACACACACTTTGTAAATGGCAAGTGATCATAAGTGATTACGCCCAAACAATACACGCGGTCAATGCAGTGGAAAATGGGGGTGTCGATCCCACGAGAAAAGCGATGTACAAAATAGGTTCAAAAGTAATACCAACAAAACAAGGAACTAAAACTAAGAAAATCTTGAAAAAAATGAGCAATTGAATTTAGGTGAATGAAAATCAAGAATGAAAAATCAGAAGGGTCCAAGAATCCCTCATAGATTTTACCGCTTCAACTTGTATTGATTCAGTTATGATAACTCAATTATGTGTTTCACATCCCTAACAACATAATTGAAAAATAATCTTTAACGTGTCATTATATTCTAATGTAAATAGATACGAGAATTCCCCTTTTCTAGAAAGTACAAAAACTTGTCATGTATGATATCTTAAATCGACGATATATCCGGAGACAATAATGCAGTAAAAGACAATCACATATAACCAATCTACCGGAATCAATTGAACCATAATATTCCATACATAAGAAGAGAATGACTATATTTATATGGAGTAGAAGAAAACAATCACAGGATTAAAAGAATCTATGGAAGAAGAAAACATAATCGACTGTCATACGAAAACATAACTTCTATATTAAACAATGTTCTAAAAAATGCTAGGCGGTGGGCAGGCGGCGAGCAGGTGCCTAGCGCCCAAGGGCCTAGGCGGGCGCCTAGTCCATTTTAGTTTTGTATTATAACTTTTATAATTTACAAAAGTTAAGCATAATACCTTATCAGTTACATCCAATTTAATGCCAAGATACATATGCAAAATTTATAAACATGAAAAATTAACAATCATGAACAAAATTTATTAAAATTCAAATGACTGAAGTTGGTCATGATGAGTATTTTATACAAAGTTGAATTTGTAGACAGATATCCAAACCTACTCTTTTATTTTTCTTCAAATTGCATGAATGACCTCAGTCATGTTTGATAAAATCTACATTACTAAAATTGGTACCGATAGATCCTTTGAGAATTCCATTAATTAATCATCAATTGCTACATTAAGATATATACTAAATAAAAAACAGTTAAATTGTTTCTTTCCAAAAAAGGGGAAAGAAAAATAAAATAAGAACACAACTAGCTTTATTAAAAAAAAACCCGCTTAGGCCCCGCCCAGAACCCGCCTAGGCGCCTACCTGATTTTTCACCCCACCCTGTCATTAATCTGGGCGTTTCTCTAACGCTTAGCGCCACCTAGGCCATTTTTTAGAACACTGATATTAAATAAAGGGGAAAATTCTCAAATACCATTATTTATCGTGAAAGTATGAAAACTGAATCAAATACCAATCAAAAGCTACATCTAGGAGTTCATCTCTTCGCCTTGTTTGAAACTTAGCCTAGCTGACAATACATCTCCAAAGAAATCTAACGAAAATTGTGTATATTCTCCTTTTTTTCCTTCTTCAGGTTTTAACCCTATTTAAGGATATGGCTCTCCCACTTCCTCAAGGATACAACTCTTCAAAGTATTTTCCGAAACAAACTATTTTAAAAAAAAAAGATAGAATTTTCTGTTTTGATTGTCTCATGTTTTTCTCCTTACAAACGACTAATGGGATAAAGTGGTCAACATAAGAGTTGTAGCCCCATCTCTTATCTTTAATAAGCAACAAGAATCACCATAATCGGATTTGTATAGCAAAAGTTATCCCCAATTTACCAATACTTGCTCTAGAATTCCTGTAATCCGAAAATAGAAAGAAAGGCAATTTATTTTCCTTTGATTTAATTAGCAACCATAATCCGTGTAGCAAAAGTTGTTCCTAATTAGACTGCCCCGAAAATTCCGGAATTCTAATTAGAAAAGAAAGCAGCTTCTACATGCAAAAACACAGACTCCTCCAAAAACAACACTTATCAAATAATTCAATCAATTATCAAAATAATCTTAACAAAATAATCTTAAGAAGTGAAAATAATTAACTCTGTATAAAGTGCATTTTCAAAATGAGTTTCTTTCTGTGCCGTCCAATTCTCAAATACTACACGTGCCTGACAAAGGGTCACTTATATACAGATTTTTACTGTTTTTGGACTATAATATGAAGATTTTGGTGTAGGAGTGTGACACTCAACACCAAAAGCCCAATTTTCTTCGTAGATGCATTGGTAAAGTTTTGTGTTGTTTTCAGGGGGTTTGTTCACTACTTGTTAAGTGTAGTCCAACTAAAGAGAAACCTATATATTTTATTTTTTGGCTTCAGAAACGGTTTATGTGGGTGAAAATGCTTGCATTTGGGATGACAAGGCTTTGGGTCTTTATATGTTAATAAACTTGATATTTTGATGATTTTCTAATAAAAACTATTAATTTTCAGGGTTGGCCTTTTAGTGACGTCATGGGGATTCAGCTTATGCAAAGTGTCTTCCTCAAGTCACTTGTCCTTCACTATTGTTTTGATTTGATTAAGTGAGCTGGTATATGTATGTTCAGATCACAACTCATTTCGCTTTGATAGTGACAAGCATGACATGGAGTTTTCTGTGGTTTTTCTCATCAAATCAAGATACTTTCTTGCTGATATCGTTGTGTATTAAAGACTCAGTAATCCACCTCAAATAAAATAAATAGTTATGGTTTGAAACAGATTGCCAACATGGATGTAGAAGTGATGGACATGGAGAACCGTGAAATAGCAAGTGCTGGAACTGATGATGGGGATGAAGAGAGAATGACAGAGAGTTCTGCTGAAAAAGATTTCCCCTCCCAAGATGAAGATGGGGTTGAACCGCATGTTGGTATGGAATTTGAATCTGAAGATGCTGCAAAATCTTTTTATGATGCGTATGCAAGACGCATGGGTTTTAGCACCCGTGTTGGTCAACAGAGTCGTTCCAGGTCTCATGGAATGTTTGCTACTCGAGAAATTGTATGTTCTAGAGAAGGCCTGAAAAGAAAAAATTCAGACAGTTGTAATGCAATGATGAAGATTGAGAGGAAGGAATCTGATAAGTGGGTTGTGATTAAATTTGTGAAGGACCATAACCACTCAATAGAGAGTCCAAGTAAGGTTCATTACCTTAGACCTCGAAGACATTTTGCTGGTGCAGCAAAAACAACCTCTGAAACATACCAAGGGGTGGGTATTCCCCAAGAAGGTGTTACGTATGTTGCAATGGATGGAAACAGCACATCTATGGAAACTAATCGCTCAGGTAGAAATGTCCCTCCTGTGGAAGCAAATCGTGCAGCCAAGAATGCTGGGGTGGCTACCCATGTTAGACCTTCTAATCGGAAGAGGAGCATTGGCAGAGATGCTCAAAATCTTCTAGATTATTTTAAGAGAATGCAGGCTGAGAACCCTGGCTTCTTTTATGCAATACAACTCGATGACGATAATCGAATGACTAACGCTTTTTGGGCAGATGCAAGGTCAAGAACAGCTTACATTCATTTTGGCGATGCAGTTACCTTTGATACTCTATACAGGCCCAACCAATACCGTGTGCCATTTGCTCCATTCACAGGAATAAATCATCATGGGCAGATGGTGTTGTTTGGTTGCGCATTAATCTTGGATGAGTCTGAGTCTTCCTTTATATGGCTGTTTAAGACATGGCTTGAAGCAATGTCTGGCCGACCTCCTGTCTCAATAACCACTGACCAAGACAGGGCCATACAGGCAGCTGTTGCTCAAGTTTTCCCAGATACCCGTCACTGTATATGCAAGTGGCACATCTTAAGAGAAGGTCAGGAAAGGCTTGGTCACGTTTGCCTTGCTCATCCTACTTTTCAAGGAGAACTCTTTAACTGCATCAACTTGACTGAGACAATCGAGGAGTTTGAATCATCCTGGGGAGCTTTGCTTGATAAATATGACCTCAGGAAAAATGATTGGCTTCAGACATTGTATAATGCAAGAAGGCATTGGGCTCCAGTTTATTTTCGTGATACTTTCTTTGCTGGAATTTCCACAAATGAAGGATATGAAACACTTAGCTCCTTTTTCGATGGGTATGTAAATCAACAGGCCACATTGCCTTTGTTTTTTCGGCAATATGAAAGAGCATTAGAAAACTGTTTTGAAAAGGAAATTGAAGCAGACTTTGATACAATTTGCACCAACCCAGTGTTGAAGACGCCATCCCCGATGGAGAAACAGGCAGCAAACCTGTATACCAGGAAAATATTTGCAAAATTTCAGGATGAATTAGTTGAAACTTTTGTTTATACAGCAAATAAAATTGAGGGTGATGGAGCAATTAGCACATTTCGCGTTGCAAAGTATGAGGATGACAACAGGGCATACACTGTATCTCTAAATGTTCCAGAAATGAGGGCAAGTTGCAGCTGTCAGATGTTCGAGTTCTCAGGCATTCTTTGTAGACATGTATTGACTGTCTTCACTGTAACAAATGTCCTTACACTCCCATCACATTACATATTGAAGCGTTGGACAAGAAATGCCAAGGTGCTTACGGTGTCAGATGAACTCCAAGGTCATGAATCAATGACCATGCGTTACAACAACCTGTGCAGGGAAGCAATTAAATATGCTGAGGAAGCAGCCATTGCCACAGAGACTTATAATGTGGCAATGAGTTCTTTAAGAGAGAGTGGGAAGAAGATTGCTGCTGTGAAGAAAAATGTTGCACGAGTCACTCCTAGTTCTTATATGAGTGGAAGCCATCAAGAAGATGGTAACAAGAAGAAGCCTATGTCAGCTTCGGATATGACTCCGTCATTGTGGCCTCGGCAAGATGAAGTTACACGCCGTTTCAATCTTAATGATTCTGGAGCTTCTACACCACCTGTTACTGACTTGAATTTGCCTCGCATGGCTCCTGTATCTCTTCATCGGGATGATGGACCTCCTGAAAACATGGTATATGAGAAAAAGGCTTTGTAGAATTCTTTTAGTAGCAAGTCAATGCACTATATTTAGGAGGGCATACATACTCAAAAAGGCAATTACTCTTTATGAAAAATTTAAATTGAGTTGAAAATTTTACCTCTGATACCTTTCTTGTATTTGGTCCCTAGTAACACTTGTTTTTCATTTGTCATTTATTTAGGTGGTTCTCCCGTGCCTTAAGTCAATGACTTGGGTAATGGAGAATAAGAATTCAACACCAGCAAATCGAGTAGCTGTAATCAATCTGAAGGTAGCCTTGCATAGATTCCTGTTCCATTTTATACTGCAAGTCCTAATTCAGTAAATTTTCTTACTAACTGAGTGGGCTATAGCAGACATAGATTTGTATGATTACTTGACCAGAATCCTATTTCCTCCTTGTTGCAGCTGCAAGATTATAGCAAAAGCCCTTCAGGAGAATCAGAGGTAAAGTTTCAACTTTCAAGGGTCACGTTAGAACCCATGTTGAGGTCTATGGCCTTCATCGGCGAGCAGCTCTCAACACCAGCTAATAGGGTGGCTGTTATTAACTTGAAGGTATTCAAGCTAATCTTAGATTTTCATCTTTTCGAGGTTTGACTCTATTTTATTTCATCTACTCTCAGTTGGATAATTTGATTAGAAGCTTTAATTGGCTTCATATGTCCACCTTGTGCATATGTGATTATGGAGATCTGGTCTCTTATGCCACTGGGCAATCTATGAGATTTGTATTGTTATTATTATTATTATTATTATTATTATTATTGTTATTATTATTATTATTATTATTATTATTATTATTATTATTATTATTATTATTATTATTATTATTATTATTATTATTATTGTTATTGCAGTTTTTAACTTACTATTTGAATGTTCTGGATTTACTCTTTTATTTGTTATCTTATTTTATTTATTTATTATGTTTATTTTTGAACAATCAATCATTCTACTTGGGTTTCTTTTTATTATTATTTTTATTTATTTATTATTATTATTTTTTTATTGCTATTGTTATTGGTATTGTTGTTGTTTTTATTTATTTATAAATTTGTGGGAAAAACGACTCTATATATGCTAAAAACTGAAATCAAAAGAGTTCTGGGCTGGTTCGTATGGTAGCTCATTTTGGCCCCTCCCTACTAACATAAAACAAGTTATTACATACTACTGGTTCAGTGCCAGAATGAAAATCCATATCCAAACAGTCCATCAAGATAGGAGCATCCGTCCATGCATCCATTGATGCACTTCCAGTAGAATCAGAATATGACCTAAACCACATTGGGCCACTCCAACCGTATGAGAGAGCCTCTCTGTGAGAGTAACCAATAGAGTAGGATTTTTCCTCTATCTTGACCAAAGAAATTCAGAATAACTCAGTCCCTTCTGTTGTAATTTCAATCAATAGATTGCTTAGGATGAAGTTAAGGTTTCAAAAAATTTCAGAACAAGTTGTGTTTGGTGGTGAGTAGGATGCAAAACAATGCAAAAAAGAGACTGTAATGTTATTGTTTGAGGGCGAATTATATTTGAGAAAACAAGTTATTCTAAACAATACCAAACTCATTGTCACGATTCACAGCATATTAGGATGTGTCTTTATGGTCAACAATGTAACAAATAGACCATGATGTGTGTGTTTATATGTTCTAGACCTATATATATATATATAGCATCAATTTTTTTATTCATTTATTTATTTTTATGAATGCTATAGGTATTTACTGATGAGAGTTTCTTTTGATATTTTGCATGTTCAGCTACAAGATACTGAAACAACTACAGGTGAATCAGAGGTGAAATTTCAGGTGTCAAGAGACACACTGGGTGCCATGTTGAGATCAATGGCATATATTCGTGAGCAGCTCTCAAGTGTTGTAAGCATTTACTCCTGATTTATTTCTCAATTTATGTGCGTTTATATTATCTGTAAGAGGCACATGAAGACACACCTATGATCCTCATGGACATTGGTCAAAATGTGCACACACATTCTATCCGATTGGCACATCATCGCTATAGGAAGAACATATTTTGATAGATTCGCACTAATAAAATAAACGAAATTGTAATGAAAATAAATGAAGTACAATAAACGAAATAATGAAGTAAACGATAAACGAAATAAACTAATAACGAAAGAACTTTTATTCAATCAACCAACTAACAATGGGGAATCTACTCCCATATTTATAACTATACTACCTTTCAAATCAAACCCTAAACCTATTAGCAAACAAATATGGGAACCTTAATTAGAATCCCTATTACAAAAATAATATAATTGTTCAATATTGCTAAAATACTCCTATTCCTAATATTAATTAATATGCTAATTCTATCAACCTCCCCGAGTTGAAGTAGCTTGCCTCGAGATTGAAGCCGAAGAAGTCCACAGAAGACAAACAACTACTAAGTAAGCACAAGGCATATGACACAAACAAAAGACGACCTCAAAACTTTCCTTCTAATTGCTTCCGGCATGAATAATCAAATCAAGAATACACTTAAAAAAATGTATGCAATGAACCATTGTCGCACAAGAAACCCACGTCATGAATTGAATATTGCGCGCAAACTTGTCCCCAAAATTTTCATAAAATTGATCTAAATTGGATCATCAATACTGTACCCATCCTGTGGTGGTTAATAACTGCAACATCATAACCAAAAATATTAGATCCTCATGGAGGTACATGTCCATGAAATTTGCTGCAAATATCTTGTTCCTGAGATGTGGTGGTACAAACTGGATATGTGGGGGCAAATAGCTATTGGAGTCCAGGGGCTTAAGTAAAATATTGTAGCCAAGGATTGACTTAAAAATAGAAGCAGGGACTTTGAGTGAAAATTAGGCTTTCATCTTCATCTTGAACTGAAATTGAAACAGAGGAAGAGGTTTGCAATGGTCGGTGACTATGGAGGGAGGGATCGCTGGTTGTGAGAAGGGGGTGGCTCAGATGGAGGGCGAGGGAAGGCGGAGGAGGCGTGATCGAACTGTGAGAGTGTGAGCAGGCGGTCGGAAGGCAGTTGATTGGTCGGTCTGAGGACAAAGGAGGTTGTCGATCAAGGGTTAAGGGGTTGTGAAGTTGTCGACCAGGGAGGTTCTTGACAGGGATAGGATGACATTCAGGGAAGCAAGCAAGGAGGCGATTGAGTGAGGAACGGTTGTGGGTTTGTCTGAGGTTGATCAGTCGATTGGGGGTTTTGATTGATCGTCGAAGGGGGAGAATTGGGCGATGGATCGACTGTTGAAGGTGGTTGTTGATTGATGCAGGGGAGTGTGGTCTATTGGGTTAAGGCTTCGCTGTCGACGGTGTAGGGCGTGGGCCTCTGAACATCAGGTATAACTTCTCAACTAATTTGTCTTTTTTCATACTTTTCTTTTGATATATTATTATTATTATTATTTTAAAAATCAAACGAACTAGAATCGTACGGCTTTGATACCAATTGATAGATTTAGACTAATAAAATAAATGATATTGATGAAAATAAACAAAAATAATTAAATAAACGATAAACCAAATAAATTAATAACGAAATTAACTTTTATTCAATCAACCAACTAACAATGGGCAAATTAACTTCTAAATCAAACCCTAAACCAAATAGGAAACAAATATGAGAATCCTAATTGAAATCCGTATAACAAAAATAATAGAATTGTCTAATATTGCTAAAATACTCCTATTCTTAATATTAATAAATATGCTAATTCTATCATATTTTCTGTTGACCAAGTGTATTTCTCTTTCATAAAATCACCCATATTTTGATTAAACAAATACACACAATTTGCAGTTAATTGACAGTCTATATTAACGCGGTGTACATGTTGTGTTGTAGAATAAAAAGGCTTTCTTGATTGTCAATCCTTTTTTTTCCATCATAAAATCATCGATATTTGATAAACTTCATTAGAAACTTCTCATGTCTTGGTATAATTGGTGTCAACTTTGTTTATTTATTAATTATTTCAGACAAGGTTTATTTGCATACAATACTGTTTTCAACAGAATGCATTTTTGTTTGTAATTTGACTCCTCGACAAACTTTGTTGTGCAGGGTGAGACACTGTCAGATCCACCACCCTCAAAGAAGCATCGGCAATAGAAAACGCTAAACATTGTCATTGTCTATAAATCTGTGTGTTATGTCATCATGAGTTGTTACATCCAATCATATCAGGTGTGTGTTTTCAGCATTTTGGGTGAGTTGGAAGTTCTCCCAATTGCTTCCACTGACTTTGGCTGTGCCTGTAACCTGCCATTTCATTTGAGCATGTCTGTCTTATTTGTATATGTAAGTTTGAATGGAGACAGTACATGGCAACGACCAGCTTATTCAGGATAAGGGGAATTGGTTGACTTGGCCAATATCTCCCAGAATATTTTTTGTGCACTTTTCTAATGTTTTTAGGATCTTGGTGTTCTGCTTATATGTATTGTAGCACTGGCCCAAAAAAAACTTTCAAGGATATGCCAAAAGGAAAATCTCAAACCCAAGTTGAATCTTCAAGTGAAGCTGCTAGGGTGATGTGGGATATAGACCTGCAACGTGAGGGATTTGTTACCGTTTTCAGAGATATACCACTTGGATTCTCTGGAGTTATTGCTCTTCCTGGGTGTGTTAAAGACTAATCCGAAGGGCTATGAGGTTCTTATGTGTGCGCCCTTTGTTTTTATACAACTATTGATGCTCATTTGATAAAAATATCCAGAAGATTAGTCAGGATTGTGACAACATTTTCCCCATGTAGTATCACAAGTATCTAGTCCACCCACCCAATTGGACTGCTGGTTTGACTGCCCATATTCATGGAGAGTCCATTTAAGCAGGAAAACAAATGTGGTGTAAAAATCCATCTTTGAATGACAATTTTATTGCTGGCAAGCTATTTTTATTCTTTTGGGCTGGATCCATTAGCAGTTGAGACAGGTGTGCCACCTCATAAATTTTGTGCTAGCATTCTCAAGTATGATTTGAAATGGTCAGCATGATTGATGTGCCCTAGCGTCACAAAGCTGCGTGTTCTATATTATGATCTCCTTCAGAGTGTACCGTTATTGTGTTCATTTGCAAAATTGTTTTGTATACTTTAGCAAAGAAGTTTCTGTTTAACAAATAAGTTGTGTATCTGAAGGAGAAAAGGAAAAAAATTAAGGTCTTCTTTGTGATTGTGTTTAGTTGGAGTGAACCATTTCAGAGGTAGGGAAAAACAAAGAAAAGGAAGGAGAGGAGGAGTAGATAATGAATGGGGAGAGCTTTTTTGAAGAGCGACAAGGGAGACCATGACCTCGTAATTTTTATTGGGTAATCAAAGTCATTTCAAGAAATTGAGCTGCAATTCTGATTGATTTGTGTCAGTATATATATGCATTGGTTTTGCGAGGATACAAAACGAAAAATTCAACCTTGATTTTTACTCCAGCGTCACCAATTCTAGCTCACAGAAAACACAAAACAACTGATTGCTAATTGGAGACCAGAACAGTTTGGTAATGATAATGATACTACAGAGAAAACAACAGAAGAGACTTGAGAGGGTTTTTTTTTTTTTTTTTTTCAGTTTATTTATATAACAGTGCTTACTTAATATAAATTAGTAGTAACTATTACAATACCTTAGTCCTGCTTTTTGAAGCTAAGTTATGGGCGTCTTTGTTAAGAGATCTATTAATATAATTACAAAACCACTTAGGATTAAAATTAAGCAAATGTCTAATATTACTAATTAACGGCTGCTACACCCATTTTGCCGTAGGACGAGATGGGGAGAGATCGTCATGGAGAATAAATGTGAGAGCCTCTAAATCTCCTAAGAGAAGACCCGTGCTCCATTGCTTGGCCTGGATGAGTAGAAGAGCTGCTTCTGCTGCATAGCATTCGACCATTGTGTTGTCCATCACCTCGCCTTCAATTGTATTGGCTACCCTAGCTAGCACCTCACTTTGCAAAGAAACTGCAAAGACGACAATAGCACATTGGAATGAACTGGCATAAAAACTAGCATCATAAGTAACAATGATAGTATTCGGGTGTAAGGGGAAGGGGGAGGGTTGATGACTATAGATACTATGAATGCTCCTATGAGTGTTGACTGAATGAATTAGGTCGGTGATAATCTTGATGCGATCAGTGGCTTCCTGAGTATAAGGGCCAAAAGCAAGGGTAGGAAAGTTGTGGGAGATGTTCCCATGGTTGGGTACAGTGATGACATTTTCCAAGATATGATGAGTCGAGGAAGGTTCAGTCAGAATGGAAAATTGGTTTGAGAACCAGGTTTTCCAAGTATGTTGGAACTTAGCGAGAAACTTGATTGGACAGAGAGTGATGTTGTTGAAAATGCAATTATTTCTAGCTGACCAGATGATACTAAAAAAGGCCGCAAATTGGGAAAACATCTAATCTTTGTTTCCAGGGAAGGATTTGGCAAATTTCCACATAAAATTAAAATGTGGCGATGGCTGGTGGGTTGAGACCATCATCTGCCCAGTTGATGGGAATGAGTGAGGCCATCCAAAGGTTTTGAATCAAGGGGCACCGGAAGAACAGATGAGTTAGGTCTTTCGAGTTGCTTTTGCAAAAAGGGCAGAGAAAGAGTGCGTTGGGTGGAGCCCGAATTCGCCAAAAATCTCGAAGGATATTGTGTTCAAAAACATGAGGAACGAGGGATGAGGTCGATGTGGACGTGGAGTTGGTCAAGAAGACATTCATAGCGCTTTTGATCGGGAACTTTCCATTTTTGTCCGGAGTCCAAATCAGAGAGTCTGGGTTATCAGAGGCTCTAATGATAGTATTAGTGATGTCGATAGCCACTGGTGAAGGAAACAAAGAGTGAATCAAATTCACTTTCCATTGCGGATCCTGATTGGAGTTCAAAGTCCAAAGCCCTGGGATTGAAGAGGGCATATTTTGTTGCAAGGTAGGGAGGATGTTATCCATAAGAAGAAGGTTGGGCTTAACCCAACAATCTCTCCAGAGGCCAATTGTATTACTCGACCTAACTTGCCATAACAGATGACATTTCATCCTTTTAAGTGCCGCAAAGTTACCTCGCCAGGCAAATGAGGTGGTGGAGGGGGTTTTGGCTAGCTGGGCTAGGCCTTTATTGTTAAAATAAATAGCCTTAAGTTGGAAAGTTCTGGTAGAATGAGGAAGTGAGAACAGTTGCCACATGCTCTTAGCCATCATGGCTAAATTCTTGTTCCTAGACATAGGAATATTAAGGCCTCCAAGGATTTGAGGCTGAGAAATAAGATCCCAGACGCATAGGTGTTTTGCCTTCTTATCTGTAGCTCCATTTCACCACCAGAAGTTTCGAGCTAAGTTATCCATTTTGTTTGTGATGGAGCAAGGGAGCAAAAAAGTTTGCATAGTATATATCGGGATTGAGTTAATAACAACCTTTATCATGACCGTTCTGCCAGTCTGAAAGTGAACTTTGGATTTCTAGCCTGAAAGTTTGCTGTTGACTTTTTTGATTAGGAACTGGAAATCATTGCTTTTGTTCTTGGAGAAAAGGAGAGGAGATCCAAGATACTTATCCTTGGGGTTGTAGTACTTCGGTCCCAGAATTCTATTTATCATTTTTGAATGTCTTGGGTGAATGTTAGAGTTATAGAAAACTGAATATTTGTCAAAATTGGTGCTTTGACCCGAAGCGAGACAATAATGATTGAGGATATCCTTGACTGAATGTGCTTCCGCAAGGGAAGCACGATAAAACATCATAAGATCGTCTGCGTAAAGCAGATGGCTAATGGTGGGTGAATGACATTTGATTTTGATACCTTTGATCACATTATCCGATTCCACTCTACCAAGAAGGCGGGAAAACTTTTCTGCTACAAGGATGAAAAGATAAGGGGATAGAGGATCTCCTTGGCGTAGGCCCCTAGATGGTTTAATGGGATAAAGAGAAGTACCATCGAAAAGGACCTGAAGAGAAGTGGTGGAAACACACTGGTTGATCGTTTCGGTCCATTCTGCCGAGAAGCCCAGTTGGGTCAAGATTTTGCAAGGAATTGTCATTCAACTCTATCGTAGGCCTTGGCCATATCAATTTTAATGGTCATCCAACCTTGCTTATTCTTTCGCATATGGTTCATTTGAAAGAAGGTTTGGGCTAAGCTGACATTATCTGTTATAGAGCACCCACTTAGAAACGCTCATTGATTTGGGGAGATGATGTTATCTAACAAAATGTTTAAGTCTGTTAGCTAGGATTTTAGAGAGAATCTTATAGATAACATTGCAGAGACCTATGAGTCTAAATTTGTTAGGAGAAATATGATTGCCAACTTTTGGGATCAGAACAATAAAGGTTTCATTCAGTTTGGGGTAGAGATGTCGAGTGATGAAAAATTGTGTGATCCTCTCGAAGACATCCTTTTTAACAATCTCCCAATAATTTTTAAAGAAGAAGGCATGAAAGCCGTCCCGCCCTCGGGTTTTGTGACTACCGAAGTCAAAAATAATCTTGGTGATTTCCTCTTCGGTTGGGATAGCCAGGAGAGAATCATTTTGTTCCTGAGTGACGACCGGTTCGAAGAGTAAAAAATTTCTGAATTCGGGGATGAGTTAGAAGTTTGGAAAATATTGTTAAAAATAATCATTAAGTACTTTTCCAACCTCTTCATGATTATAGTACCAAACATTATTTTCATCCTTAAGACGGAATATATGATTTCTCTTTCGTCTGAGCAGGGTTGCTAAGTGAAAGAACTTGGTATTCTTGTCCCCATCACGAATCCATGAACTGCCAGATTTGTTCCGTTAAAAAAGTTCCTCTCTAATCAAAAGTTCATCCAATCTATCCTCCAAGACTCTGATTTGAATAACATTGGCTGTAAAAGGAAATACATTTTGAAAATGGTCAAGTGCCACTCTGGTCTCAGAGATGCTAAGTTGGATATTCCTGAACTCCACCCTATTCCATCTCGAGAGGGTGCAACTGAGATTTTTGGTTTTGAGATGAAAGTTCCTAGTCGCGATCTCATGATGTGTATGAGACCAGGAGGAAGAGATCATGAATTCACATTTGGGGTCTCTAGACCACATATGAAATAATCTAAAAGGCCTAGGACCATGGTGATGGGATTTAGTAACTAGTTGCAGAGCAAGGGCTCTATGGTCAGAGGTAGTGGTGTGGATTGTGTGTGCAGAAGCGGATGGGAAGTATTGTAACCAATCCGTATAGACCAGAGAACGATCCAGTTTTGCTTTGATGCCATGTGTATCTTTCCTTTTGTTGTTCCATGTAAACTGGGAGCCATTTAGCGGGAAGTTATTGAGATCATGAGTATCAAGGACCGAACGTAGGTAGGCTAAAACATTGGGTCTAGGTTTGACACCCCCATTTTGTCACCGGAGTTCAACATAACATTAAGATCACCTATAATGATCCCTGATAGACTTTGAAGACTGTATAGATTGGACATGTTATCCCAAAATTGTGACCTAATTAAGGGCGGGTTTGGATCTCCATAAACAAACAAAGCTGACCAAATAGTAGTAGTGCAATAATTATGAATTGTACAATTTAAATATTATTTACAAAAGGAAAGAATAGTGAGATTGATACCTTCCTTCCAAAAGAGAGCAATTCCTCCAGATTGACCAGTTACTGCTACTGAAAATTCATGTTTGTAACCCAGTCTCCGGCCCATGCTTTCCATTTTGGTTGAGGTGGCTTTGGTCTTGAAAATAAGCATAATATCAGGATGGACTTGTGGAAGAGGTACTTTAGATTTCGGAATGCATGGGAAGTCCCTCCACCATGCACATTCCAAGAGAGAATCATAATTGTTCGGGCAACCCATCATCGACGGCCGCCTGAACCTCCCTAATAACTAGACCAATAGAGCTAATGGGAAATTGAGTGTTCGTCAGAACTCCTATGGATGTGTCCAAAGGACAAAAATCTCCTGTAACTGTAGAATGGATGGCCTTAGATTGAGCAATATTGGTGTTCCAGATGTACTGTTTGGGTTTCCACTTCATTGCTACAGTTGGTCTCTTCTTACCAATAACTTTTGACCTATTATGCAGATCAATTTCCTCCATTGGATCAGCGTGAGGTGGATATTTCCTTTTGCCCAGATTAGTTTCAGTATGTGTGCCAGTTCTGCCACTTTGTTTGAGAGCGAATTCGACCTTAACAGTGCATAATTGGATGCAACATTGGCCTTACTTGAGGCTTCATTCTCTAAGCTTGAAGCCCTCTTTTGTGCAAGGGTAGAGTCGTCCATGGGAAATGCATGTGGCTTAGATTTAGACTTCATTCTCGGTGAGATGAGAGAGGATGAAGTCATCTTTTTCTTGTTACTATTTCTTTTTTTTTCTAGAACCATCCACCTAATATTTCTCCTTGGTTTGTACCCTGATTAAGCCCATATATGAAGTGTTGGATTCTAAAGCTCCAGTCCCTGTAAATCTCTCATTATGCTGTGTAAATCGAACGAGATTCGCCTTATCTGGAGTGAAGTTAGGGTGAGAAGTTTCGTCTACTCTAGCATCAGATCTTGAAGCTCGCGGTTGTCAATGAAGGTCTGCGTTCTCCGGTTGAGATGTTGAACTCACCCCCTAGAGAGAGGGTGGCTTGGGACTCTCTTTCCGAACCACTTAGCTTTTTCTCTGATCTTTTCCCTTTGTTGATCTAGGGTGATTCTTTGGGGGCGCAGAGAGGGAGGGTTCGAATGTTGATGATGAGTGTCCTCTTGGAGGAATTGATACGAGCTGAAATGCAGGTCCGTGATTGCATCTTGTTGTTGTTGGTTATAGAGGTGAGGTTCATTCAAGTTGGGTTGATTGATCGAATAAAACTGGGATTGATTGGCTTGGTGTTGTGCTACCATGTTGATGTTGTATGTAGATGTTTGATTGATGTATGGATTAATAAGATGATTTGGAGGGTTGGAAAGATACTTTACGAATGTTTGTGCAAAGTTGGGGAGGTTGGAAAAGTGTGAAAGTTGTCGGAGATGGTGGGTGGCGAAGAGTTGGGTTCGGGTCGGGTCATTTTGAAGAGTTACCAAAGGATCCGATGTAGTAAGTTGGATCAGGTTGGTTCATGTATGCTCCATTCAAACTAGCAATAGGGTTTGGGTCGGGTGATGAGACTTGGTATGGTAGATGTGCATCTTGAAGTGGTATTTGAGTTGCATCAGAGAGGTGTTGTTCATTGACCCGCTGGGTATCCATGTGGGAATGGGAGAAGTCTTGACTGGGAGGTCGTGCTTGACTGGAAGTAAATGCTTATTGGGGTTGAGCGCTTGGATGCATCTCGGTAGTCTCGAAAGGAACTATACCGGGGCCAGGTAGAGTAAACTCCTGTTCCATATCTTCTTTCGCTGTCAGTATCTGCAAGTCGATCGGAGATAGAGAGTTCTGCTGAAATGGTTCAGTAATTTGGTTAGAGGTCGGGGCTATCATAGATTCTTTCACTGTGTTCAATTAAACATTTGGTATAAACGAGGAAGCCCTGTCCTTGTCTACTGATATGTCTTTCTGAGAATGAGTTGAATCCGTGCTTAGTTTATTCTCCAACAGAGGAGTCTGTGTGATCAAAGGGACTTGTGTGTATCGAATATTGGGTGGTCTATCAGTGGGAGGAAAGTGCACTGGATCTTTCTTCCACTCTGACTTTGATCCTGACAAAAGGATGGAAAGGTAGAAAAAGGCTTTTGTTCCCATGATTTGGTTTAATTTGGTGGTAAGTATGAGATATTGATGAGTAAAGAGGGCATGCCATTTGGTACATGTGTCCTAACATTCCGCAACAAAAACAGAAAGTGGGAATATCCTCGTAACAAAATCTCAGGAGGAAATTGCGACCTTTCTTCATGCCAAAATTTGTTTCCATCTTGCATGAGAGGGGTTTGGAGACATCAAGCCAAATCTTAAATCTTATAAACCAGGTTGTTAAAGATTTTTTATCTTCTTCCATAAATCATAAATCTTCCCATAGAAGAGGCTAAAGTTTTGACATCCTCACTAAAAATTTTGGAGACAGGGAATTCATGTATTCTCACCCAGCAGGGCACTTGAAAAAAGTTGATTGAAGAGTAGTCCTCTTTTCAGTGCTGAATAAAGATCAACCATCCGGAAAGCGACCATGGCTCAAATGTGAGTATACGTTCCATTTATTTCTTGTCTGAGAATTCAACTAAGAAATCTTTGTTTGCTCTGTCATGCTTGTTGGATAGGTTCTCAACGTAAAAAGGACATGTTGTCTCCCACTGTAATGCCATCCTGAAGGCGAAGACTTCTTTAAGTAAGAAGAGGCGCTTGAAAATTTTGGCTACCACTCGAAGGTCCTGATTGTCGATTTGGTTCACCTCTTTGTCTGCAAAAGGGACTATAGGGATTGTCAAGTTGTTTTCCAGTTTCAATTCTAGATTATGAACTAGTTGATCCGTATGGACATGGTGTGAAGTAGGTGGTGGTTGTTGTTGTTGTTGTTGTGAGGTAAGTTGATTGGGTGGGGGTGATGTGTGTATTGTTATTGGAGGGTTATCCATTGAATGGGTTGTAAGATGTATGTTGTGGAATTGTAACAGTGGATTGAAGGATATAGGTATGCGGGTGGGATTTGGGACTAAAATGGGTATGTGGAATGATTGTGAGGGTAATGGATTATTGTCTTGCCTAGAAGAGTCCATTAGTAGGGAGTTGAAGCAGTAGTGCGATTGGATTCCGTGAACAAATGGGTCTGTAATGGAGATGGTAGAAGAAATTAATGTGAGGATTTGAGTTCTTGTCATAAGTTCGGGATTTGGTAATCTTCTGTATAAACGGTGGATGTTGAAAAATTGTCTAATGGTGTAGAGTTCTAGGTGTTGTGTATTCATTGCCAAAAAATGTTAGATTTGATGGGGGAATATGGCTATTAATGGAAAGAAATGATGACTGAATATAGCAGCGGGAAGATAAGACTTGTTGGTGTAGAGGAAGGAGGAAGACGATGAGACTTGCAAAAAAAACACACACACAAAATAACAACCGCAAGCAAATCAGAGAGGAAAATCTCTTGAGGATAGAAAGGAGGAAGATATCAATTCTGGGTAGTTGGAATAGTTGGATTGAAAGGAAAGCCTTGTTAGAATAACAAAGTTAGAGAGCTGTTTTTAAGTGGCTCTCAAAACTTCTCGGGGTACTATGGTTACCATAAAGAGAAGAGCCCGTCTAGGGAGCGAGGGATGGGTGCCCATCCCCCTCAAGATAAGCGATGTCGCACATTTCAAAGCAATTTCACTTATCTCGAGGGGATGAATGGGCCAACCATCCCTCGCTCCCTAGAATATAAGAGACTTAAAAGAGTTGGGTTGACCATTTCTTCTTTTGTTTCCATTTATTCAGCTCTTACCTCCTACTAATTTTATTCCAGCGTTTTCATATGTTGTTAAAAAAATTCATCATTTCTATTTCCTCTACTTAGTCTCTAATTTAATAGGGAAAACTGTCCATTAGTCTATTTAAATCCTTGTCATCATCATCTTGCCTTCTCCTTAACAATCATCTAAGTTTCTTCATCCTCTTTGCTCAGTTTCTTGGTGGCGATTCAGGTTTGACCTCTTTACTAGTTATACTGATTTGAGATTTGTTGCTTCTCTTCAATAGGGCAAGAAACCATCAAATTATCTGATGAATATGAAGTTGAGGAGGTACTTAGAAGAAGGGGTGGAATTTCAGTAGTAAGAAGGGGTTTAAGCAAGTCGAGTGAAGGCCAAGTTAATGTAGCCATAAAGACTCCCAAAAGGGTGTCGCCAACTTCTCCATCTCCTACATGGAAGTAGAAACAACAGGTTTCGAGTTCAGATGCGCTTTACTCACAAATGGGATTCTTGTCATGCTAAATATTGTTGAAAATGTTTCTCCCCATCTGAATGTTATACACCTATATGATCATGTGCACCAGCCCAATGCTGTGCACCTTGTGTTAAAACTTTGCTCCAGATGTGAGTTTTGCCAAATTGGAAAAGGTTTAGCTTCTCTTCATCAGGCTAACATTGTCCACCTTGATTTAGAGTAGTAGGAGAACTACCTCTTCTTGAATAAAGCCAAATATTCCTCTTTGAAGATCATGGTTTTTGGGCTCAGCTCTGTGGAGGACGGACTAAACTGATCCACTAGTTGGTTTGTTTGGTTCCCATTGATTACGTTTCTCCTGAAGCTTGGTCTCGGGGAAGAATATTAGTCTTCCAGTGATGTGGTCTTTGGGGGTCATCTTTTATATCCTCCTCTCTGGGCTTGTTCATTCTCCAACCACCACTTCTATTCAACTTATTTCAAGGTTTTGTTTATATTTCTGCCTGCTCAACTATTTTGATTTTTTGTTTTTACTGTTAGGTACCCACATTTCCATGCAACTTCTAATCCACACAAGCAACAACTTATATAGGCTATAACTCCTTCTGATCTCATAAATGACACTATTCTGTTTGCATAATCTAAAGAATATAGATTAAGGGTTATATATTCTTACTGTGGATCCTCATAAGAGACCAACTGCTCAAGAGGTAGGCTATGATATAACACATCTAGATGTACTTCTGCATATTAGAGACCACAAACAAGAGGCTAATTTGTTCAATGACTTTTATTTGCAAACAATTTCTTTTTGCATCGTTGGGTAATAGGGGACTCAGCAAAGCAGGATCTCATGGATGTTGAGGTTGTATTTAGATTACAGAGGTTCAATGCCCGTCACAAATTTTGGGCTGCTGCAATAGCTAGCGTGTTGAGTAGCACAATTTTCTTAAGAACAAAGAAGCTCAAGAATCTGCTACTAACCCATGATCTTACATCGGAGGAACTCGAAAAGCTGAGGACACATATCAAGAATATGCCAGTTCCCGACTTTGTCAAATATTTTTTTTTTGAAAAGTTATGTGAAACCCTCAGTTGTTCCGAAGACTAGAGTTGTGACTTATTTGGGAGGGCCTATAGGGAGATGTGTCCCACCCAAAAAAACCATGGCATACACATTCCTAGCACACAATTTGGTACATCGATAGTTATTAACTGTTACAATGTCGCGCACCCTTTGGTTCACTATATATAGCAACAATATTGTCCCAAATTAAACACCATCTTATTAGGCACCCAGTTTGGGCCTTGGTGGTGTGGGGGGTTTTATCCAAAATGCCTCATTGCTATGAGGGAATGGGTCATCTCTTTATAAATTTTCGTGACAATTCCTCCTTACTTGATGTGAGATTATTCAAGCCAGCACTATCCCAACAATTTCCACCTTTGGCATGAATTGTCATAATCCTACAATCCATTTGCCCGGTCCGCAACATCTCGAAGTACACTTGCTCCTCGAGTGTCTTGCGCAACCATGATTTTGAGAGTAATATTCAGTGTACGAGCTCGACTATTGCTGGCATTGTTGGCTTCACCTAGTCACAAAAACCACACTAACTCCACCTTTTCCACACTTGTAGGATACTCCCTCTTGGTGTGGATATAGAGCCTCACCCTGTATTGTTTACCTGGAAGACATGCGCTCCACCTAGACTTGGCTCCCTGCCCAACGCCTACTTTTCTTGAACGATGTGTCATTTGCACTTCCTCCTTGCCAAGTCCCAGTCGAACCATCGACTTTGATATCACTTGTTAGAGCGTCGTGCACCTACGTGTACCTTTTGGTCCACTATACATGACAACGACATTGTCCCCAACTTAAACACCTCCTCTTCGTGAAGTCTCTATTGAACCGTCGGCAATAATACCACTTATTAGGGGGTCGCATATCTGCGCACATCCCTTGGTCCACTATACATAGCAACAAGGCCTTTTGGAGAAAACTCCACACCACCAAGGCCCAAGATGGGTGCCCAATATGGTGGTGTTTAGTGGACCAAGGGGTGCAAGCAGGTGCATGATGCCCTAACAATAACATTGACAAACATGCTTCTGTCTAAAACAACATAGTTGAACAACCAAAACTTTAGAATACAAATTCTACTGAATGAAAGATGTAAAGTCAAAACAGAGCTGGATTGGTGAACATATGTTTTGCAAGAAGAACCTGATGGAAGAGATGAGCTAGAGTAAAATCTAAGACATAATCATGTCTGAGTTTTACAAATTATTGAAGGAACAACTAGTTGTAATTGCAGTCAAAACTGCCAAATTCATTTGAACCTTGAAGTGAGATTTTAATTCAGTAAGATTGGATTACATGAGTTCTCAAATGAGCAAAGGAAGTAAGAGCAATGAATGGATGGATGATAACCTTTCAGATGAATAGCTTTTTCTCATTGAACAAAAACTGTAAGGTTAAAAGAGTTTGGTCGTGTGAACGTCACTACATACATACATACATATATGTGATTCAAATATAGAGGGAGGCAGGGTTGAAATTTATGTTGATTGGCCCCAAAAGTGTTATTTTAGCTCAGAAATCAAGCAAGTCAACTCTGAGAATAAAAATATTTTGGTGTGTTCTTCAGTGTATGTATCCATTCCGATTCAACACTACCCGGTTCATTTACAATTTATCTCTAAAGGATGGGTTGTTAAGCCATCAAATTGCTTTTATTTCATCCCATTGTTCATTGAGCCTGCTTTGAAAATCTATCTTTTGCCAGATTATTGCCAATGCCACGAGAAGCTAATTTTCTGTGAATTGTAAGATCGTTTTATGTTAATGACTCAAGTTGAATGTAGCATGGTATAGTCTTATTTTTTGAACTAGAAACCATGACAGGAAATAAGTATTGAAAGAGGCATGGTTATCCAATGATGAGGGTGATATAGCCTTTGGGCATTGTTTCGATTGATCAGCCTTTGAGGGACTGCAAATGCAGCCTTCGGGCATGGGATTAACAAATAAAATGGGTTGAGAATCCAATTTTTATTTTTATAAGTGTGTGGATCAATTGATAAGGTTGTGTAATTAGAATATGCTAATAAGGAACATTTCCTCAGTGCAGATGTGTTTATAGTGACAATGCCACTATATCCGAGTTTGAGGAGGTTCTGAAGGCAATGAATATGAGCTCACTGCTTCCTCTAGCCTCACGGATATTTGATCTTTTTGGCAACAACCGTCATGGGAGTGTAGACATGAGCGAGATATTCTGCGGGTTCTCAAGCCTTAGAAACTCTAAAGAAGATGACGCACTTTACCTTTGTTTTCAGGTGACTTATTTGTAGTTCCAGTCCACCAATTGTAGCTCAGTTGATCCGAAATTCATTCACTTGTGAGAGATTGCGGATTCAAGATTCACCAGTTAGGATTTTATGAGTTTTCGCCCGATTATTAGGATCATATGTGCTCTGCCGTTGATAAGCCTTCAAATATTGAATATGACTGCTTAGATGGACTAGACCAGAGCGAAGCGAAAACAAGTCTTCATGCGAGGTGGAGGCGATTGACAAGAGCGAAAAAGTTTCCATGCGAGATGGAGGCAACGACGAGGATATTAAGTGACAATAATATTGTCGCCTTCGGGCCAGTTTGGTAGCCCTATAGGGTCAATCATGTAGCCTTCAAGCATGAATTAGTAAATAAAAATAAAAGGGTGCAGTCTCACACAAAAGCTCTTCTTTTTAATAGTGTATAGCGTCTATTATATATGCATAATGGTGGATACTTCTCACTAGCAATACAATTTATACATGATTGACATTGTTGCTAAGTAATCAAGAATTAGACAAATTCAAACTTACAATTAAATCCATTTTTATTTATTATTGAGCTAGAAAAAGAAGGGAAACAACATGTCATTAATTTTAGCTGATTATGTTAATTGGGATATAAGTATCAAATTCCAAAATGAGGAGGAAATAATTAAGTTTAACACTGATAGTATTTGATAGACGAACAGGAGTTGGTGATAAACATGGTCATATCTTACAATTTGATAATCTGAACATTTTATTACTACCCCATGAAAAAGAGGAGATTTGGTAATGGACTAATTCTATTGTGTTTGTTACAAGATGTATGGTCAGTCAGGGTGCAATATTACGTACGTACCAAGGAACAAGTAACATCCATGCTTCGGACAGTGGCAATTAGACACTCAAATGAAACAATATCAATTTGGAAGTTGAGGGGGAGGGGGAGGGGGAGGGGGCAGCTTCCCTTCTGTAGGTCCGCCAGTTGCTTCAGTTAGGCAATCATGTCCTTAATTTGAAGAGAAATTGATTAACCATGTGAGCTTCTTCTATGCTTTGCTTGTTCAACTAATAATACGAAGATTTTATTTGTAGAGAGAGAGAGATCCAATACGTACGTACTTCTATCCTATCTACGTTCACTCTAGTGGTTGATATTTGTTATGGTCGTCCTCGTCCTCAAAACTGCTACTCTGGGATATTTTGCAATCCTTTTTTCAAATGGAACTAAAACCATGTGACCATGGAATCATAATCTTTATGTTAGTTGTAGCCCAAGTTGCATACTTCTATTAGCTAAACATGATTAGTTTTCTAGCGATGCTCTTCTTTGCAATTCATACTTTTTTGGTGTATAACACTGATTGATTGCCAGGGACTCTTGATCTCCACCTTACTCGATCAATATGTAATAAACTATGTTTTTTAAGATTGGTTTCTTCTGATAATTCCAACATTGTAATAATTGTCAAATGAATATGGTTGTAAATAAAAAAAAAGGAAAAATTCAAATATATGTATTAATTATGCCACATGTCATGATCTTATTGGACAATGATGCGAGGAGCAAATTTTTTTTTTTTTTTTTTTTCCTCAAAAGAGCGAGTGGGTGTTCCATAGTTTATGCCTATAAAATCCCATAAATTTTGGGGCCCTTTCATTGAGTCATGTGAGGTTGAACGTTCATCACATGCGCAAGGTCGGGCACTGCTTTCTTATTCATCCTAAGAGTGGGCGCAACTAGTTATATTTTGTGCTCTACACCTCTCATTTCGCTACGGACGACGAACTCATAATTGAGTCCCTTTTCAATATGCGAGACTGTCGAATTCATAATCAATTTCTTTCCCTTTCAACCACGATGATAAACATATAATGAAAAGCAGAACAACTAAAAGCATTTTGTGTGTTATAAAGACTTGTGTCACTTGGATGATAAATAATTTTTAAGGAGATCAAGTCAAGGCCATATAAAAGATGAAAAATCTCCATGAACAAAAAAAAAAAAAGTGAGAAGAAACAAGAAGGAATGATTATAGGAGGTCATACGAAGTAATGTAATCAACAAACACACGTTGACCCATCACCTTCAAACCTAAGGATAAAAAGAGTACATAGTTATTTCTTTGGGTTAATTAGTGATATCTTTATTATAAATTGGTAATTAGCAATGACCCCCATTAAATATCTTATATTAAATAGAAAAAGTCAAACACGACGAGCCTTAATGGGCTATGATTAAAGGCCTTAACCTCGAGATAATACGTATGGTTATAACGCTAACATTAGATATCTCTAGAGGGGTGATTGCTAATTACCCATTGATAAAGGCAAAAGATGAAACACCCATAACTCTAAAAAAAATAAAAAAAATCAAAGTAACGGAGAATGGTGAGTACAAGACTTTTTGAAGCTATTATGCTCCTATTCATTTCATGTTTGTGGCAACTTATAACCCACTCGACTACTATTGCCAAGTTAGAGCATCCACAATGATTTTTCAAAATTTGAATTTGGAAAGCCAAATTCTGACAATGGTTTTCCGAATATATAATTGATGAAAATATTAACTAATTTTCACTAAAGTTGGAATCCATCAAAACATTTTGAAATGGAGCAAAAGAATCTGTATTTGACCATGACCTATTACAATAGAGTCTTGCTGCGCTACCTGGTATTGTGCCTGGTACCATGCATGAATGGTACCAGGCACGTGCCACTTGATGAGGTGGCATCAAATGCCAAAAAAAGAAAAAGAAATAAGAAGGAAAACAGTGAAGAAACGAAACTCCAAACCCGCAGGGAAAAGAGATTAGGGCTCCAAACGAAACCTCCGCTACCTCCGTCGTCGTCCTCCACCCCTCATCAAAAGCATCTACAGAGAGAAGGAAAGATCGAAGAGGGCAAAGTAATTCGCTGAAAAAAGAGGGAAGAAGAAGAATACTCTAAGCTACAAACCCAATTCGCCGAAATCCAAGTTTTTGTTTTTTCTGCACTCTCGAAATCTTAATCTTCCTCTTCAGCTCTTCTGCAGAAAAAAAAAAAAAAATTCAAGGTGAGTTTTTTTTTAATTAACAATTTATTCCTTTTTGGTCTTACTAATCTGTTGTGATCTATCTTGTTTTATAGTTCATTTTGTTGCAAAGGATTTGAATTTGGTTTAATTTTTTTGGATTGAGTAGGTTTTGAAGTGTGGGTAAAAATTTGTGTTTTCTCTTCTTCGTAAAAAAATTGTGAAATGATTTTTAAATAATTAGAAAAGCAATTTTGCTTATTAAGATGAGAGGGGGATTGAGGAAGTCTAACCTTTGTTCATGATGCTCATTGCCAGTTAGCTTTTTCTCATCCATTTTCCTGTATTTTTGTATAAGCTTATGCTAATATAATCAGATTCAGATATATATATATATAGGAGCATGAATTGTTAAGTAATTTATAGGTATATCCAAGAACACCATTTACATGCTCACCAACTGTTAAACAAGAAAACTCCATTAAACTACCTACCTTTATCAAGAGATTCTTTAACTGCAGATCCATTTACCACTTCAGTATATTTTTGTAGTTGTTTAGCATGGAATTTCTTTCGTTTGATCTGGTAAAGATTCCATATGCATCTTTTTTTTTTTTTTTTTTATTGTTTTAAGGGATGTTATGAAAATATTGTATTTCATATTTTTAGGGATGGATACATTAGAAAATAACGAAAGTATGGAAAATGAAGAAATTTTAGAGGAGATAAAAGAGCCTTGCATAGGGATGGAATTTAACAACATTGATGAGTATCAATCATATTATCATGATTATGGTAATAAAAAGGGATTTCCAGTGAAAGTAAGGGCAACTGAAAAAGATGACCAGAAAAATCCTAAATATCTTATTCTTGCATGTGGTCGGGCTGAGAATTCAATAAGTAAAGCAGAAAGTGTTATAAAATTGCGTGCCTTTGGAAGATGTGGTTGTAAAGCTAAGATTAGAGCTCTTATACGCCCTGATGGAATATTGAGAGTGACAACATTAGCAGATGATCACAATCATGATTTGAGCTCCGAAAAATCGAGATATTATCAGAAAAATCGAGTTATGAGCCAGTATGTCAAGAAGATGCTTGAATATTATGATAGGGCAGACATTAGGCCAAATAAGAGTTTTTCTTCGTGTGTGGTTGAAGCTGGTGGGAATGATACTATGACATTTTTCGGAAAAGATTGTTACAACTATCTGCATAAAATAAGGCGGTTGAGACTTGGTGAGGGGGATGCGACGGCACTTCAAAATTACTTCCAAAAGATGCAAGCTAACAATGTTGATTTTTCTATTTGATGGATTTGGATGACAAAGGGAGGTTAAGAAATGTCTTTTGGGCTGACGCATGGAGTAGAGCAGCTTACAAGGAGTTTGGTGATGCCATTACTTTTGACACTACGTACTTAACTAATAAGTACGAAATGCCATTTGCTCCTTTTGTTGGGGTGAATCATCACGGTCAGTCAATACTTTTTGGATGTGGATTGATCTGTAGTGAGGCAGTAGAAGAATTTGTTTGGCTTTTCAAATTTTGGCTCGTGTGTATGAATGATTGTGCTCCAGCTGCTATAATCACTGATCAAGACAGAGCAATGAAGAGAGCCATCAAAATTGTGTTTCTCAACACATGACATAGATGGTGCTTATGACATATTATGAAAAAGTTGCCTGAAAAACTGTCGGGTTGCAATCAATATGAGGCTATAAAGTTTGCAATCAATATGAGAAATTTAACCTTCAAAATAATGATTGGTTGAGTGGATTATATGATGAAAGAATTCGTTGGGTACCAACATTTCAGATGAATACTTTTTGGGCAGGGATGTCTTCAACACAAAAGAGTGAAAATATGAATGCTTTTTTTGATGGTTATGTAAATTCAAAGACCACTCTAAAGCAATTCGTAGAACAATATGAGTATGTACTATGAAGTAAGGTTCAAAAAGAAGTTGATGGGGACTTTAGATCATTTAACTGTTGGCTTCCTTGCATTACTCCTTACGCATTTGAGAAAAATTTTCAAGCTGCCTACACCACAAATAAATTTAAGGAGTTTCAAACAGAGATTGCAGGTAGATTATGTTGTGCAGTTAATCATCATGTCATGGAGGAGTATGGCTTTCAGGTTTATTATGTTTCGGAAGACAGGTTGATAGGAAACGCATACAGATCAATCAATTTTAAAATTTATTTTAAAGATGATAACTTCGATATTAAGTGCAATTGTCAATTGTTTGAGTTTAGGGGGATTTTATGCAAACATATTTTATCGGTATTGTCTCATAAGAGGATTAATGTTTTACCAGAAAAATATATTCTTCGAAGGTGGAGGAAAGATGTTAAGAGGTGTCATAAGAAGGTTAAAATTGTATATACGGATTGGGCAATGAAGCTTGAAAATGAACGGTTTGATGAGATGTGCAGTCTCTTTTATGAAATGGCTGACTTAGCTTATGAGGATCAAAAGGAGACAAATAATGTTAAACATTGGATAAAATTGAAGATTGGTGAACTAAAGAGATCAAAAGGTGATAGTGATGTTAATGTTGAGTCAGAGGGGTTTTTGGAAGTTGGCGCTAAAACTAATGGTAAAATTCATAGTCCATTGGTCGTTCGTTGCAAAGGACGACAGAAAAAAAGAGACACAGAAAGAGAGGGAGAAAATAAGAAGTATTAACAAAGAACATGCCATTGAAAATAATTTGGTAATTTTACTTGTTTGTTTTACTTTTATGAATATATATATATATATATATATATATATATATATATATATATATATTTTCAATTCAAGAATATTTACTTTTAATTTGACATATCATTTGTAGGGTTCTACCCAAGTTGGATTTGAAGGTTCACAATATATGACACATCTTTCAAACAATGTTGTGCCATATGGTCAATTAAATCTTAACACGCAGGTTTGTCTTTAGTACATTGATTGTTCACTTATGATTTGCCCCACTATGATTGTTCACTATGATTAATGTGTTTGTCGTTTTGAATGATGAAAGTATGGGGTCATACTATTCACAAGCTAGTACTACAATTGATGGACTTGGTCAAGTTTATTCACTTATAACACAGTATGTAATTTACTTGCTTAAGACCATTTTAACGACCACATAAAGAATGTAAGCCTTTATCATTTTTTTTTCAGCGACCAACTTTTAGCAACGACATGGAGTTGAGAGATTATAGCTCATTATTTTCGCCCTGGTAAGGATCTCAAACTATATTAGTTCTTATTTTAAACCTTTTGAATTACTTCAACAGACATATAGGCTGTAATTGAGTTTAATATTTTAGTATGAATTAGGCACATTGATATACTAATTTTTTATATCATCTCTGTTGTGGATGCAGAAAGATTCCATCTTTTTAGTATCTAGTTAATGTCGATCCATCTGAGTGCATATGAGTGGGTTTCTGATTCTTAATTCCTTACAGTGTGTGTGATGTATTGGTTGAAAAACTGAATTCCCTTTTGTTGTTTCTGCGTGATAGAATGACCAGTTCATTGACATGTTCTATGAAGAGTTGCTAAAGGGTACCAATTGAAAAGTCAAATGTCAGCTCAGTGTCTGCCCGTTGTATGTATCCTTGATGGATATGAAACACATTTATTAGGTTGTGTATAGTTTTCGCTGACTGGATTTGAAGGAAATACCTTTGATCAATGTTGTAGTAGATTAGATAGCAATTAGCATTTATCAGGTTTCCTCTGATGTTCATGTAGGTGTTTGGACATTGATTTGTTTTATTAAAGTGTTTGTGCATTATAAAGGCCTGTGGAACTTGTGTATTAGTCCTGCACTTCCCATTTGTTTTAAGTAATCAGTTCAGGAAGGTTTAGAAGTATGTCAGCACACCAAATGTGCATTTTAATTAGTTCACAAATTCCTTCACCTTTGACACTAAAAAAGGAGTTGCAAATGCTCAATGCGGTGTAGACTACATGGCAAAGTAGTTGGTATTGGCCTGGTAACTATTTGTTCTTGTCTACTGTCTCTAACATGTTTCGAGGACCTAAACTGGAGTGACTAGTCAGAGCCTCATTTTCGTTGGCGAGACTGTTCCTACTTGCTCACCTAAATCACAATCCGACTCTAGATCTGTGTTAATGGATGGATGTAGTTGTCAAACCTTTAGGAAATTGCAGTGAGGGATGAGGGCGGCGTGGTGGTATTACCAATCCTTGATAAGAACTTAGCTTTGATTTTTGTATTTCGAGCTGGAATTGTCATGTGTTATTGATGATTAGGTCATTCAATGTTACTTGAAACTAAAATAATGAGTGTAGCTTAGAAAATAATGAAAGGAAAACATGTAGTATTATTGGTCAACAATGAAGAGATGAATCAAATTCCGAATTGAAGTTGGGTGATTGTAGTAGTATTAGAATCTGGAGTAGCTGTGCCATAAAACAAATCATGACTTAGATGCGTGCATTTTAATCAGTTCTGAAAGGTTTAGAAGTATTTCTTGTGCAGTCTTTCTCATGATGTCCAACAAAAGATTTGTCAATAGAAAATGACCTGCAAAAATAGCTATTTTCGTCACCCCACACACTCAAAGTTGAACGAAGCAAAATGTCGCATTACTCATTAGATAAATGTCCATCAGAATGGTTCGATACAAGAATGCCAATCAAATTAGCTCTCTAGTTGTCAAGTTACTGAACCTAAGAAGCCTTAGAGTGCATTTTAACCACATCTAAAATGCAAAAAGAATGTAAAATAGCAATGTCGTGGAAGCACTGGTACTCTTCGTATCTTACATGAGAATGTTTAGTGGAAGATTCAAAGAAATGAACTCTGATGCAAGTTTCCTTACCGATGCCATTGAGCTGAGATCCAACTCCATGACATCAACTTTAGCAGTGGGGATTTCCTTGACAATTGCTTATTTAACATATGCATTTTCACCCGCAATCATATTCCTGATTGCCATAACAACATGAACCCCACGCAAAGCAAGGACACGTGCAGTCTTGACGCCGATACCACTTGATGCTCCTGCAGTTAAACTTAAGAGAACTACATAAAAGTGAGAGCAGTAGAAGTGAGAACAACATGTTTATGCAGAAAAACAATAAACTTGCTTTTGCTGATATTAACAAAATATTCATTCATTCAGAACATAACTGAATACAAGTTTGAAATACGACTTACAGAGTATTCAATAAACCACAAGTTTGAACAAAATAACTACCATTATCATAATAACCACCACTAGCAGTGCATTAATCAAATCCCTTGTCAATGCCCAATTATCATTGTTCACTTGAGCTTCACCCTCACGAACGCGATACTGATTTTTCATTTCTTCGAAGAGATTTCTTGCCTCGTAGTTCTTGCTCACTTTATTTTTCATCTCTTCAGCTGATTTGTTTGCCTCGCAGTTCTTGTTCACTTTCTTTTTCACCTCTTCATCTGATTAGTTTGCCTCGTAGTTATTTTCCACCCCTTCTGAGCGAACCCAAACTTCATAACTAGTATAAGCCTTGGCAACTGAGGCAAAACCCTTGTACAAACTACCTCTATACCCTGTTACTTGGATTGAACAATCTTCCCATGTTGCGTAAATTCTGGGGACACGACCGCGATATACCACATACGCCTTGTATGCCATTATTGGGTTAAGATCCTTATTTCAACATACAAAAAAAATGTTATTAAACTATAGATGCCAATAACACAACACATAAATTTTTTTTTTTACTAACACAACCATCGGTTTCGCCAAATTTTTACTAACACAAATTTTAACCAATTGTTTTGTTTTTTTTGCTTTTGTCACAAATATATGCAGAAATTCTCACATATGGATTAGTTCCTCAGTTCAATTATATGCTTCTTTAATGAAATTCACTGATATAATTGAACTCTATGGATTAGTTCCTCACTTCATAACTTTTTCAGTTATATGAACCAATAACAGAGATCAGAGAGAATGAGGCCTTCAGATGGTTTAATGAAATTCACATCCATACAATATATTCGAGCAACAATGGAGACGACGAAAACGAAAGCAGAAGCAGAAGGAGAAGGAGATAGCAGCTATGGAGGTGAACATCACTTACATCTTATCGAGCCTGGTTGATGAAGAGTTGAGCGAACCCTGGTTGACGAAGAATTAAATGCACCCTTTCTTTCTCGAGCTTCAGAACCTATCTTTCTCGAGCTTCGGATCCCTTTCTCGAGCTTCAGTTGTCGTCCTCCACCTCCCCAAAGATCCCTTATTGAGCTTGGTTGACGAAGAGTTGAGCGAACCCTTTCTTTCTTGAGCTTCAGATCCCTTTCTCGAGCTTCAGTTGTCGTCCTCCACCTCCCCAAAGATCCCTTTCTCTAAGCTTCAGTTCTCGAGCTTCAAAGAGAGCTTTAGATCCCCTTTTTTAGCTTCAAAATTTTTTTTTCCAAGCCAACCACCTGCCTGGTACCAGGCGCTGCATTATGATATTTTAGAAATTGATTATGAAAAGTTGGAGACATCATCCAAATCATTTGACAATTAATTTTGGAAAGAAATGAGTGTAGGCTTTAGCTTTCCATTATGATATTTTAAAAATTGAGAAAAATAAACAATTAATAGCAAATGATTGGGTATGGGTTTTTCAGCCATTCTATTTATTTATTTAACCTTTTCTTTTCCAAAAATTAAATGGTTTGATTAGAGAAGTTGAGATGAGATGTTTTGAGTATCTCCATGCTGGGGTCTCGCCTCTACGCTTAAAGATTAGATAGCCTTCCTTCCAAAGCTTTTTTTCTGGCGGGAAAACCTTTATCTCTCTCCCGCTCTCTCACTAGGGTTTGGATCGTGGAAACTTGGGTTGGGGGTGATCGCTGCAATCACGCTGCTACCTCATCACGTGCTTGCTGATTTCTGCACCAACTTCCTTCTTCTTTCACCCCGGTTACTAAGTTAGGGTTTAGGGTTTTTTTTCTCTGTTCAAAACCATCACTTAGGGTTTTGAGCGAGGAGGAAATTAGAGGTGGAGGTGAAAAGATGGCGGGATGTTTGACTTGGAAGCACCATTCACTTATACAAGCGCTCTTATCACGCGGCCCTATGGAGGAGAAGGATTTCTGCTCCATCTTCTCCGCCGTCACCGGCAAAAATCCCCGTAAAAAACTCTTCATTTCCTTCCAAATTTTTAATCTTTTTGTTAGATGGATTTTTACTTGTTCGTTGTTGGAGTTTTAAAAAAAAAAAGTAATCTTGTTTGACATAAATTGCAATTTTAGGGTTATCTTCGATTTTAATTGCTGTGGGTACTGTGGAAATAGCTCTAATTCTATGTGGGGTTGGGTTGGGAACAAGAAAAATGTTTTTGTTCCGTGGAATAAAAAAATTCAAAAATTGTCTACTATCTCTACTTCAATGTTTCGATGGGGTTTCGGGTTTCTAGTTCTTTTGTAGTTATCATTTATATGTATTTGGATGAAATAAAATTTTGGGATTTTTTATTTGATGCAAAATTCACAATTTCAGAATTAGAATGAACCAACAGAGCCTTCGTGACGATGAGCTTTGATTTATTGAATGATATTATTAGAAGTTCTTGGATGCTCATAAAAACAGTCATAGTAGCTATATTTTTCTCTTCTTTTGATATTCAAAATTTTTGGGATGTTTAATCGGTTGGCGTGCTTGTTGCAGGTAGCCATCGGCAGCTATTCAATGACTGTCTTCTTCATATAAACAAGGAGCTCACTTATGTGCAGTTGGAGATGCGTGCATGCTGTAACCAATATGATGGAAAGGTTTATTATGGCATCGTAAACAATGTGACCGATGAACAAGCTAAGCTTGGGACTAAATACTCAGTTCCTCAGATCGCTTTCTACAAGGGTGTTGTGAGTGTTCAGATCCTCATTAGCTCATAGAGATCTTTATGGTTCATGTGTTCAGTTGAAGTGAATAAATGTTGACATAGATGAGGACTAGGGATGCCACCAGTGCTCCATCTTTTTTATGGAAGTGTTTCCTTTGTGAACCTTCATAGTTTATCTAATAAACAAGTGTAATTCATTTTGTTTTTTTCTCAAAACCGTCAGTAAGGTAAAGATTGAAATCTGAAATAGTCATACGGTTCTTTTGGTTCGAAACACTTCCTCAACTTACTCATTTCACCTCCATCCCTTTCGATATGCCAAAGGATATTTCTAATGCTCTTGAATTTGCAAGTTCCAGTCATCCTTATTCCCTGGAGAGTGGAGACTTACCAAGGAAGTAAAGCATTTAGGATATCAAAGCAAGATGATGGTATGAAGTGGAGGGTGGATATGAATTCAGCTTTTTTATCAATGGTTCTTTTTGTCCACATTTTTCTCTTCATGTACTGATCCTCATTTTAATTTCCTTCGTTTCTTTATAAAACTCTGTTGTGTAGGCTCCATTTGATTGTAGTAGGTTATGCCTTTTATGGGGAAAACTTGTCAGATATTAGGTATAAACTATACTCATAATTTACCCCAAAATTGATGGTTTTGTAAGTGAACCCAATGTTCCTCCATTTTCCAGGCACCATTTGAATACTTTTATTAATAAGCTCCAGAAAGTTTACCATCCAAAAACAGATTTACATTACCCTATTCAGAGTTTTATTTATTTATTTATTATTAATATTTTTTTAATAAATATTTTGATGCCTGTTTCAGTAGCTTTTGAACATTTTTTGCAAACTATATGAAGCACTTTTATTCCAGGTTTACGTTTAGTTATTTCTATATAAACTCTACTGCAAGTACTCACCTCTTATTTCGTTTCGGAAATCTGCAATTAATGTTAGCTGAATAATGGTTTCTGCTATGCAGATAGAGGCCATTGTACAAGACACAACAGCTCAAGGTAGCATATCAAATATTGGAGCTCTCAACGTCCGCTTGGAGAGTCAGGTATGAGAATTGCATTACGATTGACATTTTTCATGGGAAGAAGCATGTTTTGCTTGCCATTTATCAAAATATTGTAACAAGGATTATGAGCTGCCAATTTTATGTGATTTAAAATTTCCAGTTGGTTAGTTTTACCGTTTTGGCAATTGCATGAATCAGTAAGAAAGGACAGGAAGTTTGAACGAGTTCTAATTTTTCTTTGAAGATGAGGGTAGTTGTAGACTGGAAAATCTCTTTTGACCTTTGACTTGGTTTAATAAACTCAAAATCTTTTTGATTGGGTTAGAGTTAGCTGGAATAATTTTTTTTTGTTTTGGTTTTCCGCAAACACCATGAATCATATCAATTAGAAATATGTTACATTAATTGCTTGGAGGGATGGAAACCAGATGGGCTTGCACTGCCGTGTTGGTGTTTGGGTTATTTATGCGGCGATTAATCGGGGATAGACCGATCCGAACTAGGTATTTAGTGATTGGGTTTAGCGGTCACTGATTAATCGGTGAGAAACCAGTGATAAATCGAGATTGTTTTGTTGGGTGGTGGTGGTTGTTGCTCTATAATGTGAGATGTTTTGGACATGATTACATAATTTGCTCTATAATATGTTGCTTTATAATACTTGTCTTATTAATCTTTGAAAAGGTAGACTGATTAAATCCGGTTAATTCCCGATTAATCCGCTTAATCTTAAATCGGTCCTAGACTCCTGGACCGCGAAGGGTCCGTTATCCGCATTTACTACATAGGTTGTGTATGATTTGACGAACTCAATTATTGTGCATTAACAAGATTAATCAATAACCCAAGTGGGTGAGATGCCACAAACATGTAATAAACACACGTGTGAGTGAACATAGTGTCTAGTCACAATGGATGATGGTTGAGCATGGAGGCACTGCACGACTTGATGCTTATGCCAAGACTAAGTGCATGCCTAGTTTGACCTTGGGTCAATCTAGGTGACTTTAATCAAAGGCCTAGTTTTCCTTGATGGATGAGCTAGTACAATTTGTGTTTAGATTTAAAGTTATTCCTTTTATTTTATTTTACTTAAAGCAATCCAATTCATTTATTATTAATTTTTTTATGAGATAAGATAAAGAAGTCCATCAAAGAGGAAGAAAACAAATACAATGGAAAAGAGAGGCTTCATCAAGGAAGCCTTCATTCCTTAGCAACCTCAAAGGGAACTTGAGATCCACCAACTCTACCCAAAAGAGAAAAAATAATTACAACATACTCGTACTAAATCTAACCCACAGTCGACCCAGGCTACAACATAAATGCATCTTTCCACAACCGTCCCCCTTCCTTAACTTCGTAAGTATGCGTCTCTTAAAAAAGATTCAACCCCCCTTCCTTAACTTTATAAGTATGTGTCTCTTAAAAAAGATTCAATCCCCCTTCCCCTACCAATGAGCATTTTTTTGTGGGCTGCTGGTCCAGTGTTGCAGGCCGCCACCAACTGTTTAAGTTTCCCCTTGCCCTGCTTATCATGCATTTGAATAGTTGTTCTCAGTTCTGGTATGGAAAGAAACACCGGACAGCTTAAGAGCTATGACTGAAGAATTAGCATGCATTTCAGTACCCCAAATAAGAAGATGAAGAATGAAACATCAATCCCATTACTGAACAAAAGAAAAACAATTTATCAGACATTGCCTGCAAAGAATGGCTTATTGATGTATGGTTTACAAAGTTGACCTTATGATGAATGGGTCAATTTATGCAAATTTTATCTCATGCTTTTTCATATGTTGGCGGTCAATTGTAATAACATAAGAAACTGCAAGTCATATATATTTTTTCTGTATGTGAAAAGTTAGAAAAACTCTGCGTACTCTGGTAGGATATTCAATCTAAGTGTTAACATTAGGCCATACCATCAAGTTTCACACGACATGGAGTCTCCTTCATATAGTGATGTTGCCTATTTTGTTGGAGTTGAATTTTGTATATTTAATTTCCTTTGTAATTGTTGATAACTCCTCTATTTACTTACAGGTTCAGAACGGAACAGGATCAGAGTCACTGGCTGGTCCATCTAATATTCCTCCTGCATTCAGGAATTTTTCCATATCTCAGAAGGAGAAAACTCTCAATGAACTTGTGCAGGACCGTTGGCTTTGTTCCACGCCAGATGGAAATATTGGTCTTGGTGTCAGATCTTTCTTTGATCTTCGAAGTTGGTTTCGCAATAATGATGTCCCTACATGCGACAGCTGCAATGAGGCTGGAGTCAAGGTATCCCTTCTATCTGACTAAGATTTGCTACAGAAGTTGTATACTTCTTCTTTCAGTTTGTCTCTACTATGTGTATTCATGAACCAGACCATTGAGTCAGTGGTTCGGGTGGAGTGGAAAACTACCCCTTTTAAGTGATTTTGAGCATCATTTTGAGAATTGATAAATGAACTTATCCTGCATAGTTGCACGTCTCCACATCCAAAAGAACGCCGTTGGCAGATCATGCTCATTTCTGGTTTAAGGAAACTCATATGGATGGATGGCCTTAATTAGTATTATGTTACCATTATTTTCTGGATCAAACACTAGTGAAACTAACACATAATCCGTACAGATCACCTGCAGGAGTACCTTTTTTTTTCCCCGACTTTTTCCTGCATCCTTAGAACCTTGGATTGTTCTTTTTTTTAGCTTAATTGTTAACTCACATTTAGTATCTACTTCTAACCACTGGCTGCTGTTTATTCGTAAAGATGTTGTCATATGAAATGTCAGTTCATGTAAGCAGTACACCTTTTGCTATTTACTGAACCTCAGACTCTCTAGCTTCTGGAATTTCTTTGTCCTGCTGATATGTAAATTTGATCTTGGCTTTGATTTTATGGGAACAGGCTGAGGTGTGTCAAAATGAGAGTTGTAACGTCCGGATTCACAGCTACTGTCTAAAGAAGAAATTTTCTCAAAAGAGGGTATTCTTCCCTTGCTCTTTATTTATCAACCCTAAATTACATGCTTGGATGAACTCCATAAATTGCTGAACTTGATGGGGTGCAGGTAGACAGAGCTTGCCCAGGTTGTGGCAATGCATGGCTCATCCCTAACACGGAATTGGTGGAGGAAGATGAAAGTGTGGAACCAAGTGAACCCACTCAAAGTCAAGCAGCCCCTTTAGGATCTTCCAGGAAAAGAAAGCTTAAAAGTTGCAAAACCGAAGTAGATACGGATACAGCTGGTGCGGGCTCTTCTCAACGTGTTCCTGATCTAAGGAGATCAACTAGAAAGTCTTCACGCTTAAGGTAAACTTCATGTATGTTCGTCTAAGGTAAATTCATGTACGTGCTCAGTTTTTAAATCCAGTGGAAGTCTGTTCTTTCTTGTTGAACTCCAACCGACATGCACTGGGGAGTCGTGGAGCCGTTTGTTTATAATACTATACAGTATGCTGGTACAGCACTTAGTTTTTTGTGTGCAAAGAAATGAAGTAGTAGTTTGTCTAATTGGAGGGGGAACATAACTTTGATTATGAAGTATATGTTGATGGAGGTTCGTTGCATGGAGGTACTATTAGCGAAATATGCACTTTTCTTTCTATATCATTAAACATGTCCATTAGTGTCCAGGAAAAGTTGTGTAGGCCTAGAGATGTAGTTTCCTCCCAATTTATCGAGAGAGTTGTCCTGTTACATACCACTGCTTTTTTTCTTTTTTCTTTTTTCTTTTTCCACACTATCTTTTTTTTTTCAGTGAAAAAGATGCTATTATTATTAAACAAGTTGAGTCATACTTGTCAATACAGAAAATGCTTGGGTAAAATTGTTTGATGAAAAAGGCCACTATAACTGTCAGTCACACCCTAATTAACCGTTTGTGGAAATTTGCCTTGATGGGGCTGTGTAGTGTAGTCAATGGATGAACAATGTCTTCTGAAGCCATTTCTTGCAGGTTGAGTTCTGTAATGTTTATACATATAGCTCAGTTTGCCGACGTCCCTAATGATACAGTCAATTCAGGATGGTACAAGTATTTGAGCAATTTTTGCTTGAATATATCACTACCACCATGGTAGGTGTCATTGGGTCAGTTATTGGGCAAGTTCTACTCGAATTTTTCACTGCTTTGATTACACCTTGTGGGGGCAACTAAGGTTCCTACTTAGTTTCAACCCTACACTAGCAATTCTTTACATGCAATTAAACCAGCAGGAAATGCATTACAAATACACATAATAGTTGGAATGAATCCTTTAGTTTATTGCCTTGATGTATGGGCACCGACTCAATTTGAACAGGTTACAAGGTTCTCACAAATTACTCCAGCAATCAGTGTTTGATACAAGCTTGCTCCTACAAACTCACATCCATCTCTCATCCTCACAAATGCCTCATAAAATCCTCACAAATGTCTTATAAAATGGCTACATCATTCAAATTCTGCAATAACTACATATCCATGTGTCAACCAAGCATTTGCCACCAAACAAACCACTCTAACCAACACATTTCATCACACATGTCAAAATGCAAGTCCTGTTGCATTCAAACATTCAAATGTGGCTCGCTAGCCTTGGTCCAGCATCCTTATCGGGCCCAATGATGTGAACATCTATACTCTACTATGATGGCCAATATAGTCAGTCATCAGTCCATCACCACGCACCACCATCCATGCGTGCATCAGTCATGCGTGAGTCCGCCCACGCATAGTCCAACATCCATGTACCGTCAGCCATCCATGCATAAGCTGAGCATGCATCGTGCTAGCATGCACGATCCTTGGTTTGTCAATCCATCACTAAGCCAACGTGCCTCATGCTTGGCTCGTGTTCCAAGCACGTCTACTAAGTCCATCGATCATATTTTCAAGTAATCCCAACTTATTTTCAAGCATGCTATGGCTATGCCATGGGCATGTCATAGCCATGCATTGGCTTTGCCTTACTTAGCACCGAGTCTGTTTCCATCTTGCCCAAGACTCGAGAGACACATTCCCCCAATATAGATGCTAAGCATTTGGGCATTCTTCGAAAGGGAACATTGGAGATTGAGACCATCAGGAATGCCCACTAGATCACCCTTGACCTAGACATATATTTTCATTACAATCACCCTTACAAGACTCATACAAACACCTGTTTAATGGGCAAATCCCTTGTACAAAACCAATGCATACAAGTAAAGACAACATAAACATCAATATTGGTCCAACATTGTCCATGGCATAAAGTCATCCAACATCGTACTTGATCACCCCACTAGAGTCTGACTGTATTCTTCACTTGGATCCGTCCAACAAAGCCTTCCAATCTTCATCTAGCAACTTTGCACACACATGCCTTCACATACATCCAGCCCATGCACGAACATGTATGCATCAACACGCTGGTTGATCTATGCTGAGTTACTAAGGGGCTGACAAACCACCCCCACTAAACATGCTCAACGTCCTCGTCGAGCCTTTAACTTCAGACTCGTTGATCACCTTGATCCCGGTGAGTCTAGGTAGCACAACATCTGTATCTGAGCCTTTCCACTTCCTCAAGCAACAGTGCTGTCAGCCTTCATTTTCTTGGACAATCCCTCGTACGATGTGGTCCGCCACATATGAAACATCATGTTTTGGATTGTGTGGTACTCCCTTCCCTCCATCAGTCATTACATTTGTGCTAGCCTGTCCCTTTTCTTTCCCACCATCATCCCTGGACGGTGTGAGCATTTTCTTTCCGAACTTCTTGTCTAGTCCACCCTTTGATGGCTCTTGAATCACCTTGTAATCCAGCAAGCCATTCACAACAACCAATATTTGCGACAGATCCTTAACACCAAGCCTACGCAACTCCGTCTGCGCCCAAGGTTGAAGTCCATCAGCGACATTGAATAATTTGTCCCCATAACTCATATTGCTAACCTCCAGCATGAGTGAAGAGAACTTTTTAACATAGTCCCGCACTGATCCGGTGTGCCTCAACTTCCTCAACGACTCCCTGGCCATCCATGCAACGTTTGTGGGTAGGAATTGGTCCCTCAATTCCTTCCTCACTGTCTCCCATGTCTGGATCAGAGGCCTACCCATTGCAACATCACCATCACAACGTGCGCGTCACCATAATTTTGCATCTTCGATGAGATACATACTTGCAAGACCGACTTGCTCTTCATCAGGGGTGTGGACAGTCTTGAAATATTGTTCCATATCCCATATGAAATTGTCCAGTTCCTTGGCACTCCTATCTCCCTTGAAGGCCTTGGGTTATGGAATTCTAACTTTTTCTCTGGGCAAACCCCCTTGCCATGGAAGAGCCATCACAACCAAGATTTTAGTCTCGAAATTTGAGATTGTGCCCCTGTAAAATGTGGCCAGTGTCCGCATCTCCGCCATTGCATCCTTGAACCTAGTATCCCATTTTGTGCTTAGACCAGCAATCATCTTACTCAAGATCTCGACTTGCTGCATCATCACATTCTGGGATCATTCCGCATCATTCGCAGGATGTTGCATGCTATTCTCATCATTTCATTCCAACTGAGAGACCCGCTCCGACAAAGCCTTTACTGCAGATCTTGTACCTTCTGCCATTAGTGAATAAACATTTCATTTGAATCTAACGCTGCTCTGATACCACTTGTCACAGGGTCAGTAATTGGGCAAGTTCTACTCAAATTTTCACCGCTTTGATTACACCCTGTGGGGCAACTAAGGTTCCTACTTAGTTTCAACCCTATACTAGTAATTCTTTACATACAATTAAACCAACAGGAAATGCATTACAAACACACAGAATAGTTGGGATGAATCCCTTAGTTTATTGCCTTGATGTATGAGCACCCGAGAATTCTAATTGGAGAGGAAACGAGTGAGGAAATGGGCGAGGGAGGGCGTGCAACCCTCCATCCCCCTCGAGATGTGTGCCTTCGTGCATCTCGAGGGAGATGGAGGGTTTCACCCCCTCCCTCGCCCGTTTCCTCGCTAATAAGACAAACCCATGAGCACCAACTCAACTTGAACATGTTACAAGATTCTCACAAATTACTCGTACAAGCCTTGGACCCGACTAACAAAACCTTCCAATCTTCATCTAGCAACTTGGCACACACATGCCTTCACGCACATCCAACCCATGCACGAACATGTATGCATCAACAAGTTGATTGATCTATACCTTTCAAAAAAAAAAGTTGATTGATCTATGTTGAGTTACTGAGGGTCTGGCAGTAGGAGAATACGTCAACATATGTCCATGACACTGTTGACTGAGGCACAAGGCATCTTTGCTGTGGGCATCATGAATTAGTTTATGTCGTTGGCATTGCTTACAATTTTCCGTTTCAGTATGTAGATATTAACGTCATTGATAAACTTTGGACTGAAAAACCAGTGTTCTAAAAAGTGCTAGGCAGTGGGCAGGCGGCAAGCAGGTGCCTAGCGCCTAGGGGCCTAGGCGGTCTTAGGTTTTGTATTATAACTTTAATAATTTACAAAAGTTAAGCATAATACCTTATCAATTACATCCAATTTAATGCTAAGATACATATGCAAAATTTAAAAACATGAAAAATTAACAATCATGAACAAAATTTATTAAAACTCAAATGACTGAAGTTGGTCATGATGGGTACTTTATACAAAGTTGAATTTGTGGACAAATATCAAAACCTACTCTTTTATTTTTCTTCAAATTGCATGAATAAACTCAATCATATTTGATAAAATCTACATTACTAAAATTGGTACTGGCAGATCCTTTGAGAATTTCATTAAGTAATCATCCTTTGCTACATTCAGACATATATTGAATAAAAAATAATTAAATTATTTTTTTCCAAAAAAGAGGAAAAAAAATAAAATAAGAACACAATCAGCCTTATTAAAAAAAATCGCCTAGACCGCCCAGACCAGCCTAAATTGCCCATAACCCGCCCAACTGGGCGCTTTTCTAACGCCTAAGCCAATTTTTAGAACACTGTGAAAAACTGCTAGCTAATAATCCTCGAGAAAGCCAATCACGTTGTGACAAAAAAAATTCTCCCAAGAGACCATCCAGTGGTTGCAGTGTGGTGCATCCCAGTACACTACAGGGAGGGGTAAAAAAAAAAAAAACCAATCGTTGTTGACTTGGCTAGCCATTTTTTTGTAGGTGTGGAGTTCTCTATTGAAATATTGTGTTGCATACACAAGAGGACGACCATGGCATCTTGTTGCCATCAACATCATCATGTGTGTTTGGATTTTTCAACACCCTTTTTTTAACCTTATCCTTCATACCTTCAAAAAATAGAATAGCAGACACGATGGATTCTATTTCAAAACCTAATTAGTTTGATATGATTTCACTCAATTTGTCATTGGTACTATGAGTCACTCCAAATTTATTATATAAATAAATGAAATTTGAGGAATGAGTGCATCAGTGCATCACATGGCCAGTATCCACCAAAAAAATAATCCCATCCTACATCCAAATGTGCATGTAACATTAGTTCCCAAATACTACTACTTGACCTCTTGGGTTGGGTTGTGTTGTGTTACATATGTATCGTAGATTTCTCATGTCACTGTCTGTTTTAGTTGATTAGATTAAAAAAAAAAAAAAACTGTGAAAGACTGCAATCCAAACCTTTAAGAGTTGTTTTCGTGAAGGAGTTACAATACGGATCGAACCATCATCTTGGTTTAATCATGGTCATATAGATAGTTTAGACAACCACTGCAAAATAATAGCAAGCTTATAAGTTGTACAAAGTATTAAGTTTTAAAGGCCGAAATTAGGAAAAGCCTGCAAACAAACAAACAATCGCAGACCAAGGGTATGATCGATGCCATTTTTTTTTGGACAATCCAACATTCTACTTGAATTATTATTAAGGTTAATTGCACTTTCCCACCTAAAACATATAACCAATTCAGCTTTGCCCCAAATTAACATTTATATTGCACTTTTCCCCTCAGACTAACAGTCAACGTGCATTGATTGTCAATGCAAATGCTAGATTAAAAAATGTCATATTTTACTGCCCAAAATACTCTTTAATGATCTGAACGCTGAGATTCAAAGTTGATACAATTAAAATCGAAGGCTGAGATTCAAACTTCCACTAAGACGTTAGAATAATCTGCCAACTCCTCCTTCACCACCAATAACTCTCACCTTTGCTTCTACCACTACATCTACATGTTATTTCATTGTAGATTCAATATTCAAGCATCAATAAGTGGAAAAGCTTGCTTGAGTTGCAACTCATCTTCATCATCTGTTAGGTCAATTTTGTTGCAGGGGGCAAAGTTACATTCAAAATTTTTTTTAAGGGGTTAAGTTCCTGCCAGTAATTTATTTTAAGGGGTTAAGTTATTGCCAATTAACAACTCTTAATTAATTTTCTTGCAGATCCCATGGTGTCACAAACACAATTAAACAAGTGAATAAGTTTGAAGTAGGCATGTTTTTGAAGGAGCACATGTACATTGGATGTTAAAGCACAGTGTAAATTCATTTGATGTTCTTTCAACAATGTAAATTCATTTGATGTTCATTGGGTGTTAATAGCACATTGTAATCAAATGCCTTAACATCAATGCAATTCAATTGACGCAACATCAATGCAATTCAAAACTCGACACAACACTTTCAAGCATCAATAAGCAACCTTGCAATTCAAAACCTGACATAGCACTTTCAATAACCTGAATTTACAAGCATTCAATAACATTCAGTACCTAACAACCTGAAGTGCAAAATGCTGAATTTACAAGCAACAATAACTAACTTGAATTTACAAATATTCAATAACATTCAGTACCTAACAACCTGAAGTGTACCATACCAACAAACATTCAATACCATACCATACCAACAAGCATTCACTACCATTTAACAGAACTTGCAATCAACAAAAATGTATATTTAGTGTACCATACCAACACAAGTCTTGACATAACACAAGTGTATCAGTTAGTGTACCATACCAACACAAGTCTGAGATAACATATTCTCATACCAACAAGTATTCAATAGCATCAGAAAACACATAATGACAATGTCAATAAATCAAATTTTTTTTTTGTCTTTCACTAACTGCTTTCACCAAAACGAGTCACCAAAAAGAGAATGTAAATATGCAGGTCATCTCTAGGGCCCCTAGGTCTCCAACTGTTTTGTCCCCTTGCAAAATGAGTCACAAACAAAGCAAAACTTCACACCACCACTCTTCATCTCACCCGTCTCCTCCTTCCATCTCCCGTCCCTCTTTATCTTTCTTTTGCAGGTACCGGAGCCGGATCGAGAAGACGAACCAGAGACGCAACAGGGAGGACTCCCAGTTCCCCTCTCTCGTTCACTCTTCCATTTTTCGTCTCCCTCTCGTGTCCCCCTCACTATCTTTCTGTTTCTTGCAGGTGAGCTTCACCGGAGAAGAATAAGCAGCAAGGAGAAGAAGAAGCAGAGAAACATGGAGCTTCTCTCGCGAAGAAGAAAGCGTTGGAAATTGGGAGGGAACCAACTGATATTTGAATCAGTTGGCTATTGGTACAACCGGTCCACGTATCTGTTCCACAGAGCGCCCGAGCTCTTTACGAGTCCCTTCGACTGATACCTCTGCGGGAACTTCGCGTGTGATTGAGTGGATGGGTTTCAGGTTGGATGATCAGACGAACTCGGGGAAGGAGAAGGAGGTGGTGGTGGTGGAGGAAAGTTGAGCGATTGAAGGTGGATGATGAAATGCCTGAGACAAACACCATGAAAAAAGAGCGTTGAAGGAGAGAGCGAAGTAAATGAGAGAGGAGAGAAAGAGATCATTCAGGCCATAGCTATGAAATGCCTCTAGAGAACCCCTATTGAGAGTGTGAGCCCAACTCCTATGTTATTCCAACCCATTTGAGATTTCGATCAAAACAGAGACTTGATGACAACCTATAGGGAAAAATATAAAAAATTACTTGTACAATATTGTTGTCCGGCTGTGCTAGCAAGATTATGAGCTTCAAAGTTGAGCTCTCTACAAATAAACTTGCAAACCGAGTTTTTGTTAATAGCTAACACTTAATGGAGCTATGGAGTGGGTGTGGAGACAAGAAAAAACTTTACTTTCTCTTTAATATGCTAATTTTTTTTCCATCAAACTGAAGGAGGAACCGCGGTACTTGTTTTCCAAGTCTTTTACAAAAATAAGCAAATCACAATTCAGGAATATAGTACTGAATACCATGCAAAGGCACGGTATATAAACTCAAAACAGAATGAGTTTCATTGGTTCTAGCTAAAGATTAAGACATCAGTAGCCATCAATTGATCCAACTCCCATATTGGGACCGCGCAACCACTTCCAAACATTAATAAAAGTCTAAACCCAGTTTTGTATTTCAGTTATTAGTTCACTTCTTCCAGAGTCCATTCATCTAAATGATTCCATAATCAGCCTATTTAACTGCTTTCTCAATTTCAGATCATGTAATAATCTCTTAGTTTCTTCTCCTATTTAACTGCTTCTCTGCTTTCTCAATTTCACGATGATAATTTTTGTTCTGTAAACAATTAGCACATACACGTAGTTATATGATAAATACATAAAAGATGTGGTCAGTTGTTTTGGTCATCATAGCTTTACATGTATCATTACACATTCTGTCTACAATTGGAGGAATCCCAAATGCAATGGAACACTCCCACCAGGTTCAATGGGGTTCCCAATCATTGGGGAGACCCTTCAGTTTTTCTCCCCCTATAAATCCTTTGATGTTCCACCTTTCATACGAGAAAGAATGGACACGTAACTAAGAAACTCATCTGTATTCATTTACTGAATTATTTAGAAAATAATTAATATCAAAAGAGTGTGATAATCACTATTTTTAGATATGGATGCCTCTTCCGGACTAGCATAGTTGGCCAGCATGTAGTTGTATCAACTGATCCTGAGATCAACCATTTCATCTTTCAACAAGAAGGACGCTTGTTCAAGAGCTGGTACATGGACAGCTTTACAGAGCCTTTTTTTGGTCGCGGCACAGTGCTTGCATGACTTTGTTCACAAGTATCTTAGGAACTTGACTCTAAGTTTATTTGGCCCTGAGAACTTGAGAGAAAAACTGCTTCCTGAAGTTGAAGAGGTGACACGAAGATATCTGAAGTTATGGTCTAGTCAGCCTACTGTTGAATCAGAAGAAGGATTTTCCACTGTAAATGCCTATTCTCATTTACTGATAATTCTTTCAGTCCGATTCTTATTCTAGTATAACTAATGAAAACTATTTCTTTTTCCATACACAGATGATATTTGACTTGACTGCTCAGAAGATGATTAGTTATGATGAAGCAACATCGTCGGCAAAGATAAGAGAAAACTTCGTTGATTTCATCAAGGGCCTTACCTCCTTCCCCTTGAACATTCCTGGGACTGTTTATGTTGGCAGGTAGTACTATGATAAATTTTATTTTCTGCTCACTATATATACATACAGATTTGTGAAAACTAATCAATTCTTTTGTCGAGCATATGGAAGTCTAATAAGTCTAGTGGTTAATGATCATTTAGGGGCGGAAGAAAGCAATGGAGTTCTTAAAGAAGCATGGTGATTTCTTTGATTTCATCATTGAAGAAGTGAAGAAAGAGGATGCCATCTTGAGTGACGGGTTCGCTCTAGATTTAATGTTTGTGCTTCTCTTTGCTAGCTTCGAGACAAATTCCTCTGCTCTCACTCTGGCCATGAAGTTTCTTCTTGACAATCCTTTAGTCCTGGAAGAGTTAACGGTTCGTAAGACATCAGTTATATCGAGCAAACCAGTAGTAAATTACTAAAATATAGTACATGAACACTCTTGAAACATGGAATTAATATTGTTGATCAGAAAGAGCATGAGTCAGATCATACAAAACCGAGAAAATGCAGATTCAGGAATCACTTGGAAAGAATATAAATCCATGACGTTTACATTTATGGTAAGCCGGCAATTCATTCTTGGCATGTCCTTTTAATTGTTCAGTAGGTTAGCTGAAACTTTCCTATCCAATCACTAATATCAGTTTTGCAGGTTATCCATGAAATTATAAGGCTAGCAGATATAGTACCAGGGGTTTTCAGGAAAACAATCAAAGACATCGAGCTAAAAGGCATGTTTTAATCACTATATTAACACGATTGTTTATATAATTCTGTTAATCTTAATCAATTAAGTATGATAATGCAGGATATGCAATTCCAGAAGGATGGGCGCTGGCAGTTATGGTCTGATCCCCTTGCCTTCAATCCATGGCGATGGAAGGTCAGTCTTTGCTCTAATAATTCTAACAGGATTTTGTTTTCTTCGACTTTAGTTAGTATGTGACATGGTAATGATCTAGTGGATTACGTGGCACATTTTCTTACTTGTGCATTCTTCCCTTCTTATTCCATATTGTTTCTTCTTTTCACCACAATAGGATGCTGGTTCAAAACACTTCATTGCTTTTGGTGGCGGTCCAAGATATTGTGCAGGTGCAGACTTCTCAAAAGTGCAGATGGCTGTGTTTTTTCATTGTTTTGAGACACAAGTATAGGTAACATGTCTACAATGGCCATCAAAACATTAGTGTACTTTGCATGTACATAGTGTCACAAGTCCCAAACCAAATGGGATCTCAAGACTGAACTTCACAGAATTCAAATTTCAGGTGGAAGATAATCAAGGGAGGGGATATATAGAGGCCGAAGACCTGGGCTCATGTTTCCAAAGGGAGTTCATATTCATATATCAGAAAAAGCAGCAGAAAGCTAGGCCACACCATGAGTAACATGAATGTTATCCAGGAACAGATGAAAGCGATTCACTTGCACCCTTCAAGGAAATTGCTTTTCTAAAGACATACTTGTTTCATCTTTAATTTGAGAACAAAGTTATATCAAATCAAGAAAGTGGCAAGACAGACTAATTCTCAAACCAATTAACATGCTACTGATTGTGAGACAATTACAAGGACTCAAACACCTTGTGTGAATCAGAGTCCTTTACAAATAAGACTCAGAGTCCTTGTGTGATGGAGTGTTTGGTTAACAATTCATGTGGGACTCAATGTCCTTTTCTTTATCTAATTAAAGCAAGCATACAACAACTAATCTTATAAGAGTAAATACAAGGCAGCAACGAGAGAGATAACAATCAGAGCACACAGCTGAAACGCAGCAAAACATCAACAACAACGCAACATCAGATTGGTAGCAAATACAGGCTGAAACAGAGCAGCAGTGTGGCGTGAAACGGGCTGCGATAAGGGCGTGAAACAGGTGCGAGTTTGGCGTGATTTGGTGTGTGCGCAGCGTGAAACAATAGCCAAGTAGAAGGATTGGAATCGAGTGATTTCGGGTGTTCTTCGTTTGCGAATTTCGTCAAACTTTTGGCGGTATTGTTGGCTTGAGATTGGGTAATCTCAAGGATTGTTGCTTGACAACGTTGTAATCTTCAAGTAAGTGTTTCCATATCAATAAGATAGTTATAGAGTCGTCGTCCGTGGAGTAGGCAAAGCCGAACCACGTAAATCTCGGTGTTATCTTTATTTTCTGCACATTGCTTGTTATTTGCTATTACTTGCATAGCGTTATTAGCCATTCACTATCACCAACTAGGTCTAGGACTTGTGTTAGGATTATTTGCATTAGCAGGTATTTCCTTACAAGTGGTATCAAAGCGCCAATTAGTTGGTGTTTGTGTTTTGAAGGTGTCAATTAAAATGGCTGAAAGATCTTCTTCATCACGTGATGATGGCTATGTGAAAGTTCATGGGTTCGATATTGTTCGATTCAATGGTAGGAACAATTTTAAAGCTTGGCAGATGGATTGTAAAGATATTCTGGTTAGTTTGGATCAGATTGATGTACTTGATGAGAAAAGGAAACCATCATCAGATAAGGCGACGGTTGAGGTTATCGAGAAGTGGAGTAAAATGGATTAGAAGGCATGTAGTACGATTCGTTTGTGTCTTTCTCGCAATGTGGCTTACAACTTCGCTGATGAGATGATGACTCAGGGTATTTGGGATAAGCTTCAGGCTATGTATCTTCAGAATGATATTATGAGTGTGATGTACCTACAGAAAAAACTCTTCACTTTCATGTTGCAGTCAGGTAAACTCACGACTGATCATATAAATGAATTTGAATGTTTATATTCAGATTGTGTTAGCTTGGGAGCTAAATTTGAAGATAGTCAGAAAACATTATTCTTGTTAATTTCTTTGTTACCGGAATGGGAACCGTTTGTCGATCAGATGACAACATTGAAAAAAAAGAAATTTGTGTACAATGATATTGTTCAAGCTATACTTGCAAAGACTTTCAGAACGGGTGCTTCAAATGAGGAGGTTCAAGCACATGGTCTTTCAGTGACAAGGGGAAGGAATTACAAAAGGAACAACTACAGAAGGAACCGGTCTAAATCAAAAGGCAAAGATATGTCTAAGGTTGAATGTCACAAATGTAAGTGCAAAGGCCATTACATAAGGAATTGTCCAGATTGGAAGGATAATCACAATAAGCAAGAGAATGAGAGTAAGGGCGTAGTGAATGTTGTTGAGACACCGGATGTGGTAGAGGATATTCTAATCGGGGGTGACTTAGCACATGCACTGATGGCAAAATCTTATGACCATTTGTATGACGGTTGGATGTTTGATACGAGAGCTTTGTATCATATGTGTTCCGTAAGGGAATGGTTCAACACTTATCGCGAGGTTAAGGGCAGTTCAGTTAATAAAATGGGTGACTCTCGGCCTTGCAAGACAATGGGTGTTGGTACGGTCAAATTTCAGTTGGCAGATGGGTCATGTAGACAGCTTACCGAGGTACATCATGTTCCAGCTCTTTCAAAGGGGCTGATTTTTCTTGGGGTGCCTGAAGCTCAGGGCTACAAGTATATTGGTGAGAGTGGATATTGCAGTGTTTATTTTGGTGACAGGTTGCTTATGACAGTGGTTAGGCATGCAAAATTGTATTTCCTCCAAGGTAGTATAGTTGAAGGTGGAGCTATGGTTTCTACAGTTGTTGATAAGAAAAGCTTGACGCGTACACAATTATGACACATGCGATTAGGGCATGTAGGTGAGAATTGACTAAGAACTTTAAGTAAGCGGGGCTTGCTTGGCGGTAATAAAATGGAAAAATTGGATTTCTGTGAACATTGCATCAATGGGAAGCAATGTAGAGTCAGTTTTAGTGATGCTACTCATAGCACCACGGGGATTGTGGATTACATCCACACTGTTGTTTGGGGCCTTCTAGAGTTGCATCCAAGGGGGGTTCCAGGTATTTTGTGTCTTTTATCGATGACTTCAGCCGGAGAGTATGGGTGTATACCACGAAAAATAAAAATGAAGTCACCGATATCTTCAAGAAGTGGAAAGCCATGATTGAAAAACAAACAGGAAGGGTGATCAAAGTAGTGAGATCTGACAATGGCGGTGAGTATACCGAGGATCCCTTGAAACAATTTTGTTTGGAACATGGCATTAGAAGACACTTCACAGTGAAGTCGACACCACAACAGAACGGGGTAGCAGAACAGATGAACTGTACCCTGTTGGAGAGAGCACGATGTATGTTGTCCAATGCAGGTTTGGGCAGAATATGGTGGGCTGAAGCAGTAAACACGGCGTGCTATCTCATTAATCGCTCTCCTTCATCAGCTATTGAGTCTCAGATTCCTATGGAGGCATGGTCTGATATTTCTTCAGATTATTCTAACTTGAAAGTTTTTGGTTGTCTAACATATTTTCATGTTAGGGAAGATAAAATTGGAGCCAGGGCCAGGAAAACTATTTTTCTCGGTTATCCAGATAATGTGAAAGGGTATAGATTATGGTGCCCTGACTTGCAAAAGTTTGTGATCAGTCGAGATGTGAAGTTCCATGAGGAGGCTTTGTTACAGGCAAAATGTGAGAGATGCAAAGATGGTTCCCCTATTTGGAGGGGTGATAGCTATGATGAATATGAGGATGCTAGAGATTTTCTGCAGGTGGAGCTTGGAGCTCCTAGATCTCATACAAAGTATGATGTTCCTTCTACTGACGGAATGAGCGATACAGATATGATGCCTGATGAGACAGTGACAGAAGATGAAGTTCCTACTGATGAGGACATGGATCCTACACAACAACATGTTTAACAATTACAAACACCGTCTTTAGCAGCAGGCAGAGAACCTAGAGTCAGACATGCACCACTTAGATTTGGTTATGAGGATGGCGCAGCTTGTGCATTCTCAGTTTTTGATGGGTATGATGATGTTCCTACCACATATACACATGCTTTGCGAAGTGTTCAGAAAGAGGAGTGGAAGGAGGCTTTGGATGAAGAGATGCTATCTCTTAAGAGGAATCATACATGGGAGCTTGTGACATTCCCTAAGGGGAAGATACCAATTGGGTGTAACTAGGTTTTCATAGTGAAAGACGGGATTCCAGATTCCAGGGGTACTTGTACAGGTATACGCTACAAGGCAAGATTGGTGGCTAAAAGATATGCACAACAAGAAGGTGTGGACTATAATGAAGTATTTTCTCCAATGGTAAAACACACTTCTATCCGAGTCTTTTGGCTTTAGCAACACAATTTGACTTAGAGCTCGAGCAACTTGATGTCAAGACTGCTTTCTTGCATGGAGATTTGGAGGAGGACATATACATGTCTCAGCTCGATGGATATGCTGTTGTTGGTAAGGAAGAAAATGTATGCAAACTGAAGAAGTTACTGTATGGATTGAAGCAATCTTCGAGGCAGTGGTACAAGAGGTTTGATACTTTTATGATTGAGCAGAGATATGCGAGGAGTCAGTATGATCCTTGTGTATTCACACAGAAGCTCAAGGATGGGTCTTTCGTGTTTCTCTTACTTTATGTTGATGACATGCTCATTGCTGCGAAGAGCATGAAAGAAATTGATAAATTGAAGTTGGAGCTTACCATGGAGTTTGAGATGAAAGATCTTGGTTCAGCGAAGAAGATACTTGGAATGGAGATATGAAGAGATAGGAAGAAAAACAGACTGACTTTGTCACAGAGACAAACTTAGAGAAGGTTATTCACCGTTTTGACAAGGATACGTCTAAGCTGGTAAGTACTCCTTTGGCTGCTCACTTTAAGCTCTCGGGTAAGTTGTCTCCTAGCACAGAGGATGAAAGGGAATACATGTCACAAGTTCCCTATGCTAGTGCAGTTGGTAGTCTTATATATGCCATGATCTGCACACGTCCGAATATCGCTCATGCAGTCAGTTTGGTTAGTAGGTTTATGTCAAACCCGGGAAAACAACTTTGGCAGGCAGTGAAGTGGATATTGAGATATCTTCAGGGTACACTGGATGTTGGTTTAGTATATGAGAGAGGAGATGTGTCAAATATGATCCGAGGTTATGTAGATTCGGATTATGCTGGTGATCTTGATAGGTGCCAATAGACTATAAGTTATTGTTTTACATTGGCAATGAGTCCGGTGAGTTGGAAGTCTCAATTACAGTCTACAGTTGTTTTGTCTACTACTAAAGCAAAGTACATGGCTCTATCAGAGGCGATAAAGGAAGCCATCTGGCTTCGAGGCTTGGTTAGTGATTTGGGTGTTACTCAGGATGATGTGACAGTGTTGTGTGACAGTCAAAGTGCTATCCATTTGGCGAAGAACCAAGTTCATCATGCCCGGACGAAGCATATTGATGTGCGATATCATTTTCTGAGGGATGCCATTGAGGATGGCGAGGTTCTCTTGGAGAAGGTGAGTACTAAAGACAACCTAGCTGATATGTTGACAAAGACAACCCAGCTGATATGTTGACAAAAGCAGTTCCAGGGATCAAGTTTGAGCATTGTCTCAACTTTATTAGGCTCTCTCAATGTTAGATGCTCATATGGTTGTTTGTGATGCTTGTGTGGTGGTCCGTAATTGTTCTCTAAGGTGGAGATTGTGAGACAATTATAAGGACTCAAACACCTTGTGTGAGTCAGAGTCCTTTACAAATAAGACTCAGAGTCCTTGTGTGATGGAGTGTTTGGTTCACAATTCATGTGGGACTCAATGTCATTTTCTTTCTCTAATTAAAGCAATCATACCACAACTAATCTTATAAGAGTAAATACAAGGCAGCAACGAGAGAGATAACAATCAGAGCACACAGCTGAAACGCAGCAAAACAGCAACAACAACACAGCGTCAGATTGGTAGCAAATACAGGCTGAAACAGAGCAGCAGTGTGGCGTGAAACGGGCTGCGATAAGGGCGTGAAACATGCTGCGAGTTTGGCGTGATTCGGTGTGTGTGCAACGTGAAACAATAGCCAAGTAGAAGGATTGGAATCGAGTGATTTCGGGTGTTCTTCGTTTGCGAGTTTCGTCAAACTTTTAGCGGTATTGTTGGCTTGAGATTGGGTAATCTCAAGGATTGTTGCTTGACAACGTTGTAATCTTCAAGTAAGTGTTTCCATATCAATGTTGTAATTTTCTGCACATTGCTTGTTATTTGCTATTACTTGCATAGCGTTATTAGCTATTCACTATCACCAACTAGGTCTAGGACTTGTGTTGGGATTATTTGCATTAGCAGGTATTTCCTTACACTGATATCTACAACTGAGTTTTTTTTTTTGTTTGTGTGTATAGTTTTGCAAGCGCTGGTTAGTTGGTAAGTGAAGATGACATCCATCTATGAAATGGGTCTGCTTTCTCCAGTAAAAGTATTTTTGTTTTTAAATTACATACATTGCATGGGGTGATCAGATTAAAGCCTGTATGTGCTAAGGAGGTGTTTGGCTTATGGTAACTTTGCCTCAAGTCCATAACTTGTGTTACATTACACATTTTTAGTTGAGCCAGTTGATGCATGTGGATTAATCATGACGAGACATTCAGTCCCATTGTAAAGGTTACGACAATTTGAACTATCCTTGATTTGGCAACCTCGTATGCTTGGCTAGTCGCACCATCTTGATGTCAAATTGAAGAGAAATTTCAAACTTTGATTGCTCACGAACTGGGATTCTGGAGAGTGAGATTGGCAGTAGGGATTAGGGTGGGATGCTATAAAGAGGGGAAGTTTCAAGATTTTGTGATTATAGTCTGTGGTCGTCGGAATTTATGGCCATACATTGTGGACATTGCATAACCTCCCTCAGTATATATGAAAATCATTGCATTTTAATTAGGCGAGGCCTACCTCAGTATATTCTAACTCCTCATCGGTATTTTAATTATTGCCAATATTGTAAGAATCTCCTCTATCAATCATGGGACCGAGAGCCTCGCAATATTTCCCATTTTTAACAGGACAGGGCCCTTCCTCAATCATCATATACATAGAGCGAGGGAGGTCGTGAACCACAATAACTATGCATGGACCATAGTAAATGTTTTTTTTTTTGGATTAAAATTGTTGTTTGTACTACTAGTATAGAGTGATCAAATTAAATGAATAAGAGCAGTCCAAAAGACACATAATTGAATAGTGTTGTGAGAACATGCATACACGCAGAAGAGTTGGGGCTGCACCTGCATTGCAACAACTAAACAAATTTTCCTTACTTGTTGGCAGAGTTTAGGAAACTGTAAAACTAACGCAACCATTTCTTGTTTCCAAAAAAAGAGAGAGATAGATCGATAGAAATACATCCTTTTTTCTCTCTCTCTTTTTTTCCTTTTGTTCAAAACCAAACTCATAGGGAAGGGTGCTCTGCTGCTACGCTATGCACACATTACCACCTCTGTAGCTGCTGCTTCTGTTGCATTAGAAACTTCACCTCTTGTTATCCCAGAGGAAAAGAGAGTTTCTGCTAGCTTCCATTTTTGGCTCATCCATCAGACAGACAGACAGACTGTGAGTACTATCTCCTCTACATTGCTTTCCTTCTTTTTTCAACCTGATTGCGATTGTGATTTGAGGTTTTTCTTTTTCTTCTTGTTTCAAGCCTTTCATCTTGTGTTATAAATCACAATAATACAAAGAAAGAAAGGAATTCTTATGTTCTGCATTATACTGCTTCTGCTCCATCTTAATGGAATCTCTGTGCTTTGTTTTTCATGGAATATGTTTTACTTCTCTAATTACCGCAATCCACCTGCTTATTTCTCTGAATCTTCGTTAAAATGAAACATATATTTTTATCAGTGCAAAAGAGGTAAGAATTTTTTTTGTTTTTTTTTAATATATTCGTCCAGGATGTTGTTGATATCCCATTTGTTGTTACTGTTGGAAGTTAGAATTGCACACACAACTGCATTAGAAATTCACAATCGACATCATCCCAAAACCATTACCAAGTTAGTGCAATACATGCATTATCAAGAATAAAATCATTAGAACTAATGTTTTGGACCCTTGTCTTGTAATGGTGTTATCATGCACCGTTTTGCCCTAGATGACAGATGATGTTTAAGCTTGATATTGTCAACTATGATTCATGATAAGCTTTTACCATCTCCACTCATATATATATGATTCCCTGCACTAATTATTGCTCATCAAAGTCTGGCATTAATGAGCTAGGACTTAAATCTTTTCTTTTCTTAAATTTTGATACAGGATTGCATTATTTCTGGTACTATGGGGCACAGTATAAACCATAGCGTTTCGGTTGGACTTGGATTGCTGAGTATTATCAGCTGGTTTGTCGCTGAGATACCCCAAATCCTAACAAACTATAGGCAGAACTCCACCAAGGGCCTTTCGATTGCTTTCTTGTTGACATGGATTGTTGGGTAATGCTTATTTTCCTTTTTTACTTGGCTATGTGCTTGCTTGAAGAAAATGTCAGTTTCTTTTTTAGTTATTCTGGCTGAGGATCCAACCATAACCTTCTCGCTTCTAGTTTGAAATTAGTTAAAATATACTTTGGAAAAGAAAGAAAAAAAAAATCATAAGAACATCTATCATTGTGTGCGATAGTTGAGAATGACATTATATTTTGAGCAATTTCTTGGATTCTAAGAGTCAAATCTAGAAGTATTCCTTGGTTTATATACGAGTAAAAGTAGGGGTGGGCACGGGACGGGATGGGACGAGATATACCCATCCCTATCCCATCCCGTTCATACGGGATCGGGACGGGACCGGATGGGAAAAACCCCATCCCGACCTCGTCCCATCCCAAACTGGTTCGGGACGGGACGAGATCAGCATGCTAATCTGAACATATCAACTAGAATACATTCTGAACATATCAAATCATAAAACAACTGGAAGAACGGGTTCTGAATCTAACACCCACTGACGGATTTCTTGTCATCTCTCTTCCTACTTCAGGAAGAACGGAGTCTGATTCTAACATCACAACAATCCGTGGTACTACTTCATTGTGCTGTTTCACTTCTGCAAGATCACCATCTCTCTTGCCTTTCTGCTCAATGTTTTGCTAGGCACCCCACCATTTGCTATGTTCCGATTGGCAATTGGTGCTTGTAAACAACCCTCCTCAGACACATAGTAATCCTCCAAATTGACTACAGGTCCCTGCGACAACATTGTGATTACTGCCCTGATCTACCACAGCATGGAGCCCTGTAGTTGGGGTGGGAGCATTAGCACATTGCCCTGCATTGTGCCCCAAGGATAGAACCTGTGACAACATTTGATCCCAAAGTGCTATAGTTTTGGCATTTGATTTTTCTTACAGTTTTGGTATCGGACATAACTCATTCAATAAGGGAAAAAAGGAAAAAAAAAAAAAAAGATGTAAGAAGAACGCATAATGGGACTGACCTCTTATAATCAAAGATATGCCTGTCATCACAAAGATAAACCGGACCTCACATAACAACAACACTGACCGTCCACAATGACAAATTTTCAATGGCGAATTACTACAAACCATTTTAGAATTGTATTTCCTAGACGCCTCTGATTTAAACTTTTGGTATTTATAGTACAATCTTACACTAAATTTGACTAAAAAGGTTTGAGCATCTGTTATTGAAAGGACCTTCAACTCATTGCACAGTCTGGTCATGAAAACACAACTGCCTGCTGGACCATTTATCCAATTAAGAAACTATTGCCGCATTTTCAGATGTTTCATTTTCTTGGATAAGTACTTGGTATTGGATATCATCATTTCCATTAGCAATTTCTAATGAACTAGCAGGGTCTCCCTTCTCTCTGTTATAGGCAAACACAGAGTGAAGCAAAATGTAATATCACACATATGGGCGAAATAACATGGAGAGAACATATTAGCCCGAAACATAAAGACATTATAGAGAACATACGTTAGAGAATAGATGACGAGTCTCACAGCCACGACAACAATAATTAATATCCAAACAATCCTAAAATAAATCAGTGAATTTGTATGGGCATCCACAATCCTAAAATAAATAAATAAATAAAAATATTAATAATTAATATTAAAAAATTAGTTCGGGACGGGACGGGATTGGCGGGATTGAAAATCTTCATCCCATCCCATCCCATTCTAGATCGGGACGGGACGAGATCGGGATGAAATTATTCAATCCCATTAAGACCCGAAAAAATCGGGACGGGATCGGGATCGCGGGATGGGATGCCCACTCCTAAGTAAAAGGGCTAAATATAGAATGCATTAAAAAGAAAACTAAGTTCAGTGTGAAAAACTAAATTAAATTAAAAAAGTTAATACCAATTAGTTGATTGGGGTAAAATTTTTAATTTTTTTTAAAAAATTTAATTTTAAATTTTAAATTTTTATTTTAAATTTTAAATTTTTTATCGTGCTCTCTTGGAGCTTTTCTACATCATATTTTGAGCTAAATATAAAATTTATGCTTCTACTGCACACTTTAAATTTCTAACGGAAGTTACCTAGATACACAAATGGGTTGGAAAATTAGAGTACCAGAGCCATGAGTGAAGGTTCAAATTAAACTACTCTCAACTGTAAGATTTCATTCTACTCCCCTAAAATGAAATTGTTATATATATTTCTGGATTTAAGAGAAAGGTACGAGTTGTTGCTGGATCTTCTTAAATCAACGAATCCTTTTGGTATTGTGATGTTGTGGCCTGGCCAATTATTATAGCCTATTATTGTCACCTGAAGCAAGGTCTAAGGACTTGGTGCCCTTTAGACTGGGATCCTTGAGATCATATATATAACAACAAAATTTTATATGCCACTTTTTTGGTTTTTCTTTCTAATCTGGCAGGGGAAATTTTGCAACATTTGAAAAATAACAGGACAAAAGAAATAATTCTGTGAGAACGATGCTCTCCTCTTTTCATTGTTCTATTGCTGTTTATATACAAGTTATTTTACCAATATAGGCAACTCCTAATCACCCTAACAATCTGCTAACTTCCTTGTACAAATTTGACCGAATAAGCAATCATCCTAAAGTACAATATTCACATAATCAAGACAATCTTCACAATAGCATAATCGAGAGCATAATCATGAGAATATTCTCAATACCATATTCAATAGCATAATCATGAGAATATTCTCAATACCCCCCTCAAGTTGGTGCATGGAGATCCCGTATGCCCAACTTGCGAAGTAGATACTCATATTGTCGTTTGCCCAACGCTTTTGTGAAAATGTCAGCGAGTTGCGCATTGGACGGGACAAAGGTGGGATTGATATTTCCGGCAACAATGTCATCACGAACAAAGTGACAATCGACCTCAATGTGTTTTGTCCGTTCATGAAATACGGGATTTTGAGATATATGGAGAGCCACCTGACTATCACAATGAAGAGACAAAGGACGTGTATGGGGCATCCCGAGGCAAGCTAAAATAGCTTTTAGCCATTTCAACTCACATGTAGTCATAGCCATAGACCGGTATTTCGCCTCTGCGGAGGAACGGGATACTGTATGTTGCTTCTTCGTCTTCCAAGATACCGGTGAGTTCCTAAGAAACACTAACCACCCAGTGAGGGACCGCCTAGTCAATGGGCATCCGGCCCAGTCAGCGTCACACCACCCATGTAACTGCATGTCACACTTACTACTCAAATGTATACCTTGACCCGGATTACCTTTTAAGTACCGGACCACCCGCAAAACAGCTTCCCAGTGGTCTGCCCGAGGACGTTGCATAAATTGAGATAAAACATGAACACTATAAGATAATTCGGGTCGAGTAAAACACAAATAAATTAGCCGCCCCACCAAGCGACGGTAAGGCTCCGGATCAGCGAGCTCTTGACTCGTAGACAAGGCGAGTCGGTGATTCTGTTCCAGTGGCACTGCCGCGGGCCTTGCCCCTAGCAATCCGGCCTCAGAAATGATGTCAAACGCGTATTTGCGTTGACAAAGTACAAACCCATCTGGTCTGCGTGCCACTTTTACCCCCAAGAAATACTTTAAAATACCCAGATCTTTCATGTGGAAACAAGCATTGAGGTAACCCTTGAATTTCTGTATATCAACCGGATTATGCCCAGAGATGATAAGGTCGTCGACATAAATAAGAACACTGAGCTGAATCGCACCTCTCTGTAGAGTAAACAAAGAATAATCTGAATAAGATTGTTGAAAACCATAATTCTTCAAAGCAGTTGACAGTTTAGCGAACCAGCACCGGGGTGCCTGCTTCAGCCCATATAATGATTTCCTAAGCTTGCACACCTTCTCGGAAGTCCCCACCTGAAAACCGGGTGGTAATTTCATGTATACCTCTTCCGTAAGGTCACCATGTAGAAATGCATTATGAACATCCATCTGATGAACTTCCCAATTCATGGCATCCACAACGGCAAGAAAGACCCTCACTGTAACCATCTTAGCTACTGGAGCAAATGTCTCTGTATAATCAATTCCTTCAATTTGATGATTCCCAAGAATAACCAGCCGAGCCTTCAATTGCTCAATGGTACCATCAGAATTATACTTGATATTGTATACCCACTTGCATCCTAGAGCTTTTTTTCCTGGTGGCAATTCTGCTACAACCCAGGTTTCATTAATCTCAAGAGCCTCAATTTCTCGTCGCATGGCATCTCTCCAGCGGCTGTCTTTCGTAGCCTCAAAATAGCACACAGGTTCTCGATTCGCTGTCAAAGCTGCAAGAAAATGTCTATGTTGCACAGAAAAATTATCACAATTCACATAATGTGCTATAGGATAGGGTGTACCTGAGGAATGCCGTGGTACGGGTGATGCTGGTACGGATGGACTCATTTTTCGAATGGTATGAGTAACATAATCACGGAGTCGTACCGAGGCTTGCCTTCTGCATTAACCCCTGCCCAACACATCTTCTTGACTTGCTTCCGGGTTGTCCTCCTGGTTCGCACAAACCGGTGGCCCAGCAGCCTCATCCGACTTTACAAACTCTTCGGCACCAGCATTTGCCCCACCTCGGCACACGTCGACTGCCCAACAGCCCTATTTGGCTGAACAAACTCCTCGGCACATGCCGACTGCCCAACAGCCCCATCCGGCTGTACAAACTCCTCGGCACCCCCCTCAAAACAGGCGTAGATGTCTCCTCAAAGTCCTCGTGAACCGCCTCGATATTAGGCAGACCATCGTGGTCTAAATTAAAATTATCTGCAAAGGGAAAAACTCCTTCCGAGAATACAACATTACGAGAAACAAAGAAATCTCGTTTCTCCAAGTCATACAAACGCCACCCCTTTTTTCCATAAGGGTACCCAACAAAGACGCACCTTCGACTTCTACTGGCAAACTTATCCCCCGTCTGCACATGCGCATAACACAAGGACCCCAAAATGCGCAAGTGATCGTAAGTGGGTGTGCTGCCATATAAGACACTATAGGGTGTTTTCCCATTCAAGACCAAGAAGGGAGTCCTATTTATCAAGTATCCAGTCGTCAACACACATTCTCCCCAAAACTCAATAGGAAGAGAGCCCTTAAAACGCAGCGCCCGAGCTACGTTCAAAATATGTTGGTGTTTCCGTTCAACCCGCCCATTTTGTTGAGGTGTTCCCACACAGGACGTTTGAAAAACAATCCCATGATCAAGAAAATATTGTCGCAGACAAGTGAATTCAGTGCCGCTATCACTCCGCAAAATTTTTACCTCTTTATCAAATTGTCTATTAACCATCGAGAAAAACATTTGAAGAGTATGGGAGACCTCTTTCTTATCAACAAGTAAATAAATCCATACCGTACGGGAAAAATCATCAACAATGGTCAAAAAATAAGAAGCACCACAAGAAGAAGTTGTTCTATAAGGTCCCCATAAATCAGTGTGAATAAGTTCAAAAATAGTCGAAGCTTTATGTTCACTGACAGGAAACTTATCTCTACTTTGCTTTGCCCTCTGGCAGACATCACAATTTTTATTCAAGCGATTTTTCGTTTCACTAAAACTTACTTCGGGAACTAACTTTGTTACTTGTAGAGATGGATGACCCAGTTGCTGGTGCCATAGATCAAGAGACACCACACTATTGGCCTTTATTGCGTGAACCTGTGGCAGCCCCCGGAAGTAATAGAGTCCATCGCGTCGTTCACCCGCACCAATCAGCATCCTCGAAGTGCGGTCCTGTATAACACACAAATCATTAGTGAATTGGACAAAACAATTATAATGATCAGTCAATTGCGACACAAAAATTAAATTGCAAGTTAGCCCTGGCACATAAAGAACATTTTTCAAACAAAAATTTCTTTCAAGAATGACCGTCTCCTTTTTAGTGGCGATAGCGCTACTCCCATCTGGCAATCCCACGGGACATTGAGCAATCACTCTTAAGTCACGGAGATCCCCGATCGTGTCAGTCATGTGATTCGAAGCTCCCGTGTCAATAATCCAAGGCTTACCAGTCATCTTATCGGTCATTGCGGATTTTGACCCGCCCAGCATTTGGAGAAGTGTCTGCCACTGATCGGTATTCAGCCCGGGCAGTGGAGATGCATCTATCTCGGTCACTCCTGCCCCAGCAGAATCTGTCTGAGCAGCGTTGGCACGATGCATACCCTTGGTTCCCCGACCACTGTCTCGAACGCTTGATTGCCCTCTACCGCGACCTGCACCAGCACCTTTCCACATTTTGGACCACTCAAAGATCCTAAATTTCAATCCGTTTGCACCTTCATTTGACTGGAAGTGTCTGGAGACACTGCTTTGATATGCTGATCTGACGCAGAGGCTGTATCTTGTGAGCTCAATTAGATTTCTTCATCATGCCTCCCACTACACGATCCTAAAGTCATCAAGACTTGGTTGAAACAGAAATGGAAGGAAGATCTACTGATCTGCAGGACTTGTAGACATTATGAGCATACTGGCAGAGCAAGGATCACAGAATTGTTCATCGGCTTATTTCCAGCACAGTTGGGTAATTCATCAACAATTTAAGTATGCTCCATGATGGTTTTCTTTGTTAAGCTTTGATACCATGACAAATAACAGGACAAAAGAAATAATTCTGTGAGAACGATGCTCTCCTCTTTTCATTGTGTTCTATTGCTGTTTATGTACAAGCTATTCTGCCAATATAGGCAACTCCTAATCACCCTAACAATCTGCTAACTTCCTTATACAAATTTGACCGAAGAAGCAATCATCCTAAAGTACAATATTCACATAATCAAGACAATCTTCACAATAGCATAATTGAGAGCATAATCATGAGAATATTCTCAATACCATATTCAATAGCATAATCATGAGAATATTCTCAATAACATTTGATCTTACCAGTCAATATTCTCTGATTCAAATACTATTTTATTTTAGTAACTCTGTTTCCTTAAATTAATAGCAACCGATTGGTTGCAGGCACCACTTTGTGGTTTTTATTTCATGGATCGAACTTGGTACATTTGGATTATTTTTATGTTAACTGCCATATCATTTTCATCTTCAGCAATGGGACTTGTATGTTGCAATATTATTTTTATTTTTATATTTTTTTATTTATTTATTGTTATTTTATATTTATTTATTGTTATTTTTATTTTTATTTTTATTTTTATTTTTTGTGTGTTGTAAGTTGTTTGTTTATTACACTATCATAGTGTAATAAATGGATAATTCCTTATTTGGTTTTTGACATTTCTCTGTTTATTTTTTTTCATTGCAGAGATCTTTTCAACTTGATTGGTTGCAAACTGGAGCCATCTACTGTAAGTAGTTCTAATATCGTGTTTATCATTCTTGGTTCTTTTGGACTTTTAAGATATCCCTCTGTATTTGCATGCAACAATATGTTACACAGATTCATTTTCCCTTATGGTACATATTTATCTGCAAGAGGTAGATTCACTCTCATTAGAAGCATATTTGACAGTCTTCTCCACTCCACATACTTCCTTTCCATTTTCAGAAGTCTCACCACGTCCCTGGGCAAAAAAAAGAACTATTTGAATTTTTGTTTGAAATAACTGTGAGAAAGGACATAAGCTCGATCTAGTAAGTGGGATATTTGGATAATGGGACAAATGTGTTTTGATAGATTTATGATATTTGGGTGTTGTTTTTATGGGTCTGGATATTTCATGCTGAGAATGTTAGGTTTTTAAGAAAAGTTATTTATGATATTTAATCTTTTCAAATTAGAAGTTGTTCTCTTGTAGCTCGGTCATGGTAGCGTATCTGAACCAAAATTAAATGAACTTTTACTTCTTGTCGAAGCACTAATGCAGCTGTGTAGGGTTTCTTGGTTGATATGAATGAGGTTTCGAGAGCTATTATTAGCACTACAATGGAATGGGCTTGTGAAGGGTTTCACAGGCAACGCAGCATAGAGAAGCTATTCAGATTGATGGTGGCTTGGATAGAATTCATAACTTGTTGAGGGCACTGATAGAATTCACAAAATATCTAAGAAATTATACCCCATGTTCTAAAAGTGAAGTCAATTTCCAGGTTGGCCTGCTAATTTCTTGACATGGCGACAGACTTCAGAAAATGATGTAGTTAAGGATGGATATCTTGGTGTTTAAAGTTACCTTACTATAGTTGTTTGTATCCAAATTGTTAATGAAATTTTTTTGAGGTACATTATTTGCTCAATTGTTCTTTAAAGCTGTTATGTTTTGCTGGGGACATACCATTTCATGATATCTTCTCCGATACAAAATTTTTATTAAGTTTAAAATTCAGAACTATGGGATTGTTCTGTTATTTCATAAGCTTACTCGACTGTTTGTTTTCATTTTGCAGCTTCCAACACAATACTATACGGCAGTGGTAAGTATTTGGAGATAAAATTTGTACATGCTTTGGTTCTAATTAATTAAATAGTAGTGCTAGGAACACTATGCCGTGCACATAGTGAAACCTAGTCTATACTGCAAATTCTGCATAATCCATTGGTTTGGTTTCTTGGAACTCCTAACCCATGCAAGCAATGACCATCACAAAACAGCTTGATTTAGCACTTCGGAATTAGGATCAGTTGATGAGCCTACATTTTGGCCAATAAAAGCTCTCATCTCCGGGGTTCATGAAATTGGATTTAGATTGGTATTAGTGTCTTTCTGAGTCAGAGAAATGGATTATTTAGGTACTGAATATTACAGTTGGTTTTGTGCAGTTGTATACCTTGATGACTCTGGTTCTCACTTTACAATCTTTATACTATGGTCACATCTATCCCCGCCTGAAAGTGAAGGGACAAACTCAGCTTAATGTGGTAAGAAGTCTTATTCCTGATTTGATTAAAAAAAAATCCCCTTTCTAATATGCAGAACCTTTTATCTAGGTCTTCTCTACAAGACTATTCTTTATAGACTTTTGACATTTACTTGACATATAATGATGATCTCATTGTCATAATGTTTCATTATCTTAGATGAAAGAACTTCCCCTGTTCTTACTCTATGTCTGTCTTTGATTTTTCTTCTCCCACCGAAGAAAAATTTGTTAGCAAGTGAGTTGCGACATGCAAAATCTATATATCCCCTAATGTTTCAAGTTAGGGTTATTTAGATATCAAGCCCAAGATTTGTACCATCTTTGCATTTATGTTTAAGTTCCAAGTTTCTCTAACTTAAAGTTTAGGTTTCAAGACCATGTTGACTGTCATTGAAAGTCGTTGATTGTTACTTAAATGACAGTCCAAAAGAATTAAGATGACGGGGTTTCACAGCCAAACATGTAACATATGGTATTGGGACCTAAACTCGAAGTTGGACAAACATGGGACCTAAATGCAAGGTAAAATCCTAAGATCCATTTACCAAATAACCCTTCAAGTTAGTTGTGCTTTGAAAGATACTGGTGCGTCCAGGTATCATCGAGTGCCTAGCACATAATGACCCTCTATTGCATGACCTTTCTATTAAGGAGAAATCAAGAAGAATTCATATACGAGCAAGGTTTTAAAAGGTTTAAACGGGCATTGAAGTGGTAACCTATAGTGAGGCATGATGCGGTTTGTTAAAATATAGTTGATAAAGTGCTAAAAAGAATATTGAAGTTATGGGAAAGATGAAAATAACACAAGTCTATATTGAATAAAATAAACATGATACAATCTCAATAAAGAAAAAAAAAACCTTACCGAGGCATCCGCGAGTGTGTAGTCAAGAGTTTAACAAATGTTACTGACGAAAACAACACTACACCAAATTGGCATATTTGTAACAACTCCCAAGATAGTAACACTTTTGAGCTCTTACAATCCACCAAATAATTTCAAGTGAAAACTAAATTAGTAAAAAAAATGAAAAATAGTTACACAAAAAAAGTGGTACAATAAATTAGATCACCATGAATAGTATCACTTGTAGGACCATACTATTTATGGTGATACAATTATTGTATCGCTTTGTTTGCGAAAATGTGTAAAATTGCCTTGTGACTTGTTATAGCTCAAAAGTGTTACTGTTTTGGGGGTTGTTACCAAAATGCCAATTTGGTGTAGTACTGGAACATATAATACATTCATGCACATAATATACTAATGCTAATTCCACATTACCACTGCGTTACTACAAAAGTCATAACATAGTCATAAATCCTATCCAAAAAGACATTTCCACAGTATCACAAAAATGTTCCTAGGCTTGTGCTTTTGGATGGATTTCAATTGATCTCTCATATCCATAATGGAGTTTTTATTTTCTTTCTTTATTTTAATATGTATATTTGAATTTGGAAAATTTTCCAAATTATTTCTCATTAAGTACATATTCACTAAAAATAGTTTGTAGTGGATATATCTATATATATTGAAAGAAAATTAAGTGCGCATACGTAGATAAACCAAACTCTGACCGAACCTTGCATTGATTTTTTTAATTACTACCGAATGACTATAAATTAATGTATTACAAACTAATGCATAATGCAAATACATGAAAATGCATTAGTTTGCAAAATGCGGTGCACCAAGTGGAGCCTAAGTGCGATTATATGTTGTTTGGAATCTAAATTCACATTTCATGAATTCTTTTATGTCACTTTTAGTTCATTCTCTTTACATACCAGTTTGACATGTTTTGACTTATTTTAAATATAGGAACCCAGCTTTCGTCAATGTATTTTGGATGATAAAAAAACATACATTGGTAGTGCAAATGGTGAGAAACAACTTAATCTCGGTGGCAACTTGAAAGATGGGTCTGATAACAGGCAAGGAATACTTGTGCCAAGCTCACCAATCCCTGTCGCTACTCCAGGTTATAGTTCTTCTGGAAGAGAACTATACTACATGTAAATCCCACATCTTTGAATCATAAGTAGGTAAATCATATATAACATTTTTCAATGCTTTGAATTTAATGGTAAGCATAGTTGTCAAAACGTTTATCTTATCGTATATTGGAAGCCTAAGTTTAAAATACATGAATCACAGCGTATCATGTATTGTTAGATACAATGCAAAAATTACTATAGAGATATAAAAATATTTATTATATTTTAAGCATATAAAAGACATAAATAAGACTTGTTCAAGTAAGGAGGTCCCCAAAAAACTTCTATTCATATATGACTTGTGTAACACATTTGCTAGCTATTTGTTATCATCCATCCATTCATTCACCTCTCTCTTGTACAACGAAGATAGATCCCTACATCATCTTATATAAGTATATAGTAAAATATATACATATCATATCGATGAGTCTTAGATATGATACACATCGTGTATCGTTTCATATTTATCGTAAGATATTAATAACTATGATGTAAATTATTCTAGAATCAAACATAAACCTAATATTACTGAACAATCTAGCCAATAAGATGAAGATTAAAGAAGCCTTTATAATTATTGATTGTGATGGTGTGTAGTGTACTAATTTATGTATTTCTTTCATTGAAGGAACATGAACACTTCAAATTGGAAAGTCTAATGTATTAGTCTTGATAACTTGTAACATTATGATATAACGAATAGTTTGAGATAATATAAATTTGGATCGAAGTAAATGCAGAAAAAATTAACAATAAATTGTTTTGTGGTGGCATATTACATATGTAGTGAATTTTGTTCTTCCATTCATTTTGATATTTATAATGCATTAAGTTGTATATGCACATCATTGTTTTTTTGTTTTTGTTTACTCCATAGTATTTGAGGTTCTCTTTGATTTTACAGCTCGGCAAGGTCTCTCTCAACAAGTCACACTCCTGTAGGGTCTTACCTAGCACAAGCTTTTTCTCAAGGGAGAAATATTCCAATTTCAACCGATAACCAACAAACTGTTCAAGAACCCTTGCTTGGTGCCCAGTCTGCACCACCATCAAATACTAGTACTAGAAGCATGTTTTGTGTGGTGAGGGGGTGTTGAAACCTAAATACGAGAATCTTATTTCATGTTTGTTTAGGTAATATTGTGTTATTTTTTTATTTAAAATTTTCCTTGGTTGCAGATATCTGCAACAACATTTATCTTTAGTAGTTTTAGCTTACACCTATCCAAGAACAACCAACATAATAGGTTCGCAGAAGAACCACCTCAAGGAGTTGTAATCCGGATAGGAAGAAAGCTTTTGCAGGTAAATATTTTGAATAAATCAACATGTAGATTTAGATTGTGCTATAGATATGATGAATCACTATTTGCAAATTATGAAACATCCACCATCTAAAAATGTGGTATATTTTGCATTTACCTAATTTAATTAGAATAATCCAATAACTTACCCAACAAATTGAAATCTAAATTCATTATGACAAGCCACCAACTTTAAGATCGTATGAAATTTCCATTGTGGCATTCAATTAGAATTTTGTTTTGCTTTCTTATTACTTGAACAAGGTAAGGTTTTTTTTTTAAATAAATAAATAAATTTTATTATTATTTTAATTCCCGTTATATATATTATTTTAATTTGTTGAGTTTCTTTTTTTGGTTGACTTTTATAGGAGAATACCATATTCGGGTACAAAAATGGAGGCAATAATTGGATTGGAACCTACCTTGGTTGGGCAATGGCGGCTATTTACATGGGCGGACGACTTCCACAAATTTGCTTAAACGTGAGATGTTTCTCTCATGCTTAAACAAGTTAATTTCTTAATAACAAATAAAAGGTCATAGTTTTATTTTCAATATCAAATGTTGGGTACGGTTTCGTCCAATTTTGTTTTGAAGCACGAAGAAAAAAAAGTTTCGGCAAAATTTTTCTTTATCAATTATTTAAAGTGTGTTCTAATCTTCAGTGTGTATTGGTTTTTAATTTTGCAGATCAAAAGAGGAACTGTTGATGTAAGACTTCATACTTCAATTTTTAACTGAAAAAAATATGTATTATTTTTTGTGTTTTACACTGTCTCATATATATGCAATATAGTTAAAAGTTTCAATCTTTTACGACTTACAGGGACTTAATCCATTAATGTTCATCTTTGCATTAGTTGGAAATTTGTCCTATGTAGCGAGGTAACTGGTTCTTATATATATATATATTTTAGCTCATTTATAATCTACTTTATATATATGCATAGATTTTAGTATTATTGATGATTATCATAATAATTTTATTTTTGTTTATAGCATACTTGTAAGCAGCGTAGAATGGTCAAAGATCAGAGCAAATCTACCCTGGTTGGTGGATGCAGGAGGTTGCGTTATTCTAGATACTTGTGTATCTTTTTTATCGTCAGTTTAGTTCTAACAAAACTTTTCTTAGATTAATTGCTTATGCTATCTTGGCATGAATAAAATTTATTTACTTTTACAAAAGAAAGAAGCTTGAATCAAAAGACAAAATAAGTTTTTGAGTTTCAAAGTGCCCATTGACAAGATTGGTTATTTTTTCATATACGTACATCTTTAAAATCAATCATTCAAGTCGTCAATATGGAACCTTGACTTCTTTGCCAGATACTTATTCAGTTCATTTGTTACTCAAAATTTCGGAGACCCAAACTACAAGCTTGAACAAGGTGATATAATTTATCTTTTATTTTCAGTATATCTGCAGCTATATCTCTTTCTTATTAATGCATGTTAATCTAACAATTCGTTTTATATGCAAATTTTTTAATTTCTTCTGTCATGAAAAAAATACGGGGTATGATAAAATTAATAAAATGTGGATACAATAATATTATTGTACAATTATTTTTGCAGTGTGTTGCTATTCTCATTTGTCCACTTTGTTTTGATGCATCTATTTTATTTTAGATGCACTAGTTAAATAGCTCTTCAGCTGCTATTAACACTTTAAAACCCCCCTTGATATTTGTAATACCCGCCAAATCACTTGCCAATATAATATTACTATTTTAATCATTAATAATATTTATTTATTGGTAATATTTATTAATTGGTAGTATTTACAAATATGTAAGTGCTTTATGATATGAATTTTGGGACCTAAGTTTAGATTGAGGGTGGGTAAAAGAGGAGTGGTAGGTGTGTTTAGCTACTAGTAAACTCTATCGCATTATTCAATCTTTGATATTGATTATTATTTGAATTTTTTTTTATTATGTATGTTGTTAGTATTTTGGATATATAAAGGTGGGGCTTATTCGTTTTTTTTTTTGATTAATCACATGATTAAGGTTAGGGTTTAATACAAATATAAATCCTAAATATGAATTTTTATTGTATTTTCGTAAGAATTAGATGAGTTGAAAGAGAAAACCTAAAACTAGGTTTTTATTTAAATCCCGTAATAAAGACAGCTTTGCGCACTCTTAGTATTTTCAGTGGATTGAGACTTTCTAGAGATAAGAATACTTTCAAATTAAATCAATAGATTCATAACACACGTATGAAAAACATACCATTGGTTTGGAGTTCATCAAACGGTTAGATCTCACTCGAGCTAGAGAAAATGTCACTGATCCAATTTTAGAATCCCTTGTATAACAAAATTTTAGTGGTAGAAGTTAGTGAGTGACTCCCATCTCTTATATTAATTATGTGAATTTAATAATGTTTGGTTTATGGGTTACATCTAAAATTTGTGAGTTCTACTCTACAATGCCTTGCATGATAAATTCTCATGGTAGGTGTGACATTAGATTTTCTTAGCAGATCATGTCTATGGAGCGGTAACAACTACCTTTCCAATGAATATCTTTAGAACAATCATACAGTGATTTGTTGTGGGTTGTTTTTTACTGATGTAATTGGTACTTGATGGAAGCACGTACTACAATATCTTTGCCTAAATAAACATTGCTTTGAACAAAAAAATTGCATTTAGAGATTATATGGTTCATCATGCCAGCGTTAGGGTCCTAGTTATAACTACCCATTGCATTACTTGTTTTTGACTTGAAGGGAACTTGCTATAAAAAAAAAAGGCTTAAACTTAGCCCGGGATATTTCTCCATCTAGTTCATATACTAGCAACATTGATTGCACACTTCTCACCTTACAACAATTCATACATGAGCTTGTTAGCTATATGAAAGTGGTTGGAAGGTGTAGTGTATTCTAATACAACGATGTATTATCAGTAAGGCATCACTGTATTACTCTTTGGGTCTGAGCACATCTTATATAGAAGTTGATCAAGTACTTATCATTTTGATAATGTTTTCATGTATATTGTTCTTATATGACCTTATATGGGTGGTGATTTTTTTTATACAATACGAGCATATCTTATATAATATGAACGTATCTTATATAGAAGTTGATTAAGTACTTATCGTTTTGATAATGCGTTCATGTACATTGTTATGCTCATGGTGACAGGGTCAGTCATAACTATGGATCATGTTTTGATCTAATGGGGCTAATTAGCATGCTAGGTGGTTTTAGCTAATAGGTTCATTTTGGGTGTGCTAGAGTTTCACCATGTAAATAAACTTGGGTATTAGTAGTGTTATGTAAGTTAATATTTGTGATTTTACGTTATGACTTGAAATACGTGATTAGTATGTGATCATATGATAAACTTGCATCTGATTGATATGCAAATTGTCTTTCTAAGGAGTATCATTATATGGAATGGGTTTGATCCCTGTTTTCTGTTATGAAAAAAAAAATTTATTTATAAAAATGTTATTTGCTTCCCCAAAAGAAAGGGTGAATATTTGTGGTCGATGTGTTTATGGTTTACAAAGTGTCACCGTAAAAGAGTTTTGAGGATTAATTGATTTTTTTTTATGTTCTTTTCCACAACTAAAAAAAAAAAGAAATTTTTTGTATACAGACTTGCTTGTATACGTGTGATATAATTTTGGGTATGCAGACTTGCTTGTATATCGGTACGCCGTTCCATGTGAGTTCGGTAGTACATGTAGTATTTAGGAAATGCTTGCCATGGATCGAACTTCGGGTGAGATGACACGTTCCTTGATGTGGCACCCCACTTGGAACATGTACGCTCCGAGTGGTTTCGAAGGCAAGGGAGGCACACTTGGATAAGGTGTGTTCGACACAAGGAGGGTAGTGCGATTGTGGAAAAAAAACGAGATTTTCATTTATGTGCATGATTGCCTCAATGGAAGAAACTAAATGCTCATTCGATCTTAGAATGAGAACTACATGTTTTCCTTAAAGGTAAAATGTTTTCCTTAAAGGTAAAATGTATTTATTTGAAAATAATCGAACTTATGAGGAACAATAAATTAGAAAATTTATTCATTTATTTCTAAAACATTCTGTGTAGGATGGTAAGTCTACTAACATTTTTTTGTCAGACTTACCACGTCCAACCTTCACTTTGTACGTGTTGGTAAAATAAATATATATTTTAAGCATGATAGAACTTTGTAGTATGACATGTTTGCCTCGTTGAGGAACTACAAGACTTTGAGTGTTATTTTGTCGTTTATGAAATTTTCATGTTAAAGCGTGTAACTATTTTATTTATAAGGATGAAGATTGCTCATATCAGCTACCTCGCTGACCCAAATAAGTTTATGTTTCTTGGGTACGTTCTTATTGGAATGTAGCCATTTAGCCTTTCACAGGTTTAAAGTTTTATTAGCAGCGTTACTGAAGTTTCATTAGTAGGGCTAGCGACGTCAGAGTTTCATGGTTAGATTATTTTTAGTTTGTTTAATTTTCTAAATTATGTTTTAGTTGTTGTTGCTAATTGTTTATGTTGTTATTGAATTTTCACGTCCTGAGTTTTGGGGAAACGAATAATCCTACTTGGATTTTAGGATTTTCGTTTTATTCGAAAATCAAGGCGTGACAATTTTGTTACATACTTGCATTAAGCATAAAAAAAAAAATATTCTCGTACTTGAATATAGATATGAACTTCCCTAGTTTATTTCTTATTTTAAAATTTGGATTTATGAATTAAGAGATAACATGAAATAAACATTTCACTGGTGATGCGAGTGGTTGTGATTTTCTTCTGATGTTGTGGGTTTGTTCTTGAGTACTTAGTATTTTACATATATGTATTTAAGTTTACAAAGATTAATTAAAAATTAACTTGTAATTTGATCAGAATAGTACTGGACAAAACCATAAACAATTAGTCTTAAGTTTGGTCGTAACAGTTTGCAATTCTTAAGTTATAGCAATATATTTGTAGCAAAGTAATAAAGTCTTTTTGTGAGTTGGATGTCTCATAATTTGAAGAAAAAAAAAAAAAAAAAAAACTAGAACAAGTGAGTGAAAGAGATATATTGGAAAAAATAATAAGTCACTGTTGAGAAAGAGTTTTAAACGGTAAACGATATTTGATGAACATAGTTTCTTATTGTATACTTATGATCATGGTGTTCCTGTTCCTTTTTTTTTTTTTTTTTTTTTTTTTTTTAATTTCAGAAAATTTTAAATCAAAATATTTTTAAAAAAAATTCCAAGAAGTATATAATAATATAATGACTAAGGTAAGAAAATTTCTTTATGCATTTAAAATTGAGATTGATTAAACTAATTCTACTTGTTACATATTCTACAAAGGTGGTCATGCAAATCTTTTATGTATTATAAATGACTCGTACCAAAACCAATTGCTGTATGTTTGATATATATACTTTCTATGTTGTCGAAATCATAGTCGCTCAATATACATGGATATGTTTTTAATTTAGGTTATCCAATATTATAGAACCTTCATTTGAGCATTCACACAGACGTTCAAATTTTTTAGAAATGAAGGGTTTAATTCTTTAGCAAGATAGAAAAGCATACAATAATTTGGTATGTTTGCAAAATTAAAGTTGAAGATTAACATATGTTTATTGCAGTTGAGGCCAAGTGCGTATCTTGTTGGAGTACTACATCAGCACTAGCGTCACTGTTTTTATTTTTATTTATCATATTGAGTTGTTCTAGAACTATATATGGTTACCTTTGATGGACCAATTTTGCATATCTTCTCATTTCCACACAGTTTGTAGATGACCAAAAAATTTGTATTAGGAATATTGAGTTTAAGTGCAGAAACTGATAAAAGTTGCATTAATAATTTTTTTTTTCTTAGCTTCATATTTGTTTTGTTTTGTCAATATAATTAGTAAAAATGTATAATTGGTTGTATAGTATGATGGCATCGGATGTTAAACTTGATTTTGATTTTGTAACGACATTGTAATTTAATGACAACGCAACTTTGCTCATCAATGTCTATCTCTTCCTAACATGTATTTAATGACATATTTAGGTTTTACTTAGCTGATTCTAGCACGTTTTAATAGGATCCATTTTCAATTAGCAAACTAAATTTAACAATAGATAAGTACAACTTTACTTCATTCCCCATCTTTAATTGTTTCATCTAGTAAACTAAGGTTTTGTATTTCCATTTAGACTTAATGTGAGTGAGGAGGGATAAGGATTAATTGAAATTTACCTGTCACTAGGTAACCAATATTTAAGGTGTATAGCTTTCAATTTTTTTTCCAATAACAACAAGTTGTACCAAAGTTTTTGCACCCTGTAAAATTGTCATTTATTTGACATCCTAAATGAATGTAGTGTTAATTCGTAAGTAGAAAATAATATAATGTGCAAATATTGTAGTCTATCAATTTGATCCTCATCTATTTGACAAAAATAGCTCAAACGCCAATTGAGTTGAACTGTGTTGTTCTGAATTGGAAGATAAGGCAAAAAAAAAAAGAAGAAGCAATTGTTAGCTAACATCAATGAAATTTCAAAAGTTTATAGTAAAAAAATGATTATTGTAAAAAGCATTTTTCCATGTCTCTTGCTGATTCTAAAAAGTTTATAAAAGAACAAAGCAAATATAATCTTAAACTAACTAAATTTTGATAACTGATGGGGAGAACAAACACAAAGAAAAAAAAAAAAAAAAAATATATATATATATATATATATATTCTTATATACTAACCACATGCATCTGTAATCTCATGATGTTTAAATCCTATAAACTTGGTGACTAGGTTTTGTCTTTGTGATAAAAAATAGGGTTGTTAAAATACTGATTGAACTGACCGAATAGACCAAACCCAGCTCAGCTTTGGGGTTTGCACAAGTTGGAAACCGACCAAATCGGATCGTTTTTTGGTTTCTTATAAATTAAAGCCGTGCCGAAATCATCTATTAATCCCATAGCAAATTTGTTTTAGTGTGAAATCCATTAATCCAATGGTCAAATATTGATGGGATTAAATTATAAGTTGACATCATGCACCTTTTTTTATTTTATTTTATTGTTTCAAGGCACTTAATGTCTCAATGTATTATTCAAATCAAGTTATTATAATAATTAGCAACTTTGAGTCTATTTCATTAGACATTGTGACAAAGAAAAGAAAAAGGCATAATCTTTCTCCTTACCTCCTCCTCCTCCTCATCATCTCCATATCTCCCCATTTCCATTAATAACTCTTTTGATAGAAACAAAATCCTCTAAATATACATGCATAAGAGAGATCTTTGGACAAACTTTTTGTGTTAAATGAAGAGATCTGAGTCCAGATTTCCAGTTGAAGCTCTGACATGTTTGCACCATTGCAACTATTGCTGTCATCCATGCTCTATTTAACTTAATTTTCTCTTTTTTCAATCTGAATTGTTCTAAAGGATAAGGGACAAGTAGGGGTGGGCAAACGGGTCGAGGATCCGCGGGCTTAAACCGGACCGGACCGTTTTGCTCTAAACGGTCCGGATTTTAATTTTGTATTTTTAGATACGGTTCGGATCGGTCCGGATCCGTTATAAAACGGTCCGGTCCCGGTTTCTATTTTTTAAAAAGAAACGGTCCGGGTTGGACCCGTCCGGACCGTTTCAAATCGCATTTACTATAAAAACCTAAACCAAAACCTAAACCTAAAAAACCTAAAAAAACCTAAACCTAAACTCTCCTCTCCTCTCTCTGTCTCTCCTCTCTTTGTCTCTGTCTCTGTCTCGAGAAGGGGAAGGAGATCTCCCTCTCCTCTCTCTGTCTTGAGAAGAAGAAGTTGCAGCAGCCGCGAGACCAAGAAGAGGAGGAGCAGAAGAAAAGGAAGAGACGATTGGAGATCTCCCTCTCCTCTCTCTCTCGGTCTCTGTCTCGAGAAGAAGCAGTAGGAGATCTCATCTCCGTCTCCTCTCTCTCGGTCTCTGTCTCGAGAAGAAGCAGCAGGATCTCATCTCCGTCTCCTCTCTCTCGGTCTCTGTCTCGAGAAGAAGCAGATCTCCTCTCTCTCTCGGTCTCTGTCTCGAGAAGAAGCAGCAGGATCTCATCTCCGTCTCCTCTCTCTCGGTCTCTGTCTCGAGAAGAAGCAGATCTCCTCAAGAAGCAGATCTCCTCTCTGAAGCAGCAGGATCTCATTTCCGTCTCCTCTCTCTCGGTCTCTGTCTCGAGAAGAAGCTGATCTCTTCTCTCTCGGTCTCTGTCTCGAGAAGAAGCAGCAGCGTAGCAGGAGATCTTCGTCTCCTCTCTCTCTCGGTCTCTGTCTCGAGAAGAAACAACAGCAGGGGATTACTGTAATGGATTTGTAATGGATTTCATTGGTAGAATGATTACTGGATTTCATTGCTAGAATGATTACTGTTAGTAATGGATCGCATTTAGGTAGTTTGTTTGTCTGATTTGTAATGGATTTCATTGCTAAAATGATTACTGTTAGTAGCTTTTTCAACTATTGTAGACAATTTGTTTGCTTTGATGTTTTTGTTTGGATTTAGTCCAAAACAGTAATCATTCTAGCAACTTTTAACCAGAAACCAGATGCATTTTTAGTAGGAACCGTTTGGAACCGTAGGAACCGGACCGTTCCAAACGGTTCGAGTTAGGTTCGGTTCCAATGGATTTCATTGCTAAAATGATTACTGTTAGTAGCTTTTTCAACTATTGTAGACAATTTGTTTGCTTTGATGTTTTTGTTTGGATTTAGTCCAAAACAGTAATCATTCTAGCAACTTTTAACCATAAACCAGATGCATTTTTAGTAGGAACCGTTTGGAACTGTAGGAACCGGACCGTTCCAAACGGTTCGAGTTAGGTTCGGTTCCAATGTTTAAAATGAGGGGATCCGGACCGGACCGGATCCGTTAATTTTAAACGGTTCGAGTTAGGTTCCTCCAAAATTGGAACCGATCCGGACCGTGCCCACCCCTAGGGACAAGAGCAAATTTATAGGAGGAAAAAGGGGAGGTTTTGATTAGTTGATTGTGATTTGATATCATTTCTCTTTCACCCCATTTTTTTCTTCTTCCTAGTTGGATACCATGAAAACCGACAAATTGAAGAGTGTGATTCGGCTCGTTTTTGCGTATGAGCGATTCGGTTTCGGTTTGACCATCTATAAAATGAATCTCGTTGGTTAGGTTGGCGGTTCCAGTCTGAAACCGACTGTCGGTTAAATTTTCAGTCCTAGATAAAAAAAAAAAAAAAAAAACTATTACAGTAAAACCTCTATGTAGTGATACTTTGTATAAAAATAACCTCCATGTAACTGTAAAATATTGTGGTCCTAATTTGGGCCAGTTATAGATAGGAATAAACTCCGCATAGTAATAAATTATAATTTTTTAGGTTCCATCTTAAAATTTTTGCCTCCACATAGTAATAATTGTCAATATGACAAAAAATGTATATCCAATGTCACAATAAAAATTAAGATGAAATAAAATATGTCTCAAGTTGTCTGAGAAAATTTGACGCTCCAGTACACATCTCGAGAAAATCTGACGATCAAGAACACATCTTGAAGAAAATCTAACGGCTCAGATTTATTCGCGCACACATCTCGAGGAAATTTGGCGTATGAATAAATTTAAATATAATTTTTCTCTTAACCCCATAAAATAAATTTGAATTTAGTTTTGCTCCCTGAAATAGAACAGACCTGAGAGATGATCAAGAAAATTTTCATTATCTTTCTCCTCCTTTCTCTTCCTCCATTTCTTCCTCCTCTATCTCACAGCCTTGCCACCACCTTCCCCTTCATCCTCCATCCTCTTCCTCATTCCTCCACTTCCTCCTTCATCCTCCTTCCTCCACATCTTCCTTCATCTTCTGTTTCACAACCCTTATAATAAAGTTAGGGCTTCATTCCTCATTCCTCCACTTTCCTCGGAATATATGTTGAATCGTTAAATTTTCCTCGAGATGCATGCACAGATAAAGCTGAGCCAGGCACGGATTTACGTGGGGGCAAGTGGGGGCACCTGCCCCCACTGACTTTTGAGATTTTTTTTTTTTTTTTTTTTTTATAATTTATTTGTCCCCCAATTAGTTTTTTTATTTGCCCCTCTATTCTCACTTTTCACTTCAACCAGGACTTCATCTTTCAAATAATGTACATATAAAATTCAAACTCTACTTTTAGAGTTTGAGATAGAGGTTAAATCTCTCAAATCTCTTAAATAACAGAAATTCTAGCGGGCCTGGGAAACCAGCGTGGTTTCCCTGCCTGGGGGGGGGGGGGGGGGGGGGGCAAAAACCCCTCTTTAAACACATACTCCAAATAGGTGTTTTAAAGAAGGGGCAAAAATGTATTTTTGCCCCCCAGGCAGGGAAACCAGGCTGGTTTCCCAGGCCAGCTAGAAAATCTCCTCAAAGAAACCAAAATCCACAGTTTCTTCTTCACATTCCATTGATTGGATAAGATGAGGGAAACCCCCATATTTCATCATCTTCAAAGATCTATAACTATTGAGTTATTTGAGCTCATCTTCACAAGATCCAGTAGGATCCAAACCACCTTATTCTTCTTCTTCTAGGTACCAGGTGCCTTCATTAATCACTGTGTTGGTCATCTCCACAAAAAAATCGTAAGCAACCCAATCTCGTCCTCCATTTCTTCATGTAGTAGTAATCAACGATTCAAACCCTTCTCTTCTGTTGTGTTTTTAGAAGTAGTAATCATCTTCAATGAATATAGTAGCAATCATCTTCAATGAATATAGTAGCAATCATCTTCAATGATTGTCTTTGTTGTACTCCCCTTTTTGCTATATTTAAAAAAAAATTCATGTTAAAGTAACTAATTTTTATATTATATTTAATTAATTATGACATCACTCCGCCCCCCCTCAACAAAAATCCTGGCTCCGTCACTGAGCTGAGCCATCAGATTTCCCTCGAGATGTGTGCACGAATAAATCTGAGCCGCCAGGGTTTCCTCGGGATGCATGCATAATTAAATTTGGATCGTTAGATTTATCTAGAGATGTGTGTAATATTAAATTTGGACCGTTAGATTTTTCTTGAGATGAATTGTTTAAGATTAAATTTTTTTTTTTTAAATCAACTGTTGGATTTTCCTTGAGATATGATTACAATTTCAGTTGGGCCTTAAAATTTTCCTTGAGATGTGATGTTCGAGATATGAAAGATTCAATCTAGGTTTTTGATTTCTGAGGGGAATTTTTGTAATCTGCTTTGAAAATTGACGGTCAATGGACGTTGTCCGCTAGTCAAGGGGGGTAATTGTAATAGTGATTAATGATGAGTCTACTTATTAATTAGCTATATATAATATGGGGCAAAGTGCAAATTATCCAAACAAAAATGAAACACCGGGATCAAATGCCATTCTATTTGTGCTTTCTTTTCTTTCTGACAATTGTTATTACCACCCTGTACAACACCATATAGAGCACCCGCAACACTTTGCAAGTCCAGCTCAAAACCAAGACCGCACCACACCACACACTATCCACAATGGCCATTGCTAAATAACATTGCAAAAATGTTGTCCCTCCTATGAGTGTGGGTTCCCCACTGTAGGAGCCTTCGTGGGGGGCAATTTTTTTCCCTCGCAGAGGTTCCAGGGAGTAGGGAACCTCCACTCGTAGGAACCACCGCGAGGGCGAAGAAGAAAAAAAGAGGTGGAGGAGAAGTAAAAGAGAAAAAAATAAGAGAAGAAGAAGAAGATGATGAGACGAGGTGGGATGAGAGGTGGCGGTGGTGATTGATGGAGAAGAAAATAAGAAGAAAGGAGGAGGAGAGGTGGCGGTGAATGAAAAAGAATTAGAATAAGAAGAAGCTCCAGGGAGGATGAAGAGGAGAGATGGAAGTGGCGAGGTGGTGGTGGTGAAGGGGAAGAGGAAGAAGATGAGGATGAGGAGGAAAAGTGGCGGTGGTGATTGATGGAGAAGAAAGGGAGAGATAAGAAGAGGGGTTAGAGTTTTTGTTTTGTTTATATTGGTGGTGTCTTTTAGAAAGGTGGTAGCGTCCTTCAGAAAGTAAGTGGTTGGTGGTGTTCTTTAGCAGAAATAGTAGTGTTATTAACAACAACCATCCACAATTCTTTTTGCTGCTTGGCATTTTTCTTTCTCACTCATTGGTGTTTATTATTCAATGAGAGAATGATACGTGGTCTGAATGCTTATAATGGGCGTTTATTAGTAGTATATCAGATGTCATGATCCTCTTAGACAATAACACAAGGAGAAAAAATACTCCCACTATCTTTGTATTTTTTTGGTGTCATCTTTCATATTTTACTTGAGTAAATTTGATGTTGGTTCCTTGCCATTTAGCCTCACTTATGTATTTAATTTGCAAGTGTCTAGGAGATGTGACATGTCTTTTACTTTTAACTTAACGAGATTTAATAGTCAACTCAAATTTTAACCATAATGCCTGATATTTTGATCTATCGGACCAAAGTTTCAAGTGCTTCATTATTATGAGACTGATATATAAACTTCTCATGGGGAATCTTTACTAGTACCCACCATATGGAGGAAACCACTACGCTAAAAGCCACCACTATGCGGTCAAAAGTGTGTGACCCGAGCTTCTTTTCTAACCCTCCCAAATTTAGGATTTAACAAGGAATAGATAAAGGGCGAAGAAGATAAGCAAAAAGGAGGAGGAATAAGAAAGAGGAAAAAGAAAAAGGAAGGAGGCTCCTTTCAACTTGAAACTATCGTCCTTGTGAGATAGACTCAACTTCAACTTGAAAACATTGCCAATCAATCAATCAATCAATCAATCAATCTTTCCTTCCGTTTGTTGTTATTCAAGCAACTAGTTTAAGAAAAATATTGAGTTATCTTCAATTGGCAAAATTAGATCCTGGGTAAGTTTTTAGTTCGATTTCAATTATACATCGTTCAATTTTGATCCAAGATTATCACTGTAAATATGAGGTTTTGTTCGTAGCCACGATTTGTACCCTTTTTGTAAAATATTGGTTTTCTTGAATTTTTAGCTTTACTTTGTTGGTTAATTTGATTTAGTGGACTTATGCTTTTTGTCTTAAGAAATTTCTTACATTCAAAAGAAAATCTACAACAAACATAGCAAGCTGGTAATAGTTCTAATTGTTATTTGTTAAAATCATCACGGATTCTGAATTCTTATTTATGTTTTATTTTATATATGATTTTTTGAATGATTTTGTACCCACTATTTTTATTGGGAATTTGGTTTTGATCTAAATATTAAATAGATTGTTGTTTCAATTAAAGTATGAATTTTTGTTTGTCTTGGTAGGTTGATTTAGATTTGTAATGCATTCTAAGCATGTTTTGCTTGGTTTTTGTGTTGTTTATAATAAATGTTTGGTTGTATGTAGTGCTGACTGTTTAATTGATTGGTAGGTTGATTTTAAATTTGTTGGCCGAATGTAACACTGATAGTTTTGGTGACCAAGACGCCAAGCACCAAGACGCACATACGGCTAGGCTAGTCGTATGATTGTTCTGAGACACATCGTCATTAGCCGTATGTCTGACTTAGTTAACATACTTTCTGCATGGTTGAATGTAACACTGGTGGTTTTAGTGACCAAGACACTAGGCACCAAGACACATATTGTCAGGGCATATGGTTGTTCTTAGATACTTTTGAACTACCCACATGTGTGTTTTAACATATTTTTTGGTTGCCTGAATGGAACACTTGTTCATTCTTTTTGGTTGGCCGAGTGGAACACTTGTTGCACACATATTCAATAATTTTCAATAAAAATTTAACTAGTTATCTAATGAAAGAAAACTTAAAAAAAGGAACAAGATACGAATAACAAAAGTTTGTATTGAACAATGTGTGTTATCTTTATCCACTTCATCCGTGAATATTGTGTTGGAGTCTTCAAATTCCATCAAAAATGAAATTGTGAGAAAAGAATATAGTGAAAAAGAAAGACGAACATAAGCGTCTTAGTTTAGTTGTTTAGGAAAACTCTGGGAGAAAATGGAGAGAAACATGGATGATATGAAGAGAAGAGGTTGGTTATTGATGAGGAAGAATGGAAGGAGATGGTGGAAAATAAGCAGATGGTGGGAGGAAGAAAGGTGAGTTGGGTTGAGTGAGTTGATAGGCGAGTTTAGTGAGTGAATTTGACAAATCTTGATTTTGTGGGGTAGGTGGGCAAATCAAATCAACTATTTGGTGGTGGCTCTTAAAAGCCCAACATTTTAACTTTTAGAAATGAAAAGGTGAAATTGTGGTGGCTTTCATATAAGTAGCGGGTGCTACTAACAACCCCCTTTTTAAGCTACATAATGTGGACGTGGATGATGTTTTTGCGTAAATTCCAATTAGAGCATATTAAGTAGTCTTTAATCAAAATGCCCTTCTAAATAGAGTTTTCGATTTTTTTAACTGTACAACTAAGAATCATTGCTATTAATACCGGTAATCATATGAAAGTTTATAGAAACAATTTTTAAAAAAATAATTGATTGTTCAACGTGACCCATATGAAAATGTATAAAAACAATGTAACATGGCGCGTTGATAGTCCAATTTTTTTTTCTGAAAGAGATAGAAAGTAGGCATGGTAATTTGGCCGGAACCAATGGGCACTCGCACGAACCAACTCTAATGGTTCAAGTCTAGAATCAAACTGACCCGGCTTCGGTTCGGGTTTGGCTCCCGGTGTTCAGAACTCAACCCGAACCGAGAATTGAATATTATACACAGTTGTGCATAATATTGAAAGATTTTATCCCACTTCATCTAAGGAAGCCAGGAAATGAGATGCTACTATTGAAAAATACTATATTTACTTGTTTTAGTTCCACATTGAATAAAAACAGCCCAAAAGAAACTTCGACTTCTAGAAAAGGACAAAAAACCTCATAAAAGTTACACATTAGTGAGCATTGTGGTTATAGTAGGGATCACGGGTAGGCGTGTGCATCCCATCCCATGATCCCGATCCCGTCCCGATCTAGAATGGGATGGGATCAGGATGGAGATTTTCAATCCTGTTCATCCCGTCCAAAACTTATTATTTAATATTTATTAATTTTAATCAAACTAATCTTCTAAAGGAAAGTTTAGGATGAGTTGAAATTAAATCAAAATATCAATTGTTTGAAAACTTGTTTGATTTAGTACTTTTTGTTTAGATAGAAACTTTAGTTTGAATATTTTAGGTCAAATAAAATCCATGAAAATTTATGATTTTTCACATTTTAGATTGGTTATACGACAATTATTCTGGTATCACATAGATGATGCTTAACATAAAAAATTGTTAGTTCATTGGACCATAAATTTATATGTCATTTAATATTATTATGATGAAAGTTATATATACATAAATTAGGCATTACTTGTTTGTGAGCATTGTGAGATGAAAATTTTTGCTATTCTTCATTGGATGACAATTTAGTATATACTCATAGGGCTGTTAATCGGTTCAAATGGTTTGATTTTGTACCAAAACCAAAATCAAACCAAGTTCAAGTTCGGTTATCCAATTTTAAATTAAAAAAACCTAAATCGAACCAAACCGTGCAGTTCGATTCAATTCTGTTTTTTTTTTTCCGGTTTTTCATCACAAAATGTTTCACACTATAATTTCAACATAATTTCAGTCCTATAATTTCAACAGGGCTTACAAAATTCACAGGGCTTACGAAATTCAGTCCTATAATTTCAACATATAGTCCTATCAATTCAGTCCTATAATTTCAAAATTTAGTCCTATAAATACAGTCCTATAATTTCAAAATTCAGTACTATAAATTTAGAGCCTGTGACTTCAACATGGATTATTGCAGCTCTGAAAGAATAGTCCTATAATTTCAACATACGTAAAAGCAAAATTGCATTTGCTTGGGTTGCAAAGGTAATTTTCAAGGGTTGCAAGGGTAATTGGGGAAAATTTTCTTTATATGGTTTGGTTTGATTATTTTGGTTTTCAAAATTCTAAAAACCAAAACCAAAACCAAAACCGAACCGAACTTTATTCGATTCGATTCGGTTTTTACTATTCGGTTACTGTTATTTTTCGGTTTGATTATTTATCGGTTCAATTCAATTCGATTCGACCGGTTTGGTCGATTTTCAGAAACCAATTAACAACCCTATATACTCATCCCGTCCCGTCCCGAACTCGTTTGAGATTGGTCGGGATGAGGTCTATCCCTTCCCTATCCCAAACGAACGGGATGGGATAGGGATGAGATTCATCCCGTGCCCACCCCTAACCATAGGTAGTCCGGAACCAAATCCATGGGTAGACCAGGATCGAATCCGAGGAATGGTTGGTTCGATTATGAATAGGGTTGAAAAATGAACCATTCGGTTTCAAAATTTTCAAAACCGATTCGAAGATTTCAGAAACTGAACCGAACTGCGTGATTCAGTTTCAGTTCGATTTGTCGGTTTTCAAAAGCTTGCTGAACATGAAGGATAGTGAAAAACCCCAACTCCTCTCCCTATCCCATATGATTATGAGTTGGTGTTGTTGGTTCACTACCAGTACAACCCAAGACCAAGTTATTAAGAACCCATTTGAGAGCATAGAAATTCCTTTTACTCTCATTAATTGCCACCAACACTTTCAACTTCTTCTTCTCCTTGTACTGGTTGCAGCTGTTGCTCATAGGGTTGAACAAAAAAGCGACCAAACCGATTAAACCGACCAAATCGATCAAAACCGAACCGATTGATTTGGTTTAAATTCAGTTCGGTTCGGTTTTAAAAAATTCAAAACCGAAGTGGTCAGTTCAGTTTTCGGTTTCTATGTGATTGTAACCGACCAAACTGAACCGACCGAATATATATAATAAATAATATATATTTTATATAAAAATAATATAATATGTTTAAGTAGTCGGTCAGTTTGGCTAATTTCAGTTTTAGTCGGTTCGATTTGGTTATGGTTTGAATAAATTAGAATCGGTTTGGTTTTGTTAATGGTCGGTTCGGTTTCGATTTGAAAATTTTGAAACCGACCAAAGTCGGTTCGGTTTTCAACCCTAGTTGCTCAAGTACCATAGTTTATTCTATTTCTCCCCCTCTTGTTCTTATTGTTATTTGTACCAAATCAATCTCACTTGCTATCTCTATCTCTTTTGCTGATCAACTTTAGTTATCTTTCTCTCTCACAACACTTTGCTTGGCGTTGGTGTTCTTAGCTTTCACAATCCCAAAATCATGAAAAGTTTTGCTAATCTTCAAAGCAGTTATTTTGCCTGTGTCACGATGATGAAGTCCTACTTCCAAAACCTCCTCTAGTCCATGTGAACACAATAACTCACGCATTATAATATCATTTTCGATTTCTAGACCCATAACTGACTTGCTTTTCATCTAAGCAATCAAAACATGCTACGTTGCGGATGGAGAACAATTTAGGCAACAAACGGGGGCAAGTGTTGTCTACTAGTAGCGAAATCACGTGAAATGGATGTCCACATGGTTGAGGTCTCCATGTGTCAAGCTACTGCCATGTGGTATGAGAATGGTTCATAAATGTTAAGTGTAAATAGAATAGCATAATTAATGTTGTTAGTTAGTTCAGCAGTCTGTTAGATGACTAAGCATAAATGTTGTTACTGATATTGTTAGGTTGTTATAAGTGCTGTGTTGTTGCTAGGCTGTTGCAAGCACTGCAAGTGCTGTCTATATAAACTTGTCATCAGTACATTTGTAACTCAGGATGAAATACAAAATTTCAATACATGCTTTACTCTAGATTCTAACATGGTATCAGAGCCATGACAGAGTCATTTTGTTTCTCCTTTTCTGCAGAAGTTAGCATTGCTCTTCCTTTCAATCGTCTCCTTCATTTCAAGCTTTCCTAGTATTAGCAATGGTGGATTCAACTGCTACAACTTCTTCAAATGCTGCTTCACTTACAAATTCAGTCATGACAGAGTCAAAACCAGTTGTGTTTACTCATGTTCTGTGTGTAAAACTTGATGAACACAAGTATTTGTTATGGAAACAACAAGTGTTGGCAACAATCAGAGGCCATAAACTTCAGAAGTTTATTGATAAAGGTTCATCTCCACCATAATTTCTATCGGCTGAAGATCAAGCAAATGGAGTTGTTAATACAGAATTCATTAACTGGGAGCAGCAAGATCAACTCCTCTTTTCATGGCTTCTTTCCTCTATGACTCAACCATTGCTCACAAGGTTAGTAGGCTGTGAAACTTCTGAACATGTTTGGAAAACCCTTGAAACCTACTTCAACTCTCAAACCGTAGCCAAAATATCCCAGTTTAGAACTCAATTGCAGAATTTCAAGAAAGGAGACCTCTTTATCAATGATTATCTACTGAAATTGAAGTATATTATTGATCAACTAGTATCAGTAGGACATCCATTGTCTACAAAAGACCATATTAATGCAATCTTTGATGGATTACCACAAGTTTATGACACTTTTGTAGTCTGTCACTTCCAGATCTGATACTTATAGTGTAACAGAAGTTGAGTCCTTGTTGCTTGCTCAAGAGACAAGAATTGAACGACATTTGAAAGATCTTGATATTTCTAGCTCTATAAATCTTGCTCACACCTCATACAGACCATCACCAAGGTCATTTGTCTCTAATTCACCTAGAGGTGCAAGGTATCCTTTCCACTCACAGAATCAATCATCAAGAGGAGGAGCAAGATCTGGATCAGGACGAGGATTCAAGCAGCCTGATTATCAATCTGGTATTGGTTATCAGTCTGGTACTGGTAGGACTTAGTGTAAAATATGTGGGAGATTTGGTCATCTTGCTTTTAAATGCTATAATCGGTTTGATAACAGTGTGTCCAATCCATGGAATTCTCCTCTACAAACCTCATCATCAAGCCTACCTTCTCAGTCAAGGCAACCAATATCTCGCCATGCCTATTCTGCTGCCTCTAGTCAGTATATTCATCCAAACTGGGGTGCTGAATCTTCTTTGTCAATGCAACCAAGTGGTGTTCCTTCCTCTGCTGATCATCGATGGTATCCTGACTCTGGGGCAACTGACCACTGCACTCCTTTTGCTCAGAATTTGGCATCCTCAGTGCCGTATCATGGCAATGAACAACTTCATGTTGGTGATGGTTCAACCCTACAAATTCAGAATATTGGTCAGTCCTCCTTACATTCTTTAAATTCTTCAAGAACACTACTTCTTAAGAACATCCTTCAGGTTCCTAAACTTACTAAAAATCTTCTAAGTGTTTCAAAGTTTGCAAGAGACAATGGAGTCTTCTTTGAGTTCCATCCTGACTTATATTTTGTCAAAGATCAGGTCACCAGTCAAGTCCTCCTGGAAGGAAAGCTTAACAAGGGACTTTATGTTTTCCCTTCCATGTTCCTTGTTGCCCGAAATGCATTTTCTCCTTCAACTGCAGTTTCTACTTCAACTGCTATAAGCTCTTCTGGGTACACTCAACCAGCTTCAGTTCATACAACCACATCTGAGTCACCTTCTCCTTTGCATCTTTGGCATGCTCGCCTAGGCCACCCCTCATTTCCTCTTGTGCACAAAATTCTTACTCAATGTAATATTCATGTTTCTCACAAGAATAATGAATTGTGTTCTTCATGTTGTTTAGGAAAAATACACAAGTTTCCATTTTCTTGTTCTTCTACTGTATACAATAAACCTTTAGAACTCATTCATACAGATCTTTGGGGCCCTGCTTCCACTGTTTCTTCTAATGGATATAGGTACTATATTCATTTCATTGATGCCTATAGTAGGTTCACTTGGGTATATCTTTTAAAGAACAAATCTGATGCTTATTCCACTTTTATTAAGTTCAAGTCCCAGGTTGAATTAGAATTTGGTCTTCCTATCAAATGTATTCAATCTGATTGGGGAGGAGAGTATCGATCTTTTTCAAAATTTTTAACTTAGCATGGCATCTGTCATAGGTTGGCTTGCCCTACTACTCATCAGCAAAATGGCATTGCTGAGCGAAAGCACAGACACATCATTGAGTCTGCCTTAACACTTATTGCTCATGCTTATCTTCCTATAAAATTCTGCGATGAAGCTGTTAGGACTTCAGTTTATCTCCTCAATCGGGTTCCTTCCACTGTTTTGCATGGCCTTTCTCCATTTGAGAGGCTTTATAACAAATTTCCTGATTATAAATCTCTCAGAGTATTTGGTTGTTCTTGCTTTCCAAATATAAGACCATACAATGCTCACAAACTGCAATTCAGGTCAGTTGAGTGTACCTTCCTTGGTTACAGTTTGCAACACAAAGGGTACAAATGTCTGTCTCCCAATGGTCGGATCTATATCTCCAGAGATGTTCTCTTCAATGAACACTCTTTTCCATACTCTAAACTGGAGTCTCAGTCTTCAATATCTCCTTCTTCTTTTCCTGTGTCTATTCCAGCATCTATTTCACTCTTTCCTGCCCCTACTCATGTCAATTCACCTAGAGTTAGCAATGCTCCTATTGCCAGTCGTGGCCCTTCTTCTAGTCCAGTAGTCTCTTCTTCTGATCCCAGTGATCAAATTGGTACTACTAATACTGTTCCTATTGGTGCTTCTAAAAGTGTTCCTACTGCTAGTTTTAATGGTACCACTTCTGCTTCTACTGGTTTTTCTGGTGGACTTACTGATGCTCTTGCTGATACACATACTGATGGACATACTGGTGGACTTACTGATGGACTTGCTGCTATACATACTGATGCACATACTTATGGTCTTCCTGATAGTTCTACTGGGGCTCTTATTGATGCCACCCTTAGTACACTGATACCTGGTCACCCGATGATTACTAGGTCCAAAGCTATCATTTACAAACCAAAAATATATATGGCTTCTACTGAACCTTCTAGTTTGCATGAAGCTTTGGACAACCCTCATTGGTTCGAAGCTATGCAAGCCGAATACATGGCTTTACTCAGAAATAATACTTGGTCACTAGTGGACCTTCCTGAACACAGGTTAGTTGTTGGTTGTAAATGGATTTTCAAGGTCAAGGAGAATTCTGATGGCACGATTCATAAATACAAGGCTCGCTTGGTGGCTAGAGGTTTTCAACAGATACCTAGTTTTGATTTTGAAGAGACATTCGGTCCAGTAGTTAAACCCACTACGATTAGAGTGGTGCTTTCCACAGCTCTCACATTTGGGTGGCCAGTCTTTCAGCTCGATGTCAATAATGCATTCTTAAATGGAGATTTACTAGAAGAGGTTTACATGATGCAACCTCCTGAATTTGTTGATCCTTCACGACCCAAGGCTGTCTGCAAACTTGCCAAGGCCTTATATGGTTTAAAACAGGCTCCTAGAGCATGGTTTGACAAACTGAGATCTACTCTATTCCAGTTTGGTTTTACATCCACCAAGTCAGACTCCTCTCTGTTCATTCGGCACTCTCCTTCTCCACTTTTTCTTCTAGTCTATGTGTATGACATCTTAGTCACTGGTGCCAATCAGTTTGATGTCTCTCTGTTAGTTCAGCAGTTAAACTCCAGGTTCTCTTTAAAAGACTTAGGTCATGTTCATTACTTTCTTGGTATTCAGGTTCATCACACTGATAATGGTATGTTTCTATCTTAAACGAAGTATGTTCATGATCTCCTTTGTCGTGCCAAGATGTAGTTTGCAAAGGGTTTGCCTACTCCTATGAGTGGTGGTGAAAAGTTGTTTGCTAAAGGCAGTGATCCTGTCCACAATGTACATTTGTACCGCAGTATTGTGGGAGCTTTACAATATGTCACTATAACAAGACTAGAAATTGCATACTCTGTAAATCGTGTATGCCAATTCATGCAAACTCTTCTTGAGTCCCATTGGCGAGTGGTAAAAAGAATTTTGCGTTACCTTCAAGCTACATCTACATTTGGCCTTTTGCTTGTCCCTACTCCTTTTAGTTTGACATATTTTTGTGATGCTGATTGGGCATCTGATCCCAATGACAGACGGTCTACTTCGGGTTATTGTGTTTACTTGGGCTCCAATCTCATCTCATGGTCGTCCAAGAAACAACATGTTGTCTCCAGAAGTAGTACTGAGGCTGAGTATAGGAGTCTAGCCTCAGTTACAGCTGAGCTCACCTGGCTTCAGTCCCTCTTTTATGAACTTAAGCTTCTTTGTGCTCCTCCTACTGTCTGGTGTGATAACAAGAGCACCATATTACTCAGTGCTAATCCTGTTCTTCATTCCAGAACCAAGCACATTGAGTTGGATATCTACTTTGTTCGTGAGAAGGCTGCTCGCAAACTTCTTCATGTTCTTCACATCTCTGCCACAGATAAGATTGCTGATATTTTTACCAAGGCACTTGCTAATTCCAGGTTTTTGTTGTTGCGTAACAAACTAAGTGAAGTACATGGATCCACTCTCAGTTTGAGGGGGGATGTTAAGTGTAAATAGAATAACACAATTAATGTTGTTAGTTAGTTCAACAGTCTGTTAGATGACTAAGCATAAATGTTGTTACTGATATTGTTAGGTTGTTATAAGTGCTGTGTTGTTGCTAGGCTGTTGCAAGCACTGCAAGTGCTGTCTATATAAACTTGTCATCAGTACATTTGTAACTCAGGATGAAATACAGAATTTCAATACATGCTTTACTCTAGATTCTAACAATAAAAAACACTAGATAGTTGTTCCACACTTTGATGGATAAATGAGTAAGTGGTGGAGGTGTCGGTAGAAAGGAGGATACTAGAGATAGGTCCTTTGTGTAAATGATGTTCAGGAAAGGCCAGGAAAGAGCTTTATTGGGAACATAACCACCTGGAAAGGTCAATTGAGAAACAAGTAGAGTTGAAAGAAAAAAATAAAAATAAAGAAATGGATATGTTATGTCATACTTTGTATCGTACTTGCAAAGAGTAAAGTAAGGGGGAGAGCGGGAGTAAAGTAAGAGTAAACTAAACATATTATCTAAATATATTATATTTCCTTTTTGGTCAGTTCGATTTTGTCGGCTAAAATCACTAAAGAATCGAAAATCAAACTGCACATCGATTTCAAATTTTCACAAACCGAACCGATCAGATAGAGAAAGTGGCATGTTTGCAAATGTGAAACATGTAGAAGGGAAAAAGAAAAGAAACATAAAACTTAAAATGAGAGTGTGGAATGTACATGTGACGGAGAGAAAAAATATTGTGTTTTATTTTTTCTCAAAATGAAAATTGTCATAACTATTTACATGGTTGTCGGATTTTAGTAAACTTGATATTGTTGAAATGCTTTTCAAAGATCTTTCCAATAAAACCAAGGATCAATACAAATGCTTAAAATTTTAAAATATGCATTTTTATTAAGAAATGTTTAATGCATTTCACGTGTAACTATTTTAAATATTTGTCACTGAAAGAAACATGTATCTTAATGCCCATTCAAACAAAGATGCCGAATTTCATATTTTTAAAAATCTTTCCAATAAAATTGATGATCATTTCAAACACTTAAAATTTTTAAATATGCATTTTATACCGTATGCATTTAAAAAATTATATAATGCATTTCATGCCGTGATTATTTTCAAATGAACAAGAAGGGTCTCTCAAGGCATAATCAAACAAATAACCCGAACTTTACTTCTACTGTTTGAAAATTTTTCATATATAAAGACTTTGACCAATTTTGATCCTAATATCACGACACACTATCTGTCTTGCCAACAACATCGGGTAATACACTAGTCTATCTTACAAATCAGCTAGGTATTTCATTATTCATAATGAATTGGAGATAAAAAGGGCTACGGTTGAGAGTTGAGAAAAATGTTGACGGTTAAGATTCTTTCTCTATAATGACATGTTTGTAAATATGAAACATGTAGAAGAGCAAAAAAAAATGAATAAAATAGATAAAAAGTTTGTCGAATATACATATGGCAGAGAGAGAAAGTCTTGTGTTTTCATTTTTATTAAATAAAAATTGACATAACTATCTGCCTAATCATCAAATTTTTGTAAATTTGATATCGTTGAATTGCATTTTTGAAGATCTTTTCAATAAACCAAGGATCCACACAAATACTTAAATATAAATATATATATATATATTTATTTTTTTTATTAATGAAAAAACGTAAAATGTATTTCACATCGTAAGTATTTTCAATATTTTTCATTGATTGAAATGGGTATCTTGATGCTCATTAGTTAATAATAATAATAATAGAGAGAGACATAAAAAGAGAGATGAATTTAAAAAAAAATATTAAAGAGAGAGATAATAGGATAGAATGAAAAGTAAATAAAAAGTGACCTTTAAGGGTTGCGGCTAATATATATATATATATATATATATATATATATATATATATTTTAAATGTACACTTGTTTGTCTTTTTGTACACGAATTTAAGGCAATGAAGGCTTTCAATTTTTTTTTTTCTCAAGCACTGTGTGAATCCCTTAACCCCTCCCACTCAAGATGTGGCCGGCATGGTTCGAATCATGAACTTGTGATTCCATCTACCACATGCCTACCACTGAGCCGGTACCCCATTGGCCGGGAGATATCTTATGGGGGGTATTTAAGTTGTCTTCTTCGACGCACATGTCCGTTGCCCGTACTATGTTCATGTTCAAACGGTTATACTGAAGAATCGTACGACTTGACTTCCCTCCTTTGCCGTTTCCTATGCTTCATAACCAGTTGGATCTCTGCCAATAAGGAGTTCCTATTTGCCATACACATGCAGACACCGGAAAAATGTGAAGAATAAGGTTAACCCATTAAAGATTAGACAAGTTCTTACCAAATGATCAAATCACCATTTTTTAAGACCATTAATTCCTCTTCCTTTCTATTCATTTACACTACTCACCATAATCTCCATTTCTCTCTCATCAACAACTCTTATGAGGTGAAGGGAAGCTCTAGTAGGAAGAAACAAATGCAAGAACAACCCCATCAGGTCAACCCATTCATGGTAACACCTCCAACATATTTTCTTTTTCTTCTAAACTAGTTGTCTTTTGTTTATGAATCAACTATTAAACTGAGCCAATGCTCGCTTTCCCTTACGATGCACAACCATTTTTGTACCCACTGTAAACTCCCCAAAATGGTTTTGGTGATAACCCACTGCTCAAAGTCCTATGAATTTGAACTATTTTAATCTTCTTATTATAGTTTCATTTGTAGAAACATTAGTAATTTAATATGTTAATAAATGTACTTAATTACCTTCCTTGATGGGGATTCTGTAGGTTCACACGATCAATTCTTGCTTATAATTTATGTTCATTCAGCATCATTAGACCCTCCAAGGTTTAATAATGTCAATGAGGGGTCTCCACATCGATCAATGTTTATATCCACTATTCTAGTTGATGGGGTTACCTATAGGTCAGCCCAGAAAATTTCGCACAGAAAAGAGTTTGAAATACACATTGCAAAGGTTGCATACGAGAGTATTCAGAACGTTGCCACATGAGTCCCAAGGTGTGTTACTTGCAGTTAATGTTAGTGGAAATATTTACAACTTGGTCACTATTTATCATTATCTAGGGATTCATACAAGCCAATTGACATCTAAGATTAAAGGTTTCCTACATCTTATTATGTCTGAGACTCTGACTTATATTTGTGTGTGCTTGGTCTAATTTGATTCCTATGAAACAAATTCCTTGATACCATATGATTCAAAATTTGATATCTTCTTATGGAATGCAAATAAATAGTTCTTCATTGCATGGTTTACCTCTTGGATTTTCTTTCTAAAATTATTTGTGAGAACGTACTTTGGTGAATATAACATTATGGAAGACTAACACAGCCAGAAACTGGAAGCCATTGAATGAACATAGAACCTCTAGCAATGAGAGAAACAATGAATTAGGATTGTGAGTGCAGGAAGGCATAGCTTTTCTATATGGCAATGGGAAAATGAAAAAGCAGACGATTAGGTTGCTCTATAAGGCTAGACCTCTAGCAAGGAGATTTCACGGAACAACTTGTCTTGTCATTAGGTTGCTTATAAACTTGCATATGAGGTGGTGAAGCTTGCCCTTGTTCCTAATGCAGGGAAGCAGAAGTAAGTCCCTACAAAAACTAGACAAGGGGTTTAGATCAGAAAGTTGTTCAGTTAGAAAAGAAAGGTAGACTCAAATACGATAACATTAGCTCTTAGTTTTTTGTAATAGCTAGTTAGCTACACGATACAAGACAATAGAAAGGATAACATTTTGATGCCGGGCAAAATAACGATTATTCTGCAGGCTAATAGCAACAGATAATTGACAGGGAAGAACACAAGAGAATAGCCCAAAACACAAGAGAAGTAACTCTAATGTTCAATCAAATTACTCAAATCAAATGTATCTCTAAAATCAGCCCACAAGCCGGGCTTTATAGCTAAAACTCGCGATTATTAGAATTTTACCAAAATTAGCAAAACCCCAATAATCATGCTAAAACAAAATACGTAATAAAAGAAATATACGGCCAGAAATCTGGCCCAAATTAGGTTTAGAATCACTTCTTAAACAATAATTGAAATATTACTATATAAGGAAATAAACTACTAAATTTGTGGATTCGGAAGGGAAAACTGTGGATTTTGGCCTCAAAAATATGTGGAACGAGCTTAGCTAGTTGACCATGACGTGTGCGTTGAAAATATCTTTCCGAATTAGGGTCGTTTGCGCGATTCTGATACTCGTAGCCAAAGTTATGGCCAAAATACTAAAACGCACCCAAAACTGCCAAATTAGAAAAAAAGGTCTATGATTTCCTGCCATTCTTGCGCTGATTTGCTAATTCAAGATATCTTAGTGCTAATAACGTGCTATCTGACAGCTCAACATCATTTGACTCAGATCCTCCTGCATCACCTTTCTACTCGAAGAACATGGAATATTTATAACAAAGGCTACACAACCAATCGCCCATAGGGTAGACTAAAGGGTGTCTAACTGGTGAATGGAGTATGAAAAAACTCTAAATAAGTAAATAAATCTTAACTAATCTCATCAATCATATCTCAATCATACCTTCAATCCTATCTCAATATAATCTTCAGTCATATCTCAATCTGATCTTCAATCACATAGTGCATTGAATCTAGCCATATATCTTCAACAATACCATCCCAAATTACGTTATGCCAAGTTAGCCCAGTTACGCACCTTCAGTACAATCCGTCCCTAAAAAAGGATCACCAAAATATAGATGCCACTGGAATGGAGAATCTCAGGCACTCAAGGCTGATATAGATGTTGGCCTATAGGGATATAGGCCAATTACAAGTGAAATGCAAAAATATTGGCCATTCATGCCTGAACTATGGCGGTCTTCATTGTGAAATGCAGAAAAACACAATTACAAGTAAAGGTTACTAGCCTTGTAAACTCTTGGTTAGCTGACAAACAAATAACAAATAGAAAATGGAAGTTAGAGCATAAAAAATAGAAGAGAATATCAACTTGGTAGGATGTAATTTTCCATACCGAGCACATAGTCTGAAGAACCTTCTATGACTACATGTTAAATAATTTATAATAAGAAGGGGAAAGGATATGCGGCATATGTCAATCATATGCTTTTCATTTGTAAATGAAAAAAGAGGATAATGGAAGTATATGGCCTAAAACACCTAGAAAAACCTCACAAAAAAGACTATTGTGTCCTGAAAAACTTCTGAAGTACAGTACCAAGTTGTTTAAGATGAGAACGAACAAACAATGGAACTTTTCAAATACAACCCTAAGTAACTCCAGTATAAGGGATTAACTTGATCACCAAGATGAAAAATGTTAATATCAAAGCATATAACACTACTACAAATATTAGCTTAGGTAACGCCACTTAGATAGCGCTTTTTTAAAGAGCTATCCAAGTGGGCGCTAGGATAGCGCTTATTTGTCTTTAAAAAAAAATAAAATAAAAAAAAACGCTACAATAGCGCTTTTAAATTTTTTTTTCAGTTAAGCGCTATCTTAATTATGTCTTAGATAGCGCTTTAAAAAACCCTATGTGAAAAAACGTTACCAAAACTACCATAGCGCTTCGAAAGCGCTATGCTACTTACATTTAGTATAGCGCTTATCACTACTATATAAGCGCTATCCTATATAGAGCACGTCCACCTCCTAAAGTTGTATAAAAGCCAAACCCTAACCCCCTAAACTGCAACTCAGAGCCGCATCTCTCCTTAGCAGCAGAAGTAGAACTAGAGGAACGAACAACAATTTAGAAACCCTAATATCTTCCCCAACCCTAATTTTATCATTCCAATGCCTTCAATCCCAATCACTGATTCAATGATCTTCGAAGAGCAACCCAAAGACAAGAAGAAATCTTCGAAAGACAAGAAGCAGACAAGCGACGCCGCCGCCATGGAGATAACAACATCGACGGACAAGAAGAAGAGCAAGGAGAAGAAGAGCCCCAAAGTGGAGGAACCAAGCAGCGATGACTCTGCGCAGCTGAAGAAGTCGAAGAAGAAGAAGAAGAAGAGGAGCGCTGAGGAGACTGAGACTGAGACTGAGTTGGTGGGGGAGTCTGTCAAGAAGCAGAAGTTGCTGGAGAATGGAGAGGTGGTTGCTGCTCCTGCTGTAAAAGAGGATCCGAATGCGACTTCGAGGTTTAGGATTTCTAAGCCTTTGAGGGAAAAGTTGAAGGCTAATGGGATTGAGGCTTTGTTTCCCATTCAAGCTATGACCTTTGATACCATTCTGATGGGTCTGATTTGGTCGGCAGAGCTCGTACTGGTCAGGATGGTTTTCGAAGTCTTTGATGGTTTTTGTGGAATTTGATCTTAAATGCGAAATGGGGGGTGTGCTTGTGTTTTTGTTTTGCAGAAGTTGTCGATCGAGAGGGAAAGTCGTCACTTTTATCTCTTGTCAAGGCTTTCGACTCTGTTCTTGAGGTTTATGAAGGTTTCTGCAACTTGAAACAGGTGAGATTTGGTTCAATTTGGTGCTTCGTTTGTCTTTTGGATGTTTAGGGTGTTTGGGTTTGTGTTAGTATAGCTGTTCAGTTCAGTTCTCTTGCAATTTTGTGGGTTGATTTTTTTATTTTGTGTTTGGGGATTTTGTTGTTGTGGCTTTTCAGTTCTTCTCCCCCTTTTGTTCCTTTCTAAGAACTAGGCCTAAACTCTAAAGCTTACTTAATTGTATTTTTGTTGGCGTCTTGCAGCTTTGGGACGAAGTTTGTTAAAAATGCGTGTATTGAACTCATTAAGAATCTAGAGGCCAAGGACTATGGAAGGTAAGAAGGAAGCTTCTCTCATGCAATCTATACTGTATCCCGAGTAGAACGCTCTCCCATTTATAGTATTCTATATGATTTAAACTCAAAGGTTAACATGGATGTCTATCTTGTATTCAATTCTGTGGAAGAATATGTTAAAATGTAATACTAGCTACCAGTGGGTGATTAAAAATCGTGGACGTATTCATTAAACTTAAGTAAATATCATTGCACATTAGAAATGCTAATAGTTGGCAAACGAAAAATGTACATATGTACACTAAAAGTATGTACGAGTCCATGTTTTCAAAAAAATTATTAAAAAAAAAATTAAATTTCCATTCACACAAGACATGCTACCTGTTACCTAGTTCATCTTTAAGTAGTGTAAATATTCTCTTATGATACTGCCATGTTTTGAATTTATGATTTTTTTCTTTCTTCTTTATTCTCTCAAGCCTTTTCATTTACATGCATGTAATCTTATTGATACTTTTTATTGCTGTGTTTGAAATGCTTTGCTAGTGCCATAAGGTCTATTCATATGCTGAACCATGCTGTAAGCGTGACAAGACCAAGACTTGAGGCACTCCTTCAGGTAATTTGATTACACATTAAGTTGCATACCTTTGAAATGTAGTTTATGCAAAAGTTGGCATATCTTCAAGTTTGTTTAATTTTTCCTTTTTTGCTGATTTTTTAGGTGAAAAGGAAACTCTGTTTTACTACCTATAAAGAAAAAAAAAATCAGCACATGTAGGCTACAGTGTCCATATAATTCCTGTGATTAATAGTCATGTAGTTTGCTTCATTTTAGTGTTCATGAGTCACGACATACATGCTCGGAACGGATGTCCATGTAATTGTATGTTCACTTTGTGGATTTTTTGAAATGGACCTAGAATGATCGTATGCCCCATCACATGTTCTTGGTCCGAGCAAAATTACATGTTTGTTTTGTATTATCTCCGTCATCTATGTTAAGCATGTTGACTATATTGAAGCATGACATATATAAAACTTTAAGGCAGTTAACAGTTTTGAGTTGTTGTGATATCTCTAATTAATGTAAGCTTGAAACCTTCAGCAAGTTTGTCAGAAATTTTTGTTCTTCATGTTTACCACTCACAAGCACATTTTGAAACTTTTGCTTCCGAGTGCAGGTCTTGTAATCTCAATACTTTATTCTTCATAGTAGTTGTTTTTGAGATAACATTTTTTTGAGTCTGGGATAATTGAACTAAACTAGCCGCTGGACCTCATCTCCTGGTTTTTAAAGAACAACTTTCCTTTTTTAATAAGAATAAAAAATTCCATTTTCTGCGTATTATATTTTCAAATGCTCTTGCCCTACCTTATTTTTGTTATGGATAGTACATATGCCCTCTTTTAAATACCACTAAAAGACCTCTGATTGAAAATTTGATTTTCTCGTATTCTGTTTAATTAGTACAATTCAATGCATCCAACTTCCTGTTCATCTCTTCATTTAATTGTTGCTACTGCCTAACAAAATACTGACTAATGTTGTGCATATAATTATTCTTAGTTTCTGTGTGTTTATTGTTTTAAATGGGGCTGCAGGTGGAAAGGAGCATCCATGGTGGTGTCGAGGAACGTCCACAACTTCAAGCAAATCTTCCACCTCGTGGACCTTCCACAAGTGGCAATAGAAACTGTGCACCCTCCTCAAGTCACAATAGGATCAGTGCTGCCGAGGAGCGTCCACAACTTCAAGCAAATCCTCCACCTCGTGGACCTTCCACAAGTAGCAGCAGGAGCAATATACCATCTGGCAGTAACACCATGATCAGTGCTGCTGAGCATCCACAACTTCAAGCTAATCCTCCACTTCATGGACCTTCCACAAGTCGCAACAGGAGCAACATACCATCTAGCAGTAACATCATGATCAGTGCTGCTGAGGAGCATCCACAACTTCAACTTATTGAAGAAGCTGGTACTTCCTGATGGATCCATATTGAGGGCCAAACTTCCAGCGTAATTAATTAGGTTAGACATGTGGGTAGTTCTGAGAGAGAATGATCTAGCCATGATTTATGAAGCAGACTTGGAAAGCTTCACTTAGTTTACATTGTAGAACTTCTTGGGACATTTATTCAATTCTGTGTAATCTTTCCAAAATTAAATAGCGTAATATTTTTTTAATTTACATTGTAGAACTTCTTAGTTTACATTGTAGAACTTCTTGGGACATTCATACGGAAAAGCGCTATGGTAGTTAATAAAAAAAATTCACCGAAATTAAATAGCGCTATTGAAGCTAATTAAAAAAAAAATCAACAAAATTAAATAGCGCTCATCAAAGCGCTATTCAAGCTAATTTTTAAAAAAAAATTAGCCCTTACATAGCGCTTTCTAAGGCGCTATTGAAGTTAATTAATAAAAAAATCAATGCTTAGATAGCGCTTTATTAAGCGCTATCTAACGAAGCGCTATTCAAGTACGCGCCTTGCATAGCGCTTTTTTGAGCGCTATCTAAGCCTATTTTTAAGCGCTATGCAAGCTGAAATCTGTAGTAGTGTAATGATATTAAAGCTAGGAAGTCCTCTATTGACTTGTTCTGTTAGAAAAATGTGGTTTTTAATGCTAAGGTGTTTTCTTCTTCTTAATGTCGATGCAAGATACGGTATTTTGCAAATCCATCCTCAATGATTTGCAGTTAAGATGAAACTAGAAACGCCCACTTATACTACTCAGCTTGACAGGTTGCCTCAGAGTTTCATCTGGACAATATTGTTTGATGGTAAATCACATAAGGGTTGTGTTTGCAGAAACAAAAAAAAGTAGAGCGTTCAACATCAAGTGTTGCTATCCAATTTAACAAGTACTTTAAAGAATTTAGTTTACAAAGAAGATAGAAAATAAAAGACGAGAGAGAATAAAATATACAAAATAAGAAGCATACTTATAAAACTATAAACTAATGTAAATAAAACTAAAATTTCGAAAGACATTTCTTTGAACTGTTCAAGAGAACGGTGCCGATACTAGGTTTAGCTAGTATAACGAGATGTTCTAACAAGAATAGTTCTTAGAAAGTTTTTAATAGAAAAGAAGATAAAAAAAAATGCATGCTTATATTTATTGAAAATAGAAATACAGAAGAAGGACTTAGGAGATAGAAACTTACAAGAAAAGAGCTAAGGAATACATGGAGAAAAACTGGATGCTAAACTAAGAAAACTAACTGGCTCTTATAGCCTTCATAAAATTTACAATAATTGAGAAGATAAGCTTCTCGTGACTAAGTGGAGAGTGGGTGAGATGTGGACATCTTGTCCTTTGTAATCATGGAAGAGCTAAATGGAGAAGCTTTGTCTTGAAGTAATTGAAGTAATTCACGTGGTTGCTTTGTAATGATGTTGTTTGTTGGCCGAAAGAGATCGTCTTGTAGTGGAGGTGGCAGATGCCTTTGTAATAAATGTGGCAAAAGTCATGATGACTTAAAAACACAATGATGGCAAAAAGATGCCAAAACAATCATCTTCATTGAGTGGAATTGTTGGAGCTTCGTCTTTGTCTGAGTCATCAGCACAGATTTTTGACATGGTTTCCAGCAGCTGAGACTTTGTAGGTTTTCCCTGAAGTTGCTTCTTGATAAACTGTCGAAGAAGTTTTGCTTCTGAAGGGACTTGTATTGGATTGACAAGAGGCTGAGCAGGAGACTGATCATCAATCCGACAATAAGTAATTTCATTTTTGAGAAAATGTTAATGTTGTCTTTTTTGAGAAATAAAATTAATAAAACAATTATCTAATTTGAGAGAATTAATTTCAGCAACTTTGGTTTTGCACAAGAATTTGTAGATAATCTTATTACCAAGGATATTGGTAGAAATACCTTCATTTGTAACATAAAATGGATAAATTGTTGTTAAGAATGGTGTCCCAAAAATAATCTTTTGAGTCATGTCCTTAACTAACAAGAAATCCTGTTGTATACAAATCTTGTCTTGGCAAATATGGGCACCAACCAATTTGAACTGAACATCTAATTTACTATTAGTAGTAAATAGTTGTTGAGTTGTTTTCTCATAATATTGAGAAGGGATAACCCCTTCTGCAATACAGTTTAAATCAGCACATGAATCAACAAGGGCAAAGATATTGATCGTGAAATCTCGGTTGATAACCAATGTTACATTGATATACCATTTGTGATAGGTGACTGTATTTAATTCATTGAGAAAAACAGAATCAGATATTGGTTGAATTTCTTGATTTGAAGTAGAAGGAATATTAGGAATAGAGATTGCATTTTGAACCAGTTGGTTCAACAACTGTTGAGTAAGCCAAGTTTGACCTGGCTTAAGTTGGGCAATTTCTCTTTTCATGATATTTAATTCAGATTGTAAATCAAAAATAGGAACAGAGTGCTGAGAAGGAGTTCTGAATCTATTGATAATTTCTTTATGATTGTAAAAAGGGTTAATGATTTCAGGAACCGGTTTGAGAGTGATTTGTTTTTTATATGAGTCAAATACTCAGTTTTGAGTTTGGGATCATCAATTCGATCAACAAAATCTAAAAGAATACTTTATTCTTTAGTTTTTGAGAGCATATTGATAGTGTTTAAAGCATTGCATGTACAAGCTTTAGCACAATGATCATGATCCGATTCTTCATGGTCAGAAGAATTGGAATCGTAACGCATTTCATAGACCTGAAGGTCATCATCAGATGGGTTAGATTCAGACTCAGAATTGAGTAAAATTGTAGTAAACATTTGCTTGATGTTTTCATCAGCGTCAAGTTCATGAATTCTTTGGGTTGTTCTACAATTTTTTGCAAAATGACCCGGCTTACCACATTTGAAACAAATGGGTTTTTGAACAATTGGGCCTTTGTGTTTTGAAAAATGGGTAGGCATGTGTGTGTCGTGTCTAAGGGGCTTTTTGTAATAGTTATTATATTGTTTTTGCTGTTTTGGGCCATAATGTTTTTTGGACTTAAAGTGTCGGGCTGGATGAGAACGATACTTTTGTTTGGAATTTTTAGGGAAATAACTTGCTAAGGGCTCATAGCCATACTGTTGACAAAAAGATCCAAGTTCGTTAGAACTAGAAATATTTTGTCTTTTAAGTTGGGCTTTGAGACAAATATTATTGCAAAGTTGCAAAGCAACTTCATTGATTTTAGCAATCAAGTCTCCAAACGTAAGTCGTTCAAAAGGAATATCACCATTGTATTCAGATTGCAGCTTATCTCTAACGATATCTGCGAAAATAGGAGGTAATCCTGAAAGAAATTTCATTTTCCAAAAAGGATTGTTAGCTTCATTTTGATGCATAACTTTCTTTAAGAAAACCTCCTTATAAAATCTGAAATGACTTAAAGATTTGCATCTAATGATCATTAGAAGATCACGAGATTTATCTTGAAATTTTGAGGGATCGCCTATAAAATGCTTAAGAATAGCAAAAATCAAAGTACTGACTATATCAAGAATGTTTTCACCATTTTCAGCTTTGATAGGTTGTCCATTAAAATCAATTTTGATAGATTGAAAAATGCTTTGCTGTTCAATAGGAGTAAGGTAGTTATCCCACCATCCTTTTAAGTGTTCTGCAAAGCTAGCTATAATTACCCTTGCAATACTATGATCTGATTTGCCTTCACTGCGATGAGCAGAAACCATCATGACCATTTCTTGCGTTAATTCGATAATGTTTTCTTCAGTATATCCATCTATATTCCAAGTATAGATGTTGCCTGTGGAAAAAAGAACCGAATGTTTGCAAATGTTTTTCTTCATATTGCATATCAGGGTAAGTTGGCCTAGGATAATAATTCCTAGTTGTAGGCAAAGGATTTGTATTGGCATGAGTTCTTGATGAACGCATTGGATTTTCTTCAAATCTTTGAAGTCTATCCAATTCAGACATAATGTCTGGTTCATTGTCAAAAGAATCAGAACCAATATGAGACAGAGTGTTAATTTGTCTCTTTGAAGATGAAGCCTTATAAAAAACAGGCGCAGTTTGAATTTTAAAGCTGCAAGTCTTCGATTAATTTCTTCCATGATGTGTGGAGGAGAACAAAGGGCGCCATGTTCAATTGTATAAGGTTGAAAAAAAGTAATTGGTTTGTTTGTTTTTTGATTTATAAAACAATTCTTTTCTGGAACAAGGATTGAAGTCAATTGTTGACTAATTTCATTAAGCAAAATATTGGTATAATTATTTTGCTCAATAACCTTCGAAATTCCTGTGGAGTCAGAAATGGAAATTGGATTTTTTAAAGGAGAGGCTGTAATAGTCTGTGCTTGAGTTTGTAGATGGATTTCTTCTAAAGGAGGCAAGACAGATTCAACAACATAATTGTTTTCCAGATGCCAAGGTTTAGAAGCATTCTTGACAACATTCAATTGTGAAAGATAAATGGATTCATACCATTCTAAAAATGGCATACGATCTTTGATATCTTCTTAGAATTGATAAAACAATTTACCTGAAGTAATCCTTTGGTCAGGAGTAGTTTGAGAATAAAATGTTTGTCTTTTAATTGAATTGTAATCCATAGAAAACTGATACTTAACTTTTTGTTTGTTTAAAAAATATTCAGTGGTTAAAGTGTTTAGTTGTGCAGGATCTGCCATCTCAGATTGAGTTGGAGATCTATCAGAAGGTTGTTCTGATGGTTGATTGTAGATGGGTTGCAGGATCTGGGGATGATAAGGATGGTTCCTTAAATTTGCCAGATCAAGATGAGGAAGATCCTCAGGAGGAGGTGTTTTGGGGATTTGGGTAGGAGCAGTTCTGAAAGAAGATTCAGATCTACGTCCTGATTGGAAATCTGGAGGGTGTAACCTAGTTTTTCTTGATTCAGAGAACTGCAATTCAACAGTTCCATCTTCAAGAGTCAAAACCTGACTGAGCAAACTAGGAGGAGGCCTTCTAGGAATCAATTGAACCTGCCAGGTTACTGGAAGAGTAACTTGATTTTAGAAATTCAAGGGTATTTTGTGAAATCATTTGTTTTGATTCTAAAAAAGCATCAAGAGGCATTGTTTGTTCGACAATGTCCAAATGTCATCCAGCTGCTCTTGTAAAACAGAAGTATGGTTTGCCAAAGAAAGAACTCCTCAAAGCTTGCTTGGACAGGGAAATCTTGCTGATGAAGAGGAGTGCATTCATTTACATTTTCAAGGCCATTCAAGTAAGTAGCACTCGATATTTTAAACAGTATTGCTTCTACTCGGAAACTAAGCACTTGAACTTTAAGCCAATCAAACTTAGTTATCTTGTCTATGGTGCAGATTGCAATTGTAGCAACAGTAACAATGACAGTTTTCCTTCGAACGGAGATGCACTATGATTCTGCACAGGATGGACATAAGTACATGGGTATTCTTTTCGTCGGAATTGTGAATGTCCTGTTTAACGGCTTCGCTGAATCTCAAATGACCCTAATGAGGTTGCCAGTTTTCTACAAGCAGAGGGATGCCATGTTCTTTCCAGCATGGGCATACACAATTCCTAAATTTCTCACGAGGATTCCTGTGTCACTGCTTGAGTCTTTCGTCTGGGTAATCCTAACGTACTATCCAGTTGGACTGGCACCAAGCCCAACAAGGTTTATTTTTAACTCAATGTGACACTTTTCTAAATGTGTGTTTGACTTTTCACTGACTAGCCCTTTGACAAATAATAGTGAGAATGATGCTCTACCTTTTCATTGATCTATGATGTTTATATACAAATTATTATGCCATTATAGGCAACTCCTAATCACCCTAACAATCTGCTAACTTCTTTATACAAAGCAATCATCCTAATGTACTATATTACATAATCAAGACTATATTCAATAGCATAATCATAGCATAATCATGAGAATATTCTCAATGCCATATTCAATAGCATAATCATGAGAATATTCTCAATACCCCCCTCAAGTTGGTGCATAGAGATCCCGTATGCCCAACTTGCGAAGTAGATACTCATATTGTCGTTTGCCCAACGCTTTTGTGAAAATGTCAGCGAGTTGCGCATTGGACGGGACAAAGGTGGGATTGATATTTCCGGCAACAATGTCATCACGGACAAAGTGACAATCGACCTCAATGTGTTTTGTCCGTTCATGAAATACGAGATTTTGAGATATATGGAGAGCCGCCTGACTATCACAATGAAGAGACATAGGACGTGTATGGGGCATCCCGAGGCTAGCTAAAATAGCTTTTAGCCATTTCAACTCACATGTAGTCATAGCCATAGATCGGTATTCCGCCTCTGCGGAGGAACGTGATACTGTATGTTGCTTCTTCGTCTTCCAAGATACCGGCGAGTTCCCAAGAAACACTAACCACCCAGTGAGGGACCGCCTAGTCAATGGGCATCCGGCCCAGTCAGCGTCACACCACCCATGTAACTGCATGTCACACTTACTACTCAAATGTATACATTGACCCGGATTACCTTTTAAGTACCGGACCACCCGCAAAGCAGCGTCCCAGTGGTCTGCCCGAGGACGTTGCATAAATTGAGATAAAACATGAACACTATAAGATAATTCGGGTCGAGTAAAACACAAATAAATTAGCCGCCCCACCAAGCGACGATAAGGCTCGGTATCAGCGAGCTCTTGACTCGTGGACAAGGCGAGTCGGTGATTCTGTTCCAGTGGCACAGCCGCGGGCCTTGCCCCTAGCAATCCGGCCTCAGAAATGATGTCAAGTGCGTATTTGCATTGACAAAGTACAAATCCATCTGGTCCGCGTGCCACTTCTACCCCCAAGAAATACTTTAAAGGACCCAGATCTTTCATGTGGAAACAAGCACTGAGGTAACCCTTGAATTTCTGTATATCAACCGGATTACGCCCAGAGATGATAAGGTCGTCGACATAAACAAGAACACTGAGCTGAATCGCACCTCTCTGTAGAGTAAACAAAGAATAATCTGAATAAGATTGTTGAAAACCATAATTCTTCAAAGCAGTTGACAGTTTAGCGAACCAGCACCGGGGTGCCTGCTTCAGCCCATATAATGATTTCCTAAGCTTGCACACCTTTCCGGAAGTCCCCACCTGAAAACCGGGTGGTAATTTCATGTATACCTCCTCCGTAAGGTCACCATGTAGAAATGCATTATGAACATCCATCTGATGGACTTCCCAATTCATGGCAGCCGCAACGGCAAGAAAGACCCTCACCGTAACCATTTTAGCTACTGGAGCAAATGTCTCTGTATAATCAATTCCTTCAATTTGATGATTCCCAAGAATAACCAGCCGAGCCTTCAATCGCTCAATGGTACCATCAGAATTATACTTGATTTTGTATACCCACTTGCATCCTAGAGCTTTCTTTCCTGGTGGCAATTCTACTACAACCCAGGTTTCATTAATCTCAAGAGCCTCAATTTCTCGTCGCATGGCATCCCTCCAGCAGCTGTCTTTCACGGCCTCAGAATAGCACACAGGTTCCCGATTTGCTGTCAAGGCTGCAAGAAAATGTCTATGTCGCATAGAAAAATTATCACAATTCACATAATGTGCTATAGGATAGGGTGTACCTGAGGAATGCCGTGGTACGGGTGAAGGTGGTACGGATGGACTCATTTTCCGAATGGTATGAGTAACATAATCACGGAGTCGTACCGAGGCTTGCCTTCTGCGTTGACCCCTGCCCAACACATCTTCCTGACTTGCGTCCGGGTTGTCCTCCTGGTTTGCACAAACCGGCTGCCCAGCAGCCTCATCCGGCTGTACAAACGCCTCGGCACCAGGATTTGCCCCATCCTTGGCACACGCCGACTGCCCAGCAGCCCTATTTGGCTGAACAAACTCCTCGGCACATGCCGACTGCCCAGCAGCCCTATCCGGCTGTACAAACTCCTCGGCACCCCCCCTCAAAACAGGCGTAGATGTCTCCTCAAAGTCCTCTTGAACCGCCTCGATATTAGGCAGACCATCGTGGTCTAAATTAAAATTATCTGCAAAGGGAAAAACTCCTTCCGAGAATACAACATTACGAGAAACAAAGAAATCTCGTTTCTCCAAGTCATACAAACGCCACCCCTTTTTCCATAAGGGTACCCAACAAAGACGCACCTTCGACTTCTACTGGCAAACTTATCCCCCGTCTGCACATGCGCATAACACAAGGACCCCAAAATGCGCAAGTGGTCGTAAGTGGGTGTGCTGCCATATAAGACACTATAAGGTGTTTTTCCATTCAAGACCAATGAGGGAGTCCTATTTATCAAGTATCCAGCCGTCAACACACATTCTCCCCAAAACTCAATAGGAAGAGAGCCCTGAAAACGCAGCGCCCGAGCTACGTTCAAAATATGTTGGTGTTTCCGTTCAACCCGCCCATTTTGTTGAGGTGTTCCCACACAAGACGTTTGAAAAACAATATCATGATCAAGAAAATATTGTCGCAGGCAAGTGAATTCAGTGTCGTTATCACTCCTCAAAATTTTTACCTCTTTATCAAATTGTCTCTTAACCATCGAGAAAAACATTTGAAGAGTATAGGAGACCTCTTTCTTATCAATAAGTAAATAAATCCATACAGCACGAGAAAAATCATCAACAATGGTCAAAAAATAAGAAGCACCACAAGAAGAAGTTGTTCTATAAGGTCCCCATAAATCAGTGTGAATAAGTTCAAAAATAGTCGAAGCTTTATGTTCACTAACAAGAAACTTATCTCTACTTTGCTTTGCCCTCTGGCAGACATCACAGTTTTTATTCAAACGATTTTTCGTTTCACTAAAACTTACTTCGGGAACTAACTTTGTTACTTGTAGAGATGGATGACCCAGTCGCTGGTGCCATAGATCAAGAGACACCACATTATTGGCCTTTATTGCGTGAACCTGTGGCAGCCCCCGGAAGTAATAGAGTCCATCGCGTCGTTCACCCGCACCAATCAGCATCCTCGAAGTGCGGTCCTGTATAACACACAGATCATTAGTGAATTGGACAAAATAGTTATAGTGATCAGTCAATTGCGACACAGAAATTAAATTGCAAGTTAGCCCTGGCACATAAAGAACATTTTGCAAACAAAAATTTCTGTCAAGAAGGACCGTCCCCTCTTTAGTGGCGATAGCGCTACTCCCATCTGGCAATCCCACGGGACATTGAGCAATCGCCCATAAGTCACGGAGATCCCCGATCGTGCCAGTCATGTGATTCGAAGCTCCCGTGTCAATAATCTAAGGCTTACCAATCATCTTATCGGTCGTTGCGGATTTTGACCCGCTCAGCATTTGGAGAAGTATCTGCCACTGAGTGGTATTCAGCTCGGGCAGTGGAGATGCATCTGTCTCAGTCACTCCTGCCCCAGAAGAACTTGTTTGAGCAGCGTTGGCACCGCCAGCCATGATCGGTGTTTATGAAGCAGAGGGAGTGGTGTGGAAGGGAAAGAGTGGATTCAAACACCTACACCTTCAACTGCAGCAGCAGGAGCTACTACCGCCAATGGAGTTGAGATTATAAAGGGACAGAACTCGTCCACGCATCAGAGAACTCGTCCTTTCTCTCTGTTCTTGTTCACTCTCTCTCGAGAGACACCTCCAAATCGAATCTGCAATCCTGAATCATGTGAAACCAAATTTTCTGCCAGGCTATGCTCCTTTGTTCTTGTCAAAGATGTTGCTGTTGATGAAATGCCATCTGGCTTTGATTCTACTCCTGCTACTGAATTGTTAGACTTACCTGATATGGTCAATGAACTCAGCTCCTTAAACTTTGACTGAACAGCAGTAAATGCAAGATTACATGTCTTTCTTGATCCAAGCACAAACTTCTTTCCTTCAGTCTCTGAATCTGCAATCAAGATCTGCAATCTGCAATCTTGAAGATCGTTCTGCAATCTGCAAACTGCAAACTTGAAGATCGTTGAAGATCTGTTTGAATCTGCAATCAAAATCTGCAATCTGCAATCAAGATCTGTCTGCTTCAGATCCACTATCAAGATCTGTCCCTTCTTGCTGTTCTTCTTCAGATCAAGATCTGTCTGCAATCAAGATCTTTCTGCTTCAGATCTGCAACCAAGATCTGCAATCGGCAAGATCTTATTCAGATTATCGGCACAGCAGGAGCTAGGATCAAGACTTCTGGTTTTGGGCAATGGTTTGAAACTGTAACCATGTCTAATAATCCCGGTGCACTGCAAGATGATACTTCATCAAGCTCAGGTGAGGATTTGAACACACCAAATGGTTCTAACAAGCGTCGCTCCACAACATCTACTTTGGCTCTGATACCATGACAAATAACAGTGAGAATGATGCTCTACCTTTTCATTGATCTATGATGTTTATATACAAGTTATTCTGCCATTATAGGCAACTCCTAATCACCCTAACTAATCACCCTAACAATCTGCTAACTTCTTTATACAAAGCAATCATCCTAATGTACTATATTACATAATCAAGACCATATTCAATAGCATAATCATAATCATGAGAATATTCTCAATGCCATATTCAATAGCATAATCATGAGAATATTCTCAATACCCTTCTATACGTGTATTGTAGATTCTTTCGTCAATTACTTCTAATGTTCAACCTACATCAAATGTCACTCTCTCTCTTCCGTTTCATTGCTGCCTTGGGACGGAATCAAATTGTCGCCAGCACATTTGGGGCCTTTGCTCTACTGGTTATATTTGTCCTAGGAGGCTTCATAGTCTCTAGAGGTACGTGATTTTCCCTTCTTTCTTTTTTTTAATCCGTGGCAGAGAGTAAGGCAATAGCACTTCCCTATTATTTGTTAAGAAGTTTTATCTGTTTGTTAAATTTCTCATGATTGACAAAACATACAGAGGATATATATATATATAAATGGTGGATATGGGGATACTGGGCATCCCCTTTAATGTATGCGCAAAATGCAATTGCAGTTAATGAATTCCTATCAAGTCGATGTAACATGGTACGTAATCTCCTAATCTCTGGTCTTGAATATCAATATATAATCAAATAGAGATGGATGTCCATAGTTGAAATTCTGACTGTTTTGCAGGTAGGTGAAACAGTTCTCAAGGTTAGGGGGATTTTCACAAATGATAATTGGTATTGGATAGGAAATGGGGCACTTATGGCCTACAACATCCTCTTCAACATACTATACACTTTAGCATTGGCATATCTAAATCGTGAGTCCGAAGATCATTAACTATTTGAAGTTTTCCTTAGCGGTCATCTTGCGTAACAATCTAGTGGTCATCTAGCGTAACAATCTACTATCTATTTCTGTAGCTTTGGGTAAACCACAGGAATCTAGTACAGATCCCACTGAACCTAACTGTAGAGAGCATAGTTCGACAACTGGACAATCTCATAACAGAACTCAAAATTCTGGTAAAGCATTACATGTATAATAATCATAAACTTCTTTCCTAGCAAAACTAAGATACTTGATAGAAGGATACTCTCACCAATGCAAGTGTTTCTGTGCTTTCCAGGCAACAATGCAATTGAGACCAAAGGATGGTGCTTCCTTTCAGACCTCTAGCCATGGCGTTTGACGATGTGAACTACTTCGTTGATATGCCTGCGGTAAGTTAGCATGGATACAAATTAGTACTAAAAGGACAATAATATCCACATGCAGTAAGCTATTTGAGGTTACAAAATAATCTTACAACAAAAACCCAACATAGTAATATTCATTTCATCATATGGTTTGTTTTGTTCTATTTAGGAAATGAAGCAGCAAGGAGTCCAGGACAGCAGACTCCAACTTCTCCACGGTGTAAGTGGCTATTTCAGACCAGGCACATTAACATGTTTGATGGGTGTGAGTGGTGCTGGAAAGACAACTTTAATGGATGTCCTGGCAGGGAGGAAAACTGGTGGATACATTGAGGGATCAATCACCATATCAGGATACCCAAAGAGGCAAGAAACATTCACCCGCATCAGCAGTTACTGTGAGCAAACAGACATACACTCCCCGAACCTTACTGTATATGAATCACTTGTTTATTCCTCTTGGCTTCGGCTTCCTGCAGATGTGGATGAGCAAACAAGAGAGGAGACTTTCCTTCTAGCTACTCCTCTAACACGCTACTTCATTGATGTGTGCATCCACTAAAACAAAACTCAAAATCACTTTGCAGGTGTTCGTGAAAGAGGTGATGGATCTCGTTGAACTAGATACTTTGAAACATGCTCTAGTTGGTGTTCCAGGCGTCAACAGACTCTCAACAGAACAAAGGAAGCGTCTCACAATTGCTGTTGAACTCGTAGCTAACCCCTCCATCATTTTTATGGATGAACCAACTTCAGGTTTAGATGCTCGAGCTGCAGCTATAGTGATGAGAACTGTCCGCAACACAGTTGATACTGGGAGGACAGTGGTCTGCACCATTCATCAACCAAGCATTGACATCTTTGAATCATTTGATGAGGTTAGAGTTTTCATATCAGTCATAATTTCCTCTTGTCTATTTCCATTTCCATATTAAAAATATACAGAGATAGTGTAAAACTAAGACTCTACATTATCATGCAAACTTAGTCCAATGCAAGAGAACCGAAGATTTACACCGTTAAGAGGAAGAAGTTTATTGATTGTTAAACCAAGCACTTAACGAAAAATTTTCCTGGAGCTGAAGGCATTGATTCTGACCTGTTCATGTTCTTTTCTTGAACAGTTATTACTCATGAAAAGAGGAGGGCAAGTCATTTACGGGGGTTGACTTGGTAGAAACTCTGAGGAGCTAGTCAGATACTTTGAAGCCATTCCGGGAGTCCCTAAAATAACTCCTGGATACAATCCAGCAACATGGCTGCTAGAGGCTAGTTCAGCAGCTTCAGAGAATCATCTAGGAGTAAATTTTGCAGAAATTTATTGCAAATCATCTCTCTATCGGAGAAGCAAAGCACTGATTGAGGAATTGAAAAAACCCGCTACAGGATCTGAGGATCTATATTTCAGGACTAAGTTCTCCCAGTCATCTTTGGTTCAATTCAAAGCCTGTCTCTGGAAGCAACATTGGTCTTACTGGAGAAGCAACAAGATGTTCTCAATGCCATGGGCTCCATGTTTGCTGCAGTTATTTTCCTAGGTGTCAATAATGCAGCATCGGTGCAGCCTGTTGTAGACATCGAAAGAAGTGTTTTCTACAGAGAACGGGCAGCAGGCATGTTCTCTGCTATTCCCTACGCTTTGTCCCAGGTAATTTTAACCTCGGAATCCCAAATTCTTCTAAGGACTGAGATCTTATCAGTCTGTCGATCTCGTTATATTCATAAAGTTAATCCTTCTCTAACTAAGAGCTCGAGTTTTTAGAGGAAACATACATCGATTTAACACAAAAGTCAATGATGCAGGTTTTGGTGGAGCTACCTTATATCTTTGTTCAGTCCGTCATATATGGACTGATTGTCTAGTCTATGCTAGGCTTCCAGTGGGCTCTAGCCAAGTTCATGTGGTTCTTCTTCTTCATGTATACTTCACCTTCCTATACTAGACATACTACGGGATGATGGCTGTCGCCTTGACCCCTAATGCCGCCTTTGCTGCAGTCGTATCTTCAGCATTCTATGGAGTGTGGATGTTTTTTGCTGGTTTCTTTATCCCTAGAACTGATACTTGCATATTCTCTTCTTTTACTATTACTTGAGCAAAATAAGTGACTATCGGCTATAAATATTACAGAACATTCCTGCGTGGTGGAGATGGTACTATTGGGGATGCCCAGTGGCCTGGACGCTCTATGGTTTAGTGACTTCCCAGTATGAAGATATGAGAAGAACCATGACAACTTATGATGCACTGCAAGTCCCCTTGAAGGATTTTCTGAGCACTTGATTGGGTTTTGAACACGATATGCTGCCTGTGGTTGCTTGTGTTATTTGCTGCACTCTTTGGCATTGTGTTTGCCTTCTCTATACGCACCTTTAATTTCCAAACCAGGTGAAGGGGTAGACGAATAATGGCGGCTTCTAACATTGACCAATATTTTGTCTGAGATAGTTAAAATATTATGATGTGTAACACATACTTTATTTTGGTGTTAGTCTTGACTCAATACGTTGTTGATTACAAAATTTTGACACATTTTCAGCAAGGGCCTTTAGTGCATTCCATCCTTGCAAATGGTGCCTCGCAGCATCTTTCCAATGATTTTAACCATATCTTATATAAATTGTTGGTGGTGCACACTATTAAACAACAACAGGGGATCAAAATCTCAAACCCACATAAGTAATCATAGTGCCAATGGTTAGATGGTTTAAGGCTGTGGTTGTTTAACCCCCGCCCGTCTTGGGTTTTATACCCAAACCTTAGGTCTCATTTGTGTTTGTTTTGTTTTGTAGAAGAAAGAATGAATAGGTAATGAGGAAGAGAAACTAGATAGATACTGCAAGGCTTTTTCCTAAGTGCACCGATAAAGTGCTTGGTATCTTGCCTGGTGGCTATCAGGCAACGTAGGATTGTATCGAAATAAGTGTTATTACTTATCTCGATGCAATCCTACGGTGCCTGGTAGCACCAGACAATTTACCGATGCACTGTAGTATTACTCCTGCATTTGGAGACATTGGGAATTCAGTCACTAAAACAAAACCTATAAATGATCCCGGGACATGTTGGGAATGATCAACAATGGGAGAGGTAAGTAGTTCTTCTTACCTTCATCTTCTTTCTACCCCACTTAAACAAATTGAAAATAAGTTCTCACACGGAACGGAACTAACCCTCCCATTCTTTTGTTCCACCAAGCAATGACGATGTTATTTTGAGACTCAAACAATCAAGCAAAGCCCCTCTTACCCTTGGGGAGAAATTTTAAAGAAAAATAACATAGTTAACCTTCCCATTCTTATTCTTTGCACAGAGTACTATGGAACAAACTCAAGATTCAAACAAAACCACCATCACTAGTTCCAGGGGTGGGTGGTGTGGACCCAAGCCGTGAATCAAATTTAATTTATTTTAATTTAATGCAATAATATAATTTTTTATTTAAGAAATATACAATATATTATATTGACTTACAATTTCTCAATACTCACTTCTGCTAATATATTACATGAGTTACAATTGAAACCATTAGAGTTTAAAAAATGAGCTATTTCTCATGTCACCCTCATTACTTTATTATAGCTATTCTTATTTGGCCTCCATTATTTTTTTTATCCAAGTCTAACACCCCATGACGGTGTGTTCAACTACGTTGATTAATAAGTTCCATCAATTTTTTTCAAAAAACCAATTTATCTATGTTTTGCACATATTTTTACTAAAATCAAATAAATCATGTTTGATCCAACGGCTAGGAAAATAGCATTTGGATATTTTATTTTTTTAATTTATATGATTTTAGTATAACATGTTCATATGATTTAGGTTTGTATATAGTTTTTAATTGCCACCCATCTTCTTTGTTAAAAAAATTAAAAAAAATAAAATAAAATAGATCTAAATGTTGTTTTCCTAACCATTAGATTAAACATGATCATCAAACAACACGATTTATGTGATTTCAGTAAAACATGTGCATGTGATTTAAGTTTATATATAACTTTTAATTGGCACTATCTTGTTTGCTAAAATAATTAAAATAAAAATAGATCTAAATGTTATTTTCCTAGTCATTGGATCAAACACGATCATCAAACAACATGATTCATGTAAAAATGGGTATATCATTTATGTTTGTATAATTTTTAATTGACACTCATCTTCTTTGTTAAAAAAAAAATTAAAGAAGAAAACCTAAATGCTATTTTTCGAGTCGTTGGATTAAACATGATCATCAAGCAACATGATTTATGTGATTTTTGTAAGGCATGTGCATACAATTTAGCTTTGTATATAATATTTAATTGACACCCATCTTATTTGTTAAAAAATTAAAAAAACAAATTTAGATCCAAATGTTATTTTTCTAGCAGTTGAATCAAACATGATCATCAAACAACGTGATTTTAATAAAAAAAAAAATATGTGCAAAACACTTGCAGGATAAGTTGGTCTTTTTTTAAAAAAAATTGGATGTAGTTTGTTAGTGTAGTTGAACATACAGTCGTGAATGTTAGACTTGGATACAAAAATTAACGTGGCTCAAATAGGAGTAGTCATAAACTAATGGGGGGGTTGCAGATGGGAAATAACCCTTAAAAATTATAAAAAAATGTTGGGCTAGAAAATAGTTTTCAAGATTAAATAGGCTAAACTAGGGGTGGGCACGGGACGGGACGAACCTCATCCCTATCTCATCCCGTTCGTTTGGGATCGAGACGGGATAGACCTCATCCCAACCTCGCCCCATCCCAAACGGGTTCGAGACGAGACGGGACGGGATGTGCAAGTACTAAATAGTCTTCTAATGAAAATACAAAAGAATTTCATCACACATTGCTCACACACCAATAATGTCAAATATATGTACATATAACTATCATTGTAACAATATTAAATGTCATATAAAATTTATGGTCCAATGAACTTACAATTTTATTTTATGTTAAACATCATTTGTGTGATACACTAACCAATAGTCGTATATATAACTCATAGTGCAAAACTAAAACAAACTATCATTTGACTTTAATGTCTTCAAAAATAATTATCCTATAACCAATTTAAAATGTGAAAAAAATATAAATTTTCATGGGTTCTATTTGACCTAAAATATCAAAACTTAAGTTTTATCTAAACAAAGAGTACCAAATCAAGCAAGTTTTCAAATAGTAGATGTTTGGATTTAATTTAAACACATCCTAACCTTTCATTTAGAAAAGTAATTTGATTAAAATTAATAATAATAAATATTAAATAAATAAGTTCGTGACATTACGGGATGGGCGGGATTGAAAATTTTCATCCCGATCCCATCCCATCCCACTACTTACCGTCCTTCTCCAATTTACTATTTCCAACATCTTTTCAAAACAAACTAATTTTGCTCGGCCAAATTTGGGTACTTATTACATTAGCCAAGTTTTTTTTTAATAGCTTCACATAGTGGTGGGTATCCCATCCCGCAATCCCGAACATGTCCCGGTCTCGTCCCGATTTTTCGAGGTCTTTTTTGGATTCATCAAACTCATCCCGATCCCACCTTGTATCGATCTTGAGTGGGATGGATTCGGGATAGATATTTTTCAATCATGCTCATCTCATCTCGTCTCGAACTTATTTATTTAATATTTATTATTATTAATTTTAATAAGACTTTTTATAAGGAAGTTTAGGATGTGTTAAAATTAAATCAGAACATCTAGAAAACTTACTTGTTTGATTTAGTCTCATTGTTTAGATAAAAACTTCAATTTGGAAATTTTAGGTCAAATAAAACCTATGAAAATTCATGTTTTTCACATTTTAGATTGGTTATAGGACAATTATGCTTGTAGACAAATAAAGACAAATGATTGTTTGTTTTAGTTTTGCACTATGAGTTATATGACCTATTGGTTAGTGTATCACATAAATTATGTTTAACATAAAAAATTGTAAGTTCATTGGAGCATAAATTTTAGGCAAGCACTTTTTGACATCACCATTTTTACTGTCTCACACCACCACCCATTTATGTATTTATTTATTTATTTTATCGATTGAACCACACCACCATTAAATATGCCTTTATTTTCTCATGTTTCTCTTATGTCCCTCTCATCTCCTATTTTTCTTCTTTCTCTTCTTCAAGGAAGAACACCACCCGCCACCGGCCACACCACCCTTTCCCCTCCCCTCTCATTTCTTCCCCTTATCTCTTATTTTCTCATGCACAACCCTCTCCCTCGCCTTCTTTCTCTCCTCCCCTCATCTTCTCCTCTCTTCATCTTCTTCCCCTCTCTTCTCATAAAGAACCCCCACCTTTTTTCTATCATCCCCTCTTCTTCTCCTCTTTGAGCCCCCCTCTATAGAACTTCCTATTTTCTCATCAAGTCTTGCTTTGATGCACATCTGGATGAGCAATTGTCAATTTGAGTTGAACTTTAACGTGTTATTCCATCAAACAAATCCTCAAATTTCCTGCTCATTTATGATGTTAATTCATACAAGTGTCTTTCAAATGTGTCTGACTAATTTCATGCATATAATAAGAATTAAGTGTAGAGGTGGAAATTTTATGGTTCCCCATCTCTTCACCAACCCACATTGTCTCACAATGTCATATACAATACAAAAACGACTTGAGAGTGACAAATGAGAAGGAAGTTGAACATGACTAACTCCTTGCAACCTCAACAAAAACGACATAAAACAAAACTTCAAAACTCGAAATCAAAAGAAAAAAATTGAGACAAGGTCCGCGTTATCACGCATTCGCATGAGACAATGCGAGTGGAAGTCTCACATTCGCATAGGGCTGGGCAAATTTGATACTCCCATTCGCATTGGTCTGGGCGAATTTGAGTCTCCCATTCGCATTTGGGTGAATTTGGGTAAAAACACTATTTATTTTCTGGGCGAATTTGGGTGAAAACACTATTTATTTGAGTCTGGGCGAATTTGGGTGAAAACACTATTTCTTTTCTGGATAGATTTGCGCGACTTTAGTAAAAAGACCATAACTTGCTCATTTCAAAACATTTTCAAATGATTCAAATTGTGTTCATTAGATAACTCAGAGTACTACATGTTTTGAGTTTGATGAGCTTGAGAATTGGTCTTCATTGATCATATAAGTTGGCCGAAAGTCAGGGATATTACCATATTTTCTTTACTGGACAAATTTAAGCGACTTTAGTAAAATGACCATAACTTACTCATTTCAAAACATTTTCAATTGATTCAAATTGTATTCATTAGATAAATCTGAGTAATACTATTTTTATGTTATGATGAGCTCGAGAATCGTTCTCAATTTAGCAACCTATGGTCATTTTATGAAAATCACTCAAAACTGACCAAAACAAAAATCAGGGTACTGTCAATGAATATTGGCCAATTTATGGGCTCAATTTAGACCAATTCTCAAGCTTATCACAATATGAAAAATGTAGTACTATGAGATACCTAATAAACACAATTTAAATCATTTGAAAATGTTTTGAAGTGAGAAAGTTATGGTCATTTTACTAAAGTCAGTCAAATTTGTCCAGTAAACAAAACAGGGTAGTGTCCCTGACTTTCGGCCAACTTATATGATCAACGAAGACCAATTCTCAAGGTCATCAACATACAAAAAATGTAGTACTTTGAAGTATCTAATGAACTTAATTTGATTCACTTGAAAATGTTTTGAAATAAGCAAGTTATGGTCTTTTTACTAAAGTTGCGCAAATCTGTCCAAAAAATAATCAATGTGTTTTCACCCATTCGCATTGTACCATGCGAATGGGAGTCTCAAATTTGCCCAGCCCTATGCGAATGTTAGACTTCCACTCGCATTCTCTCATGCGAATGCGTGAAAGCGCAGACTCCGTCCCGATTTTTTCTTTTGATTTCGAGTTTTGAAGTTTGTTTCAATTTTGTAGCGAAGAATGTTGTTGTCATTGTTTATTGTTCCACATTTTAGAGTTCGTTTTGGAGTTAATTTAGTGTTCGAAATTACATGTTCGAGAGATCACACACACTCGATCTTTACAGATATCGCACATGAACCCTTTGGGACAATGAGAACCTTTTGAGTGAATGGAGAGAGACGTGGATGAGTGTGGGAGGGAAGATGAAGACTATAGGAGAATTAGTGGAGTGGGAGGGAAAAATATGTTCAAATTTTGGGGAAAAACAGTTGAGAGAGTGCGGGAGTGATTGACAGAGAAGAAGATGATTTATGAGAGTGTGGAGTGTAGGAGAGAGTTACAGTGGTGATAAGAAAGATCATACAAGCTTTGAGGGAGTGAATGGAGTAGAGGAGAGATTCAGTCGATTGGAAGGAAGAGATAATCAAATTTGGGAGAGGCACAAGATGTTTATATTGGTGGTGTGGGAGATAGGTGGTGGTGTGGAAGATAAAGGGGGTGGTGTAGGAGATAAAAAAAAACCCTGGATGGTGGTGTGGACAGTATTTTTTGTGGTGTCAAACAGGGCTTGCCTAAATTTTATATGACATTTAAATTGTTACAATGAAAGTTATATGTACATAAATTTGGTATTATTGGTGTTTGAGTAATGTGAAATGAAATTCTTTTGTTATTCTTCATTGGAGGATGACGACTATCTAGTACATGCTCATCATGTCCCGTCTCAAACCCGTTTGGGATGAGACAAGGTCGGGATGGGATCTATCCTGTCTCGATCCCGAACAAACGGAATGAGATAGGGATGAAGTCCATCCCGTCCCGTGACCACCCCTACCCTCACATACTCTCTCTTGGATAAAAGGCAAATCAGAATCTATCGTGTTATTGTGTGTTTCAAAAATGTGTTTCCATTCCCAACAATGGACTGAGCAATGGTTTTAAAAGGAAGTACTAGGTTCAACTGAAACCAAATCCCTAAAAAGCCTCACATCACAAAAACAAAACTATCATGGATAACTCACAGACTGATTTCTTCGTTTTTTGAAAACATTTTGTACATGGGATTATTATCCGTGAACTGTTGATCAATCCTTATTTTGAACCGTGAGAGAAATAAAGTTTTGGTTAAATTCTAGTCTAGAGAGATAGATGGCGATTAAGTCGAAAACTAATCTTTCAAAATTCATAACCATGGTGTGAGATACATGAGTTCCTTTAGATTCAGATCCACTTTCACCTGAATTTACAGTTATTATATCTGCAATGTGTACCGACCTGTCTTTCTCTCAACAATCAAATGAGGGAAACAAACTAACAAAATTCCATGAAAGTAAATAAAAATCCTATACCATCAAAACCAGATTGTAAACGAACACCATGCCTGGCACAGTATCAAGCGGTTGATGCAACTTTGCAGCTACACCCCCTTCGGTAGTCGATTCCGTATGATATTTGTGATTGCCCGAGCACACTGCAGCATTCTTCATCAGAAAATCACCCACGTCTATCGGGTCCCTTTCATTTAAAATTCTTACCTAATCACACATGCAATCAGGCATGCTTCTTCTGAGCACTAGTCACTGTCTGCTGCCATCTCTTCCACTCTGGAATGCGGCCAGGGAAAGCCCACCTCAACAACCTCTCCCACAAATAGCAGCTTGAAAACATGAGGACAGCCCACAGGAGAAGCTTTCCTTGTAATCCATTAGGCAATGGAACCAGCTTCAACCAGTCATTCAAGTCCCTGAACAGATCTGAGGTAATGATTGTGAAGAATCCAGCAGCAGATAACAAGGCATACAAAAATGGCTTGTTCTCAGGAATACTCTGGTTGAATGGATGGCCCATGTAGTTCACAGCAAAGGTAGCCACTTGAATCATCATACTCACCATATACGAAACCGTATTCACCAGGTTGGGGTGGAAATCAGAGTCTGGCTCAATGCACTCCTCTGGCATGTATTTTGCAGCCTCGTTGACAGATGAAATCAAGAAGATGATGTGGATTGCAAACTGACCAAGCAGAGAGAGGAAAACATAAGCACAGAAAATGTTGGGATGGGGGCGGACTGCTGAAAGTGTTGGCAAAGGACGTGCATGGGAGATGAAGAGAAAGAAAGCAGCAGTAAAGATCCCACTGATGGTGGCCTGTACATCTCCAAGCTTGACACCATCCAGGTACATCACACTAAGCACATAAGCTGTTGCAAGGCAATTGAGGCCAAGGATCTTGAACATTTGGAGGGTTGTCACTAGAGTACTTCGGCCCTGGCGAATTATGTCTGTGATTGGAGCCACGGATGCATGCTTTGCAGTGAAGGGTGACGCCATTGATGCATCACCAAGCTTTACGAGAGGAGCACGGCCATCACCCTCCTCATTCATTTCTTCCATGATTTTCTTTAGCTTTTGGCGTTGTCTATCTGCGGGAGTCAGATGTCGATTACTTGCAGAGGGACCACTAGAATCTGTTTTTGCAATAGTTTTGCTCTTCGCATTACCATCTCCATTTGGATTAGGTGCTCCTGAACTCGATGATGCAGATCCTAGCTTTGGTTTCTTTGCTTTGCCAGACTTTGTTTCTGGTTTCAACGATTGGACAGATGATTCACCAGTTTGAGCTGGAGGCACAGCATTCAGAAGTGCAACACCTACATGTGCCTGAAAAGAGAAATGTCACATCACTATACAATTTACATGTCCTAGTAATAAAGATCGTAACAATAATTCACTGGGCGATCCAAATTTTGCATGACGAGTAAATTGCCAACTCCAAGGGAAAAGCTAGAAATCATGAGAAGATTAAAGTTCACTTAAGGTTGGTTTGGTTTAAAGGAAAGTTTCCCAAGAAAATTTTCCAAAAGTAAGAATGGAGCCGGGTGAAAGGGGAAGAGAGAATGGAGACATGAATTTGATGATGATCTTCATCCTCTTGGTCTTCCTTTTCTTACAGAGGCAGCAAATAATGTTTTCCCAAAATACATGCTCATCTTCAACCTCTAGGTGGAGAACTTTCCCCCATTTCTTTCCCATCACTCATCTTTTTTTCTTCTTCTATTTTTGTGCCAACGAACTTAGATAAGCAAATTCTTTTCCTATTTTTGTTTTTTTATCAGACACAAACCAATTTTATTGATAGAAAGGAGTGACTACTAAGAAGCTCACAGTTACAAGCAGGGACAAAGTAAGAGAACCAGATTACTCAGCTAATGGCATGTCAGCTCAACGGTTAGAGCTTGGCGGATGGTACCACTAGGTCATGGGTTCAAACCTAGCTTGCGGCATCTTAATGGGTTATGGGATCCTATAAAAACCCTGCTTGCCTTTCAAAAAAAAAAAAAAAAAAAAAAAAAAGATTATCCCAAAACAACATACATATAATTATTTGTATATTTATATATATTACCAGATATCTCTTTAATGGGTAGAAAACACTCATCAGAGGTGTGAATAATGCCTTAAAAAAATTACGTTTTTCTCTTTCCACTGCACTTTTACTCACCAACAGTTTCATCCTCCAATCATCAAAATTTCAAAAAGGTTGTAAAACATAAAATATACATTACCTGCTTGAGTGCCCCAACGTCATTTGTTCCGTCTCCACACATCAATGTCACCCTACCGACTGTCTTAAAGGTGGTCAGGATGAGTTCTTTCTGATCAGGGGCAACCCTTGCAAAGACCTGGCATTATCACTATAAAACTTTACCAACATGATTAAATACTTACTAGAGTCGCATATGGCTTTTACCAATGAGTTTACTAATTTTTCATTAGTATAACTTTGTTTTTTTTTTGTAGATTACTCAAAAAAAAAAAAAAATAAATAAATTGCAAAAAAGTATATATTAAAAAATTGAAGATCAATCCAAGTTTGCTCTAGAGCCAGAAATAAGTTCATGAATTGTATGGAGACGTACATGGTGCACGCACATACTCTGGTATGTTGATGCCTCTCAACACCAAATAAATTTTATCTAAATTGGACAACTTATCTTGGCACTTACTTTTTATACATTCATTTATGATGATGATCTCCAACCATGAAGATTACCATCATAACAATTACTATGTCAAATAAAATGAATTGCTGAAAACAGTAACGTTATTGTTGACATCATCTTTTGACGCGGTTAGAAATGTCGATATGAGTTCATTTCTATGAGGATGGCGAGGAGTCACATGTATATGTATATATTCAAGCACACAAAAATTTCAAACACCCTAACCTTAACATATGGAATAACTTGGAGAACAGCAGAAGTCTGCTGCAACATTTCAAAGCAGTCCCCTCCAATGCAAAGATCATGGGAGTCGGATAAAGCTTCAACCTCGTTCTCACTGTAATGATAAACACACCAAGGTATAAAAGAGTGTAAGCAAAAACATAAATATCTAGAGGGGAAATTGTAAATTAGTTACTGTACTGAAAAAGCTTCATTCTAAGGAAGTCCAGATGGTAATCTAGGGGTGGGCACAAGACGGGATGGACCTCATCCGGTCCCTACCCCATCTCATTCATTCGGGATTGGGATGGGATAGGGTCGGGACGAGATAGACCTCATCCCGACCTCATCTCATCCCAAATGGTGGGTTCGGGACGAGACGAGATGAACGTGTACTAAGTAATCCTCCAATGAAGAATAATAAAAGAATTTCATTTCACATTGCTCAACCACCAATAATGCCAAATTTATGTATATATTTCATCGTAACAATATTAAATGTCATATAAAATTTATGGTCCAATGAACTTACAATTTTTTATATTAAGCATTCTTTGTGTGATACACTAACTAATAGTTCTACTTATAACTCATAGTGCAAACCTAAAACAAACTATCTTTTGCCTTTGTTTTTCTACAAGAATAATTGCCCTATAATCAATCTAAAATGTGAAAAGCATAAAATTTCATTGGTTCTATTTGACCTAAAATATCCAAATTGAAGTTTCTATCTAAACAAAGAGTACTAAATCAAGTAAGTAAATTTCTAGATGTTTTGATTTAATTTCAACACATCCTAAAATTTCCTTTAGAAAATAGTTTGATTAAAATTAATAATAAATATTAAATAAAAAATTTTGGGACGGGATGTGATGAGCGAGATTGAAAATCTCTATCCTGATCCCATCCCACTCAAGATTGGACGGGACAGGATCGGAATGAGTTTGATCAATCCCAAAAAGACCTAAAAAAAATCAGGATGAGACGGGATTGGGCTCGCGGGATGGGATGCCCACCAGTTAATGACATACATTCTCAGAGATTTTGCATTTTAGAAACAATCAGACTAACAGTTAAAGGATGCTTTCATTTCATTCACCAAGCCAAAATGTCGAACACACAGTGCCCTCGTTGGATTAAAATCCATGGTTACGTCCTTGTTAAATGATTAATTGAAAACAAAGACAGAGAAAGGGACAGAAAAGTAAAGCATAGGTAATCTGATATGTTGACTCCGAGTATAAAAGAGTCAATAATTTCGTAGAGCGTATCAATGATTAAAGAAGTACCTGTACGGAGAGATTTCTGTCTCGCCAGGTGAAATCCATTCAAAACCTTTACCATTTCTTGCTGGGCTAAGAATCAAAGTTGGTTTTGAAATAATATGTACTTGACTAGCAACATGACAGGCTGTTAAAGCTTGATCACCCGTAATCATCACCTAACATCAGACAACCCTTTAAGTAGAACTATTCAAGAAAGTGTTCTTTGAAAAAGTTGCAACCAAGACACAAGCAATTATTTATTTTCTTCTGTTTTTTTCTTTTTTTAAGAGAGAGAGGTCCCAAAATATACTCCAAAGAAAAGGGGGAAAATTATATATTAAATTTGATGAGACATGTAATATGATATGTGTCACCTATGCAAAGCTATTAATTACTTCAAACAGTATCCTCGTCCCTTGCTAGAAACTTTAGTATAGTGCTTATATAGTGTGATTGCTTGCGATCCTATCCTAATCAGGTGTAATCAAAGTTGTTTGTGATGATGCAAGACTAATAGTACCAATGTTAGTGAATCGTGAATCGTGAATCGTATTGTAAATCGTAACGTGTAAAATTTAGATTTAATCGTAAATAAGATTTATTAATAATACTATATATATATTTTGTTATATATATTATATATAATAGTATTAATTCTATATATTTTTTTGTTATATATTATATATTAATAATACTATATATATTAATTAGGTGTGCAAATTAATTGAAGTAATAAACCATTGATTTTGATTTTATTTATTTATTTTCCTGAGAATGTTGAGTGTCAGTGAAGTTGATGGTGATGAGGAGTGGAGAGGATGAGGGAGACTCACTCGTCCTTCCCATCCAAAAAGCCCAAAAGTAAGTAAATGCATGCATGCTGTCTTGGCTTGGGTTGGCTTTTACTTTCTCTTCATTGCCCTCTCCAGTCTTGTCACTACTCTTTTCTGTAAAAAAAAAAAAAAAAAAAAAAAGCAACCATCGATTTCTACAGAGATTTCTACCCACGTGTCCAATATAGTTCAATCAAATGATTTCTACCCACATGTCCACGCCCCCACCTCCTTTCACCCTTCTGTTAATAACTCTTCACCTTGATAAATAAAATATCATTACACAAGAGCAAGCAACCATCTCTTTCTACTCTCACTGGAACTCTTCCCACATCTGGAACTCTCAACTTTCTACTCACTTTCTCATCTCTTCCCTTCTGGACAAAGCAAGCAACCATCGATCTCATTGATGAGATCTATAAGCTTGTGGATAAAAAAATCAACAAAAGAGCATCACGATGGGTTTTCATCGTGAATCAGTGAAAGTAATTCTCTGTTGGAGACAACAGTCGATGAGATCTATAGCGTGGGGTGTAAATCGATTCCCTTCGAAAAGGAAAAGTCGATTAAACGGGTATTTCTCCCTCTTTTCTCCAGTTCTTCCCCATCTTTTCTTGATTTTTTTTGTATGTATTCATCTTCAACACAATCGGACGATTTGTAACAATCGCGATTTGGCGATTTACTCCTTAAATCGGGGGCGATTTGCTCCGATTTGGGAGAATGACGATTTAATCAGTGATTCAAATCGATGGTGTACCGATTTGAGTCAAATCGGCGATTTGACTCACGATTTGGAACGATTCGTACAACACTGAATAGTACTATATGATTACAAGGCAAGGCAAAGGGAAAGACAAGAGGAGCATGTTAGCACCTCGGACTATGAAGCCACCCTCTACATAAAGTTGTTGAGGCATGGTGCTACGAGGCAAAACAGTGAAAAAATGGAGGGATTTCGAGGGATGTTGAGCTAAGAAGAAAAAATGGTGCCCACCACCCGCAACATAGTTAGTATTGTTCACATGAACTTTCTTTTGGATCAATAATGATATGCCCTCAAATGTAAAACAATTCAACATCCTAACCACTATCACCACACCATTACTCAAAACAAAAAGTACACAACGCCATCAACATCATTATAAGAGTTCCGCTTTAATAACATCAATATTTCATCTCTCTAAGATAATTTATTAGTTACCAGGACGCAACCAAAGAAAAACAAATAAAATCAAAGGATGAGCATACTCAAGAAAAATTAAAATGCTAGAAAATCTGTTTTTATTATATTGCAAATTTTAATCGAGTTTCCTTACCAAAGTTTTTAATATGTTTTGTGTTTCTTGTGCAAGAAGCTTAATGTGTATAGCATGTAAAAAAACAGGTCGTCACTCACCAAGTCATGTGATGATCCCTTTAATTCAGATAAAACAGAAGCTGAGTCGCCTCTAATTGGACAATTAAAAACCTGCACAGCAGAAATAAAGATTCAGCAAATAATAATAATAATAATAATAATAATAATAATAATAATAATAATAATAATAATAATAATAATAATAATAATAATAATAATAAAGGAATTGATTCAGTGAATTTTAAGAGAGCACAAGAACAACTTAAAAAGATTAAGTGGTATCCAGCTTATACATATTACCGCAAAACCAGCAAAGTTGAGGCCGCTTTCCACTGAATCTCTGTCCAAACTCCTAGCTTCACTAACCTGTCATGTGATCCTAGTTAATATCCTTACCAAGAATAAAATTACATAAGGTTAATAGCAGTTAATTTTAGTATATGGATAACTAAATCTCTGTCCAAACTCCTAGATTCACTAACATGCCATGTGGTCCTAGTTAATATCCTTGTCAATTATGGATAGGGTAATTTTGGACGACAATTATTATAGCATTTATGCATGTGGAGTGTAATTGTCAAACTGAGGAGTTTGACATATAACTCTGTTTATTTTTTGAACATACCTATGAAGGATGAACATGAATGAGTTATAATATGAGATGTTATGAAATACCTACGAAGGATGAACATGAATGAGTTATAATATGAGATGTTATGACAGAATTAAAACTGAAAATAAACATGGATTGAAAGACGATGCAAAAATTGAAAGAAAACAAATCAACCTATTAACAAATCAACCATAAAATAAATCAACGATAAAATAAATAAACAAAATAAATTCTCATATTCAATCAACCTATTAACAATGAATATCCTACGCTCCTTTTATAATTGACCTAACTTCTAAAACAAGAAACAAATCCTAAACCTAATTAGAAACCAATGTCTTATTAAAATAGTACTAGAAATTCTAGTACTCCTAAAATATTACAATTGCTAAAAGAATCCAATTACATAAACTTCTCTGGGTTGAATAAGCCCATCCTCGAGTGTAAAATCAAAAAAATCAGACAAACACAAACAACCAGTAACTAAACATAAAGTGAAATGCACTCTAAATAGTCTACCCCGAAACTTACCACGATACACACTGGCTAAAAACTGAGGAACCAAATCAGAAAGAAACCAAGGTGACTCAAAGAGCTGGAAGATGTAAGAAACCTCAAAAGAAGACGTGTGCACATAAGCTTGTACCACAAAAATGTCCTAATGCAGATCGATATAATCACCGCAACTCACTTTATCTGCCGATATAGAAACATCCTTTGTTTGCTCAAAAATGAGAAAGAAGTTGCACAAGTCAAATGGCTCACAAGTCGGAAATCAAGTGCGTGGGATGGTACCCTCAACTTCCAAAAAGTTGGATGGACTCTGATAAACAATATGGTTCATCCTTCTATATGTGCTTCTGTTCAAGTTCATCTTCCTCCCATATATTGTTATTGCGAAATGCTCTAATCCCATCATCAATCTTTTGTTTATTTGCTCGATCCTTTATCAAAAATCTTTGTTGCGCTTCTGGGCAAGTTCTATTTCAATTGTGCCCGACACTCTTGAATCTTCTGCACCTCCTTTGCTGCTTCTTGTTCTCTACAACTATTGAAAAATGTTGAAAAATATGTCCATTTGAGCTGCTAAATCTCGCCAAAGCTTCTCTATATCCATCTCAACCGGTATCTCAGTGGAGGGGGTAGTGGGGTGTACATCACTAGCAAATGGGGGTGGGGTATAGGGCAAACTGGCTCAGGTTGTATTGGTTTTATACCATGGGTCACTGAAGGACGGGGTGGTATAAGAGAAACGGGTTCAGGTAGAGTGTAGGGGGGCATAGGTGGTTCGTGGTGGAAAATAGTAAATTTGGGGATAATCGATATAAGACACTGTGGGATATTGGGCTATACTTGGGCTTGAGATGTGTTGGTATTGGTATGGGGACGGGGACGGGAAATAGGATGGGTACAGGTAGGAATAAAAAGGGTATGGATACGAGTCAAAATAGGGATCACTCATTTTTATTTTATTTTTTTTTCACTGGGATTTTCTCATAATTAGAGCCAGGGACTAACAAATAAAATAAGATCAGTGGAGTCGGAGATGGCAGCAATGGTTGACGGACTTGGACGTGGATCTAACAAGTTCTTTCAATCTTGTCTTCTTCTCTATTTCTCTTCTCAACTTCTCTTCAAGTTTTTAATTTTGTTTTTTCATTCGACTCATTTTTTGAAATCGAATAAAATAAATAGACATATTTCGGCTCTAATACCAATTGATAGAATTAAAACTGAAAATATAAAGGAATTGAAAAACAATGCGGGAATTGAAAGAAAATTAATCAACCATACAATAAAGAAACAAAATAAATTATCATATTCAATCAACCTATTAACAATGAATATCCTATGCCTCTTTACAATGACCTAACTTCTAAAACAATAAACAAACACTAAACCTAATTGGAAACCAATGTCCTAATACAATAATATTAGAACTTCTAATATTGCTAAAATACTTTTATTGCTAAAAGAACCCAATGTTATGATTGCATTTTAATTATAAAACCATTCGAGATACCTACTCAGAATCTTAGTTAAATTAATGGAAAATTAACTGGGTATATTATTTTTCATGGACATGTTTGTGTCCATGCTTCCTAGCACCGATTTTTCACATTTTGGTAATTTTATTAGCGATTTTTCATATTTGGTAATTTTATTATTTCTATGAGTGGTGTAGTTCAAACAATTTATGACACGAAAAGCATTCATAACTAGAGCCAATAAAAAGAGTGATCATCATCAAATTAACAAATAGGTGATGTTTTTTTTTTTTTTTTTGGAAGGTGAGCCGGTGTTTGATAGGATCCGTAACCTATCCCCCGAGGTGCCGCCTATAGGCCAACATCACCCCGAAAGAAATAATGCCGCCGGAGGGTCTCGAAGCAAGGACTTGGGGATAAATCCCACAAGGCCTTAACCACTCGACCATTACTCCTTTGGCTCTTTTAAGGTGCTGCATGACCCGACCCAACTAGGGAAGAAAAACCTAAGGATAATAACGAAATTCAAGCCAAGAAAGAAAATAAAAGAGACTGTTGTTTGGTAAACTAAATACACTGTAATATCGACAACAAATAAAAAGAGTTTGTTGGTCAATAAACAAGATAAACTAAATACACTGTACTACCAACAGAGCAGCCTGTAGCAGCTATAATTGTGAATCAAAAGTTGACAGACAGAAGTCAATAAACAATCATATAACACAATAAAGGCGGTACTAGGCATGCATGATTTATCGTAAAAACATTGATCAATAGCATGCAGGATCCATCACTCCTTGATTGAGGTATTGAAAACCTACCATGGGTCATCTCCCCCAACAGTTAATATGAATAATAAGGGTTAGACATCATTTTCCAGTGGGTTTGTCAACCAAGAGAGTCAATAAGACAAGAATGGTGGGACAACTGATGATATTGTCCTAGTTCATGAGGAGGATAATTCTAGTGAGAAATGCCTGTCAATTGAAGGTTTCACCCCTCTTCAGGATCCTCCATAATCCATCTCCGCAAGTGTAGCTAAGTCTGTGGTGATGAGGACTGGAAGATGAGCAGCTGTGATTTTGTAAGAATGGCTGCAAAGAACACATTTCATTCCAATCCCTAGTAGGTACAATTGAATTTTCAAGGAAAAGGAACAAGTTGAGATGGCTGGAAACTGGGTCTCAAAGATCAATACTAAAGCTATGACTGAGTACAATACTTGCAGGAAATGGAGAGGAAGGAAATGGCTGAGATTCATTCGGGGCTTCCAATTCCAGATTTCCAGTTAGGAAGATCTTCGCCCAACTGCAAAGAACTCGATGATTATGAAATTGGGTAGGGAAGAGGGTGGAATGGATGATAATGGTTTAGGGCAGAGAAGACACATTGTTTCCCATCGGTGGGAATCATGGGTCTCCTTCCAGCCATCTCTATTCTCCTTGAGAGTTAAGATAAGGCACCAACAGAAAAATAATAAACAACAAAAACATCTAAATACTAAAAGAAAATGTGGTATCATTGTCACGCTGATCAACATACATAACGAACATAATATTTAAAGACGTGATAAAGATACCTAAATTGATGGCTCAAATAAGAAAGATCCATACCAACATTTCTGGAAGAGACTTGTAAGCAAGTGCCAAAACTCGAGATCCCTGACGGGTAAATTTTTTGTAGGTCTCAACATATGATGGTGGCAAATCAATCAGCCTATCAAGGATGGTCTCTGGTGCACCCTGAGAAAAATAAAAAACAATAACTCACCAAATAAAAGGTAAAAGTCTAAGAATAAGGATAAATGCAACAATAAAGGAGCAAACCTTAACAAAAGCAAAGAACTCTTCCTGCATGCGGACAACAACTGCCATACGTTTTAAGTGTGATGCAAAGTGATGTCTCTGAACAATCTGCACCGCATTGCCACTTCCCCTGTAATTCATAGCAGGGAGGAAAATGGCATTAAAAGAACAGTCCACAGACTGTCACATCAGCACAAGCTAACACTAGTAACCAATTTTTCACATGGCCAAATGGTGAATAAAAGGAAATATTACAATACCTTCTAGGCATTGCCTTCTCATCAGATGTGTAAACCCAATCTATACCTTTGATTGCTGCCTTTTCAAGAGGATCACCAACCTAGACCAAACAAGAGTTCAAAGGACAAAATTTTGAAGTTATTGAAACAAGACAACGTAGATACTCTATAACTCTTTTAAGTGATTTATTGCATATAATCTGGACCTGAGTGTAACAATAAGTGCTAGCAAAAGCACAAATAGAAGTATCATCATCAACATTATATGGGCTTCATGCTGAAAAAATTTCTCTTACTAAACCAAATTTATATGCACTTAGGGCCCAAGACCAATTACTTACCAGCTTGTTCTCCACAAACACCAGTGCATGACAAGCAGCAAGAATTTCCATTGTACGGACAGGGACCTTACTCATGTCCGATTCTATATTCACTTCATCGGATTTTGCATTCACTTTATCAGAGAGCCCAACAACTCCACGGAACTCCTAAAATACATAGCCAGACATCATCACAGCATTATCAATTACATAAGCTAAAACTTGATAATGTGACATCATAACATACCATGTCATCCGATGTAAGGGTTCCAGTCTTATCAAAACAACATATGTCCACCTGAAGGAAAAACATATGGTAATATGAGCTAAAGCAACTTATGGATAGACTTGTCTCGATCATGAAGGCTTTTTATCCCATAATTCAAAGAAAATTAACCTTTGATCAACAAAAGAACTAACGAGAACTTGTAGGAGTACATGTAACAATCAAACACCTATATAACAATGACATGGGAATGAATATCGGTGTCCCAGATATGTCAACCCACAAATTAACCAATACGGGTTACATTAGACAATTACTTTTTCAGTTACTACTTAATTTTTCATCATATTGATTCCAGTTATAAACTTACTAGCTTGCTAAACTGAATATATGTACAAAGAATTGAAACCTATTGATGATGATGCAGAAACAGAGTGGTTTGTGCAAATGTTAGAAAGGTATGACAGTTACCAAAGGCTCTAAGATTGAATCACAACTGTTGATAATACTAACCTTCCCAGCAAAAGGAATTCGGAATGGCTCAGTGCAGAATATCCCACGCCGTGCTAGTGCAATCAAAGATGTGTTAACAGCTATTGATAATTCCATTGGTAGCTCGGGGGGGATCACAGAAGTAATAATCAACGAACAGCTCAAGAAAAGCTTGTATTTGCTCCTTGTTGGATCCTCTAACCCCTATATATCAAAGATTTGGACATTAAACACAACTATTGACAACAGTTGACAACAAACCAAGTATAGTACTTCAGTGAAACTTCCATAACACTTTCTAAGATAGTAGTATAAACCCTATACCTTCTTCAGTACATAACCTGCAGCAATGAGCGCGAATACAACTAAGAATAAAATAAACAACCCACTTTCCCAGCTGTTTGCAGTGACCTGAAATGGGTACAATTAGGCCACGGTAGCAAAAATAGGAAGAACCAAAAAAAAAAAAAGAGAGAGAGAGATAACTCCAACAAATTCATATTTTAGCGAAGAAATGTGGTAAAGAATCATTTACCCTCTCAGTAGAAAATAAGATTGTTCGCATGAGCTTGCCTTGACTCGTTTCAAATCCAGTTCGAAGGACAATAGCCACGCAACCACCATCGGGAGCTTTAAGAGGGAAAGACTGGCTTAGATGAAAAAACAAAAAAAATGAGTATCTATAACATCAAAATTTACACAAGAAAACAAACCCACTTATTTGTGTCATCCTTTCAAGCTTGCATGCCCTTGGCTCAGATATAATAGTCACCATAAGTGAATAAAGTTGTATATCAACACGAGAATGCAAGCATGTGAACAACAAAAGACATAAACTACCCAAAATATTAAATAAAGACATAGAAACATCTCTGTTTCAAAGAATCAAAGTCTTTCAGCACTCCCTAATATCTTACTGTATGACAATATTCACAAATGAACTCTCCTAAATACATGAGAACATCAATCCCCAATGCCAAGACTAGTCGATAGTATACTTCAATCAAGTAATCACAAGAGTCATTGACCTTATTGATATGGTAGGAAACTTGCCATAAATAACTAAAATAATATAAAATCTCTTTGAAAATATGGAGCACGTGCACCACAATGCGTTTTAAACAAAATTCAAGTCTGGTTTGAGTCAACTTGTTTTCACTGTGGTTTTTACTGAGTCGTTTGATGGCTGCAACCATATACATGTATTTTAAGCATGCCACACACACATGCACACTTTATATATGTAGAGAGAGACCTTGTCAGGAGTATGCTGCAATATTTTTGTCCCACCAAACAGAATATGGCTCTTATCCCGCTTAGCTGATAATTTCTCATCAACTGTCCTACCCAAAACTGAGACCTGAAGAAACAATTTTATAAAATTGTGTCGTTAGTGCAACATGCCATGCTCAATGCAAGGGTTATAAAAGAGAAATTGAAAATTATACAAAGCAAAATTGTGGAATATATTTATTTGTCGGAGGGTCATATTCAAAGGGGGAAAAAAAAAAAAAAAAAAAAACTGTAAACAAAACTGTTAGTTGGAGAATAAATAGTAGGCAATAAGTAGTTCCCTAACAAATCACTCTCCGTATCACACTATGTTTGCGTGTGAGGTTTTAAGCTCACTGCAATTTCTTTACTTTTCACTGACTAGTCGCTTTTATTGAAAATGTATATTCGACCTTTTTCAAGAAAATTTATCAAGTAAAACAGATGTAAATTACTCTTCTTGAGTTTCTATTTGAGAAAGAATAAGGCCAATAACACATGGTGGTTTAATTAGTACAAGAGACAATGGGAATATCATCTCACACAAAAATGGTGCTAGCAATATCATCTCACATTCAGGAATCAAGATGTTTGAGTCTTTAAAGAGGAGAGGCTAACTTCAAGGCATAACCCCCTCAATTTTTTCAAAAGAAACAAAAAAGGATGTTAAAATGTTATATACAACTGAAGTGACCAGGCACACTACTGAATCTATCTTCAACATTTTCTACATATTATTCCTATTTCATAACACTCCTGTTGCATCCCAATAGAAAATAAATAATCCTAATACATCTTCGTAGATATAATGCGAATCTTTAGCCTCAATGATATCTTCATGAGTTGACTGATCCTTACCCATCTACAAATTGTGTTGTGAAGTGCATACAATCCACCACTACAAATGTGTAAACAGAAAATTGCAAGTCATGAAAATAACAGTAGAATATTCTACACGTACATGAATATTTTCAACTCTTAAATGTAAGCCACTCTTAGAAATGTCGAAGCAACAGCTTATGCTATGATGAGACAAAGAAGCTTGGAATGGAATATCCATGTTTTTCTTCAAAATGGTAAGTATAGATTTCAAAAGGTTTAGACGGATAACTAGGTTAAATTAATGCAAGAACCTCTTTAGAAGAAGGGGAAAGTGAGAGGTGTAAAAGAACAAATAAAAGAAATATTATATAAAGTGTAAGTAAGTACACAATCTAAGAGTTATGTGGTTAGGGGGGGTGGGCACCCCACTTTTTTTCTATTTTTGAGAGGAGAAAACCCCAATTCCTATGAAAAATGATAAAAAGGGAACACCCCTGCTCCTTTTTCAATGGTCTTGAATAGACCTATATCATTTGAAGGGCCAAAAATACTTAACCCTCTTCTGATGGCCAGTACTAATAATATCCACTTAAAAATAAGGTTTGATTTCAGTCAAGTTTTAAAAGCCATCCTGCTGATTGTGAAAATTTTATCCAAAGAAAAGTTGAAAAATAGGGCTGAAAACCGAACCATCGGTTCAGTTTTTCACCTAAACCGTGAACCAAACCGACCATTAACAAAACCGATCCGAAATCGAACCGATTCTAATTTATGCAAACCGTAACCGAACCGACTAAAATCGAACCAAAACCGAACCGACCGACTATTTTAAACATATTATATTATTTATATATAAAAAATATATTATTTATTATATATATTCGATCGGTTCGGTTTGGTCGGTTAAAATCACATAGAAACCGAAAACCGAACCGATCACTTCGGTTGTGAATTTTTTAAAACCGAAACCGATCCGAACCGAATTTAAACCGAACTAATCGGTTTAGTCGGTTTGATCGGTTTTTTGTTCAGCCCTATTGAAAAAGGAAAAGGAATACAACCTTTGAAAACTCTACTAAAGCTACTCCAACTCAAGACCATGTTGACCCATAGGAATTGACCAAAAACCAGCAAATCATCAATCAATGGTTAGATTTTGATAACAGCTAATAAATTCCCAAGTATAGTTGCATTATCAAGGATCTTTATTGTTTTCAACTGTTAAGCGTATGAAATAAATATCGGAAGCTGGGGAGGAGATTGCATTTCCCTACTTTTTTCATTTTTATTAGTTAAGGTCACCAACAATATTAAAGACTAAAGCGAACATTAAAGCCATCGTGTCCTTTACTCCTTTAAGAAAGAGTGTACTTGACAACAGTATTGTGACAGCTGGTATAGATTATTGTTGAAAAAATCAACCGAAAGCAGAAAAGAGAACCACCTTCCATTGAGGAGTAGACTCGCCTGTGAGAATAGCTTCGTTCACTATTGCACTCCCAGCTAATATAAGCATGTCTGCTGGAACAGACTTATCTTCCCCATTCTGGCCGGAAGAACGGCCTATTGAGACAACATCTCCTGGTAGAAGATCTGTGCCAGAAAGCTTTACCCACCTATAGACAAAAAAAATTAGCATGGCAGTACTATAGCCTCATTCCAAAAGAGATAAATTTTTCAAAAAGTCAGATGAGGCATACTTTCCGAAACGATGCACCATCAGCGTCTGACTATCCACTGTCACACGTCTAAGCTCAGTCAACGTTTTCAATCGACTTTTCGCCATTGTTGACTCGAACAGAAATAGCATGAAGAGGGTGAACAAGCTGTAGTACCAATATTCATCTAAACACCAGAGACCAACACAAAATACCTAAAAGCAAGAAGTAACACCATAAATATTATGAAAAAAAAGAGGAAAATGGCCAAAGACGACAAACAATATGTTATAACAGCCTAAATTGAATATTAACAAACCTGAAACACAAAAAATGGCTCCATGCAGTGCTCTTTCATTAATTTCTGGAATGTGGGTTGCGGGTAATCAAATCTAGAAAACAAAAGAGAACCCCATAATCAAAAAAGAAATATACATAGGAAATGGTTCTGCAGTTATCTAAACAAGCCACAAGATTGATTTGACAAAAAGCACGGTAGTTAGGCTATAAGATAATCTGCAACACGACGAAAAATAGATGTCACGAGTATCCATATAGAAGCTAAGGGCTCCTTGTTTGAGAAGATCAAATAACTTAATCTTTTAGAGTAGACAAACAAAGAGAATGAAGTCAAATACATTAAATGTAGTTGCAAGAAGGCACCTGATGGTACAAGTGACCGTCCCCAAGGGAAAATGGAAATAAAGTCAATGCATGGCCAACTTACAATAAATTTTTTTTTAAAATAACTACTTAATGTTTTTTGTAAATTCAAAAGGATATCTATCTTGTATTTGCTTTCACCTCTATGATCTAATGAATTTTTACTTTTTCTTAAAAAAAAATGAATAAGAGAATGCAATCTTCAATGGGGCAGAAAATGAAAAAAAAAAAAACAACAATCTCAAACAAAATAAATATATAAGTAAATAAAATAACATTAATTTTGAGCAGAAGGAAAAACAGTAAAATGATGAGCAGAAACAAGAATCTCAAATATTTTCAACCGTTGAATATGAACATGAAGATGATAAGAATAAATTGTTATAGCCTTATAGGCACCATCTAAACTTTCCAATCATTGACCCTATCTCCCTTTTAAGTAATATTTCATTGCAATCTCAAGAGGTTACAATGAATCACAAGACAGTGACACAAGATGAAGAATCAATCGCATCTAATCCCCCACCCCGATGCCCTCTGTATCATCAACCATATGAAAAAGAAGATGGATGGGAAACTGAAATACATCATACACGGCAAAGAGGATAACATAGCAACTAATGAAAAGGGTTTAACCATTTCAGGTATAACAAACAGAAAAGGATAATGTACACTAAAACTCCACAGATCATATTCAATAAAAAGGAGAGAGAGCTTACACATTCCGTCCCCACTTGTTAGTGGCAACAACAACTTTAGCTTCTGAACCATGGCCTGTACTCTTAAGATAATAACCAAATGTTTCCTTTGTAGGATAAGGAAGTTTACTGAAGGTATCCTTCTCCTCTGAAATTATGAATCGTTGCTTTCGGAAATCAAAATAAATCTCTTCCATATCTACAAGACTCGATGACCCTGTTACCTGCATATGACACAGATTTATAATTAGATCGTTGTGGGCATCATTACTGAGAGGAAAAATCAAGAAAGGTACACCAACTAATCATATATTTCATATTAAAAACCTGAAGCAGTCAATCAGAAATTAAGTAGTGTTTGGCAGATCCTTCTCAAAATAAAGACAGGATTGTAAAACATAACAAGTACTAAGGTAAACAATAAATCAATAATAAATTGAGAAACAAGAAATTACCAGACAACTTCCAGTTCCTAATATTCTCCAGTGAGTTTGCATATAGACCAAAGCTTTGATATTAAAACGATATAATTTCTTTCATCATCAAACCAAAATTTTGCTGTAATAAAGTAAACGTACTAAGATGTATACCCTTACCCAAAATGTGCCCAAGTTTGTCTATCAAATGTGAAATATCATCGTTCATCATGCAATCTAGAAGGTACGAAGTTTCTAAAGGACTGTCTCTATATGGCCGTTAGAATGCCTTCCAGCACTTAAACTTACGTTTAAAATGAGAGGAAAAAAAGAGAGGCTTGATTTCATCATCACGTCGGACTGTTTTCCCAAGGCGTTAGTCAATGTATCGGTCGGTGAAAACAAAGTTTCAAACTCACTTTGCTTAAGTTTCTAAATCATTTCTTACAAATTAAAGTGCACTAGCAACAGAAAACATAAGAGTATGTTTTTGACAAAGAAATTCATGCTCACCGGTTTGCGAAAACAAAGTTCCACAATTTCTTTCGAGCCAGAGAACTTTGCAGGAGTTACTTTGCAAGCATCTGCTTGATGAATATCCTTAACCTGCAAAAGCAAAAGAACAGTCCGTAAACATGTAAGAAATTTTTTAGTAAACTACCTTTGCAATCTTTACCATATACATTAACCAAGACTGAAAAAACTTTGTAACTGAAATATAAACAATGGAAGACATTTTGAGAATGACCAAGTATGGATTGTGTATATCCTCAAGGGAAAACATGGTTTCCCTGAACCCACAAAATGCCTTTGGCACGGTTTGAAGCCTGGACTAGCAATACCATGTGCCACAGATGTTATCAACTAACAACAACTGGCAAATTGAGCATGTTTTAAATGACATCAGTTGGTACTAATAAAAGGGTTTGAACTCTAGATCTCTCATATCATCGACCATAAGAACCTACGATACCACCTGACACCAGTCTTAGCAACTAAGCTAGTTGGCATTGGCCAAAAAATTGAGGCAATCATGTTTTCTAATGAGATCAACAACAAAATGGGATAAGCCCATCTTTAATAAGATAATAAACCCTAGGCCTCTGATACCACCCACCATAAGTCTTACCAACCATACTGACCGGCATGCAGTCTTTTCCACTACAAGTCTTACCACATAACCTACTTAACACTTAAAAAGGGTGGGGGTGGGGGGGACTTAAAGGGAGGGGGGAGGACTACTACCATATAATGTTATTGTTCCCCTATTTAACTCATCAAACAATTGTGTTAATGATGGGCATGATCAGGAGGAGGGCCGGCAAAGAAGATAAAACACAATACTTGTGCAACCGGACAACTACTATATTGGAGTTTCAAATTTTGAGGAGGATCACCACGGTATATAAACACACTCACAAAAATCAGCAACAATGAAAAAAGTTGGTCCAGAAATCAACAACTCAGATATCAAAATAGGCTTATTTTGTCACTGCAATTCACATAATGATGAGATTATCCCAAGAAAAGTCAAGTTATTCCAATACAGAGTTTGCATGGGAAATAAGTTAAGGTGTGATAAATAAAGGGTATGTTGGATTCATCCTTTGTCAATAAGCATGGTCAAAGCGATACTATTGGAAAGTATATAATGAACAATCACTCTCCAACAAAATAGTATCATAAGAGATACAATCATTGTAGTTAAGGCGTGGAGGCGGAGGCGGAGGCGAAAGCAAGGCGGACGGGCCTGAAAACGCCTGAGGCATGAGACGTGAGGCGAGCAGATGCCTCAGTGAAGGAAGACATTCTTGAAGATACAATTTTGGAGACAATAGAAAAGATTTTTATTTCTTTAATTTTTTTCCTTTTTCTTTAATTTTTTTCTCATCTTTATGTGTTTTTTGGGTAATTTTCAACATATAACGGAAACAACACAGCAGCAGACGGCTCAAACAGTGTGAGTTAACGTGAAAATTTTACAGCAAATTCCGTGACACTCCCCTGAATTTCTGTAATTTTTTAGATTTTTTTTAAATCGGTTGCTTGTTGAACAAATTTGTTTCGAAAAGTGGGTGATTAAGCTGTGAAACTGCCTAAGACTTGCTTGAAGACCTTTTTTTATTTGTAGTTTCTAGTGAGGAAGAAAGTATTCTTTAATAAAAAAAAAAAAAAAATTTAATATGCCTCGAATGGTAGAGTGCAGCTTGTAATAGTTAGGCATTATTTTAGAATCGAAATGAAAATATAATAAAGTTGTATAGCATAGCGAAAAGATGTACTACATAAGTGTCAAGTAACTTGCAAACATCCACTAAATTATTAAAAATCAATAATTTTGAAGGAATAGGAACTTGAGAATATTGAACATTTTTTTTTTAAATTGGTGGGATGGTTGGTAAAAATCCACAAGTATGATCACTATTGGTATTCCAAAAGCAAATCATTGAACTATGCTATGAAAAATCAATATTGATGTTGACCAGAGACCGATCAAAAAATCATATGTTTTTTCGAAAAAATAATAGATAAAAGTGTGACATATTTATCAAAACTTAAAAACGTTTTATCTTGTTTTTTATCAAATATCACACCAAGAAACATAAAAGCCTATTATAAAATCAGTTGCAACCTCTTTTTGTTGCAATTGGGTATCAAATGGGTTGTAATGGACTGCAATTGGGCAGGCTGCAACCATTTTTTGGGTTGAGGCAATTGAGACGGGGCGAGGCAGACGCCTCATTTCACCGCACTGCATTGCCTTACTTTGAGGCGAAATTAAGTAAAAATGCCTTGAGGTGCGCCTAGGCGGTCACCTTGACTACACTGGATACAATGATAATAATCATGATCATTTATGATTCTTTCATGTTCGAATCAACAATGTATGAGAATTCTGACTCTTGTTATCTTGTCTTGTGCACAAAACATGCTCCTAAGAACTCTCTCTTGCTCGATATTATCTCAACAATACTCATTTCTTCTGGTACAGTTATATCTTTCTCATTCTCTCTTGCTCTTTCTCATCTTAGTCAAACTTGTCTCAAATCATGTATGCCTAACAGTGTTTTAAAAAGCGATCGGGGCGTACGCCTTGAGGCACGCTTCGAGGCGGGGCGCAAACGAAACGCCTCTAAGCGTACGAGTCGAGATACCAATTCAAGGCGCTCGCCTTATTTTCAAAAGCGTACGCCTCAAGGCGTACGCTTCGAGGCGTTATGAGGCGTACACTTCATAAAAAGGGGATCATCAGATCTGTTTCAGATCTTGAAGCAGATCCAACAGCTGAGATTACGCTTCATTAATTAACCTAACTCGATCCTCTTCTTGTGATTCTTTTGCAGAGCAGCAACCATCGAAGCAGACAAAGGAAGAACTGAAGAAGAAGAGAAGAAAAAGAGAGGAAGAAGAGGGAGAGAAGAAGAGAGGAAGAAGAGGAGGAGAAGAGAAAATCGAAGTCGAACCACAACGAGCAGTTGAAGCCATTTTGACTTTCGAACACTCTGTTTCAGTCTTCAGATCTGTATCTGTACGCTGTGTTTTAAAAAGCCGTGCGACAGAGGATGTGGAGGTTGTTTACTGACCTGTTCGCTGCTTGTTTACTGTTGTCGACATAAAAAGATTGCTTACTGCTGTTGCTGGCTGATCTGTTCACAACTGATCTTTGGCTGGCTGAGATCAGCTGTTGTTGTTGGTTGCTTCAATCTCAACCTCTCAAGTAATTTCAGTCTCTGTTTTGCTAATATCTTCTCTCTTCAATCTAAAATGGAGATTGAGTTGAAAAACTAGTTGTGATGTGAGGAAGATGTGTAACAGAGTGTGAACTACGTGTCAATTTCATGTGAGTCCATGTGTTGGTTTGATTTAATCCATGCGGCAGGTTATTATGACTAAAATTTGTCCATGTTGCCTTTCTTAGTTCTCTGCTACCTGCATTTGTATTTGTTTATAAACTTTTATATTTTTTAAATGAAAAAATGATGTGCACGCCTTGTTTTGTCTTGATACATTTATATTTTTCATAATTTTTTTATTAAAAACGCCTCGCTTCGCCTCAGAAAAAGCTTGGTCGCCTCGAGGCGAAAAAACGCTTTTTAAAACATTGATGCCTAACTCTTTTTTGTTTTAGTTCTCTTATCAATAACATGTTTCAACTCATGCAAAAAGCTTTATGTCTCAACTGGCTCATGATAAACAATGTCGAATATATGGACCCCATTGAAGTATAGCACGAGAAGCCCTTCCTGGTCACCAAACTGATAGAATTATGAGACTTATTAATATTAGAAATTGGAATACTATAGGAATTCCAACTAGGGTTCTCATAGTTGTTTCCTATTAGGTTTAGGGTTTGATTTGGAAGGTAAGGTATGAGAGTAGATTGCCTATTGTTAGTAGGTTGATTGAATAAAACTTATTTGTTATTAGTTTATTGCATTTCTCGTTATTTTTGTTTACTACTACAATTTCGTTTATTTACTAGTCCGAATGTATCAATTAGTATCAGAGCCGAACGATTCTAGTTCGTTAGATTTTTTTTTTTAATATGATTAAAAAAGCAAGACTCCAATAGCTCGAAAGAGTGATATAATCTTTGACAAAGAGAAGGAGATGATTGACCTATCTATTTACCAGTTTTTTATTCTATGGCACAGATTAGTCTAATCCATGTGGGAGTTTGCTTTCGGTCCTTTGCTTAACATTTAATATCTTTTGTAATTCATATTATCTTTTGTAATGAAAGAATAACAGATTTGAGATTTCTCCGCTTGTATGTTTGTTTTCGATCATGTTGGGGCATTTTTAAAGACACTGACCTATCCTCTTGTATGTTTGAATGGGCCATAGGAAGACATACTTAACCTCTGATGCATATTTTTTTTTGCCCAAGGCAAGCATGGGTTGAAAAGGAACCCCACCCTATTTTATTAAATAAAAGAGAAACAAGACACAAGTTAACAAAAAAGAAGCTACACCCCAAGGACTAATGCAGCCTTGAGACCTAAGAAGTACAATGCAACCTCGCCACTACTAACAAACCAAAAAATCCTGACCTAACCGTTACATATTTCTCCCCCCCCCCCCCCCCCCCTCCAAAAGCATCCTCTTCAACAATTTGATGCATTTCCTTGCTTAGGAGAGGGATATTCCATAAGATTTTTCCATTTCCCATCTTGACCAGCATGTCACCTACCTGGTTTGTTTCTCTAAGAACATGAACGCATCTTGTTTGCTTCTCTAAAAACATGAGTGCATCTGTCTGCCACTAGCTCCTCCTCCATGATGTCATTGATCTTCTTTATTATTTCCCGATTGTTCCAAAGCGACTTCGAGTTCCCATTGATGATGTACGCAGCTGTTTCAGAGCCTGTTTGTATCCAAACTTTTGATTGTCCTATCTTCCTATTCAAGAACGCTACAAGCTCAAGTTGCAATATGCTATTTGAGTTATTTCTAGTTAAACACATGATGACATTATGATGACCTCTCCTTTGCGGTTTCTCAGCACTCCTCCATACCATGCTCTATTCAACTCCAAAGAACCATCACCATTAATGGTCACCCATCCTTGGTCCGCGCGTACGCAAGGGGTGGGGGTGGTCCATTTGCAAACAATAACAGGTGTTTTGGTCGAACTGTCCTTTGTTATACTGACATCTAGTCTTTTGCGTAGTCGATCACTATTGCCATCTTTGTCCCATAACTTCGCCAAGTTGCAAACCTACTTCACAGTTCTTAGATTTCCTGGATCAGTTCATCTCCTGTTCTAGATATCAGAGAGAAGTGTCTAGCATTTCTTTCTCTCCAAACACTGTTGATGGTGTTGTTTTCTTAATTTTCTTGCTAATGGCTTGTTGCCTTCAGCTCTGTCCATATCCAGTAGCATTCATCTGAGCTAGGCAAGACTGTTCTAGCATAACCACACTTCATAGAAAGCTTCTTCCTAATGTTTCGAGTAATTGGACATTCAAAAAATAGATGGAAGACATTTTATCTGCTATTTTTGCAGAATAAGCATTCTGAGCTCTTTATGATTCCTTTTCTCATGAGTAAGTCAATTCTTCAAGCCTTTTCTAAAACACATCCAAGCACAAACTTAAATTTTTTCTAAACTCATACTACTAAACTCAATATTTTAAAAAGTATTTTCTAGTACTGAAGCAATTAGGCTTTTCTCAATGCGAAGCATCACATTGATGCGTAACAAGGCGTATGCCTAAACTTTTCAAGAAAAAGAAAAATGACGAAAAAATCATAAACAAATTAAAATAAATATATATATATATATGAAACAATCATCAATGAAGAGATAAACAATCATAAAAAAGTAGTTGAGGTTTTAAAGAATAATATCAATCATGATGTGCATTATAGCCAACATTCAACTCGTATGCATTGAAGCGATTTTTTGCGCTTCACATCAATCGTCTTTTGAAACAGTAGCTAAATTTTCATAATTAATGACCTTTTTTTATTAAAACCCAAAAAAAAAAAAATTTGAGATTTTTAATGATTCTTAGCAGTATACTGATTTTATTGAATTTCTCTATTTGAATCATTAGATGCTTTCTTTGTATGGCTTCTAGTTTATTAAATAGAATTAATGGTTCAGTATACCATTATTAATGTGTATTTTCTTGTTTTGCCTTTCAAAAGAAAAGGATTGAAACTAGAAGCTTAGAGATCCAAATGATCAAAGGGTTATTGTATGAAGACAATTCGATGTTTATTTAACAACTAGGGAAATGGGTTTCCATGGCTTGGACTCAAACTTGTTTGTTGAGAGTTTTGGCATTTGATTTTCATAAGTAATTGCTATTGTAATGAAACTTCTCTTATTGATTATAAATGTGATTAATTGTGATCATGCTTTCCAACATAGGAGAAAGAAATACTTGCACTTAGGTTCCATTTCAAAAGTGTTATTTGTGGACTTGCATTTTTTTAGAGCAAAAAAGGTAATGCATTCTTGAAGCTATTTTAAATGATATTGAATACTAATTCTTATTTTTATTTGCCTTTTACTATATACTACTAATTGTGACATTGACATATAAACCAGGTCCAGAGATAACTTCTCTTCACAACAAATAAACCTTAAACCTAGATTCTATAAGCAATCATACCAAAAATAGCATTGTATCCATGTCAACGAGCCTAGCTCAATGGTTATAAAATAATGTCGACAGAAGCAGGACTGGGCAGGCGTTAGACTGAGGCACGAGATTTTGAAGACATTAATTGCCACAAAAAGAAATCCGAATGCACAAACGTAATGACACTTGTTTAACCACAATTGAAATATTAGAATCTTACAACGGGTAATCAGGTCAAGTAATCTAATATATAATAACCGGATTTGGGAATATTATGTTATGGAATAATATACATACAACTGTTTTGATATATCCCACTTATCTAAGCACAGTTTTTACTATAATGCCACTCACTCAGTGCAATTTACGCTGAAGTGCTAACTACGTTTAGGCTTAAGCCGATTAACCATGTTCTTGAAACAGTAAATAAATAAATCTGAATCAAAGTGAAGCAATGGATACCTTGCTATACTGAATAAAGCATCGGAAATCGACGGACCAGGCAGTGAAGAGCAAGACCAAGATATGAAACGTAACCAAACCACCAAAAACAACGGCGGAATCGACGAAATCGAGGGTGGGAACAAGAGTGATTAACCAAACAGCATAGAGAATGGCGAAGGGCCAGACATCCAATCGCCGTGGCCAGCTCTTCTTCTTTAACAAATCAACCTGTTGGACTACTTTTCCGTCTACTCGGAACCTCGACATATCACTTCCTGCAAACAATGGATTGAACAATCCGATCGAAAGAAACCCTAATTGGAGATCAATATAAGAAGAGATTGGAAGGTTTAGTTTACCTGGGGTTTGGGCAGAGATAGAGAGAGTGTGTGATCGCTTCTTGTATTGAATTGAACTGAATTGAATTGAATTGAATTGAATTTGCTTGCTTGCTTGCTTTGTGCAAGTAAAACAATAAGTGCAAGGAAGCGGTCATGAAATTTATCTGGACTATATAACGCCTAGGCACTCAAATGAACAGTAGTGAAATGTCCTCGATTCCAATTTTTTTTCCCATTTTGCCCCTACTCTCATCAATAAAAATGGAGCCCTTCTAGCCGTCGAGGAAAGGGGCGAGGGAGTGGGTATTACCACTCATCTCTCTCGAGATTCGTGTGGCTGTGCATCTTGAGGGCATAGGTGCGCATCTCGAGGGGGATGAGGGGTCACACTCACCCCCCTCGCCCATTTCCTCGCCATTTCGAATTTTCCATAAAATTTACATTAAAAAAAACAAAATGGTATAAGACAAAACAGCTAAAGTGGGTAATATGGTAACATCAAAAAAAGTGAATTAGCCACGTGTAAACAACATTCTCTTTCTCATCTTAAGAACCAAACTACCCTTGCTCATGTCCTTGAATTACAAGTCTCACCTTAAAAACAAAATAAGGAAAATATTGAAATTGGTATTTTTGTCCATTCGAATCGTTCTATAACCCTTACGAGCCACGTAGACCACACTCACTGTTTGTTTGAGTTTTTTTTAATGAAAATCATAGACCAAAATACCCCCATATGAACTCAAATCGCCTTATGTCCCAATTTAAAGTCGCATAAGACAATACATTATTCAGGGTGTTTTAAGTTATTTTCATTGTTCATATCTCAAATGAGACCCACCAAAATAAATTAATGAAAAAGAAAAAGAAAATCTAATTGATGATTGAAAATGAATAATAATAATAATAATAATAAATTCAGAAGAAGAAGAAGAAGAAAAATCAGTGGTTGTTTGACTAATGGAAAAATCCCAATTAGATTATGTATCCGTATATGTTCAACACAATTTAAAAATAAAATAAAAAATGTAAGTTTAATTATTTACATAAAAGTGTATGCAAGGGTTAATATATGGCACGCGTAGCATGCACAACTATACTAGTGTATTTTTAAAAGGAGATGATATGTGTCTCGTCTCGTATCGGGTTAGTAATAGTAGAGTCAACGTGCTTGGCTTCGAACCTTGGAAAAGGACAGGCTAAGGTCGCCAGCATCTTCTCAGAGGCACCACATCGAAATGTATACTTTCTTTTCTTGTGTCATACTTTGACTTCCCATAAAATATTTTTTTTAATGTTATTACTTTGGACGATTTAAAAAGTTATACTCCCAATTTGTGAGAGTTTGATTGCGATTATTTTATCTAACAAAACACAATAGTGTTTCACCACTATTCTTACAAAAGTTGAGAAAAAAGACAGCTCTCACGTTCAAACTCTTTGAAATTAGGTTGTGTTTGACTATCACATTTTCCACGAAAATATATAGTATTTTTTACGAAAAACTTTCATATTTTGTTGTTTGATTACCATTTTAATTCTACCATTTCAATTTTGTATGTGACCATAATTCCTTGATATTATCTCATTTCTCCTATTTTTGATTCTTTTCCCCCACCTCCTCCCCCTTCCATAGAATACTTCCAAGAAATTGGCAAAACTAAAAGCCACACACAATCGCATTCAATCTTTATTTGTTCTTTAACAATGAAAGAAAAATATGTGTTGTTATCTTCTAGCGACTGGTAGTTGACTCTCGCCTTTCCTCCCACTCTTTCTTCCTAGTCTCTCTTCTCATCCTCGTCTCTTTCTTATTTCTACTTGACAATCACTTTGAACAACAACAAAATTTCAAACCCTAATCTTTTTGTACTCAATCAATTTCCATAACTTTTTTTTAATAAAGGGGAAATGAAAAGTGTGAAGCTCTTTTGGGTTCTTCAAGGTGTTTAAATCACACTATGCCATTTTGGGTTCTTATTTCTATTTTTAATAAGGTGTTGAGCCACGCCTTAATAAGCTCATCGCATAGCACCTTAGATTACATAAAAGGCAAATGTCATATTGGTACATGTGAAAAACATTAAAAAAAATTTATTATCAATTTAGTACATGTACATATATAACTTGTGGCACATGAGGAGCACATGCCACCCTAAAACTTTTTCAAATCAGGGTTTTAACGACCGAAGATAGTGGTAGTTGTCAGAGGTGGGCTGCTGGCGCGAACCTAATCTCATAAGGGGTCAGGCTAGTGGTGATACTTGAATCGGGAATAAGAGATGTGAAGGGGAAAAAACTCAAGTCCTACGGTTTGAATTTTTGTGTGAAAATAGGTACTAAATTGTAACTATCGTGTTTTATACTAACAGGATAAAGAAACATTTTAGGTACCATCTGTACTTTTCTATTACATAAATTCATAGGGCCTCTTTACCCTCATTCTATAGCTTTAAGAATGGTCGCTATACAAGGGCGGAGATAGGATTTTTGTCGAAGGGGGCAACATAATTTTTTAATAGATAATTAGTTCTTTATAAATAACTCAAGTATATTGAGCTATTTTTACATTAATATAAATATAACCATTCTAATGATCATTTTGGGGGAAAAATGGTGCAACAATTTTTTTTTCTTATAAGATATAGAATTCTTAATCGTAATTGTCTAATAGTACTGACAAACAAATAACTAATCTTATGGGTAAACTATGGAATACCAAAATTGTGGTTTTTTCCTTATCATTTTTGTTTTGATTAACATTGCTAAATGTAGATGGTGAAAAAAGGGTTTGATTTCATAACAAAAGAATTGGGTGCACATGAGGTAATGTGGATTGCTAGCAAGTGTTTAGATGGAATTGAAATGGAGTATAGTGTTGCACTAGCACTGTGTACCTAATTATATTTTTCATAGAGTCAACAAAGAGTAAGACTCAAAGTATGATGGGCAAACAGGGAATCAGACTACTATGAAAAAAACCATCAGATTTCAAAGTAGTACGATCAAATTAAAAAAATTCACCTAATTGAGCGAGTCTAGCATATTTTTCACAGTTGCATGATCACTATAACTGACTCCGTTAAATTCACCACCGTAGACCTCAACAGTTACCTCTACTTGCTTAACAAAATTCCTATATCCATGTAAAAAATAACGATATGGAAAATAGGACGTGGATTCATTGTAGGACAATTGAAATGAAAGGCAATTTTCGTACAACTCATTAAAAGAGAGAAGTTTGTTGTTTAAAATATATTTTATTAGGGGTTGAATCATCATATACTTTGAAAAAAGGAAGAGGCGGAACAATAATTTCAGGGGGCAAGCAAATAAAAATGTTTTGTGCAACCACAACACCCATATGGTAGTTGCAGAAAATTTGGAAGTTGAGGAGTGGGGCAGTTAATGCTTAGGGGCAAAAAATTTGAAAGTTGAATGTCTTATCTCAATTTTTGCGTCCATTCAAGATTAAAATACCATAATGTATTCTCTTTTTTTTACAACTCATCTCTTAAGCGGACTCTAAAAGGATTTCCAATAAGCATAGCACATTGAAGGTGAGGAAAAAGCTTCCAAATATTTTTTTACTCAAGTGGCATGGTGAAAGTATGTCTAAATTTTCTCATCCCCAATATATTTTTTAAGTATAGATTTGTTTTCATTTGATGTTGGCTATTAGATGTAGATCCAAGGGATGTTAAAGAGAGTGAATCCAATGTCCACATGCATACATAAATAAACAAGTTAAATTATTCAAGCATACGCCCGTGCAATGAGCATAAGATGTTTTTTACCAATTTTTTGTATGTGAACTTAAAGCAATCTTGCTAAAATATAATTAAATTTTAGCAACTTTTTAGAAGACAATAGGGAGTGCTTTGGCCTTCCAAAGTGAAGCAGGACTTCTATATTTGAGATTTAGAAACTTTCTAAATCTCTAGAAATGGAGATGTTGTAACCCATCTAGAAAGTGAAGCGAGGCTTTTATACTTGTAAGATCATTCATAGTAAGCTCGTTTTCTGGTGTGTGCAAATTTTCACACCCAAGCACTCACAATAAGTAGTTTTCAGTGTTCAAATTTATACATTATTGTTAGTGTAGTGTCAAATATGACAGTTCGCTAACAAAATGTTGGTAAGTCTGGCACCTCCCCCCTGCCAATGGCATGACAGCTCAACGGTTAGAGCTTGGCGGATGGTACCACTAGGTCATGGGTTCAAACCCAGCTTGCGGCATCTTTATGGGTTCTGGGATCCTATAAAAACCATGCTTGCCTTTCAAAAAAAAAAAAAAGAGTCTGACACCCCCCCCCCCCCAAATAGAAAAAAAAATGAGAGGACATAGGTTGGCGTGTTAGCACGACGCTAGCTAAAATGGCATGGGAAGACTACTTGTGGGTAAAAAAAAAAAGTTTGCACCCCCTTTGAGTGTGTAATTTTTTTTTTTTCTGAATGACATTTTGCCCCAGCATATTGTGGATACTCTTATAGCATCTACAATAACCAATTTTGGAGCCCAGCCAAGCCCCTCTACTAACAGACAACAAGCCTTAACTTGCCAGTCAGTCCAAAATGACCCCCAATGGCACTCCCTGGTCAGTCTCTTACCCATTCAAGCTTCACGCAAGCATCTCTGCATCTGAGCCCGTGAAAGGGCTTGCATGAGTCTTGTGCAGCCTATGATAGGTTGTAGAAACTAGGGGTGGGCAAAAACCGATTTAAATTCGGTTAATAGACCGAATCGGTTTTCAAATTTGGTTCGGTAACCGAACCAAAATATGAGTAGAAAGAAAATAATTTAAACCAAACTGAACCGGTTATAAACGGTTCAAAATCGGTTTACGGTTTTGAACCGACCGATTAATTAGACATATATAAATAAATAAATAATAGGTAGGTGTCGATACCGGATTAGTGCAACAAATGCACTGCAGCGCACCCTATTGCACTGAATCACCCCCTTCTCTCTCAATTTTCAATTTTGGGCTAAAAATTGGGTCTGTAAAAAAATTGGGCCCGTCAAAAAATTGGGCATGTTTTAATGAAAGCCTTTCAAGTGCTTGAGCCCAAAATTTCATCCCAACCGAACCAAGACCAATCTAGAATTCAGTTCAACCGATTTCATCGGTTTACAGTACAAAATTCGATTTCGATTTGGGTTTTAGGCAAACCGAATGAAATCGGTTCGGGGCTCCAAACCAAACCGACATTGCCCATCCTTAGTAGAAACAGATTAAGTTGCCTAATTGATAAGACAATTGTGTATGTGGTGAGGGGTTATTGGTTCATGGCCCATGTCAATTATTATTGTGTAGCCTATTAATTGCATGTGACACCTCTGATAATTTAGCTTTATTATTTGTACATACATAAATGTTTTTATTTAAGCACAATGATGCATAAGTGCGACAAAGTGGATAAGATCAAAAGTAGGTAACATCAATTGTAGATAAGATAAAAAAAAAATGGACAAGATCAACTGTGGATAAGATCAAAAGTGGAAAAGTTCAATACTAGATAAGATCAACTACGGATAAGATTGAATCGAATATGCATGACGATGCAGATAAGAATAGATAATATCAAATGGATCGAATAAGCGTGATAGGATGGATAAAATCGAAGAAGCAAGAGCGACGATGCAGATAAGATCGAATAAACACAATAATAGATATTGAACGCGGATAGGATTGAAAAAGCAGGCGATGCAGATAAGAAAAAGATGACGATGCAGATAGGATTGAATGAGCATGATAAGAACGGATAAGTTGTTAGTCACAAGTTGTCTGCTTAGAAAACTATAGGGTTTAAAATCTTAATTTAAAAAAAAAATCATCTGATCATATCTCCTCTATATAAGAAGCTTATTTAGGATTGTTTACTAGTTAGGGAAGTTTATTTATAGCTTTCTATTTTTGAAGAATACGAGGCCAACAAGGTAAGAAGCTCTCATATCTAGTTCCATATTTTAGTTATTACTTTGTCCATAATATGCTTTAATATTTTGATAATACATAGAAACTCTCAACCTCTAATTTTATTTGCGTAGATTATGACATGATAAGAACTATGTTGGATGTAAGTTGTAATGCATATGTTGTAAACTGTCTTAACTATTATTTGTTCAAAAGTATAATTGTGAATAGATCGGTCGGGTAAACATCCCTTCGGTTAGTGGACTAATATAGTTATATCACCAAGGTTAGATAATTGTTGTTAGATTGGTTAGGTAAACATCCCTTCAGTTAGCGCGCACTAATATAGTTGTATCACCAGCGTTAGTTGGGGTATAGTTATACACATATGGGTTGGCATATATGTTGGCCCAATAGCAGTGTATACCGAAACAACCAATTATACACGACATTCATACTAGGGTTGGCTAGTGTGTGTATGTTGTGTAATGCACATTGGGTAATACCAATGTGCATTATGTGGCTAACTATACTATTGACAATCTTGGTAATATAAAATATTACGAACATGTAAAACATGTGATAGCTTGTGATAACTAACGCTTTTGTTGCATGATTGCAGCAATACATAATTACCCTTTGTAAATACTTCTATTTTCTTGAATAAATATAATATGTTAAGTGAAATGATGGAATTACAGGGACTGAGTAAAAGAGCTACTAGTTGGATTGTGCTGCTTAGATGTTACGCTTTAAATTTATCTGGTTATGAAACGGTTGAAGACTAGTGGAGGGGCTTTGTTTTAAACAATCTACAAGTTCATATTTGGGGGTTTTGTGTTAGATGTGTTATGTGTATTTTGTAATGTAAAAATAGTGTGGGATGTTCTCGTACCCTTGTACTTTCAGCAGTATTGGTATATAACATATATCTGTTTTCTTCAAGTTCAGTATCTATGTTCTGTTTAAAATAATTATTATTTCCCATAATTCATTTGCGAACCTCTATAAACAATAAAGACTTGAAACAAAATCATTTGCTATAATTCAAATTTTGGAAGTGAAGTTTCGTAAACCATAAGGCAGAGATTCGAGAACTATCAGCTCAAAAATATCATAGCAAGGATCTAAATTTTGAGAGAGAGGTTTGGTAACTATAAAGCAGGGATTCGAGAAGAATCCATCCAATGCCATATTAAAGATTAAGAGGGTGAAAACGGAAAGTTTATATGACTAAAGGTACACAACATGGCAGATAAGGAAAATAAAATAAAATGTAGAGAGCCATTTCTTACCATTGCTCTAATTGTGGATGCTTTGAGTCTCAGCCTTTAGGCCTAACTAGGGAAGAGTCCAAATTTGTGAACCATATAGGCCCACATTGTCATTTTGTACTAAATTCTGCATACGGTGAAACTCATAAACACCCGTCTTAACTTTACATTTCACACTACCGAGCTTGTAAAACCCTTTACATTAATGTCTTTCAAATCTTAACTTGTTTGAGCTCAAACTACAACCCAACCTCTGACCACTCTCTCAATTTTTGCTCACAAACACAAACTTGAGCAGATTGTTCTACACAAGGAGGTTCTCCAAGACCAACCTCTTCTCTAAAATCTGTCACGACCCGATCTATAGAGTACTATATTGTCCGTTTTGGGCCGAATGCTCGCATGAATTTAAAACTCGTAGTACTTTTTAGATCCAAATTCGCACATATATAACACATCCCCCCCCCCCCCCACGTAAGCGATGTGAGACTATAATCTCCCCTTTATAGCTTGCCAACCCTCTTGAGATCCATGGTTCTTGAGCTTATCTTGCACCCACCCTTTAGGTTCGCTCACACAAAGATATCACAGTCCACCCCCCTTAGGAACCCAACGTCCTTGTTGGCACACTTTCAGCTGGGCCAGGCTCTAATACCCTTCTGTAATGACCCAATCCACATAGCAAGATATTATCCGTTTTGGGCCTTACCACCCGCACAACTTTAAAACGTGTCTTACTATGGAGATCCAAGCCCATAAATATAACATATCCTCTTCCCTCACCTAGACGATGTGGGACTATAATCTCTTTGGTAGCCTGTCAGCCTATGAGCCAGCCCACACTTGGAGCTGACAGCCTTAGAATCCGTCCACACAGGGTGTTACAATCCACCCCCTTAAGACTCAACGTCCTTGTTGGCACACTTCATGTTGGGTCTGATTATGATATCATTCTTCACGATCCGATCTACAGAGTACTATATTGTCCATTTTGGGCCTAAGGCCTGCACACCTTTAAAACGCATAGTATTTTGTAAATCCAAACTCGCACATATATAACACATCCCCTCCCTCACATAGGCAATGTGGGACTATAATCTCCTCTTTGTAGCTTGGAAACTATTTTGGGATCAATCGGCTTCTCCCGCACCCTCCCCCTCATGTTCGCCCACACAAGGGTATCACAAGATTGAACCCTTGGTACCAGTGTGGTTTTTGTCCTCGACGAATGGGTGGAACAAGGGAACACGGTTCGAGTTGTGGAGCTTCAAAACATCATTCGTGGTTTTCGGAAATGTAGGAGATACTCACATGCCCTTGAGATTCGTTTCATGTTTCAGAATTTTATATTTTGCTTTTTTTGAAATGTTATGTTACGGATCGGTTCAGAAGTTGCAAGATATAAGTTTGAAATTGAGAAGTAGGGAAAATGGTGTTAAACTTAAAATGGGGGTTTTTCCATATGGGTTCATTTATAGAAATGTTATAAATGATAATTGAGAGTTGTTGTCAAAATGAAAACGTTTGTTTCTGTGAAATGGTTTCAACAACTGATAAATATGTGTTTTTAGTTGGAGAAAATATACAATCAATATGTTTTAGATTTTGGGTGAAAGGAAAATGATGTGGGTGTTCGTTATTTTCGAGATGTTTCACATTTGTTGTGCTTTAATGTCCAAGGTTTAGAAAGTAAGTGCATTATTTAGATAAACATTCTACAAATCATTTTTTTTAAATCGATAAAACCAAGAAAAATATCACTAATAGAAGCAACCGATAATTGAGCACAAAAGGAAATTAAAAGCAAAAAATGAGGAAGCGGGCTCTAACAGTTAAATGTAGCATACTACCCGAACACCATTGATGAGCCCTTTCTCATCTTACCTGGTGCGAGGTCATGCAAATCCTCTTTCCCGTATTGTGGATCCTGGTCGTTAGAGCTCTTGCCAAGTATTTGGCTTGTTAATGGTCGTATACTCTCCAACTAAAGAATAAATGAAGTCGCACTAAATGATTTAGATTTTGTAGCTTTTATATAAATCTTAAATTTTTGGAGATAACGAGTAGCACATTTCATAATGAAAGAAAAGAGACTTTGAAATAGTTGAAGCTATTATTCCACTACTTTCCCTAACAAACATTTTTCTATGGACTAGGTTATAATTTCATAGAGCTTGAGTATCTTTATTTTTTATTTTTTTATTTTTTTTTGACGAACGGTGAGCATGGTTTTTTATTGGATGCTAGAACTAGTAAACGCCTTCAGCAAAGTTCTAACCCTAAACTTGTGATATCATGCACCACAAGTAAGTTAGCTAAGCTAGCATTTGTTGGCGCAATTGTTGTTTTCTTTCATACTTGTAGCTTTGTAATAGTTTACAAGCAAAGACATCATTATTTCATCCTGCACCTTTTTTGTTTTTTTTTAATCTTCTACACATAGTAACCAAAAGTTGCTCTTATTGTTGTTGCAATGATTTGTCATTGGATAAGATCCGTATGTTCCAAGAACTAGCAATCTAGGATAGGGGAAGGCTCTTCTAGTGGATCATATTACCTTCTTTTTTTTCTTCGTTTAGTTGGAGGAGGCTTGGTGTTAAACGTGGGATATCATTTAAGAGTTATGTGTCTCAACAAAAAATATGTTGTCCTTATCTCTCATTGTCTCATGATGCAGGTTTCCAAATGGATGGGCGACAAAGGTATTTGCAAATTCTCATCAAGTGATTGTGTTGTCCAGTTAGATCTGATTAGCACTGTACATGGTTTGGACTCTGCTGATAGCTACTTTGATAGTCTAACTAACGAAGGCAAAACTGAGAAGACATATGGTCCACTATTGAACTATTATGCGAGAGCATGCCTAACTACTAAGTCGTCATCCCATATGCAGAAAATGAAGGAGATAGGTTTTGTTTCGTCTCCTCTTCTTTACAATGATCTCATGTGCATCTACACTAATACTGACAAGCATGTGAAGGTCCTTGGCTTGTTGAATGAGATGACGGAACTTCAGTTACAGAACCTGCATCGGTTTTTAAGGTGTAAAATCTTATATTGATGGAATGGAAAAGGTTTCTGAAGAAATGAAAAACCAAACAGACAATTCAATTTACTTGAACACGTATATTGTAGTTGCCCATTTCTAATAAAGGCTAGTCTAACAGAAGAAAGCAAAGGAGAAGTTTGGAAAAAGAGATATGATTTTATGCAACCATCTCATTTCTCTTTATACAAGTCTTGGAAACAAGGCCAACATGATGAGAATGTGGCATCGACAGAAAGATGTTTGTAAGAGGTATATTATTAGGGACTACATATCCATGCTTAGTTCATTAGTAAAGCTCGGAGAGTAGAAAAAGGGAGAGAAATTGCTCAAGAAATGGGAGAAATTTGGAAACTGTTATGATTTTTGTGTTTCAAATGTTCTCCTTATCGGTTATCATAAGAAGTATATGGTTGATTAGAAAGAAGCAATACTCGAAGAACTTGCTAAGAAAGGTAGGACTCCAACCTTAAATAGTTGGGGTATAATAGCTATAGAATATATGCATAAGAATGATATGAAGAATGATTTAAGGTGTATCTCACTATGTGCGGCTAATGAAGGTTGGAAACCAAATCCTAGGATTGTTTACAACATATTGTGTTGGCCAATGAAGGTGACGTTGAAGAGGCAGAAGCTTTTGTAGGATTATTGAAGATTGTAGTCTCCATGGACAGATAAATGTATCATGCCTTGATTAAGGTAAATACTAAAGCAGCCAAAAGAGTAAATGGGCTCTTGGAGTGCACGAAAGCAGATAGCATAGATGAAGATGAAGAGACGAAGAAGATTCTAAATTTAAGATGCGGAGAACGCAACTTGATGAAGTTGGCAAAGGAGTTTCCTATGCCTTAATTGCTTTGCAATTTATCTGGCAAGGTTGAGGGAAGGGAGCTTGAGACATAAATTTTGACACAACTGGCTTCTTCTGATTGATCAAATTTTGTAAGTGTTAACAGGACTGACAAACTTTTGGATACTATAGAAGATATATGTTGGCAAATATTTTAGGTCAACTGGGAAGCAATTTTGATGCAGAACTATTGGCATTTAAAGCTCTACGCTGGGACTTGACAAAGGTTGTTGGGTGTTCACTCTAGCCTCTGTTGCTATGGATATTCAGCTTTTGAAGGGCCATACATGATACTTCTCACCCTAGTGGGCAACAAATGTTGCTTTTTGAAGAACATCAAGACTACATTGACATGTTTCCTTTATACTCAATTGCCTTTTTGCATATTAGTAGAAATAGGAATGAATAATCCCATTACTTAGTTGCAAATTTATGAATTTATGCTTGTTGATTTACCAGACTTTATGGTTTGTGGCTGAATGAAAAAGTATTGAGTACTCCTTTTTTAGTAGATGCAACAATTGAGTCACAATATAGTTTTTGAAATGACTTTAGATGAATCTTCTTGAGTTTCACGGCCTTGAAAATCCGGTCTTTTTTTTTTTTTTTTTTGGTTAAAAGGCATTGAAAATCCGTCAAAACTTTTATAAATCACTCGAAAGTAATATTCAAGAGCTTATTTGTTAAAAACACTTACTTGACACGGAATGCTTACACAAAGTGTTGTTGTTGAACAAATACCCTAAATATTGAATATCATTATTTTATTTACTTTAAAAAGAAATAAATCTTTACTTACAAAAAGATATAGACCTTAATTGAACATTTTTACATTGTAACGTATCTAATGGTGCCAATGAATGAAGATTGAAGGTGGAAATAAGTGGAAGTGGAAATAGGCTTCATAACATGCCTTTACGTTATGGTTACATGACTAGTATCATTCTTTCTTTTACAATTTTTTTTTGAATTTTTATTTTGAAAGTGGACATTTTGATGACCTAAATCTTTATATGAGAAAAAACAAATGTGCTAAAATTGAGAACTTATTTGTCAAACTTATGTACCCCAATGAAAAACTTATCTTTTGACAATAAAACTTGTGATATTCAATACTATTGTGATGATGACACAAATGTTGCCACTTCATCGTGTAATTTTTTTTTTAATACCAAAACTGAGCCAGAGTAGTACTCTATAACTCACACATAATCATCAACCTCAAATTCACCCTGTTGTTTTTAGGAGCAACTAGCTTACTTAACATTAGGTTCGAGTAGGTTCTTGTGGTTCATGAACTCATTAGAGGTTTGTATCGTAAACATGTTGCTGGTCTGGAGCTAGTGAGATATCAATAACTGACCTCTAATGCAATTCATTTATTTAAAACAAGTTGGAATGGTCTAATCAAAGTTTGAAGTTACAACAATTGGTTTTAGAAATTTAATACAAATATGAATTTTTAGTATATTGGTAATTTGTAAGACTTGAAGAGAGTTTAAGTTAAAATAAATAATTGGTACTGAATAATGAAAAGAAACAAAAATTGTTAACCTTGTATAAACTAATAATAGTACAAAATTATATTTTAATTTAATCATTTAATTGGTCGTGCATGACTGTCTATTCTCGTTGATTTGAATGTGACTATTAAAATTGTCATATTTTAATACAATATATTAATTGAACAATTGAGGATTAATTGAACAATCGAAGATCATTAAAGCTTTAATGAACATTTCACAACTTGAGTTTGTTCATTCAAACTAGTCAATGTGTTTAACAGGCAAATTAATTAAAATATTAACTTATCAATGATTTACGATAATTATTTGAATTATGAGTTGAGCAAGTATGTGTACTTAGTTTACAACATGGTTGTAAAAATAACTTGCTTAAAGAAGACAAAAGAATAATCCAAACCTCACGTTAAATGAGATTCTCAACAAAAACATGTTTTTCTTCATTTAGAAATTACATCAATTCGAAACTAAGTTGTTGGTCATTAAAGTCAAGTTAAATTTTACTTCATGTATTCTATTTAACAATGACTAATTATTGGAGAAGTTTGTGTTTTCATAAATGATGGTTAAAGGTCAATACCTTTCAATTAACAAAAATGTGCATGGACAAAATTGAAATTCAATTTAATTTGTACTAAATATCTATTGATTTGATATTTAAATTTACATAAAAGACAATAGAAACTTCAGTGACACTCTTGTCTAATCAAATTCTCAAATTTAAACTTGTCCAAATTAATCAAAAGGAAAAATAAACACCACTTTCAAAGGATATAATAAATACTATATACTCGATAATTTTAGATTGTAGTGCAAAACAATTTATTCCATCTATGCAAGCTTCGGTTACCCTATTATTGATAAAGTTTATTTTAATGATTTTGTTACGCTTTTTTTTTCTTTTCTTTTTTAGGCTTCCCTCCAGCTTAGTTTGTATATCAGAGTCATTAGATTATATTTACTTCTCAGTTGCTAGCTGCATCGTAAATGAGTTAGTGCACCACGTCTATAGCGGCTTGGAAGCCATTAATATATAATATTAAGTTTATGTGTAGATTTTCCTTAGGTTGGTCTATAATATGTTTGGCAAGAAATGAATTTGCGTTTGCTTTTCTAAGCTCTGTAATCAATGGTTCTTAAGCTCTCTGGAAGTTGCTTGTTACAAGATAGATATGTTAAAAAAAAAGGACGTAAATCCTTGGTATTGGAAATCATGAGATACTTTTAAATCCTTAAACATTTAACATAATAATAAAGATATTAAACTATGATAAAAATCGTTTGTACGTAGTAGTATTTATCACAATCTCAAAATAAAATAAACAAGTGATTCAAACTTCTTTTTTTCAATTTATTTTCCATCCATATTATTAATTATTTTTTAATTATATACTCATTCAACGCTACTTATTAATAGTCCCAACCAATCTTCCCCCTCTTTAATGCATTTCTTTTATTTTCTTTATAGATTTTTAATTCACAAATTAATATTTACAGAAATTTATTCGTCATTCAAAAGCAACCATCAAGATTTTTGAAAAGATGCGCATGTTGAATATTTTATTCAACAAAATTTATTTGATATAATTGTTTTCAAGAATGTAAAGATTGATTTGAAAATGACTCAAAGTGGGAAAATGTGAAGTTGATAGGTTGATTTCTGCCGTCGTTTTTTAACAAAATTGTGAACATTGTTTTCTTAGGAAAAAATAAGTTCTTCTGCAGACCTCAAGTAAAAAAAAATTCAAATCTGTTAATATTTTTTTTTAAAATTAAACAACCTTATCAAATGAGCGCATCCCACGAAGCCATCGTCCTCCCATATGAGCGCCACATCACCCTGGTTGCTAACATGGTTTTCTAGTATTTTCCTTGTTTATTAGACAATATGATCTAATAATGATTCAAAACTTAAATGTTCGAGAGCCTTTAATATTGAACAGTAGACCCACATAAGTTACAAAGATGGTATAGAAATATGATTTCGAAAACACAACTAATGGTACATACTCAAAATAACATTTATTCTTTGAGATTTGAGGGTGGGCCCAGAAAGCAATACTCTTGTGATAATGACAAAAATCGATTTCTTAAAACATTTGTTTATTACTTTGGTTTCTATGTTAAGTCACTCTAGTATGGTATGCAATGAGATATGGTATGTTTAAACACTTATTTTCCATTTAAAGAAGTGATAAACAAGGAGATGACTAAGAACAACCCCAATAAAATCATGTAATAACTACAATATATATGGTTCCATACTTAGAAGATTCACATTCATGTAAATCATCTGTATATATAGTGGAAGTCATTTTCATCAAACTCACAATTTCATCCATACTACAACAAATAGAAAATACTTTTTCACCTATATCAATGTCGAGCTCTGAATCAACCAGGCGTGGGAAAGAAGTAGCAGAAGAGACACCAGAGCCTAAGAACATCATCATACTTGATGATGATGATGATGATCACAATACCAACAAATACCATGAAGTGCTTCCTTCTTCAAATGCGGGTAGCGGTTTTAAAGCACCAGCTTCATCAGCCAACACAGGAGATGGTCAAAACCCTGAATCGCGAGTTTACCATTGTAAGCACTGTGGTGGTAGTTTTGCTTCTTCTCAAGCTTTAGGTGGGCATCAGAATGCCCATAGGAACTTGAGGCGCTCACCACAAACTATGGAAAGTAACAATTTTGCATGTTTTGGGTGCTCTCCCTACCCATACCAAAACGCATATTCAATTCCTCCATCATCAACTGTTGCTTCCCATGGATCTCACTTGATCAGGTCTCTTGGTGTTCAAATGAACTCTACGATCCATACGCCCAATTACAACCCATGGTCTTTAGGTGGATCTCAATACCAACATGGTGGATCTAGTATCGATACAAGTCTCACATTGGGTCATTCCAATATGGGTCAGTATCAAACCATGCATACTAACCCACAAGTCCAAGGACTTTCAGGGGCTGGAGGAGATTCTTTATTTGCTGGAAACAAGGGTCTGTTGGGTAGGATAGAAGGTCCAAACCCACCAACGTCTCGCGGTGGTGGTAATGCTTTTTCACCATATACTTTTGGTGGTACTTCAAACTATGCAAATCATGACAGGGCTTTAGACCTGTGCTTGGGGAATGATGTCGATGCTGATGCACCAATATTAATGGGTTATTCTCCTGCTCCTAACCATGGAGACTATCATGTATTCAATAATAGTGATTACGCTGGGATAAATGCTAGTCTAGAAGCTCACCTGAAGAAGCTAGAGGAGGAAGAAAATCTTGATTTGACATTGAAGCTCTAATTCAGATTCGTTTTGCTTTTAGGTTTATGGTTGCTAAAGTTTCTTTAGGTGTTTAAATTTTTGTCAGTGTTTTTTTTTTTTTTTTTTTTTTTTTAAATTCCGAATAATGGTGTTTTGTGGTTCTTGTCGTCATCGTTGTTGTTCCTTTAGCTTATGTTATATTGGTGTTTTGTGCTTCATTGTATTTCTATTGTTTTGCCTTTACATATCTATAGTAATGAAAATTAGGGTTATGAAAATTAGCAATTGGCATAATTTGGTTTTTACATTTTCATGGTTTCAATAAGTTGATATAATGATGATGTATATCGATTACCATATAATATAGTTAATTTTATCAATGCAATCACTATGAATAATGAAAAATGTAATTAATTTTATTATTTTAGAATAGAGGTTTAACTTCATTTAGTTTCAAAAAAAAAATTCATAATTTTTCTTTGAACAATTAACACTATGTTCATGGAAAATCTGCTCTAAATGCAAATAAGTTTTGGAAAAAACCTAATTTTGGATGTTCATGGTAATCAAAGCGATTTTTCCACTGTTAAAAGTCAGTTGTCCAAACCATATTCACAAATTCAATTCAGCAATAGGAGTGCTAATATAATTTCAAACGGATGATAATAGTTGTTGTCCTCCTCATGATGGTGGGCGTTCCATTGGTGGTAGTAATGATGGTGTGGTTGCAAATGTGATGGTCGTGGTAGTGGTTGGGTTGTACACCATTGTCGAGCATTGCAGATCAAGCAACACAATAAATTTATTGTTTTGCTGATCTCAGTTAAGTCTGCATGCGTTTGCAGTTTCCATTAATTAATTGTTCAACTCAAGCTACCAAGATCATCACCATTGTTAACAGTGTGAGCAGATTTCGGATCAAGTTACAGAATGGAAGACAACAGGATGATCCATGCTTTAATCAGACGCATTTCCATTCGTACAAAATCCTCACTAGAAATATCAATCTTCTTGGCAATTTGTCAAACAAAAATTTGTATTGATAAGACAGAAGATGTAGGAGCCAGCTATTTTTTATTATCAATTCTTTTGATCTGTGTTTTTGTGTACAGAGTTTCCAAATGGATGATATAGAAATAAATACGAGAAAAAAATAAAAATAAAAATAAAAAGGCACATTAGTCTAATTTACAAATAAAATACAATTTAAGCAAGAACAACATCATTCTGTACTGGCAGATAGCTCTCCTGAGAACACACTTCCTCCAGATGCTGACCCAGTTTGAGAGGTGGTTCCTGCTTGCGCCTTTTGGATCTGCCGAATCCTGAAGACGTCTCTTGGGACAGGACGGCTTTGGACAGTCGCAGTCTCATCCTCTTCTAATCCTATTTACAAGAAACTCCTTCAGAACCAAGATTGTGATTTTTGAAGTGAACTAGATCAAATGCAATAACCTAATACCCTTGTATCTGTGCATAATCTAAAGACTTTCAGAAAGCAATCTTGTTTGGTAAGGAGGAATGAGACAATCTGACAGCAGTAACTGAAGCATTTAATGGTTTACCCGTTTGCTGTTGAAAATTCATTTACCTCAGATTTTTGGATAATAAATGGACTCGACGAACAAATAACAAAAAAAAAAATCTCACTCTCTTTGTCAGGGAAAATGTACACTGCTTTACACCAGCATATCACCACAACTACCACCTCCCCTTGCTACTACCACAGTATCACCAACACCAATGTCCCAAATTCCCAATGAATACTCAACAACCAACAATGTATCTGGACTACTCAATAGAACTATCAAAACATTTGCTCATAGCAAAACATGAGAATATTTACAGAACAAATCAATGCACCCTAACCTCTGAACCTAGTAAATATATTTACAGACGCGGCCAAAGACAGCCAAGAATTGTATGTTGGGGTACCAGGCAATTTGTAAATCTTTTCTGATTGGTAACAAACTCAATTCTATTTATTCAAAACTAACATGGTAGTTTATCTCTTCATCTAAGAATATACAGTTCCAAAATATTAGCAGACGCACCCATCTAGTGTTGTCATTGGAGACAACCATACAAACATAAATGCATAGTAACAAACATCATGGAATAATAAAATAATAATATTATCATGAGAAGTGGTATGACACATACTATCAAGGTCTTTTCTTTTTCCCGAGTGGCTTTGCTTGCTTGGTTTGTAAGATGAACCACTTGGGTTAGGACGTGACTTGCTTGAACCAGAAAGATCACTAGTACTGGGAGCAGGACCTGCTGGCAATTGCTGCAAAGAAGTTCCTGAGTTACCCGTTTGTCCTGTTGGTATGTTGCTTTGTAATAAAATTGATAGTACCATGTCCACATCTGGCGATGGCCCTGTCATTTTAGTACCAGGAACTCTCAGAGATAAGTGGCCAATTTAATACTCAAGAAATAGCATAGAATACAGTAAATCAAGGCAAATATGGATAAGTGGCCAATTAAAAGTCGAACGTTTAAAAGTATCTTGGCAAATATGGATAACCATGAGAAGTAATGGAATCTGATAAATCTTTTCAATAATGAAGTAAACCCTTAAGGATGCATTTGGGAACACAAAACAACTTTCTTACTTGAAACTGCTGAAAATGACCTTAGTTAATTCATGATTACCTAGGCAACTTTCTTAGACTTCTTGGAGAGCTATATAACAAGGATACTCTATTTATACCAAAAAAAAAAAAAAACATTGACACTCACGGATACTCCGTGCATAGATCATCAAGTTTTTCACGCGTCTTTGAAAAGTTCCAATTTTTTACAAATTTACAGGCATATTATGGCAAGCTAGTAGCATATGAGTAGTAACATTGACTTACAAGTGACGAATATGATTAATAATCCCAAACTTATTCTGAAAAAGTAAATAATACTAAAATATACAGGTGTGTCCTAAAGTAGTTACAAAGTTGGAAACTATTAATTTGCTCAAAATTGAACTGAACTTTTTTTTTGTTTGTTTTTTAATTTATAAACAATTTAATCTCTCGGTATAACTGCCCATTTCCATACACACGTCCTCGATTTTTCTCTATCCTATAACTGTTATTTGCCCAAACTAACTACAAAAGTAACTACTTTTTTGTAGCAAAAATGCTAATATGAGTGCCTTTGGACCTTTGGTTGCCAAATGCTACCTTAACCCTGATATAGGAGCAAAACTACAGGGGGATTAATACTGAAGTTAGCAGATTTCCCTAGTTAATCCTTACAAATTTTAAAATGTGACGAAGAAAACAAAATCATAACCATGAAAGGACATATGTATACATCATTAACTGAAATAACCTGATTCTCTACTATGAGATCATAACTTAATAAACACATTAAACTGAAACGAGCCATGTGTCAAGTAGCAAGTGTTCAATGGAAATCTATTTCAAAGTCTGATATGTTGCTCCTTGCAGTGACAGAAATATCATTTTCCAGTGATACGTTAACACATGATTTAAGGATAAAATCACAATATTTTGTGAAATTGCATGAAATGTCGCAATACTATATATATATCAGCTAATGTTATATTTTCACCTGATTCTATGGCAAGTGTCACAATACTTTTAACACTCGCTTATTCTGGTATAATGACGTAATGAGTGTGCTTTCACTTCATTAAAACATCTCCCTTTAGATTCATTATTTGCATGGAAAGTTACTTTGATTTCCATAATGTATAATTTTATAAATATTTAATGCTAGGAAAGCAATCACATCGTAGTTATAATGACTAATTAAATGCAAACAAATTTTAGTGTTTTTTCATTGTTAGAGAAGCTTACTATGTTCTTGATGAGGGTTTGGCTGTGACAACAGAAAGATTTCAGTTTATTTTAATAGAAAAACTAGTAAAGTATGTTTGAAGAATACCATCAATGGGAGGAAGGTGGGATATGAATGCTGCCAATGTTGGCGGAATTACTTTTAAAATCTCATCAAGTGTCTTTGCTGCTCCTCCACCAACTAAACCTAAATGGGAAGTAGACGTTGTTGAGCTAGAAACAGATGGAAGTCCAGGTACTGGTGCAACTGGAAGAAATCCAGTACCTACAGTCAAATCAGCTAAGTCAATGCTACAAATAAATCTTACCAAAAAAGAAACACACAAAATACCTACTATTTATAAAGACAATAAAGTCAGATGAGATGAACAGATGCAAAAGCCGTATGGCTGAAAATATCTATGCAAAGTACAAAATGGATCACCAAGGATACTAAGAAATCATTTTCCAGAGTGTTCTATTTCAGTCTTTGTTTCATTTAATTTAGGAGGGTGTTTCAATTAAATATAGAAAGATAGGCCAAGAACACAATTTATAGGTATTGATAGCCAAAAGAACATCATATATATCATTCATTGGAGACACCGTCACTTCCCACCGGTCTATAGTAATTGTGGATTTTTTTGCTTATCAGACGCTTTTTAATTTTCACAAACCTTGTATTGTGAATGAAAATCTTGTAAGCAAGTTATAACTTAATGTGTATCGAACACGAAAGCATTAATTCAAATGAGTTCAAAATTAATCAAATAAGAATTTGGACTAAAAATTCTAAATATTCTTTTCAAAGACAAAGGTATACAACTTCCCCAAAACAACCAAATAACAATGAACCCTAACAGACCCTAACAACCTTATTTAACCTAATAATATTAATTGGCAAACGACACCTACTAAATAAGTAAGCCCACGGGTGCTCCTAATTGGCCTCCACCCCATACAACTCCTCTTAAAAAGCCTGCCTTGAGCTTAGAGATTCAAGACGCTTTTATCCGCTAAAAGTGAAGTGACAACTTCCTCTGACGCAAAGTGTTCAATTAGGGTTCACCACACCCAAAACACTTGGAAGATGCAGATAATCTTCTTTGCTCAGGGACCAAAGGAGTGGCACATGAAGTAACATCAAAGAGTCTCAAAGTGTTGAGAGCAAACGTTGATTTCTGGGGGCTTCTCGGATAATGGCCTTAGCCATTCAAGGGACAAGCGTGTAGTTGTAGCAACATAACCTGGTAAGCTAACAATGTCAAAGTTTCTTACCAAAGTAACTCTCCCCAAACTATGTTGTTTGGTTTGAGAACTTGACACATTTAATAACGGTGTCAAGTTTGCATTTGATTGTTCAACACAAGATTTTCCAGGATTAATAAGTCATGCCTAGGGATGGCAATGGGGCAGATTTGGGAAAATTTGTCCCGCTAGGGATCGCCGATCCCTGAATCCGCCCTGATTAACCGATTATTTTAAAAAAAACATCCCACCCCATCACGGATGAAAGATATCCACCCCGCCCCGCCCCGACTAGGGATGACAATGGGTCGGATTGGGGCAGATTACGACAAATTCGTTCCCGCCCTGCTGGAGATCGCAGATCCTTGAATCTGCCCCAAATATCTATTTATACAAATTTTTTAAAACCATCACTACCCCAGCCGGATTGGCCGATTTCCGCCTCGCCCCAAATATTCGTTTAAAAAATAAAATTTTCATCTGCAACCATTTGGATTTCATCGATGAAGAGAAACCACAAATTTTTCATGGAAAAAGAAAGATCAATTAACCCTTTGTATAAACTGTATGACAACATGAACAAATAGCTTCAGAAAGATCAATGAATCCAGGGTTTCACTTATCTCACATAGAATCGACGGTTCTGACCCCAATTAGATCGATCGACATCATCCCCTTTTTTATTCTAAAGTTTCCCCCAAATCTTCCATCCCCAATTTTGCCTATTTACTGCTCGAATTAGTGTTTCGATCTAGTTCTTGTTAGAGCACTTCATCAACTAGTTTTTGGATCTTCTATTGTTTCAGATAAAATTGCTTCTTCTCTTTCGTTTTTGTTAATCGATTTCTGCGAAACGCGATTTCTTGTTTCATAATCTTTTCTTACTTCCATTCTTCTTCTTTGATTTCTCCATTTTTTGTCTGATATGTCTTCTACTCTTTGGCGTTGAGAGTTTGGTGCAGAGGAGGGTGAGAGGTGGTCTAATCTGCGTGTAAGAGGAACTGAAGAGAAGAGTGAGTCTGAGAGGCAGAGTGAGAGATATCGATTGGATAGGGTTAGGGTTTTTTTTTTCTTTCTAAGGGTTAAGAGTATTCCAGTAAATTTGATACATAAAGGATATCTGCAGATGGATATGGCCAAATCCGTATCTGCCCCGAATATTTGACGGATGGTATTTGGATATCCGTATTCACCCTGAAATTCGTTTAGGCACATCCAAAACGCCCCATTAGGGGCGGACGGGGCGGGTATCCGTGAAAATCCCTCCCACTGCCATCCCTAGCCCCGACTAACCATCCATCTCCTCGAGATACCCATCAACAACAGATCCCACCACCACCAATCCACAGATCCCACGATTAGGGAGGAGGAAGAAGAAGAGATAGCGGTGGTCAGCGGAAGAGATGATGGATGTGGTCAGTGAAGGAGATGATGGCGATGGTCCTTCAAAGGTCCGGTGACATTGGCGTTCATACATGTCTTCCAGTTCCAATCTTTGCAGTCCGTTATGTAAACTATCTTGACTTACAATAACAAATTAGATACGATCAACCACACAGTTCTTCAAAGCCTTCTTTCCTCCTCGGCGAAGAAATCGACAACTTCCCGCATCATATCTTCTTTCTTTCCTCCTCTAACTGAAACCTCATCGATCTTGAAATTGAACCTCAACAAAAAAGATGGCCTGCATACAAACCAAAAAAAATTCAATTCATAAATGGACTGTGCAGTTAAAACAACGTTATAATGCTGATATAACTCCGATTTAATGCTTAACAATGGTAAGTCATTACCATTGTAATTAAGGCGTTGTGGCGGAGACGAGGCGGACGGGCCTGAAAACGCCTTAGGCGTGAGGCATGAGGCGAGGCGGTCTTAACATATTATAAGATTTTTTTATAATAACTTGAAACATATAGCATAGTAATATACAACATCATTTTGATATGTATCATAAGTAAATATTACAAAAAGTGGCACAACTACCTAGAATCAAAATAGAAATATAATAAAGTTGCATAGCATAGCGAAAATATGCAGTACATAAGTGTCAAGTAACTTGCAAACATTCACTAAATCATTAAGAATCAATAATCTTGACAAAATAGAAACTTGAGAATATTGATCATTTGTTAAAAGAAATTGTTGAAATGGTTAGTAAAAATCCACAAGTATAATCACTATTGGTATTCCAAAAGCATAAAAATCATTAAACTAAGCTATGAAAAATCAAGATTGATGCTGATCACAGATTGATCAAAACATGGTATTTTTTCTCCAAAAAATAATATAAAAAGTGACAAATTTATCAAAACTTAAAAACGTTTTTATGTTGTTTTTATCAAATTGATCAACTATTACACCAAGAAACATAAAACTTTATTATAGAGTGGGTTGCAACCTCTTTTTGCTGCAATTAGGCTGAAAATGGAGGGCTGGCTACAACCAGTTTTTGGGTTGAGGCGGAGCGAGAGAGTCCAAGGCGGATGCCTCATTTCACCGCACTGCATTGCCTCACTTTGAGGCGGAGTTTTGTAAAAACGCCTTGAGGCGGGCCTAGACGGTCGCCTTGACTACACTGGTCGTTACGTTATGACATTATCACGTTATGGTATCACAACTCCGATAAAACAGCGTTATATGGCCGTTATTGAGATAATTTTTTTTCAATAACGTCGTTTTAATGTTTTGTTCTAATACATTAAAAAAATCGCTCATTTCATTCTCGATCAAACCAAAACTCTAGACTCATAGGAAAGAGGAAGGACCAGAGCTCGCCGTTGCCAATTGACATAGAACCAAACCTCGTCATTTGATAAAGAACGAGAAAAGAAAGGAAGAAGACAAAGTCAATTGCTTTCTATTGCGATCTTTCTTATATGAAGCGAAGATGTTTTTAATTGATTTTTTTTTTTAATTGAATGTTATGAACATGATTTACTTTTTTTACTCTACAATACATTAATATTTTGTGGGAGTTTTATAAATATATTTTAAAAACTATTCTGTTATATACCGTTATAACCTATAACGCTCTTGGACCGTTATGGGTCCGTTATCCGTTTTAACTGCATAGTAAATGGAACAACACTTCTTTGAGATCCACCATAAACCATAGGCCTTGGAAAGCACGATCTTTGATTCAGACAGATAGGAAAGCTATTATGAAGACAACAATTCAAATAAGAGGGAAACGAGTGTCTACAATGGAGAGAAAGAGGGAATTAGGGTTAGAAAAGGAATGGGGGTTTTATGATACAAAGTAATAACTGTATATAAATGAATATCCGCGGGGAAGATATGGCCAAATCTTATCCGCATCGAATCTGTGACGGATACTAATTGGATCCCCAAATCCGCCTCGAAATTCATTAAGGCAAACCCAAATCTGCATGTTTGGGGCGGAGCAAATATCCGTTAAAATCCGCCCCCCCCTGCCAACCATAGCCATGTCAAGCTCAAACCACTTTTTTCAATGTGTAAAGCCGAGAAGACCTCGATATTATAAAAGTGCAAATCCACACTTAATAATCTCTTCCCCTCGGATGACTAAGTGTGTGGCCAATCATCACCATTTCTCACGCTAGGCACATTTTTAGCACATCATCCTCCATGATTCGGGTTGTTACATATATCCCTTGACGAATTAGGCATTACATTTTTACAAATTCTAATAAAAAAAGAAAAGCTATTTAAGAGCCTATCCAAGTTCACAAAAGCACAAAGCACAAAACACAAGAAGGTTGGTGCTCCTTGTTTCCCTCTGGCTCAAAAAATGTTTTTACACTAAAACTAAGATACTAAAAAGTAGGTCATCTACATAAATGTGTTTTTTGAATCAAACGATATTGAATTGTTACAAAGTAATGTTTCAATTTCCCCCACCCCACACATGATTCAATGAAATGATTTGAATGATTTTGACAGTAATGATACATATGTATAGGGTCTAGATTTAGTAACAACTAGTATCTTGAGATCTTCACTGTGACAAGTTTTGGGGGCTTCTAATGAACGAGTATGCACTAAGATACTATTACAAGTGAACGAGTAACCATAACACGGACAATGAAGACCAGACTACGTAGTAAATGCGGATAAACTGACCCTTTGCGGTCCAGGACCGATGTAAGATTAAGCAGATTAATAGAGGATTAATCGGTCTACTTTTTCAAAGTATACATTTTTATACCCTCACTAATGTAAATTATAATAAACTAGGGTATTTCCCGTGTCGTTGGCACGATAAAAGTTTAACATGATAAATAGAGTTTAGTCTACTTTAAATATCAAGATAAATAAATATCAAAATGTTGAGTATGGGAATCAAACCCATGCACTCTTGATGTTTTAAGTTCTATGTGATTACTTAGATTCTTATATCTAGATAAATCTGAGTCGTGTTTTATCTCCAACCTCAAACACCATCCTGATTTGTAATATAGATAATATATATTAATAATAAAGACTAATAAGACAAGTATTATAGTGCAAAAAAAGTCATATTATAGAGCAAATTATATAATCATGTCTAAACATCACACGTTATAGAACAACAACCACCACCCAACAGAACAATCCCGGTTTCTCACCGTTTCTCACCGATTTCTCACTATTAATTGGTGACCACTAAACCCAACCACTAAATACCTAGTTCGGATCGGTCTACCCCCGATTTACACGAAATCACCGATTAATCACCGCATAAATAACTCAAAGACCAGTGTAGTCAAAGCAAGCCAAAGCGAGAAGTGAAGCAATGACAACGTGCTTTGCCTCGACCAAAGCGAAAAAAGAGAGGAAAATAAGACTTTCTAAATACAAATTTTGGTAATGTGATATATTATTAGGATCCCTTTTGAGGAAGGGTGGAATGGGCATTCGAGATATCCATATGGTGATTAAAGCCAATTCTCTCATATAGAAGCCGAATGCTTGAAGAGATATATTATTAAGATTACATAATTTTATAATAGCGATTGGTTCCAATTTTCAAATACTCTAAAGTCCACATAAAGATCATCATTGTCATTTTATTTATTTATTTATTTGTTATTTTTAAATAGTTATTTTCAAAGTATTAGCATATAATTATATTTTTAATTTGCTACATAGTATACTAATATGAAAAATCTCTATTAAAATTGTTAGTTCCTTAGATATCTTCAAATAAATTTAAAATTATTTATTTATCATTTTTTAATTTAATTAGGTGATTGAATTGATTGAGGATTATAGATGAAATTTTAATTATTATTATTATAGTGTAAATTATATAGGGAATTACATAACTATTTATCATTAATATAAGATTATAACTTTAATTTGTTATTTAAAAGCCTAAATATAAGTAAAATGCATTTATTTGCATTTTAAAATTTTTGTTACAATTTTTTTTAATTACGTTTGCCTTACGCTTGTAAAGTGCTCGCATTGCTTTTCGTTAAAGCAGTAAGAGCAGTGCTCACTTCGCCTTCGCTTTAACGCTTAGACTACCTGGATGAAGACTTAATAGATAGATCTGAATATCTGGAAGACATTCAATTGTGCGTGCCTGGCATACACAGCTTATTATGATACTATTATAGGACAAAGTACCATAACAAAAAGGATAACCGTGACTCTGCATACAGAATCGAACTTCTAGAAGACATTCACATACAGTTTACTGAGACACTATTATAGGTGAATGTGTAACCATGACAAGAAGGATAACTCTATTCACTAAGTGACATTCACAAAGCTAAGGACCTATTTGCAATTAAGTCGAGCATGCCTGTAATACACAGTTTATCAACATTTTCCAACTAGCAAATAAAGATATAGGATTACATACTATGTTTTTGTCTTGGATCATAAATAACCATCCGAGAGGTATCTGGGTAAACAACTTTTGCAGATGTCTTTAAATCGGCTGAGAGTCCAGTATCCTTTTCTGCCAAAAGCAAAAATGAAATACCATTATTCATTTAATAATAGCAATGGGGCATCTTGCCTTGAAAGTCATTATACAAAAATAACAAAGATACCTATTGCGCTGGCTCCATCAGGCAGAGTCGACTTATCCACTTTCTTGCTAATGTTCTTCACCAGCCACTGCAAAAAGCAAATTTGTCAATGTCCAAGTACTTGGATACTAAATAAGCAGGAGGAAAACAATCAATTTTGGAATAAAATGGTATACCCAGAAACATTGACAGCACCACAAAGCAGAGGGATTTTTTTTTTTTTTTTTAATTTATCATGTTCAAGGCCCAAACATTCTACTTGTTAATAGAGAAGGCATGAACTATAGATGATCATCGGCTGGGAAAGCCTACGTGAAAGCAAACAAGTATAATAAATAAATAAAATATAGACAGAACATCATGCACAGTAGCTCGCCCTTTAAGGGTAGCAAAAAACTAAAATCCTCAAAAAGTATAATAGTTTATTACTTTTGGGAGATTCAAAGGGCAGCTATCCAACAGAATTTCTTTATGCAGTTTATTACTTTTACCCAATGATAGCAGCAGAGTTCAAAAGCAAAAATAACACTTAGGACGCCAAAAGGGTTTCAGGTCAGGCCTATACATGATACAAGTTGCTACTAAATAAAAAATAAATCTCCAAAGTAAAAGCTTGGAAGATATATCCAAATGCCAAATGGTTGCAAACACCAAGAATATCATTTCTAGAAACAATCTTGATATCATTCAACCATACCACCCAAAAAATAGCACAAGGAATTAAAGTCCAAATTAGCTTTGAGTTGGTGTTAAAAAAGGTCTATACTTCCAAGCTGTTGAAGACACTGAAGATGTCATGAAGAACCGCTCCCACCCCCAAGGAACCCAAGAAGAATTTCAAACATCATAAGAATAAGGACACCTAAGTAGAGCTCGACAAAATGCCTAATTTACCTATGGTGCAATTCGCGATTCAAAACATCCATAAATGGGTTCAGCTTTGGTCAACTGAGTTTGACCTCTGATTTAGGAGGTTACCCTAAATAACCAATGTTTGGCAGAAATCCCTAATTTGGCATTAGTAACGAGAAGACACGTCAAAATAAAACAAAAATTCAGATTTACAATGAAGACCTACTTTAATAGGCTTTTAAGACTTCAAAATAGAAACAATTACTCGTGTAAACTTCCTAATGCATCTCTAAGAATGGTTCAAGACGCTAGCCATTGACCTTCTACATGATTTACAATCTCAGCAGACACAATGAAACATTGTTATGGTGTTGGAAGCATATCCTAGACAGTAGAAGCATGGTGAGTGGCTTTATCACTCTATAGGAGATGGAGAGGACACATTATTATGGCATGATCCATGGCACCCCTCGGGCCTCCTAATGTCTAGATTTCCCGTGCATTTGCAATATAATTTAGTTTTGAACAGAGAAGCTAAAGTGAGCGCACTCATCAGAGATGGGAAATGGGATGCTCTTCCTCATGTACGTGCGGCTATTCCAGAAATATTTGATGATCTGACCACAGTTGAATTGGATATAAGGTTCAAGGATGAGGTGATATGGAAAAGGGGCAAAGATGGAGAATTCTCGAGCAAAGGGGCCTATCATTCATTCAGACACAGTGAACGAGAGACCCCATGGGCAAGACTAGTCTGGTTCAAGGGTAAGATACCAAGACAGAGCTTTATCTCATGGTTAGTCATGCACAAGTCATTGAAAACACGGGAGACACTGAAAAAATGGAACAGAATTGATGTCTCTACATGCAGTCTATGCAATGCTGATCATGAAAACGAAGAACATTTGTTCTTCCAGTGCTGGTACTCCAACTTAGTGTGGTCACACATTCTCTATCGCTTGGGGTACAACAGGAAGCCACTGTCATGGGAACTTGAAGTGGATTGGTGCTTACAACATTTTGTGGGTAGAGGTCCATGCTCCCTAGTTAAAAAACTGAGCGTTCAATGCATCCATCTACCACCTTTGGCAAGAGAGGAACATAAGGCTCTTTCAAGGTAAGTGCAAAACAGCACTAGAACTTATTGCTAAAATACAGGAAGACGTGAGACTTCATATAGCAGTCCTCGAGCTTAAAGTAGAAGATAATGATACGAATAGCAGTTTTTATGAAAGATGGCGACTGGCAGTCCAGTTGGAAGTTAAGATAAGCTCTACACATGCATGGACAAAGCCTGAATTGGGATGGATAATGGTGAACACAGATGGGTCGCAGAGGTGGTTATGGTGCCTTGTTGAGGAATCATGATGGTACAGTAATTGTCGCAGCAGCAGGGTCACAAGAAGCTCACTCGGTAATCCTTCATGAATTGCAAGGAGTCGAAACTGGTATTAGGATAGCAAAGCAATATGGCGTTACCAAAGCAGTGTTTTGTATGGACTCACACAATATGTACATTTATCTCACCACGGACAAAGCCCATCCATGGGAGGCACATCACATAACAAGAAGGATCAAATACTCTCTGAGAGAGTTTGCAGAAGTCAAATTGATACATGCATTCCGTGAAACTAACCAAGCAGCTGACAAACTTGCTAGCCTAATGCCTAGTGCAGAATACGTGGAGATACTCCCGAGCTCCTTTGCTGAAGACTTGAAGAAAATTATATTTACTGATGCAAATGGTAAACAATATGCTCGATTATAATCTATAAATCCTTTTTCAGTGGTCTGGAGAGCCTTTTTACACCCCGCACTTGCCTTTCAAAAAAAAAAAAAAAAAAAAAAAAGGAAACATTGTTTTTACAATATAAGGTCCAAACCATCGAGTTTACAGTATCTGCTTCACGAGATCCCACACCGGCTAGAGCTGAATGAATTGGTTAGGTTTCGAGGTGTCTGTTTCTTTTTTGTTCCGTTGATTAAACAAGTGAGAGAAAGAAATGAGGAGCTCAAGGAGAACTTGAGGACCCTAAGACGAAACAGAAAACACAAAAACTAACTGGAAGCTGCAAGACCCAACCCGGAAAACATAACCCATTCCTTATCTTTCCATCTAATGCTTCCGTACCCTTTCTTCATTCTACTGAACAATAAATTTTAATACACCCTTCTCTAGCAGCATGTTCAACAAATACGACTCATGTCGCTAGAAATATCAATTGGGTAACAGTCCAAGTCTTCAAAATCCTGGTCTTCCTCATTGTATTCCTTTTCCCATCCTTTCTTCCATGCTCCTTTGACAATGCACGTCGAAAAACGAGAGCGAGAGAGAAAGAGGAGAAATTCATTTTCATAGATATCAATATTAAGGTAAATATAACTAATCACCCAAGAATGCTATCGCACTTTGATACATCTTTTGATACACAACAGGTCATAAAAAATTAAAGAATGATAAACTATTAAATAAATTAATTAAAATGAGACATGATAGAGCTACCTCTTGCCGTGCCAGATGATCGAGGTCTTTCGATGAGCACGGCCAAAGATCCATAAAACTGTATCTTGAGACAACATCGTGCAAAGAACCCTCTAACATTGATGAGCCCTCTTCACCCGTCCGTGAAAGAGCTTCTTTCCTTCTTTGCTCAACCTAAATTGAAACACATTATTTATCTAGAGAGGACAATATGACAAATGCAAGAACTCATCTTGAATAGATAACAATTAACTTAAGTCCAACTAGTCGCGTATATTGAAGAGTTTAACCAAATGACTACCTGACAAGATGTTTGATAACCTAATACAAGGCACATACTTGGAAGTTAGTAATAACTCTTATGGAAACACTTCGAACCTTAACCTTAAATTTTGAATTACTTTTCCCAAAGAACATTTTGTTTTTTCAAATAAGCGACTATTTCATTTGGGATCAATGGACTCTAATCATTTCACTCATACTACATTTCATCCACCGTAGGATTCAAAATTGCATGATTCTCGCGGGTATAATGTCCAAGTCATTCATATGACATCCAGAACAACTTTTTTACTTTTCGATGCATGCCTATAAAAAGAAACATTTCAAGTTTCCCAATTGAATTCTGCCACATTTAGATGTGTGGCTAATGAAAAGTAAGAAACATCATCATCTTTCTATTATTACCGTTAATTTACCCCATATCTCGTTGTGTGGCAATAAAAATCAAGAAATGCTATGAACTTACCATTTTCATGTCATATCCACAACAAGGTTTTTATCATTAATGAAAATTATGTGACAAAGCAATGCTACAAATTTTATCAGAAATAAAGAGATAACAGACACCAATAGATAAAGGAAATACCAAGGAACGTGAAAATATACTTCTTGCTTCAATACCTATTAAAAAAGAGTACTCTAAACAAAAAAAAACGTGTTGACGTGTCTCATGTGAGCTACACATGTCAACACTCACGGATACTCCCGTGGGGCACTCCAAGCTTAGATCACCACTTTCTCACATTTTATTGAAAAAATTTAATTCTTTACAAATATTACAAGCACATTACGGCAAGATAGTTGTACTTGAGTAGCAATATTGACCTACAAATGACTAATGATTCAAAGCTTATTGCTAAAAAAGTAAATAATACTAAAATGGACATGCGTGTCCCCAATGTATCCCGTATTGTTTTTTTTGGATGACGTATCCGAAACCTCGTATCCGTGTCAATACATGTGACTGTGTTGTTATTGCATAGTCCAATACATAAAGTTTTCTAACTAAGGAATGGGGAACCCTTGAAATATTACCGCTTTTAAAGTAGAATAAATAATTATGGTAAGATCAATAATCTTGCAATCCCAACTATCCGGTATTTGTTTTTATTTTATTTTTTTCCCCTAACAAATAGTCCAAACGATTGCATTTGAAAATAGCATCCACATAACTTTTCTTCCCATAAAGAATGTGTCACATCTCCTACCCAACAATGTAGCAATAACGAGCTTCAGAAACACATGACTCCGACCTAGTCAAGAATAAGTGTCAAATGTCTTGGGCCAATCATATGATCAATGATGCACGGACTCTTCGAAAAACCCTTGTTTTGCAAGTAGAATATGTGACGTACACGGACACGCATCACACACGCGCCCAACACGGTCAAGACTCGGTATGGACATGGCGATTTTTTTTATTGGCTACAAATAGCACCCAATTTGGGTCTTCTACTCCACCCTGAACTCGATCTCACGTATCAGAAAGAAGAGAAGAGGAAGAGAAGATGTGTTATTTGGGTCTTCTTCTCCATCCTGAACTCGATTGCACAGACCTGCAGCCATCATCTCCATTGTTTCTACTTATGTCTGCTTTTGCTTTTAATCTTCTTCTTATGTTTGCTTCTGATGGGAAATGAAATTGATGTATTCTGCTTTTGTGCGAGGAGTTTTAATGTTGGTATCCAACATTTCCATCCTTTCACCAAAGAATGATCCCATATTTCATTGGCTTCAGTGCACAGGTGTCACCTTCAAACCTGTTTGTCGCACCTGATATACACATTAGAGCCACCGCCTAGCACCACTCAAATATTGACCTTGCATGTTTATTCAATTAGTCAAATATATGAACGTGCATGTTCATTCATTATTGTAGTTATAAAAAAAATTTATAAACTATATTAAGATTTGACATGTCGACGAGTCGTAGTTTTTTTAAAATTGTCGAGTCGCCGTGTCGTGTAGTGTCTGTGTCCGTGTCCATGTCCGTGTCCGTGCATCCTTGCATATTATAAAGAGTTGATCTCTTGACTCCATCTCCCAGTGGCATCGCACAACCCTCCTCAACAACGAAAACACTTTTAACAAGGTTACCACGCCAAGGTAAATGATTTCAACCATCTATCTCACAAATCAGCTAGGGATTTCACTATTCATAATAAATTGGAGATAAAAGATGACTAAGATTGAAAGTTGAGAAAGATGCTGAGGGTGGAGATTAAATTTTTATAATGGCATGGTTCGTAAATAAGATATATGTAGAAGGCCAAAGAAAATGAACAAAAAGTGAAAAGTTTGTGGAATGTACACGTGGCGGAAAGAGAAAATTTAAGTTTTCCATTTTCTCAAAACGAAAATTATCATAACTATCTACTTAGTTGTTGGATTTTGAAAAACTTAGTATCGTTGAAATGCATTTTTGAAGATCTTTCCAATGAAATCAATGATAAATACAAATACTTAAACTTTTCAAATATGCATTTCACACCGTATGCATTTTCAAAAAAAAAAATAATAAATAAATTTAATGCATTTCACTTCGCAAGTAGTTTTAATAATTATTAAAGAATAAGACGAGTATCTTAAAGCACATTCGAACAAAGACCCGAAACTCCATAGTTTGGAAAGTCAATTTTTTTTTACTGATTTCTCAGGCTAGGTGAGGGTGTTCGTGGTGACGTAGGCACATACCCAAATAGGTTGGCATGTCACGAGGTTAACCAAAATAAGTTATAACGTGTCAACAACACGGGGAACACACTAGTCTTCTATAAGGGAAATAGTCTTTGCAGGAAGCGGCCTCCCCTTATTATTGGAAGTCATATATGCTCATCAATGGCCTTATACGAACAAATTTCCCATAATATAAGAAAATCGAAATCCTCATTTTTTAATTATTACCAATTCAAGTCATCATACCTATCTGAAAGAGCTGTAAGGCAAGGAGCTTCAAAATTATCACCAACCTCCTCAATCTTCAACTCATTTGGCTCAATCCTCAATGCAAGTTCAAACTCATACCCGTCCATCCCTATCCACAAATTCATAAACCACCGCTCCACATTCTTTAAGATCCCAAACACGCTAGGAAAACTCAACTTTAGAGCATGGCTACCACCACACAATTTTATTTTACTCTTTTCTAGAAATCAGTTGAATAATCCAAGACGTCTCCAAAAACATTGTGCCATAGCTATGTGAAGGGTGTGAGGTAGCCACCCTCCATTTCACCTTGTACAACCTTTGCCACTCTCCTCAATATACTCTCCGAATATCGGGCTCCTTACAATATGCTACTTCCAATATGTTGACAATCATTTACCCAAAAGTGCCTCGTTCAATTTTTTTTTAAATCTCTCAAACCCAATCCATCATACTCTTTGTGATAACATTCTAGCACAGAATTAATGTATATTTTGGGAGTTCCGGCATCAAACGTTTCGCACAATTCTTTCCAACATAGTAGCTACAGAAGTCACAAGTGGGAAAAGGGACAAGTGGTATATTGGGATGTTAGCTAGGGCAAACTTCACCAAAATAGATCCAACTTCCCTAGATAAAAGTCTTCATTTTGAGTAGTCAATCTTCTCCTCGGTCTAAATAACAGTATTTCAAAAGTATTTTGCTCAGGTATGGAGCATCCGAAAAGGTACACCTTTATTGATGGGTTGGATATCAGAACTGGAAAGTGCATGCTGCAACTCAAACGGTCGAACTTTTCTGGCTGGTTCGTCAAAGGGGTGGTTCCATTTTCGGACTGTCAATCTGTCAGTGGGTAAGCTTTGTTTCAGGGTTTCACTTGGCAAAAAAAGACTGTGGCATGTGATTGTTCATTCTGCAATATTATATAAAGATTGTTCTTGCAATGAAAGTAAACTTCTTACCTCCCGAGGTTATTTGCATCAAGTGAAGATGGCCAAAACAACACCAATCTGCGAGGAATGATGATGACAGGGGAGAAAAAGTGGAAAAACAAAGCTTTTTTCAAGGAATTACTCCAGCTTCCCCATTCCCATTTTGTTCACATAATAAATATCCATTGGTGCTTTCTTATTATTATTTTTATTTTACTAAAACTTCTTTCTCAAAATTGTCACTTTTTTTCTTATATTACTATTCATATCATTTTAATTCATGTGCATAGTCACACTCATAATAGTATCTTTTAATGTAAAGGATACCTGACCGCCAATTCCTTTCCTAAAAATACATTCTCTACCCTTACAGAAAACCAAATGCACGTATGGATGCACCTTCAGGTTCGATTCACTCGAGAGCAGGAGAAGTTGAATCTGAAATCAGTGGAAATAAAAGCAAGGGTTAAACATTCTACTGCCAAATGCTCCAGCTAAGAAAACAAAGGCGGGCAAAGGACTAGACATCCTTTCTTGCAAGACAGCAAAGCAAGCTCCTTCTCCGGATCTAATGGACCAAGTTTATGCTTTCTGCCTTTCACTTTCCACCCTTTTTCTCTATTGTTTCATTCTTTTAAATTTCTTTCAGTTTCTTAGGGTGTGTTTGGTAGCATAAAAAATAGACACGGAAATTGAAACCGATTTCGTGGATTCTGATTTCGAAGACGGTCAAAGAATTGGATTCCCGTGAGTCATGGCCTGATGAGAAAACTAGTCACGTATAGAATTGGTTTCCTGTCATTAAATAGACAACCAATGGAAAATCAGTTGACATGGGATTACGATTCCAGTTCACATGGAAAATGTGCTACCAATAATTAGTGACAATAGACGATGATAAACAAAAAAAAACTCAATTCGACTTCGAGACATGGAATTTCTCAATTCTGAGTCTCTGACACAAGCTACGCTACTGATGCTTATCAGATCTAATAGAATGGTTTTTCCTGTAACAGAAGAAGAAATTTTTAAACCTTTAACATTACCCGAAATAATGAATATGCTGTTATAGAACAGCCCAACCAAATGCCAGCACAAGTCACCATTTTGGGTCTACTAATGGCATCAGGAGGGCCACTCTTGTAATTTTTAAGGGATTTTTCAACTCAGTAGTCAACTTAAGAAATCTGATCAATGAAAGATTATAGGTGGTCTCTGGTCGATGTATGAATAGCATAGTCCACTCAGACAACTTACCCACAAGGGACCAACTTGTGACAGATCGTCCTGAAAGTCAGTTCATACCTTCCTTAAAAAAGCTAGTCCGCCTCTCAACAAACAAAGATGATAAAAAGAGTGCGAGGGAGCGCAGAGGAGAAACACGAATTTATTACTAATGAACCCATCTCATTTTTCTTTCTTAATGGAGTAGAATATCCGTTTAAGTAAAATAAGTTCTTCATGTGGTGAATTCATGAGATACACATCTATTAATGGGTAAATGAACTCTTGAGAAGTGAACTGCCATTCAGAAACTTTTAACACATACATTCAAGAAATATCCAACGAAAAAAGGTTCCTAGGTTTTATCATGATCAACTAACATGGTAACTTTATGACTACATCTCAAGCACATTTTTCAACACATGCAAGATGGAAAATGAACATCTGTGCTAGTATACTACCTTTAACATACTAGTCAAATCTCCATATGTCTGCTCGAATTGGGTAAACCGCTTCCAAACCTATAAATGATAATAAGAACATGATACTGAACACCATTATACATCTGACATAGTCATGCTAGGAGTAGGATAAATAGACAATTTGATGTATACACAAAATATATAAGACGAGAAAATTAATTCAACGGCTAAAAACTCAGTCATCTTATAAACATACATCAATGTCATAAAATAAAGTGCAACTTTAATGTAATATGACAGGAAAAGTGACAAAAGCATTGAAAATTGAAAAGAAACCATAAATGATAACTTATAGGAATAATCAGGATTGGGTTAATCAAGTTGGAACACAAACTCGGCCAATACCCAACCAAAAATTTTCTTGAGCTTGACTTTTCGAGCATGGGCTGCTCAATTTCAAATTATGTTAAACCAGGGATACCTGGCTCACGTGTTGTTTAGGTAGGTGGTACGTTAGTCTTAGCCGGTGAAGGTGTAGTTTGGGTATATTGAACTGGTGTTTATTTCTTGAAAATATAATACAAATATACATTGTCTTCTAGAAGGTATAAATCAAGACAAAAATGTTTTTGTTTCCAAAGGTTGTAGTAGACCATTAGGGCATCCACCCCGCCCCTAAAGGGAGGGATTTGGTTATGGCTTAACGAATATCGGAGCGGATTTAGGGAGAGACAATAAATATTGTCATTGATTCTCATTCTGGACAATGATGGATTTGACCATATCTGCCCCAACCCGATTATATAAAACATATAATATATTTATTTTGAGTTTTGTAATTGTAGAGGCCTGAAATTTAGCTTTTGAATCTCATAGGAAAATAATTTTAGAAACCCCTAAAATTGATTTATAATTATACAGGCCATAAATTTATTTAAAGCCCAAAGTTTTACATCACAAATGAAAAGCCCGTGGGGATTTAGTGGTTGGCAAGGACAGGGGTTGGAATAAAAATTTGCAGTTAACTGAGGCAGATTCGATGAGAGGTTATTTTCTGGCCGGGGTGGGGACAGATCTGGCCAAATCTGTCCCGTTGCAACCCTAATACTAAGTTGGTGTTTTTTTTTTTTTTTTTTCGGTTTTAATGTATAACATAATGTCTTATAGAGGTATAAATCTATACAAAAATGTTTTCATTTCCAAAAAGATCTGTAGATAAACCAATAGGAAAGTATACAGATTGTTTTTTTTCCCAAAAGCCTCAAAAAATATACCACACAATAAAGGATTTATATTATAAAAGAGTTCCATTCAAATTTCAATACGTCAATTAGTTAAATAAAATGAGTGTTATTACAAACTAAAGGGGTCAAAAGCAGCCTTTAACTCAAAAGGACTCCAATCCATAAAAATAAGGATTAGTAGGTTTAGTAAACAAAAGAAACACACATCCGCCGCTTCTTGGTTCGAAGGGGATTGTAGCGTTTCTGGTAACCTGGTGTTAAACCATGGGGAACAAGTTTGGGTTGGGTTCCAATTGGGCTATCCAAGTTGCAAACCTGGGATGAAACTCATTGAAAAAACACCATAGTGCACATGGACTTATCTATGAGTGAGCATACACCATCCTGGAAAAAATGTCCGTCTTCACACCCAATTCAGTTAAACTATTAATACATACAAACCCATCCAAGTTGCAGCTTAGTTGTTTATTGATTGTCTGCACACCCAATTCAGTAAAACTATTAATACATGCAGACCTAATTGGAAGGGGGTGGAAGTCGAGACAGAATGCTCTCTGTGTTTTCACAAGCTGGAATCTCGGGATCATCGTTTTGCCCTATGAGCTTGATTTGGCATCATTTCCTTTGTGCTTGTGGGGTTGATCGGGTGATGCCCTAGGACACTGGGAATGTTTTCCTTGGGTGGCATTGTCAAGCCTTCTCCAAAGATAAGCAAAGGGTGGTGTGGGTTTTCATTTCATATGCCACTGTTTGGCTTTTGTGGCAAGAAAGGAATAGCCAAGTTTCTGGAAATTTGTTCATATCTTAAGACCGAATAATTCATGTTAGATTGGAAGCAATTCATGAGCCTCCCATGAGGTCTTGGTTTCATGAGGCAGCTAGACTTTGTATATGTTTTTCCTTTTCATCTCAATAAAACTTGAATCTTACTCAAAAGTATCATCATCGTCATCAAAGCCATTCCCGATATTTTCGGGGTCGGCTACATGGATTTTGGTTTTCCAAGCAATGTGGTCTTCCCACATATCTTCGCCTAATCCAAGCTCAATGATATCTTCATTCACCGTCTTCATCCAAGTTTTCAACGGTCGTCCCTTCCGTCTACACCCTCCATTAACTTGCCAATCTAGACATTTTCTAATTGGCATCGTACTTGGTCTCCTTCGCACATGATCAAACCAAGTTAAACGTCTTTCTCTAATTTTGTCCTCTATGGGCGCTACACCTAAGTATCTCCTAATTCTTTCATTTCTAATTTTATCCTTACGAGTTTTACCACACATCCACCTTAACATACGCATTTCTGCTACTGTCATCTTATGTGTATGTTGTCCCGTAGTAGCCCAATATTCTGACCGTATAGCATGGCTGGTCGAACAATTGTCTTATAGCATTTCCCTTGTAGCCTTGCAGGCATCCTTCTATCGCATAATACTCCTGACGTCATTCTCCATTTCAACCAACCGGCTTTAATCCTATGGTCTACATCTTCTCCAATAGCCCCATTCTTTTGAATTATAGATCCTAGATATCGAAAAGTCTCACACTCTGAGACCTCAACACCTTCGATCTCAATTGCATTACTTCTCCCTCGTGGTTCACAACCAAAGTTGCACACTAGATACTCCGTCTTCGAACGGTTAATTCTAAAACCTTTACTCTCTAAAGTCGCCCGCCACCTATCTAATTTCTGACCTAAACCTGCACTAGTCTCATCAACTAAGACAATATCATCTGCAAATAACATGCACCAAGGTACATCTTCTTGCAGATGTCTCGTCAACTCATCCATGACCAAAGCAAAGAGATATGGACTTAACGCCGACCCTTGATGTAGTCCTACTAACACTGAAAATTCACTGGACATCCCACCTACTGCACGAACACTTATTACAGCCCCTTCATACATATCCTTAATGATATCGACATAACATTGAGACATTTTCTTCCTTTCAAGCACCCACCAAATTAACTCTCTGGGGACCCTATCATATGTTTTCTCCAGATCAATAAAAACCATATGCAAACTCTTACGTGCCTCTCGGTATTTTTCTATAGTTTGCCTAAGCAGGAAGATGGTCTCATACACATGATTGTGTTTGTGTAACAATGACCCTTCGGTTTTTTTTTCCTCAAAAAGAAAGTTGTGTCCATAATCATATGTATTGGATATCCGGATATCAGACATTGCAATGGATGAACTATGCTTAGATCATCAATTGTTTCACATACCTTTGAACGGTTTTGATTCTTTATAAATGTTATGAGTGTTGTAAGTAGCAAAGTTCCTATACAAGTAAAAAATATAAAAAATATGACTAACAAAATAAAGTATTGCATGGTCGTCTCCCTTATCGTTCTCAATACTAACTTCTTCCAAAGTCTCCAAGTGTGTGTTGTTTTCAATTGTGGGGTCATGCAAAAGTTCAAATTTGATCCACAATCGTAATGTGCATTTTATAGGTACTAAAAACTTGGAATGTGACAAAGATGTAACAGATATCCTTGAACTAATAAGTAAAATAAGAAAACACAAGTTGTAAACTTATGTTTGCGATATGCTATACTAGGATACACCTACACGCATCTCAAATTTAAGTTTCTGATACACGATATGATCTGATTTCTAACAATGTGACCTATGTTGTATTGGGGTTTGTTTGCTAATTTAGATGCTCTTGTATTGGGGTCTTAACGCTAAAGGGTTTGGAAGTCCTTGTTTGTAGAAGTGGGAGAAAGATTTTGCGATAGGAAAATTGTAGGGGTTTATTCTAGAACTATGCTTAAGACTAGATAAGGATTTAATTGTTGGGTCCATATGGTTTTGTTGAATGACAGTGGAAGGAGGGCGGTGATGGAATAAGTAGTCGGGGGAAGAAAAAGGGATTTGGTAATTTCTAATTATCCTTTTTGACTTTTAAAACTAATCAATCAGAGGCTAGATTGGCAAAAGTAAAAACCCTATTAGGAATGGTAGCAATTCATGAGGGTAATAGGGCCTCTTTGGTGCTTTTGGGGAGGGAGCTTATGCCTTTGTAATCTTTGTTTCTAGTTATCAATACATATATATATAAGCCCTGTGAGTACAGATAAGGGTCTAGCACAATAGCATAAGCCCATGACAAATCAGTCAGTTTTGATTGCATCAGATACTAAAAGCATGAATCTATGAAAGAATGATGAAGATAACTGAAATAGCCCTCAAGTAGAGTCAAAGGTCACAAAAGTATACCTCTATGGATTCCTCAGGAGGAAGTGAGCTTAATGCCCGCTCAAATAAAGCGCGGATATTCCTATCGTCATTCAAGCGGCACAAAAAATCTGCATATCTGTAGCTCCAAATCAGGATATAAGAATCTATACTGAAGAATTAATCAACACTTTTTTTAAGGATCAAAACTATTTTCTTAGACCACTAGAACCATGTTACTTCAAGAGAATATATAACATGATGGTTTTGGGTCTACACCAGATCCTTGATAAGATGATCACCAACAGCCCGATTTTAGGCATTACCAGTGAAGTTAGAGTGGAACTGAACTTACTCCAGAATATACCCAGGCTCGTGCATATATCTCTTTAATCCTGCCTCAAAAACATTGTGTGCTACCTGTGTAAAAAGAGCAGAAAGTCAGGCAGTATGATCACACAGCCAATACTGGAATTTGTTGAGAAGCAATTTTAGGTTTCAATTTGATTTCCGATATAAAGGCAATAGAGAACATAAGAAGATGCAAAGCAAATATCCAGTCCATACTATCTTGCCACCTTTGCCCAGCGGACATTAAACCATCTGAAAGATACTTTGTCCGAAGCAAAAATCTAGTGTGTAGAAACTGAGAGAATGCCTAATACGAAAGTCGAAAATTTACTTATCTTTTCGCAAGAAAATATACATTGGTCCAAAGTAAGCGTCTAAACTGACTTCGAATCTTGAAAAGACAAAACAATATTGTAACTTGATACCTAGAGTTCTTAAGGGACTCGCCAGTAAAACTTAAGGAACACTGCAAACTAATTTCCACCAATAAAGATAATGGTTTGCTTCCATATATTGCATGTCATGTAATAATTAGATGCAAGGAAGGTGGACGTTTCGATTGGAAATAAAAAAAAAGGGGCAAACGGTCATAAGGCCAAAAACTCAAATATTTCATGTCGAACAATGTGAGTATAACTTTGTTTTTGCACAAGATGAGTATATAACTTTTCCCTATCAAGGACAAGTTAAAAGCAAATCACCGCATAAAATTCCCGCAAAAATGCAAGTGTATGGCAAATCACTGCTATATTCAAGTGTTTTAATTTCTGGGGAGAAACCAGTGCATCGTCACACAAGAATTGAGAGAGTAAAGTGGACATGGTGGTTCAGCTCCAATTGCACAGAAATGGAGAGGGGGTGAAGCAAAAGGAGGTTTGGAGCACATTATATAGCCTACTAGGGAAGACCCCTTTTACATGCAGACCTTTTAACAACAGTAGAGAACGTGGAAATGGTGATTCAACTCGAATCGCATAAAATATAAAATAGAACTCGGAGAGTAGTAAAGCAAAGGAGGTGAGGAGGAGGTTATATAGCTTACTAGGGAAGACATCTTAAGATCATAGCGTCTAATGGAGCTTAGTTGTGCAAGATGGCCATGACAAACCAACAAAAACATAAAATAAATAGAAGATAAATTTCAATAAGCCTGTCCTGCCATTATATATAGCTATCCAGATTAAATGAATTCAAATCAAATCTTTCAAGACACAACTTGACAATGAAATTGATCAGATGTCCACTGACCTTTGGATCCTTGTCAAGACAAAAAGCCATCATTCCATATGCAACATACACATGATAAGTGCAGTTTGGTGATTTCCGAGCATCCAAAAAGTACTTTCGAGCCGCCTCAACCCCTTCAGTTCGTCTAAGAAAACGAATGAACTGCAGAATGAACATCAATCAACTAAGGTCAATGAAAAGTAAAAAATCTGATTTATGTGTGTGGTTCTGTATGTGTTTTGTTGCTTTATCTGTGGTTCTATTTATGTCTTTTTTTTCTGGCTGAGACTCAAAAATATACTTGAATATGTGCAAGTGCTGTGGCAGAAACACCATCACCCAGAAGACTCTCATACACTTTCTTTGCAGGCTGCATGAAAGACCAAAGTATAAGAAAAAAAGGCATTAACAGACAAGTATAACAAGTAGAGAATCAGAAAAATAAACAAAAGAGAGAGTATTTAGCAGTTCTATCACCTGTATCGCTCCACGGGACTCCTCAAGTTCCGCATAAGCATACCTAAGCACCTCTGAGTCTGGCAGAAAAAAGGTATACTTATAAGTAATTTCAAGCTCCAAATACCAGTTACCGAACTCAGCATTGGATTGTGAGCAATTTATGCTCAAGTCAAATGGCAGCTTCGCTATAAATCCACTCAGTAAACATTTTCAAATCGTATTATAATCAGTAGAAGATCATACAATTTTCAAATCGTACTATAATCAGGTGAAGATGCATACAAGTGTGAGGAGAAAAACAACTGTAAATACCAGGAAGAGCCTTCAAAGCGCGCTGATAGACTTTGATGGCAGAATCTACAGAACCATTTTTTGCATGCCACGTAGCATAGTCAAACCATATATCAGGATAATGATATAAATACATTAGACACTGCATTCCAACAGAGTAACCATGAGTGATGTTTGAAAAAGAAGTAGGCCGACAAAGAAATCAACAACCACAATAATAATAATAATAATAATAATAATAATAATAATAATAATAATAATAATAATAATAATAATAATAATAATAATAATAATAATAATAATAATAATAATAATAATAATAATAATGGCTAACGAGCATGTTGCAACGCCCCAACACAAGAGATGGAGGATGGTGGTATGTTGAAAAGGCGGCTAGCCCATAGAGGGGTGATGGTTGCGCCAGGAAAATGTCTCACATGGCTAGGCAATTGTCCAAGTAACGACTCTTAAGTGTGGGTGCGCACTCTTTTACTACGAGGCATTTCCAAGTGTGACTGGGCATCACAGGTTGGGACAAGAGCAATTTGTTGTATAATTGGTTCGAGCTAAAAACTCCACACTTCTGTGGAGGAGGTTAAGTTAGGACAATATTAATGGTATGAAACAGTTGGTATCAGAGTTGGGCCGGCTTCATTCCAAGACACCCTGACTCATGAGGAGGTGGAGGATGGTAATGCGCTAGAAAGGCGCCTAGCCCATGGAGTAGTAATGGTTGTGCCCGAGAAGTATCCCACAGAAAAAAGTATCCCACAGGTTCAGAAAATTGTCAGAGGAATGAATCTTAAGTGTAGATCCGCACTCTTCTGACACCGAAGCTTTTCAACTCAATCGATTAAGACTATGACAAATGGTATGTGATATATGATATGACATGTCGAGGGTTCAATCCCCATCGAACCAATTTGTTGGATAATTGGCTCGAGCTATGAACTTGATGTAATTGGGTATTGAGATAATAGGTATAGTGCAACCTAACCTAACCTAAAACTAAAGCTAGGATAAACCCTACAATAAGATAAACAAATAACTTAAATTTTCATCCAATCAAAAGCCAACTACAACTTTAATCTCACGCTTTACTTATAGTACTTATTAGCTTCTTTAGCAAGCAACCTACCTAACCTTAAACCTAATATGACTAGTACCCTAATCTTCATATACGCCTTGGTATGTGATAGAATAAAATTTGCAGAATAACGAAAATTGAAATATAATGTAAGAAATCAAATAAAAAAGTTGAACGCCAAAATAAATCAACGATAAATAAACGAAATAAACTTTTTTTCATCAATCAACTAACTAACAATAGGCAACCTATGCCTTATTTATAACTAATCTAACTTCTAAAACAAACCATAAACCTAATAGGAAACAATGTGAGAACCCTAATTGGAATCCCTATTACAATAATGATATAATTGTCTAATGTTGCTAAAATAATACTATTGCCAATATTACTAAATATCGTAATTACTCAGTATACCCAACAAATTATTAATAACTAACATACTACTTTAATGTAATTATCAAAAGCATATGTTCTATCCCTGCAAATCTATTGTGCCAATCTTCAATACATGAGTAGCAATAGAACGATATGATTATAATTCAAAACTTATTGCTAAAATGAACAAACGTGTCCCCCGTGTATCCGTGTCAGGTCCCAATACCCGTATCCGTGTTGTTATCTAGACAACGACATATACATGAGAAAATTTCATTGCTACCTATTAACTCCACTAGTTAGACGACTTTCCAATATACCACCTAAGGATGTTTCATTCCCTACTTTGGAAACAGGTTTTAGGTGTATAATAAGCTAATATCAATACTACCAACCCAAATGTAACCTCGAAGTCTAGTGTCAGCCGACTTTGGTCCATCTAGTCAACCATTAAGTTGATCATGTCTTGGATGTTCTCCCTCGTGTGCTTCTCACATGACCAACTCAACAATCAACAATTGACAAGATGATCAACTCACAAAAAGGAACCATGACCAAATTAAATTAAAAAATGACGAAAGTCACTTATGGCATTATCAATAAGGACCAAAGTCAAATTTACCCAATTTTTTAAGTGCAACCATCAACTTACGAGGTTAGATGTGTTTCTAGTGTATCCCGTCAGAGTATTACAACCCTCTCAACGCCCTCACCTTTAGGGAAAAAAAGTAGTAAATCGCTATAAAATAAGAAGTTGAGAATAAAGAATATAGTGTTGACATCAAAGACCATAAGAAGTCAAGAAGTAGAAAGTGTTTTGTCATTCTTTCTTGCACCCACCTGCTCATATGTGAAGGCAATTCGTCGATTGGAAGATGGACTGTCTATCCTTTGCGGATTTCCCCTGAAAAATAAATTGAGTCAACTAATTTAAAATCAACAAATCAAGAACCTGCAAGTGAACCTTAGAGAGAGAGGATATACATTACAAATGATACCGGAATAATCTTACAGAGGGAAATGAAATGCTTGCTTTCATGGAATTCCGAAACTCTCAAGTCTCAATGACAATAGCCAAACTAAATGACATCATTAAACTTAATCGTACATAGTTGAGAACACGCAAAACTTCTATAAAAAAATTGTGATCAATGTTTTAAAAATATGTGTAAAATGTGTGAGGCATAGGCTTAGGCTCTGGCTCAGGCTCATCTCAAAAGTGAGGCTCGGTCGTAACCGTCAAAGGCTTACAATCAAGGCTTAATTACATCAAAGTCTTACACCTTACACACTAATGTCTTTTGCACCCTTCATTGCCAATGTGTGCAACTTTGAACCTTTTTGGACTGCAATTTGTCAATGACTTCATGTTTATGATGTTATGATTTTGAAATTTGAATTTTAAGGGTGTTTTGTTCTAATCAATAATTAGTTGCTTGCATAGTTATCAATACCATATGGTACATACAGTACATACGACCATACTAGTTTCTAGACAATATCAGCCCCATTTATCGTTTTGTCACCATACCGGATATACCCTCTAGTATATACCAGAAATATCAGATTTGTCAGACAATACATGCCATGTACCATAACGTCGAGATTAGTTTTTTTAATGGGTTTTTTGAATTTTAGATAATCACTTTTGTCTTAGCTACTCCTTTTAGGTTAAACATCAAACACTTGAGAGTATTTTTAGAGCAAAACCTAAGGAAAAAAAAAACTCACATATTGGGAAATGACCAAAACTCACACAATTTGGAATCGCAATTCGTCTTGGCGGGTAGTTTTGTTTTTTTTCAGATGAGTTATGGCAATGTAGAGGGCAGGGATGGCTTCTTGCAATATTTGACTAGTGATTAGACTATTAGTATTTAGCATTTGACCACTTTTTGTATAAGGTTGGAATCTAACATGTTCCAGGCACCCAAGGTCATACTTTATATGCTTCATTTTGTGGATACCAAGTGACATAGGCTTTCTTTTGTGGATATACAAGAATGATGGATAACATTGATTGTTACACAAGTACTATATAACTGAAGTGTGTTTTTGGACTTGCTGCTTAAATATGTCTTATTTGTGTCTTTATATGCTTAAATATATAGTACATTTTTATATGTTTATTTTCTTTTCTTGATGACGTACAATACAATACATATATCTTAAACTGGGTTTATGATATATGATTAGGGATGGCAGTGGGGCGGATTTTCATGGATATCCGCCCCGCCCACCCCGTTTGGGGCGTTTTGGTTATTATGGCTAAATGGAAGTTGGGGCGGATACGGATATCCAAACAATATTTGTTTATTATTCGGTACAGATATGGATTTAGCCATATCCACCCCATGGATATACGTTTAGTCAGAGAAATTACATAAATACCCTTGGACTATAAAAGGGAAAAATATACCCTAACCCTAGATCTCTCATCTCACTCTCAACCCTGCGGCTCTCACTCGTCTACCTCCTTCCCTCAACGCTTGTCTCAGTCTCTTAGAGACTCTCGCCATCTCTCTCGTCTATTTTCTTCTCTCTCAGAGAAGAAAATAGTATCTCCCTTCTCGATTCGTTTCAAACAAAACCAGCAGGGATTCATCCACAATGTTGCAAACAACCAGTCCACAACGAAGTCAGGTTCAGGGAAAAGGCCTTGATTCGTTTCTTTGATGATGATCTTCATCAACTGAAAACCAACTAGTCCACAACAAAATCAGAGATCTTCATCAACTGAAAAGGCTTTGATTCGTTTCTTTGATCTTCTTTGTCACCTCTCAAATCTTCATTCATCTGAATCTTCTTTGTCTCATTCTCCTTGCAGTGAAACAGATCTGGTGAAATTGGGGGTTTCTTCTCTTCTTTGTGCACGAATCAGAGATCTTTGCAAGTCTTATTCTCTTCTTTCTCTTCTTCTACACGATGGTGAAATTGGGGTTCCATCTGATTGCAAGGCTGATTGGTCTATTTTAGCCAAAATCAGCTAAAATATACGGCTGATTTTGTCGATGTTCCACTGATTTTTTCGTTTAACTTTTATGGTTTATTTGCTAAATGAACTAATTTGTGGGTTTGATTTACCCTTAGCATCGTTGATATATGGATTTGCCCCCAAAATTTTCAATAGAAATGTAAAGCAAACGCATTAAACTATGTTTTATGGAGCTGGTTGACTGAGAAAAATCTAACATTAACTCTGCTAATACATGTAAATAATATGTTGGCATGAAAGTGTATGATTTTGAGTTTCAAACGATTTGAAATGAGCTATCTTGTGTTTAAAAAAAAAAAAAAAAAAAAAGGTTTCCAGAATTACTGTAGGACTTGGGATGGTGTGGTTGCATATTATATGAGGATAAAACCATCAATGTTATTGAGGAAGCATGAGGTCTTCATTGTTGCTTATGAGATTCTAATTATCTTGCATTACCCTTTATTAAAATTCAGTGTTATGTTACTGCTAGCACACGTCCCTCACAAAACATGACTTTAGGCCGTCATCTTCAATCTCTGACTCGCTCACTCTTTTTCTTAATATCAATTTTGAAAACCTTACAACCCCAACTACTTGTAAACATGTTTGTATAGGAACTTCAATAATGCGAATGTGAACGAGTTAAATGATGTTCCCTCAATTGTGTAAGGCACACATTTTCCTTCTATAATATGATTATTTTGCTTTCTCTGAATTGGATTTACACTTTCTCTTCTTCAACACATTTCTCTTTGCTTTCTCTGAATTGGATTGAAGGAGAAGAAGATTCATCTGTTGGAATTTCTTGGCTCCAGTGAAGTAAAGCAACATTAGTTACATAAAAGAAAGAAAAAAAAATGTCTAGTGGAGAAGGAAGGAAGGTTACAGCTCAAGATAGATTTTAACAAAGATGGGTGTTCGTTGTTTTTGTGTTGTTAAGAGCCAAATGGGCTGATTATTAGGTTGTAATTTGTCTTAAGAGACTCATTATCAGGTTGTAATTTGTGGTATTGTAATTTGTCTTGTTAAGAGACTGATCTATAAGAATATATTTCAGGCCCAATTATGCAATTACAAATATTTTCAGGCACAAACAGTTGGGCGGATTGAGGCGGGGAACCAGCAGAACCACAAGTCTTTAACGGATTGACCGGATGGGTGGATATCCGCCAATCCGTTCAGGGCGGGGATGGTTTTTACCTAAAACTTTAAACGGATTGACGGGGCGGATTTGGGGATCCGTGATGAGTGACGGGGCGGATTTGGGGATCCTGATGACTGACGGGGGTGGGGACGGATTTGCTCAAATCCGCCCCATTGCCATCCTTATATATGATGCAATATACGTTTTGATAACTATGACACTTGACTTAAATTTGGTAAGGAACTTGCAAGTTTGATGTTTGAAACATATGCAATTATTGTTTTGGATGTGGAATTATGAATTATCTATCATTTTTCTTAATTCTAAATACTATAGGTATATTTTTCACTTAAAATATACACTTTCCAAAAGGCTTGTGCCTCACATTTCTCCACCAGAAGGCCTCCTTATTAAAAAATCTTACAGGCTTTTCACGAGGAAATGTAAGAAACAAACTGATAGGTAATTGCAGAAGAATAATTCAAATAAATAAAACAAAATCTTTCACTACCTAGGGTTCATAAGCAAAATCCTAATAACACAATAAAATAAAATAAAAATACATCTTTATTCAATTCAACCTCTAAACTTTGAATAATAGTCTCTTACAATAGCCAAAGGCCTCTATTTATAATGGACCTAAGCTTGCTAGCAAGCAACTAGTTTCCTAGACAAAATAGAAGCCCTGACTTGAATTTGAAATCCATAATTCTAAATATGAAAGCAAGGCCCTAAACTACTAATGTTGGGTCCAACCCACTTATTTAATAATATTCTAATATTTTTCTATATTCCTATACTCATTATTCTCCTCCTATGAGAAAAGCTTCATCGAGCTTAAAGCAGAAGAAATCGCCAATATAACTGAAACACTCCGTCAAGGAGGACAATGCGAAGTGAAGCCGCAACAAATGCCCATAGAATTTTCCACGATACACACTAGCTAAGCATGAAATACCCATATCCATGAACCACCAAGTGCGGTCAATATTGGCCCAACAATGCGACATACAATGTCCACAGACCTTACCCCAATAACTACTCACCATGTATTGAAGAACAAACTCAGACATGCTATAGTGTGACCCAAAATAATAACCCGAGAAAGACCTTCTAAATATGTGTCTTCACATAAGCTCTCTCCACTATTGATTTCCGAAATCAAGGAAAACATTGTTACATGTTGTATTTTACTCTAAATCATCTACCTCGTTTCCAAAAATCGGGAAAATTACATATATCAAATGATGCACAAGATAGGAACCTAGTACATGTAATTTCGCCCATATTTTCTCCAAAAATAGGGAAGAACTCTGACAAACAATATTATTATGAATCTTCAACTCTGGTTCAAGAAATTGTTCAACTAGTTTATCAACTTCTACCTTGAGTTCCCTCTCAACACATGCATTCTTGAACTGTTTAGGTGTCGATGATGGTTGAAGAGGCATCACAATTGGAGAAGTGTGACTAACAAATTGTGTTAGTGGATAATAGTGACTAGGACGTGAAACTTGGTAGACAACTGTGTAAGTGTACGGTGAAACCATACAACGATTGTGGAACACTTACCATGGGTGATAGTTAGCCACCATAGAACACACCTGGGTATAGCAGCTGTAATGGACGAATAGCAAAGGCTAGCCAACGCGATCTAGATATTGGCGGTATTGCTATCTTGATTCTGACTGGCAGCACGTTTATTTCAACCCTCTGTATTCTTTTTATTTCTTCAACGAACAAAACAAGAAAATTTTCTCAATAAATCTTTTTCATCAAGCTTCTTCTTCTACACATTTTTTCTCCGTTGAATCTTCTTTTCCAAGAGTGAACCATGCTTTAATACCAACTAATATCAATTGATAGGGAATTGCAGCGGAATAATTCAAATAAATAATAACAAAATCTTTCACTACCTAGGGTTCATAGGCAAAACCTAATAATGCAATAAAATCAAAGAAACTACATCTTATTCAATTCAACCTCTAAGCTTGGAATACTTGTCGCTTCTGTTTTGACCTAAGTTTGTTAAAACAAACAACTAGTTTCCTAAACAAAATAGAAACCCTGACTTCAATTGAAATCCCTAATTCTAAATACGAAAGCAAAGCCCTAAACTACTAATGTTGGGACCAGCCCACTTATTTAATAATAATCTAATATTTTTCCTATACCCATCACAAACCCATATCCACTACTCAAACAAAACCGAGGGTTCTTTGTTTCAAGGTTTTTAAACATGGAGGCGTGACATGAAGCGTCCCAGTGGACTGACACATGGTCGTAACCATTTTGAAGGGTATGATACATTGTTTACTAACCATCAATATAACTCCTAGTAAGAAATGACAGATAATTGTAATTTTAACCTTACTCGTGGCTAAAATTTCAAATTGTGCAAAGGACATTGTACATAATGCACAATCAGCTAACATGATGCAAATAAAATAGATAAGTCAAGACAGCCTGCAAAATACATTATCAGTTAATGAAAATCCATGTCGTAGCGAAGCGTACTTCTCAAATGCTAGAAATCTTTTCCACACCATATATTGTTGCTCTTCCTGTGGAAGCAGAGGGTGGTGAAATTCATCATTGATCAATAGAATCAGTTGATTTGAAGCTCAAATACAAAGCAGTAGTACATTTCGAAGGTAATTAAAAAATGTAGCATAAATGGAAACTTGCCTTGTATGATCCTGTCGGGGGTACAGCAAGCATATTCCAGTCAATTTCATCAACATATTTTTTTCTTTCTCTATAGACAGCTCTTGCACTGTTATACTTTGGTTGATATTCAGAAATTAATCCCTTTGCCTGAGAATGTCATCAAGTTGTCAGGTGTATTTCACTAATGATAACCAACAAAGATTTAACTCAAATGATTTATTACTATTCATGATCCTCATAAATGCATAGTCAAAAGTATCCTGCAAACCAATAGAAACCACAATCGGTATTGCCCTCAAGTCTCTGGAGTTATACGGCACAAATTGTTATTTAATTCTCTCTTTTTCTTCCTGAGATAGTAATAATTAATATCGGTTGAGAGGCCAATCCAAACTACAAAAGAACGGAACAAAATGAAAGTGCCTTTCCAGGGAAAATACTATCCATCAATAAAGTAATAGAATTCGAACACAAAAGAATATCCTACACTCTTAACCCCATGTAAGCAGTTATCAATGATGAAACAAATTGAGTATCATCAAACACATGTAACTCCATGCTTAGAATATTACAGTGAATTAGATTTCAGAATAACCGAGTTACCAGTGCACGGCTGACTGAATTCTCAAAATTCTCATAGTCCTTCCAAAGCTGCTCCACATGATGAGTGGGAGTGATTATAGCTTTTTGATATACTTTCCGCACAGATGTCATACGTTGGGACTCTTCCTGTGCCGTCATAACCTGCAGAAGATTCTTCCAAGAGTTCTATGAGGAATAAAATGCAAGCACCTCAACCATTAAAAGCTACTGTCTACTGTTGTCTACGGTTAAAATGCAGAAAACTTGATTGTACTAGATATCAACACCTATGGAAACACAACCATACCGGTGCAGACTTCAAAAAAGCAATGTATTCCATCCATACAGGGCCAGAAGCAATGTCAGTTCCTGGTAGCATGTATCATAAATTCTTAGATCGCAGCTAACTCTTATAACAGAGTATATATTCAGGATATAGAATTACCACACCACTTCCTAAGAGATCTATACGATCAACGACTGGGAGGGGGGCTGCATTAAGGGTTTTTTTTTTTTTTTTTTTTTTTAAAGATAAATTCATTGCAAGAATCTGATCTGACACAAAACGAAAAGGTTAAAATATCATTTTCATTGGAACATAGTGACATCATATCAGACAAAGAAGGAGAAGAGACACATTTCTACATACGAACAGACATAAGTTTTAAAAAACGTCAACAAGAAATTGGAAGGGCAGATGATGTGTTTAATCTCTTTCTTTTGTTTAGGAATCTTATTTCCCGCCTTTTTCCTCTTATGCTGCAAACTCTCCCTCGACTTGGCTAGGGGAGATTCCCAACCTTTCCCTTCTTACCCACATCCCCACCAACATCTTGTGTCAGCCCAACCTTCGCAAACTCTGAATTCCCCTTCCCATTCTTCTTACTCAAACCTAAACACTCTCAATGCTTCATCTGTATCTGAAAACAAAAGTGAAGAACTGCATGTCTATAGAGGGCCTTATTTTTCAAAGCAAACAACTGGGCCAGTTGTGCCCCCACTGAGTTACTATGCTCGCCTTAGAGAAGGAGAGACGTGTGTGCTTCCAAAATCAGCTGTGGGGCAAGGAGCTTTGATTTTGGAAAACCATCTGATTGGATACTGATACGTCACAGACTCATCAGTACCTTTCCCACTGGTTTCAGAATGCCGTGATGCCCAAATGGAAGACAAAAGGAGAGCTGGAGGTGATGAGTGATGGTGACTAGTTAGGTTCTATTAAGTTCCAAAACAATTTGGACTCTAATTGGTCCGAGTCACGTGGCTAGTGTCCTTGTTATCCCAATCTGTATAAAGCTACAGGATAGTGTAGTAGACTAACGCATGCAAATCTGTATATTGAGGTTGAAGCTACAAAAGAACTTCTGATTCTCTAAAATAGTCTATTGATGAAGGGACTTCATCCACAGTAACTGTTGAATAACCTTGAATCAGGTGTGCTTAAAGAGCAAGAAATTTGGTAATGCAGAAAAGGCCATCAGCTATAAGTATATTTTCCTCTTTACTCTACCATTACTTTTCTAGTTCACAAATAATAAACAAGACAAATAGATATGATTCTCACCAACATAGTTGAGCATAAAGTCGAAAGCTTTCCTTGTTTCTTCTTGACCCTCTGCTCCTTTCTTTTCATTGATTTTCCTAATAAAACGAATGTAACATCGCCTGAAATTTCACAAGTTACCAAGATGTTTAAGCGCATTGTTCCTAGCATGAATGATGTAGTATAATCATCAGTCGTATCTATTCATATTGGTGTTGGGTGGTGAATTTCAATGTCATCAAGTTTATAAATATATTAACAGATAAGTTATTAACAAAAGTATGCTGATTTCTCTGATTTTGTGGACGAATTTGGGCTAGTTGATTTGCCTCTCCAGGGTGCAGACTTAACTTGTTTTGACAACTAGATAGTGCCAATTACGTAAGCTTGAAAGATGGGATGTAATGTGGCAGTGGTTGCTGTGGTTAGGGTGGGTTAAGACCTAACCAAGTCTTTTAGAACAATCAAGCATGTGTGAGACAACCTAAGAACTGTTCCGGTTTGACGTTGGGTGGTTTGAAGATATGACCCCTCTGATTAAACAATAGTGGGCTGAGTGTGTTTGTGCAAGGTCAAAACTTTTAAATTTTGGTTTAATGCTTTAAGCTCAAGCATACTGAAGTCACATTTAGGGATTGGTGTACACAAAAGAAAGGAAAGGCTGAGGGTGGATTTTCTCTACTAGAGAGCATTGCAGCTCTAGATAAAAAGAGGTGCAGCATCATCTGTGAATGAGATTCCGTTGTGGGCAGCCTTGAAAGTGGAAGCTGAGATAATATTAGAGATAAGGGAATCAAATGAAGGAAGTCTAGGATAAAATGTTAGAGGTGATAGTAACTATTGGAAATTGCAGTGGAAAATAAATGATAAACTATCAAAAGCAAAATCTAAACATAAATAAAAGGATAAGTCAGACTCCATGACACTTGTATATAACTCCAATTCAATCTGGCTATCACTGATTATCTGAAGAGGCAAAGCTTCTAAAGGAAGCTTAGTAAATTACCCATGCGGGAATTAACTATGAAACCCTAGCCCAAACAATTAAATAAAGACCCTAAATTAAAACAAGTTGGGTCCAAGCCCAATATTTGAAAGAAATATAATTAAACTAAATTCTAATATGGTCCCAAGTACTCTTCAATAATTACTAAGTCTTTTATGCTTTTGCGTTTATAAGAACACTGAATTTTTTCAAGGTTTTAGATTGATGAGATTCTAGTAGATGGTAAGAATGCACATTGTAGAATTTTTCAAACAATTGCACAAGGATCCAGAGGAATGTAGACCATAACTAGAGGGATTGAATTTGAGAGGAGGATAAAGACCAAGTGAGATGGTGATTTTCAAGAAAGGCAAAATATGGATGCAATTAAGAGTTGTGAGAGTAACACGGGTCTGGGCCTAAAGGTTTTCTGATGGGTACGCTGGGAGTTTATGCGAAGAGGCCATGGAGGTGGTGACGGAATTCTTTCATGGATTGGAGACTTTGGAGATTGAATATGTCATTTATCACTTTGGTTCCAAAAAAGAAAGATGTGGGCTTTATTCAGACATCTATTAGTTTGTTGCGGTGTATAAGATCATTGTGAAGACTATGGTTGGGAGATTACAGCTGTGCATGTATTTTGCTATTGGGCCTAACAGGCGGGTTTCATCAAGGATAGAGACATTATCATGGGGTGATGCCTGTGAATGAGTTAGTAGACTCGAGATTGAGATTGGTATATGAAGGTTTCCTTTGTATGATTGATTTAGAGAAAGCTTATGACCATGCAAATTGGGATTTTGTTTTGTGGTGATGGTTGAGGTTGTTAAAGTTATACATATCAACAGTTCAATTCTCGGTTATGGTTGGTAGATTTCTAGTTGGTGTATGTATGGGTCGTCTTCTTTATTGCGGGTGGGTCAATAAGTTATGGATGCAACTCTTGACGAGTTTTGGTTTGTTTTGGGTTATGTCCACTTCAATGGAGGATCTCCTAAGAGGTTGGAAATAACATTTGGACAATGTGTAAAGAACGGAACAATGAAGTCTTTTGCAAAACTGCCATGGAGGGAGAAGCAATGGTAGTGGAGATCTTGATTACTCTTTGGGGTTCGACATCTCATCTTCCCTCCAGTTGAGAGCTCAACCTCAAGCTAAAAAAGTTGAACCAATATGAGGTTGAGAGTGAGTGCACAGTGCACTTTAACGGGTCAGTCAACAAAATCTAAAACAAAAAAGAATAAAAAATAAAATAAAATTGGGGGAAGGGGGGCAAATAACCAAATTTATACTATTTGAGTATTCCTTTGAGCTAGACACGCAAAACTCTTTTGATTGTTTTGCCTCGCCCAAATCCGCCTGGCCCATACCCTTTTATGGCAATGATTTGGGTTGAAAGCTCAAACCCATTGGCCGTTGGGCTTTGGGCCTTCCATTGGAGTATGAAAATTCATTCTGAAAGCTCAAACAATTGTCATATTCGGTTTTAGAGGTTGTCCATTGGAAATGCTCTAAAGGAATATATTTTGAATCATTGTATCCAAATTGGGATAGTAATATTCCGAAGCTTTAGTGCTTTTAACCTGTCTTTGTAAAAGACCAGGGCTTGTATTACCGTAAAAGAAATATCCAGTACCAACAAAAGGCTAACGAGATCATCCAAAACTAGAAAATTTTCATCCAAAGGGCCCCCAGATGAAGTCTCTGACATTGTCATGGAGACCCAAATAAGCCATACAAATCAAGCCTACAGTTCATTGAAAGGAGACCTTAAAATCTTTTGGTACTACCTAACTGTTACAAGTAAATATTATTACTTTGAAGTCTTAGTGGGTTACCAGAGAGATATTTGAAGACAGTTCAACAAACAACGACTAAATATTTGCTTCGTTGCATCGTCATTATTCACTGCCATATATGCCTCCACATATTGCTTCCAAAATTTAGCCTGCATAATAAAATAAATAGGTAAAACCTTAACTAGCTCATCCATATAAACCTAATTACAGGCCTGAAATTTAAGAACGAGAGGCACCTTTTTTCAATAAATTCAATTTTTCAAACTAGATTTTTGAATAAAAACAAACACCCGAAACAGAAAATTTAACTACATGCGAATGAAACTCAACATTGCTTCCATGTGATAAGGTGAAAATCCAATAAAAAGTTCAGATTTATTTTCCATAGAAAAAAAGAAACAACTCACAGCAGTGGGAAAAGTTGATAGGAGTTGCTCATATACTGGCACCGCCTTGGCAAGGGGCAAACACTACAGGAAGAAAAAAAACAATCAAATGAACAAAATTCAACACTCCACAACAAGAAAGAATAAAATCTGTCAAAGAAAATCTCACTAGAGCTTCGGTGGCAAGAGCTTCCGCAGCTTCGACATTGTATTTATCAACCAATGCGTTGTTATTTTCCTGCAACCAACCACCACAGGAAATCAGAAAATTTCGAAACTTTTTTTCAAGACAAAAAAGATAGTACCTTTGATTCAGTCGCAGCAGCCGGATCGTCCACGGAAACTCTTCCTTTATCCAACATGGCCTTGAATTGAAGTCTTTATGTCTAGGAATCCATTAGATTTCACTCAGAATTTGAGTGGTCTAGTTTTCCCGCGAAGAAGGAAATCGAAATCTTGGGGTCGTTAGGGACCTTAGGGCTAGTGATAGTTTTCCGAAGGAAGGAACTTTGCCGTTGAAAATAAGTTGTAGTGCTTTGCTTGGGGAATTCCCTTGAGTGAGTTTGGAAGTGAAGTCTACCCTTTCTAATTTTGGGTTTATGTTTCTTATTGTTAAGAAGGGTCTGTATTCTAGGTTATTTGTACTATGAAAAAAAAAAATTTATGAAAGCACAGAGCATCATATATTTATTAACAATTCTAGCCAGTTTGGTAGCCACTTTTACGTCAAGTTTTGGTTTTTTACACTTCTATTCATTTTATATGTGGTGTTTGTGATTGTGTTCTAAAGATAAGTGGTAAAAAATGTATATACTAGAGTATGCCCCGTGCAGTTGGCACTCTACATAATTTTATTTTTGCTAATTATTTTGTACTAACCACCTCCATCATTATCTCCATTTTCACTCTCAACCAGTATTGAAGTATAAGCCAATTATAAGTATAACCCTGTTCAGTCAAATTTGAATCAGTTGGGGGGAAATTTTAAACGCTAAGATGAGTTCTCTCAAAATCTTTGAATTCGCCAAAACATGAAATTTATGGTTTTTGTTTAAATGTGCATTAAGATACCCGACTCATTTGTTCTGTTATGATCGACCCGTCTCATTGCTTTTAAAAATATTGAAAAATATTAAAGACGTACAATACATTATACGTTTTTTTTATTATGAAATATATATTTTTAATATTTTGGCCCTTTTATTAATCATTGATTTTGTTCGAAAGATCTTCAAAAATGCATTTCAACGATACTAGTTTATCAAAATCCGACAACGATGTAGATAGTTATGATAATTTTCATTTTGCTAAAAGGAAAACACAATATTTTCTCTCTCCACCACATGTACATTACACCAACTTTTTTCAAAAGCTTTTTCATTATTTTTGCCCTTCTACATATTTTATATTTACAAATATGTCATCATAGAAAATGAATTTCAACCCTCAAGTTCAATACATTTTCCAACTTTCAATCTTAACCATCTTTTATCTCTAATGCTTTCGATTTGACTTTGTCCCAATCAACAATGAATAGTAAAACACTACTCTGAACTGTAATATAGATATTAATATTTAAGAAAGACTGGTTTGGATTGTAAAATTATGAAATGTGGAGGGCATAATGAAAAATCCAAATGTTAGATGTAAGGGTTATTTATGTTTATAGATAACTGAGGGGCTTCTAGTAAATTATGTTAGAGACTTAGCTATAATTAACAATATTTGAGAGAGACTGAGTTTGATTGTAAATAATCTGAATTGAGAGGGTAAAACGGTATGTAAATGTGTTTTTATTTCAAATTACAAAACTACCCCTATGACTTTTCACCTACCACTTGTTTTTTATTGTAATAAGAAAGGAATTGAGAGAGCATTTTGAACATAACATATATCACGAAATCCACAAATATATTTCTACTACTATAACTCCTCTTCCCTAAATAAATTGTAAAAAAAATATGTCTTCAATTCTAACTTTACTTTCCAATTTTGCCCTCCCATATTCTTAATAATTACATATAAAACCAAAGACCAGTGAATAGTTTTAGGGATATTTGTGTCTTTTAATTGAATTTTTTTTTTTTTTTACACTTTTGCCTTCCCAAATTCAAATTATTTATAATCAAACTCAGCCCTTCTCAATATTAATTAATTACACCTAAGCCCATAACATAATCTATTGGAAACCTTTTAATTATCTATAAATTATAAATAAGCCCTTACAAATGAAAAATATTGTTACACATTTTAAAAAATTACTGAATATATGTGCACGTAGAGCGCATTGACATCGTAGTTGTTCATAATGACAGCTGGCTTTATATGGTTTAGATTTAAAATTTTACTTATTTTGATATCTTATTTTATGTGTTACTAGAGTATGCCTCGTGCTATTGGCACTCCACATAATTTTTTTTTGCTAGATATTTTGTATTGAACACCTCCGTCACTATCCCCATTTTCGTTCTCAATCAGTATTGAAGTGTAAGCCTATTCTGAGTTAAAAATTTATATTATAAATTTTAGGGTTACACTCGGTCAAATTTGAATCAGTTTGGAGAAAATTTTAAACGCCGAGAATGAGTTCTCCCCTAGTATTTGAATTCGCCAAAACATGAAGTTTAGGGTTTTTGTTTAAATGTGCATTAAGATATCCGACTCATTTTTTTTCTGGTATGATCGGCCCGTCTCATTGATTTGAAAAATATTACAGATGTGAAATACATTTTACGTTTTTTTAATTATAGAATATCATCATCATCATCAAAACCCATTCCCGATATTTTTGGGGTTGGCTGCATGGATTTTGGTTTTCCAAACAATGCGGTCTTCCCACATATCCTTGCCTAATCCAAGCTCAATGATGTATTTTTTAATTATAAAATATATATTTATTAAATTTTAGCGCTTGTATTGATAATTGATTTTGTTGGAAAGATCTTCAAAATTGCATTTTAACGATACTTAGTTTACCAAAATCCTACGACGATGTAGATAGTTATGATAATTTTCACTTTGTTAAAAGGAAAACATAATATTTTCTCTTTTCCCCACATGTACATTCCACCAATTTTTTTCAAAAGTTTTTCATTATTTTTGCCTTTATACATGTTTTATATTTACAAATATGTCATCATAGGAAATGAATCTCAACCCTCAAATTCAATACATTTCCCAACTTTCAATCCTAATCATCTTTTATCTCTAATCCCTTCTATTTGACTTTGTACCAATCAACAATGAATAGTAAAACACCACTCTGAATTGTAATATATAAATATATATATAGCTTCATAATTGAGATCTCTATTAATAAAGGAACTAAAGTAAGCAATTTTCGGATATTGTTGATAAGAGGCCACCACGTCCATCGCATGTCATTCCTAGGATCCTATTGAGTTTCTTGCAAAATAGAGTAAAGTGACCCTAAGTCTCCTAGTAGCAAACATGTCCACTACTGCCACCTAGATGAGAAGCAAGGATGCCTCAGCTACATGGCATTCAACCATGTTATTGTCCAACACTCTCCCATCTATTGGGTTAGCTAGCCGAGCCAACTCCTAACCATGGATATTGGTCGCAAAACCTCCCATCGCTCTCTGCTGAGAAGTGGCAAAAAAAAACTAACATCATAAGTGGCAATGATGGTATCCAGGTCCAGAAAATCAGAAATGGGATGAGTGTAAAGGGATCCAACATTGAGTTTGTGATGTCTAGCTGAAAGAAGTTGGGCTTGAATCAAGTCATTGTCTAATTGTTTCCATTTCAGTGCATGGGCTAGAAAAGTCACGGGAGCATTCCCAGTCAAAGTGATTTGCCCTCATGTCATTAATAGTTGTCTCGATAATGATGTGGACAGAGATAAGTTGATCGATGTGAGCAGGAGTTTGAGTAGCAAAAGGGGTGTGGTTTGTGATAAACCATTGTCGTTGCCAGGCATTCCACAAACAGCTAAAAGCAAGAATAAACATTTGAGTTCAAAATTTGGACTTTTTGAAAATACAATCGTTGCAAATCTACCAAATGGTTTAAATAATAGCCATGAATTGGGATAGCATTTCCTCTCTGGCAGTAGAGTGGCCTTTGGTTGTATCCCACATAAGGTGGGAATGGTAGATATGGTAGGCATACCAAAAGTACCATTGTATTCAATTGGGAATGGAGAAACTTTCCATAGAAGATTGATGACCGAGCAACAAAAAAAGATGTATGACATCCTCAGTATGATTTTTGCAAAAAAATACAATGATCATCTAAGGGTGTGTGAAGGTTTGCAAAATTGGTCATAGTTGGAAGTATATTTTACCAATCTTCCAAAGGACATAAGGTGCCGAAGGGAGACCTTAATTCTCCACAACTCTTTAAGCAGCTGAGCATTAGGGGTAGGAGGGGAGAGATGTGAAGTAGAACATTCAGATTGTTCATTTGTGAAAGCTTTGGTGGCACTTTTCATTCGTGAAAGCTTTGGTGGCACTTTTGACTGAGAAAATATCATTTTTGCTAGAGAGCCAAATTAGTTGATATGGGTTGTTCGATGGTCGAATCATAATATTATGGATATCTCGGGCCACCGGGGTCGGAAAAAGAGAATTGAGGATATTATAATCCCATTGAGGGAGTTGTCCCGTACCGGTGATCCACAGATCTTTAATTGTAAGAGGGCAATTTGGAATTGCATAATTGGGACAAGAATCAGCAAGCAGAAAATCAGGTTTAATCCAACAGTCTTTCTAGAGGTCTATATTGTCCCCGGATTCAACTTGCCATAGAATATGGCGTTTCAATCTGGCCAGGGCAGTAAGATGTCCTCTCCATCCAAAGGGGTTAAAGATGGGGCCTTGGAAAGTTGGAAGATGCTATTGTTGTTGAAATTGACAGCATAGAGTTGAAGCGTTTTGGTGTTATGTGGGGAGGAAATAGTCTGCCACATGTTTTTTTGCCAACAGGGCAAGATTTTTGTTCATATGCGAAGGACTATTGAGACCGCTGAGGGCCTTAGGCTTCAAAATATGATCCCACTTACACGTGCTTTGTGTGACCATCAGTCGTGCCATTCCACCAAAAGTTACAAGCTAGGTTATCCAATTTTGTAAAAATGGCACATGGAAGAAGGAAAGTTTGCATAGTTTAGATCAGGATAGAATTAAGAACAACTTTGATCATGATCGTTATACCAGCTTGGGATAGGATTTTAGATTTCTAGCTATAAAGTTTTGTGTTAACTTTGTCAAGTAAAAACTGGAAATCAATGGTTTTCTTTTTAGAAAAAATGTGCGAGGAAGCATGATATTTGTCTTTGGGATTGTAGAACTTGGATTCTAAGATCATGTTAATCATTTTGTAATGCTTAGGGTGAACGTTTGAACTGTAGAAGACCGAAGATTTGTCAAAATTCACCCCTTGACCATAAGCACGACAATATTGGTTGAGAATATCTTTAACTGACTAGGCTTCAACTAAAAATGCCCAGCAGAAAAGCATGAGATTGTCTGCATATAGCAGATGATTAATAAACGAGGATTGCGGTTTATTTTGATTCCTTTGATGAAATCCTCAGATTCAGCCAAGGCAAGAAGCCAGGAAAGGGCTTTTGAAATGAGGATGAAGAGGTAGAGCGAGACAGGGTCACCTTGACGAATTCCCCTCGAAGGTTTGATAGGAGGAATGGGAGACCCGTTGAGCAAGACTTGAAGAGAAGGGGTGGAGATGCATTGATTTATCATTTGGATCCATTCCTCCGCAAAACCCAATTGTTGTAAGATTTGGAGAAAAAAAATTATCATTCGACTCTGTCATAGGCTTTGGCCATATCAATTTTGATCACATCCACCTTTTTTTTTTTTTTTTTTTCTTTCGGAAAGTGCTTCATTTGAAAAAATGTCTCATGGGAAAAACTAACGTTATCCGCAATAGACTGACCGCGAAGGAAAACCCCTTGGGTTGGGGGGAACAATGTGTTCAAGAAGGGGTTTGAGTCTATTGGCTAGGATATTTTAGATAACCTTATAAATGACATTGCAGAGCCCTATAGGTCGAAATTTATCCGAGGTGAGTGGGTTTCCCACCATTGGGATCAGAGCGATGTAAGTCTTGTTAAGCTGACGGGTGGTAAAAAAAAATTAACCACCTCGAGGACATCTTGTTTCACAATATCTCAGAATATTGGAAGAAAAATGCATGAAAATCGTTAGGGCCTGGGGCTTTATGACTGCCAATCTTGAAGACCACTGCTTGGATTTTTGAATCACTACAGATGCCAATGAGAGTCTCATTTCCCTCCATTATAATCACCGGGGTGGACAAAGAAAGGATTTTAGGATCCGACTTCGGACAAGAAGATGAAAAGATGTTTCGGAAATAATTGTTGAGAACATTTCCGACCAAGACATGATTGGATTGCTAAGAATTAGCCTCATTCTTTAGGCGAAGAATTAGGTTTCTTTTTTGGCGAAACAAAGAGGAGAGATGAAAGAATTTGGTATTTCTATCGCATTCCGTGAGCCAGGATCGCCCGGATTTGTTGCGTAAGAAAAGTTATTCTCTCACAAACAACTTCGAGAGTCTATCTTCCAGAGTTGAGATAGCCAAAGCATTATCCTTAGAGGAAGGTTCATTCTGCAGAGCATCCAGGGCCTTTTGGGTTTCCAAAATACATAAATGGATGCTTTTAAAATCTGTCATGTTCCAGGCGAAAAAAAAACACTAAGATTTTTAGTTTTGCGAAGGAAATTAAATACCGGGGATAGATGTTGATTGTGGGCCCAAGAGGAATTAACCAGATAGCGACAATTGGGGTCCCTGGTCCACATGTGAAAGAACCGAAAGGTTTGTGTCCGTATGGGCATGAGAGATCAGTTGAAGAGTGAAAACTCTATAGTCAGAGGTTGCCGTATGAACAGTATGGGATGTGGCAAAGGGGAATAAGTCCATCCATTCAGTAGTGACCAAGATGCGATCTAGCTTCGCTTTGATCCCTTTCTTGTATGTCTTTTATTGTTCCGGGTGAATTGAAAGCCATTAAGAGGGAAGTCCACTAGGTGGTGGTCATTGATAAAAGTTCTAAGATGATTTAGGTTTGAAAAAGGTGTTATGCCCCCTATTTTTTCCCTTGGGTTGAAAATGGCATTTAAATCTCCGATAATAATTCCTAGATAAGATTGAAGGTGATAGAGTTTGGACGTAGATTCCCAGAAAGGAACCCTAAGAGTAGGGTTTGGTTCTCTATACACAAATGATGTTGACCAAGTAGCTTGAGCATAGTAATCATCAATACAGCAAATGAAATAGTATTTACACGAAGAAAGGATAGTGAGATGAATTCCTTCTTTCCATAAAAGGGTGATACCGCCTGATTGTCCAGATGCTAGTACTGATGCCATGTGTTTGAACCCGAGTCTCCGATGGATGCAATCTATTGTGGCCACGAGTGCCCACCATGCGCACATATAGTTTTTTTTTTTTTTCTTTTCTTTTGTTATCATTTGCACGGGCACATTGCAAAAGGAATTATATTTAAAAAATGCAATAAAAATTAGAAAATAATTTATTAAACTTATCTTGTTTAAGTAAATATGCATTACTCACACACACACAAAAAGAAGTAAGTTTCTCACTTTAAATAGGGGCAAATTTTTAATTGTATGATTGATAGCATAGTTAGAAAAAAAAAATTCCATTAAATAGCTTAGGACTAAATAAGAAATAGATTAAAAAACCAACAAATTTGTGTTTTTCTAGGTAGAATGTAAAATGTAGAATTTTTTAGGGGCATGATTGAAACTGAAAGTATGCATCAAATTGATGACACTCTCCATTGGTCATCCCATGTGGTTGGTTATAGAGTCCAGATTTTGGATTGGGTCTCAAAACTATATTGACACCTCATTATTCTAACCCAAGATTAGCCATTTAACTAAACTTTTTCTATATCTTGGAATTTCATGATGCATAAAACAATTGCTAAAATTTCTTTTCTTGTATTTCAGTTTCTGAACATATTATTTAAATAAAATCTTTTATCTATCTAAGATCTGTTATCATTTGAACATCTCATTATTCAACCCTAAGAAGTTGAAGAAAGTTGAGAAAAGACATGTGTCTCTCATTTCTAACTTCTGAAATCAGGGCAAATCAAAATATTGTATCCTTCAGAAGTAAGTTAAACTGAGGAATTAGTTGATCGGGCAATAAAATATCAAAAGTGATGTTTATTTGTTTGGTTATGCAACCGTGAAGTCCACTTGTGTTCATTGATAGCCTTAAGCTAAGTTATTTTTGTCCTCCTTAGAAAGTTCATTAATCTTGCTAAACTTAGTCATGAAATTCTTTAGAAGCAAATTGCGCAATTACACCCTTTTGGCCTTGATGAAATAATTGAGTATAACATAAAGTGCACTAAATTGTTTGAGTTTTGCTGCAATTTTTGGCATAATCAACGCATGTACAAAAAATACGATTGAGTTAACATTTAGAAATGCATGAAAGAATGTTGACTTTCTCATTTACAAATGTCATCTTTATTTATTCTTTTAAATTAAATTTAGGCCCTTTTAATTGGATATAAACCTGATTAAAATAACAAATTAACCTTTGTTAAATTGCTAAGGTGTCAAAATAGTTTTCTAATAAGAGCATCTACAAGAAAACTGTAATTTAGCGGCAGTTATGTAGCGATGTTTTCGAAAAGCTGCCGATAAATACTTTATTCAACGTCGTTTGTTCGACCGTCGTGGTTTAATATTATTTAACGACGGTTCTAGTAAATCGCAACAGTTGTAACCATTGTTATATACTTTATTCAACGACATTTGTTCAACCGTCGTAGATCAATGTTATTTAACGACAGTCCGATTAAATGGCGACAGTGGTAATTGTCGTTATAAATAAAAATTAAATTTAGGATCTTAAAAGTCCAAACCCATCTATTAGCGAACCCAAAGAAAGAAAAGCCCAACCCATTATCCATTTTGCGAAGCAACCCCTTATCCCTATCGTTTTGTTAACCAAACCAAAGCAAACCCTTCCTCTCTTCTCAGCCTCTTCCTCCCTTCATTGTTCATCCTCTGGCCGTCTTCCTCTCTAAAGCTCTTTTCAAGATCTCTTCAAGATCTGCGCTGACGGGTTGAGGTTGATCTTTGCTGGGAGGCAGATTGAGGAGGGAGGTTGTGTTGTTGATCAACTTGAGGCTATACAAGCTAAAGGGATCAAACTTTAGGAGAAGTTTGGGAGTGATCAGACTGATTATGACTTCGAATTTGATCGGAGGAACGAATTTGGTTAATCGTGTTCCAAAATTTTTCGAGGTTCTGAATGAGGGTCGATTGATATGGATGATGGTAAGGTTTTCAAACACTTGATCTTGAATGAATTGTTATCAGAAAGCTTTATGGTAAATTATTACAATTGAAATAAGCAAATTAGTTTGTGATTGTTAAATGAAAAATATTACGATTGAAATAAGCAAATTAGTTTGTGATTGTTAAATGAAATATAGTAAAAAAGGAGGCTGCAAGAAGCAAGAAACCATGAAGTGCTGCTTCGTTTTCACTTTAATGCTTGTATTATTTTGCTAAACAATGATTATGCGATTGTTGGTTTTTGATGCATTTGTTTGAGTGTGTTTGGAGTATGGGTTTAGTCTTGTTGGTATGGCTGGGCAAACTTATAGATAGTATTGTCATCTAATATTCGATCTAGGCAGCAATGGGTAACCTTTTATATTGCAGGGAAGATAGTTAACTTTTACTTTAGGTTTACTTTCTTATGAACTACAATATGAGGAGTTGGTAATGACAATTGAGGATAGATGATTTGGAATTGAAGTAAAATTTTCATCTCAACTTCATTTGGATACATTATTGTCTGTGTGGTGGTTGTATTTCATTCATTCCATTAGTTCACATAACATAAGATAGGATATTCTCTTGCAAAATAAACTAAGATGTCAATTTATTAGCTAGTCTGTTTTGAGTGTACACTTTGTTCTGGTGCTACAATGACATGATCTTAGTATGAGGCCATAGTAGCATTTTAGCTATGATGCAATATGGAATCTAACAATGCGTCTAATTATATGTTTAACCCATGGCGGGATTGGCAGCAGAAGGGAGACAATTTGATGTGCGACAGTATGATTTGAAAATGAGTGAATTGTAAGTATTTTTCTTGCTTTTATTCCTGTTATGTTTCATCATTTTTTTTAGTTGTCTTGGAAGCGTTTGATCCTCTGAATTTTTTTTTGTTCTAACACTGTTGTAACTCATGCTTAATTTGTTTAATGGATGGATGGAGCAGACTTTCTTCAGATGGGCAAGATTTATTTACATCATATGATGAAGTCCATGAAAGTTTTGATGCCATTGGTCAACAAGAGAACCTTCTGAGAGGAATCTATGCATATGGTACAACGTATGTTTGCCTTGTCTTTACAGATCTAATTCTTATTGTTAATGTTGGCATACGGATTATTGCCTGTCATCGACTAGTTTGCTATTGTCAACCTTATCGTTTGGTCTTTGCATTTGATCATTGTTTTAGTATATGTTGTATAAAGTTTAGGTGTCTTATAATCCAATACTTGTATTCAGTTTATCAATCTCCTTATGTTGTTATTGTCGTGTCTCTTATGAAAAACAGGTCAGTGAAGAATTGGAATGTGCTTTAAGCCTTTAATGAAATTAGGCCATGCTAAGTTGGTGGTTGGAAGGTGTGTATCTACAATCTCTTTTTTTTGTTGATATAACAGCTAGTATGGATATCTTTTTACTCATGTCTAGATAAATTATGACAAAAAAATTATCAATCATACTTGTTTCTATCAAGGCTGATCAACCACGTTGTAAACCACGAGCAGGTCTTCTCCTCCAAGGATAAAAGGCCCTAAGGGAAGGAGGTTACAACTTCATTTCAGGTCAAGAATGCCACCTCACATTTACACAGGTGCTAAGGTTGAAGGAGAACAAGGAGCAACCATCCATGTTATTTTGTTGGATGCCAGCACAGGACAATTGTGCAAGCAGAACCCGAGTCAGCTGTCAAACTCAACGTTGTGGTGCTTGAAGGTGATTTCAACGATGAACCGGTGATGACTGGACAATAGAACACTTTAAAAACCACCTTGTGAAGGAGCGCGAGGGGAAGCGACCACTTTTGACTGGGGATACACAGGTGACTCAAGGAAGGAGTCGGAACCCTTGGAGATATCACTTTCACTGACAACTCTAGCTAGATAAGAAGCAGAAAATTTAGACTTGGTGTGAAGGTTGCTAGTGGTTTTGCTGATTTTGTCTCTCTCATTTTTCTCGTGTGATAGACGTCAAAGTTTAAATCCACTATATTCCTGTTATTTGTCAGTGTACAAGAAGCATTACTTACTCTCCTATTCTACATGATGAAGTTTGGAGATTGGATATAATAGCAAAAGAAGATGGAGCATTGCATAAGAAGTTGATAGCTGCAAAAATAGCTACAATTGAAAATTTCCTCCGCCTCCTTGTCAAGGATCCACCAATTTACGTAGTATAAGTTCAAGCTTGCTTCATTGGCAGAACTTAAGCAGGATCTGGAATCCGGGCTTGGTCTGCATCTTTAAGTATTGAAGTCGGACTCTGATAATGTAGATGTTGAGTGTAACTTTTTCCTGGTGTCTCCAATGCAGATTATGGGGAGTTGGATGTCCAATAGGATGTGGGAGAACACTGTGGAGCGTGCTAAGACTTGTGTTCTAAGCTAGAAGCTGGACGTGTACTATACTGATGAAACTCATGGCAGTGGGATGTCCAATAGGATTTGTTCTAAGCTATAAGATAGAAGGGAACGATGTCTAATATGCTACAATGTCAAGCTCCATTCTTTAATAGGACTAGTCGCTAGCACACACACACACACAATTTTTTTTTCTTTTCATGATTAATTACATATAAAATTTATTTATCCTTTAATGATTTTGCCTTATTTTTTTTATAGAAACAAATTGCATTATTAAAAATCGTATTAACGATTTTTGTTGAACCTATGTGTGTCGAGCAAGTTGTTGATTGACATAAAAAGAAAGTGCTAATATATATATATATATATATATATATATTTAATAATGTTAAAAAATTACTACCTTACAGACATAATAAGTTTTCAAAATTTATATTTTTCCCTTGCTATTCTTCAATAGTAGGCGATGCATGCGCCGCATGCCATTGTATTGGAGTTTGTATAAAAATACACCAAATGCACACTATAGTTACTTTTTTATACGCAATAATGCAAAAGTCTTACCAGTTTTCACAACTTCAATAAATTGTTAGCAAAAAGATTACACAAAAAACGAACAGTTCTAATCTTTTCATTTTGTTATTGAACGAGTACTGGGTAATGAATAATTATGTGTAAGGGTTTACTGTATAATTCATAAAAATTATTGAGGGGTTAGATTTAATAAAACATTGGTTAAGTTGTGGGAAAATTCTACGCAGCCTGGTTCGATAGCACCAATTTGTGCCTGGGAGGGTGCTCTGCACGTGATCGGACCAACTCTACCCCTCTCCAACTTCTCCAAACCCATGGAAAAAATGGTAGAGTGGTCTGATCACGTGCGACCACCCTCCCAGGCACAAAACGGTGCTCTCGGACCAGGCTGCATAGCAGAGCTCTAAGTTGTGTTCACATTGGGTTTTACAAAAAGCCCATAAACTTCTTTTATTTCACATCACATTGAATTAAATGAGACTTCAAGTGCCTTTTCATTTTTCTCCAGGGATATTTTAGGACATCTGAAAATATAGATATTTTTAGGTTGCTGCTAAATAACACCACCACTTCTCATGATTGACACCACCATCAGGTTACTTTCTGAAGGACACCACTACTACTGAATGACACCGCCTGTAAAGGGGGAAAAAACCCGTAACTCCTATCTTTTTCCTTTCTCCCTCTCTTATCCTGTCATCAAGAACCATCACCACTGTACCACCACCCCGCCACGATCAATCGAACCACCACACCGTCGGTCGGTATCTTCCTCAACCTCCTCTCATCCTCTCTTACTCACTTATCTTATCTTCATCTCTTATCCTTTCTCCCTCTCTTATCATCTCTTCTCCTCTCTCCCTCTCATTCTCTTCTTCGTCAAGAACCATCACCACCCCGCCGGCCCTCTACACCATGTCATCATATCTCCCTATCTTTCTTATGTGTTTTTTCTTATTCTCCTATCTTATTATTGTCTTTTTCTTCTCTTATTTTCTTCACAATACAAACACAAACTGAAATTAACAAACACAATTGAAATTTTAGACACAAATTGGAATTAACAAACGCAAATTGAATTAACAAAATTTTACAATACAAAACACACAAAAACAAACATTAAACAATAAATTTTTCATTAATATTTAAAAATATTACAAAACAAATTAAAAAATATATTACTTTTCTTGGACACGGTCAACAAAGTCTTTGAGGGGATGACGTTCGCGGCTCTCTTTGTTGGAGTAGTAGTCCATTAACGCACCATCACCATCACCGATGATGATTCACCATCCTCTTCCTCATCTGACAGTTTATCGTCATCATCGTCCTCTTCACAATTTGAAGACGATGATGAGTGGGGGGGGGGGGGGGGGGGGGGTCCTCATACCAAACAAAGTCATCTTCGGGATCTCCTATTTCATCCAATTATTCTTCGGATGATTCTTCTTTCAACATTGGCCTTTTTCGTTTCATCTTCTCTTCTTTCTATTGAATTGGTTATGAATACTAATATATTACTCCCCTTTTATAATGCTCAACTTAAATATGAATTTGTCTTCCCAATGAATTCTATATTTGTCTTCTCAAGTAATTTCCTTGTGATTATAGAACTATGGTGGTTTTTCCCAAATATGCTTGAAAGTCATAGACAAAGGAAAAATTGACAAACTTCCTTGAGATACTCAAAACGCAGTGGCAAAATCGAGCCCAATAATAACAATCGCAGCAATCGGACGCAAAATTGACTGTACAAATCGTAGAAATTCAGCAATTGTATGAAACATAGTCATGTTTTTTGCCCAAAACGTAGTGGCTCAGGTGAGGATAAGACAGAAGCTCGCCGGATCCGCTGCGTTTCGACATAAAACAGACTCTGTTTTTTACCTAAACGCATCGGATCGTGCGAGCACTATCCATATGTTGCTACCGCTGCGTTTGGACAGAAAACAAACTCTGTCCAAATTTTCAACTTTTTGTGTTTGAACATTTTTTTTTTTTTTCAATTTCTATGGGTTTGATACAATATTGACATATTTGATTTATTGCCAAGCCTCACTTTTGTACACCCCAACTTGAGATGGTATAAAGTACGATTTAAAAATAAATCAAATATGTCAATACTGTATCAAACCCATAGGAATTGAAAAAAAAGGTTCAAACACAAAAAATGAAATTTTGGACAGAGTCTGTTTTCTGTCCAAACGCAACGGTCGATGCGACTATTTTATTTCCTGTCGCAGTAACCGCTGCATTTGGATAGAAAATAAACTATGTTTTTTGCCGTAAACGCAGTGGTTGTTGCAACAGAAACTCAAAACCTCGCATCAGCCGCTGCGTTTGGGCAGAAAACAGACTATGTCCAATTTTTTTTTGTTTTTCATTTTTTCGATTCCTATGGATTTGCTACAGTATTTACATATTTGATTTATTGCTAAACCCTACTTTTGACCATCTCAAGTTGGGTGTACAAAAATGGGGTTTAGCTATAAATCAAATATATCAATACTGTATCAAACTCATAGAAAATGATTTTTTTTTTTTAAAAAAGTTCAAACACAAAAAATTGAAGATTTGGACAGAGTCTGTTTTCTATCCAAACGCAGCGGTTTGTGTGAACTTATTACTCATCCTCGCACTAGCCGCCACGTTTATGTCTTTCCAAGGATTTTGGACAATGTTGCATAAGCCATTGCGTTCAAGTTTGTTACTTTTGCAGTTTTGTCTGTGATTATATGTTTATTGTTCGCAGTAACCACTGCTTTTGGGTAAAAAATCTTACTACTTAGTTATGTTTCAGGCCACTTACAAGGGTTATTTTCAAATCCTCGAGAGGTCAATATTTTGGGTACAAAATATTTTGCAAAACAAATATGCCAATGGAAATGTTTTAGTTTTGTTTTTTGTTTTTTATTGTGGTTTTATATACTATGCATGCAAATATTATTATAAGCAATGAAAATGCAATTGCAATTGCATATGTCACAAAATTCTTAACTTCATTATGTCCCAAAATTTATATATATACAAACTAAACATATAGACATCTCGGATCTCTATGATCAGACACATTACAATTGAATTCCTATATATACAAAGTAAACATATGGGCATCTCGGAATCTCTCGGATCAGATACATTACAATTATGGTTGAATTCCTATATATATAAAGTAAACATATGGGCATCTCGAAATCTCGAAATCTCTCGTATCAGACACATTTGATAGTGCTGATGCAGTAGCTTTTTTTTAAAGGCAAGCATGCCACCAGTGGGTCTAGAACCCAAGACGTGGGGGTTAAACCACCACATCCTTAACCATCCATCCAGGCTACCATTGCCTCGAGGTAATAGCTGTGTACTTGTTGCACCACCAATATGAGAAATTCGAGTGCACCTCGCATTCGTTTACAAACTGAGACGGTAACTAAGGTCTTGCACCATCGACAAATTTTTCTCCTTCGCCCCCGCGGAGGTTCCTACGAGTGTAAGTCAACACTTGCATGAACCCCCGTGACGGTGAAGGACAAAAAAAAAACAGGGAGAAAAAAAGGCCAGAGGAGGAGAAGAGGTTGCCAGGTGGTAGTGATGAAGAGGAAGAGGATGAAAGGTGGCGGTGGGGTGAAGGAAACGTGGGGAGGTGGTGGTGGTGATGGGGAGGAAGAGGAGAGGTGGTGGGGTGAAAGGAAGAGGATTGGCGAGGTGATGGGATGAAAGAAGGAAAAGGAGATGTGGCGATGGGTGGCGAGGTGGTTGGGTAAAAGGGAGGAGAGGACGAGGAGGCAGCAGTTGGAGAAGATGAGGGTTAGGGTTTTTTCCTTATATAGTGGCGGTGTCAGTAAATCCAAAAAAATATATTTTATGAGTGGTTATTTAGTAGCAGCCTATTTTTAATGCGGTTAATAGTGTTTTTTTTAATGAAAATGACATAAACCCCGATGGTCACTATTAACCAAGGAATGTGATTTCGCGAAATTTCAACGATAATTTTTTTTTTAAATTACTAAAAGAAAAATGGTGAAAGAAAAAATTACATTATTTTGAGGGGTTTTTTTCGAAAAAAATTGAGATTTTTTGTTAATTTCGAAATTTTTTCATAAATTTTGTTGTTTCCGTAAAAAATACAATAACCAACTACCAAAAATTACCATTTTTCGAAGGTTTTTTCGAAAAATTTTGGGGTTTTTCGTAAATTTTGGGGTTTTTTCGTATATCTATTCTTCTAATTATTTGTTGATTTTTGAAACCATCCCCCTGATTTTCTAATTATCATTTCTTCTACTTATATATTGATTTTTGAAATCATCCCTTGATTTTCTAATTATATATTGATTACATGTTTGATTCATTTATTTTTATTTAAGCTTCATTTGATTTGTTTAATAGATTTATTTACTTGCATCTTATTTTTTTAATAACATATTCCATATACACTCAAAATCCATGATATGTATTTTATGTATCCTCGAAATTTGTATTTTTTTTTTCTTTACAATCCGAAATATTTCTCGAAATATTTATTAAAATCGGGGAGACCGAAATGAACTCAAAAAATGAAATCTCGATCCTTGTTGTTAACCAACTCTTGATTTCGATTGTAAAAAAACGATATTGTGGAGAGTAAATGTGCAAACTAAAATTATCTAGTTTGAAGACATGATACTATTCCAAGGTTCTGATTGTTATTGATGATAAATAAAAATAGATTGATCATCATGGTCATACATGTGATATAGATACCCATCACGAGGATAATGCGAATAACATATTGGGCCAGCTCATGAAGCCCAATAGAATAAAGTCAATTACATAGGCCCAGACGAGGTCTGCCAATGAAGAAAACAAACAGGACCTAAATCTAGGCCCAAATGGATTAGAACACGAATCCAGGCCCAACACGAGTTCTCTCATAAAAAAGAGGAACGTTGCACCGGAAAGAGTCGTGGAGGGAGTTATGCCTCCCTGAACGCATCTCCATAAAAAAGGAAACTGTTACAAAAAACATCTCATTCCGTTGCGCCTCACATGCTTGAGTCACACAGAGACTTAACTACGACCATTATAAAAGGTAAAGGGAACATTCGACGAATGTATGCAATTTTAACTGAGTTTTGTCCAGATTTACATCATTCTTCCAACAAAGTTACTGACTTAAGCATCGGAGTGCCTTCGGCCACCAAAAAGGTGGTCCTTGGCAGTCTAACAGTTGTTTTCCAGGTCAAACTTACAAGAGGAGGATTTTTGGTCGCATCAGTTTGGCGCCGTTTGTGGGGAACGACAAGTTTCTTCTTCTAAAAACAAAACACACAGTGACAATGCTCATCACAACCTAACAAAAGATCGACAAGCCAACGAGTAAAATAAATGCAGTCTGCAGATCATGACAACACCCACTCCGATGCATCATTAACAGCTAGAAGAGAGGATATAGCCCGGATCACCGAACCAATATCATCCGAGAATGCGAATCCGAAGCACAAAAGTCCAAACAACCCTAGTATCCAACGACGATGCCACGGACCCTCGGGTGGATTTGCTTATAATCCAAATGGAACACGTAACAAAGATGTTGGAGAAGATTACACAGGAGCGCACACTCAGCTAGCTAATCATGTTTAGGCACAACCACAACAAAACTCAGCCAATCAAGCTCAAGGGAGTGATGAAGTCCCAACAGCACCCCAACAAGGAAACTTCAAAAGTAGTGAGCTCTGTCGAGGCAAGAACCCGCTGTACGAAGGGACGCTTATCGAAATCCCGTTCAGAACAGGGGTCACGGATCCTAACATACTATATGAGTTGGCAAAACCACCATTCTCCGACGCCCTCATAAAACAACAATGCTGAAAAAGTTCACTCCACCAAAATTCGAGGTATATGATGGTACTTCTGACCCAATCGATCATTTGAGGCACTTCCACCACATGGTGGCCCTGAAGAAGACCACAAAGTTGATCTTATGCAGGATATTCCCAATTAGCCTCACGTCTACAACAATGAATTGGTTCAATAGCTTACCACCGAGGTCAATAGATTCCTTTCAAGCACTGGCCCCCGCTTTTATCACCAGATTCATTGAAAACCAGCAGATGAAGAAAGGGCCACACTATCTCTTGCACATCAGACAGAAGCCCGACGAAACAATACGGAAATATGTCACCCGGTTTACCAATAAATTGAAGATGGTTGACGGATGTAGCAATGACACGAGTGTTGCAACCTTCTTGGCTGGATTGAAGAGAGGCTCATTCTTTGACGCTCTTAATCTGGAACCTCCAAAGGGCATGGCAATCCTGCTAAAAAAACACAAAAACATATCTCCCTAGAGAAAATGAAGGCAGCCAGGAGAAAAAATAATCAAGAAAGAGAATTTTTTTCAAGAAAATGGGAAAGAAATGAAGAAATGAGGCAGGATGACGGACAACAAGAAGGCAACAACCCTTCAAAAAAGCATCGAAGTGGCGGACAGAGTGATTCACGATGACAAGATTTAGGGGGTCACAACCAACGCGAACTCGACATGAACGGGTAACAAGCGTAATGAAGATCACGTACAAGCCATACATAGACCTGAAGACAAGTCGAGCAAATGTACTAAAACACATAGCAAAGTGGGACAACGTCAACTGGACGCTTCAGATGAGAGGGGATCTGGAAGGGAAAGACAAAAGTAAATATTGCTCGTTCCATAGGGATCATAGACATGATACCGAAGAGTGCTACAATTTAAAAGATGAAATCGAGCACTGGGCTTAGAAAGGATTACTCGATGACTTTATCGGAATGGCAGATAAACAAATAGCGTGGAAGGAGAAAACAAACAATTTTGCAGGATCAATAAAATAGTGCAGAGAGTTGATATATGCCACACACTGCATAGCTGAAAGAAACAGAGTGTGCGAAGTAACTGAGCGAACTTCTCATTCAAACCGATTTATATCGGAACAAGGATACTAACAAAACACTTCACGAATGCACAAAACATGGAGAAGTTTGCATCAACCAATTCGTACAAGTCAAAGGGCCCCATCAGCAGCTGCAAACTCAACCCGAATCACTTACAAACATACGAGGACGAAGCAAAGAAAAACAAAGTGACACAAACACTAGCCCCCATTACAAGGGCCGACAACGAGCAAAGGAAGACGAAACAAATCATATTTCAAACCAGCATAAACGCCATGACGACCAAGGCTGATGACAAAATCAAGAAAAATATCAATAAAGATTACAAATTCAGAAATTTCAAATCTTTGCACAGACAAGATAGATACGTCAATAAATTAGTCGTACAAAGCAATCAGGCACACACTACTTTTGGTCTGATCAACCAATAAGTAAAGGTTGGACACCCGAGTCACCTAAACACAAACACTTCGAGTTGACCGGGAGTCGGTCTAACGAAGTAAAGGTTGGACACCCAAGTCACCTAAAACACAAAAACTTCGAGTCAACCGAGATGTCAAACTAATGAAGTAAAGGTTGGACACACGAGTCACCTAAACACAAACACTTCGATTTGACCGAGATGTCGGACTAACAAAGTAAATGTTGGACACCCGAGTCACCTAAAACACAAAAACTGAGTTGACCGAGATGTCGGACTGACGAAGTAAAGGTTGGACACCCGAGTCACCTAAACGTAAACACTTCGAGTCAACCGAGATGTCGAACAAACGAAGTGAAGGTTGGACACCCGAGTCGACTAAACACAAAAACTTCGAATCAACTGAGATGTCAAACTAAATGATGGACACCCGAATCGACAAAATGCGAGTACTTCGAGTCTACCAGGATGTTGAGTTAATAAAGTAAATGCCAACAAATAGGTTAACAAAAGGACTCTGAACTGACACACACAAAGTTAGAGCTAAGGGAACAAGTAAATGCGGTTTGAAAAGGTACAGGCGAAAGCAACTATTTGCAACAAATCAGGATGAACAACAACGACCCACCATTAAACAAGCAACAAGCCTAAGAACGAAAGCAGTTATACAAGAATTTGGAGAAGATGATAAAGAAGTGGGAGAAGAAACATGAGCAATGACAGGATCAATACTAGTTGGAACTGGAGAAGAAATCTATTCAAAAGAAGAGCGCGTTAATGGCTTCAGAGTACTAGATGATAGAAGAGGCAATGACTCCTCTGCTGCTAGAGAAAAATTCTCGACATCATCATTCTCAAAAGCTTCACCGACCAAGTGACGATACTTAGACAAGTCTTCGTCGAGCCCATTCGATATAATCAAGAAGCTCAACCCACCCGTCAACAACTCGCTTCCAATATTTGGCTTCTACTACACGAAGCCTTTCCTTAGCAGCGACGAGTTCATTTTTGGCCGCGGCAAGTTGCCCTTCAGCAATGGAGAACATACCGGAAACATCTGCCTTTACATCACTAAGCGCAACAGTTATCTGTTCTACTCGCTTCTCAGCGGCGACACACATAACGGATTGTACCAATTCAGAACGAGAAACTTCATCGAAAGCCATTTTTTCAGTGGATACTCTTTCCACATCGCAAAGACGAGCGCAAACCTCATCTAGTTTAGCTTTCAAGGAATCAAGCTCAGTAGCGGACTTATCCCGCATATTCCTTGCATCCGTAAAAAACTTCTGAGCAGCCACTGCAGCTTTCTTTGAGCCCACGCATTGCATTTTCAACACATCAAACTGAGAAAGAACATGAAAAAATACCAGCAACAACGCTGCCAACCTCCTCTCCAAAAGAGCCACTTGATCACGACCAACTCGATAAACCGAGCCCATTACCCTGCGTAAGCGAAATGATTCATCCCGTCCATTATCTGCTTAAGACCATGGTCGATATGATCAAACGGGTCAAGCACGGGCATCGAAGGCCTCTCCACCAACCGCCTATACCATTCATTTACCAATCTACGTGCACCATCCTGCACGTCGAGCTGGGTAAACCAACAGAACTCGCCATCAGACTTGATACGAATGTCCTTCGGCCCAGGCTCAATCCAACTAATCCGTGGATGGAGGACGCGAGGATCCGAAAGCATTGAAGAACCACCTCTGACAGCAGGGATAACAGTAACAACGGAAAAATCACGTTTACCCTCCCGTCGAGAAGCATCCGCGGCAAGGGAATGACTGACGGTAGCAGCAGGAGCAAGAGAAACCTGTCGAACATGAGAAGAAACTAGGAACCTGACTGCTTTGCTGACATCAATAGAAGGAAAGGGGGAATGATTCTTGAAATGCTGACCACCAACAATGTCTTTAGACTGTTCCACTGCCAGCTGGAGCATTTTCTCATTAATGACTCGAGGGTCGTCATTAGATAACTCAGCAGTATCCGAAACACCATAAGTATAAATAAGTTTCATCTCATCGTCATCTAGTGGACGAATAGTCTCCTTCTCGCTCCTTTTCAATGAGAGCCTTAGCTCCTCAGCCTCCTCAAGAGATTCACGATCTCCTTTTTCAGCATCTTCGTGGGAAGGACTCAATATCCCAAACAGAACTCTAACGAGTAAAAACTGAGCAGAAACTGCGATTCAAAAGTCGTTTCTTCCTCAGAACTTGACCAAGATCTACCGACAATCGCCTTGATGGACTCGTAGACCTCGCAAGTTTTATTTTTTGTGAAATAGAAGCATAAATAACAGGAGCATTGAGATCCGTAACATCTCAGACCAAGCTCACTTCCCAATCAATGCTAGCATCACTAACGCCAGCACGAGCAACATAGGCCTTAGCACAAGACTCAGTAAATAAAGCTCGTTCCACTTCACTCATAGTGTACAAACCACTACGCTCCAGGATGCCCTCGGAAAAAAATGCCTCCATAGGAAAATAATGAAGCTTAGAGAATCGTTCATTGATTTTCTGCTCCTCAGCGAATAAGAGAAGATTCTTCCGCCTGTTGGGGACTCAGAATGATCAAAAAATCAAACGACCTCGCAATCAGAAGTAGCCAGAATTCACGGAAGCATAGAACCAAGACCACGACCAATCACAAATGTCATCACTGAGTTTCTCGAAACAATCAGGAGAATGAAGGAAACAAATCTCCCTGTACACCAACAAACCGACAACCGAATGCAAGATCCTAACGGTTAAAGGAATACCAAACATAGTGACCCTCGCGTAAGAATAGACATCACCTTCCAACCATTAGGGCCCATTTGGGCAGGAGGAATGCCTAGAAAACTTAGATACTCCCAGAACAACTCCAGAACCGGGAATCGAAAGCCAGAAGAAAACATGCATGAATACAGTGCGATGTATCCAACCTTTGGGTTACAAGGGCTATCGCCCCGTCCGGGCAAAAGAATCTCGAGGTCAGGCGGAAGCAGAACAAAGAGTTTCCAGAGTCGACTGAGAAGCTCTATTAGGAGAGTAATGAGCCTCGCTCGCACAGAGTTAGCGACTTACCACTTAACTTGTCACCAACAGACATCGTTGAAGAGCAAAAAAACAATGAAAATGAAAAAACAAACAAATCCTAAATTCAAAGATAACGTGAAGAGGGAAAACGTATTCGTCACATTTCCTTTTATAGAGTCGAGCAATGAAGAGACGACTCATGGGATAGCGTGCGAGATATGATGGCTATAAGAAATCCCAAAAATATGCGCAAAATGCGAACAGGCAAACAAAGGATCAAGACACCAACTCGCGAAAAGCAACTGACAATATTAAATACAAGGTAATGATGAAATCGATAGGCAACCCATTACCAAAGTTAGCGGCCACGTCATCATGCCCACTAACTAAGGAGGGAGTAGCTGATGATACATCAAATAGACTGATCATCATGGCCGGACACGTGGCATAGAGACCTATCACGAGGATACAACGAATAACCTATTGGGCCAGCTCATGAAGCCCAATAGGAATAAAGCAAATTACATAGGCTCAGACGTGGCCCGCCAATGAGGAAAACAAACGGATCAAAACACGGATCCAGGCCCAACACGAGTTCCCTCATAAAGAAGAGGAACGTTGTACCGAAAAGAGTTGTGGAGGGAGTTACGCCTCCCCGAGCGCATCTCCATAAAGAAGGAGACTATTACAAAAAAAACATTCTTTCCGTTGCGCCTCATATGCTTAAGTCACGCAGAGAGTTAACCACGACCATTATAAAAGGTAAATGAAACATTCGATAAAGGTATGCAACTTTAACTGAGTTTTGTCCAGATTTATATTTCCTTCTATAAAAACAGAGTTATTGACTTAAGCATCGGAGTATCTTCGGCCACCAAAAAGATGGTTATTGACAGTCTAACAGTTATTTTGCAGGTCAAACTCACATGAGAACGATTTTTGGATGCATCACTTATAATAGTTTAGATTGGTAAAAAGTTTTGACTACTCCGATGTGTAAATATCCAACATCCAACAGTGAACAATCCGAAGATAGTTGTGGGCATCAACTACTCCACACCACCATATCCTCTTTCTCACACCACCATTGAGTTTTTTTTTTTGTACTTTCTCACACTACCAATAAATATGCATAACAGAGTAACCCAAGCTCAAAACGAAAAAATGCAAAACAGGGTAACTTTCAACCAATTTAAACCCTCAATTGATACCGATTCTCAAACTCATAAAAACATGAAAGTTGTATCACTATGAGTTTTTTAATAAACACAACTTGAATCACTTGAAAATGTTTTGAAATGAGCAAGTTATGATCATTTTACTAAAGTTGCGCAAATTTGTCTCGCAATGAATACGTGATAGTGTTTTTGACTTTCGGCCAACTTATGTATATGATTAAGGCTGAATATCACAATTCACAAATCTGTTCGAACATAGTTGTGTCTTCGCGATAAGCAACAAAATAGCATCAAAAGAAAGAGAAGAATCACAATTCACAATGGGGCATTTTTTTTTTTTAACAAGATAGCATAAAATCAATGGAGAAGAATCCCATGGCAAAAGCGGAATTAGGTATTGACCCTACCATTACCATTACAAAGTTCCTTCCTTCCACAAATATATCCACCTGTCAGCACAAGAAGAAAAGAGGAACACTTATCGGCTACGTTTGCTCTTCTTTTTTTTAGTCTTTAGTATTATTGTAACAACAATAGTTACCAGGAGACCAATTTCTGGCTTTCTGCTACAAGGATTCAAATCAAAGACAACAATACCTGCTGGTCAATAGGGTGTTTGCTAATTATACTTTTCTTCCATGTGTTTCTTTGGTGGTGGTTCCACATGATTTTAAGGTTTGATAGATTTGATAGAGATGGAGAGTTTAAATAAGAAAAAGAAAAAGAAAAAGAAAAAGAAAAAGAAAAACTCATCATGTATATCACTGCACTGGAGCAGGAGAAGATCCAGCCACATATATTGTGGGCTTGCCCATACCTAGTCTAGTCTGCGAGCATCATCGGGCCAAATTGCCATCCCATAGAATCCCATTTTTATGATACAAAACCCCAACACAACCAGTTTTCCAAACTCTTATTTCATCAGAAAATTTTCAATTTTCAATTTTCATAGGGCGAGATTAAAATTTTATAACAGCACAACAACAGACAGGAGTCAGGTTTGTTCTAACACTTTCCTTCAACCCATCCATTTCTTTTAATCATTTATATCTTAAAAAATGGCTTTCTTATGTTCTTATCCATTTCTGGAAAAATGGGGGGTTATCTGTTATTTTTACACATTTTCTGTTGTCTTACTTTTGAAATTAGCTCTGTGCGGCTTCATGTATTGTTAAATTTTTTTTATTGGGTTTGCCTTGTTCTTTTTGTATTGAATTGTATCAAAATTGTTTATATTAACAGGTTCAAAGGTGATGGGTTCATTTATTTTATTCTGTTTTGTTTTTGTGTTTTTTTGTTAAAAATTATTAGATGGGAGGCTAAAGGGCAATGAGTGGGTTTTGTTTTCGGTTGAAGATTGTGTTTTGAATAGGTTCAAAATATTTGATTGTGATTAGTTTTGACATCTTATAAGTTATAAGCACTTGAGCTTTGATCTATTCCAATGGTGTATTGTGGATTTGGCTAAAGAGAAAGCCATTTGTTTTGCAGATTTTGATTCATCTCTCCATCTATACAGACTAGGGCAAATTGGATTCCTTTCGATTTGTGGTGAGAATTTGCAATATGTGAATAATTCCTCTTTTCGTGAACTTGGATGAGTAGTTTCTTAATGAAGTCCAAATTTATTAAGTTCAGTTCTTGCAGAAATCTCCACTAATCATCCTCCCCTACATTGTTGTCTTCATTTTCTTATAGTTTCTTTTGAAAAAGATTCAGCTTATAGATAATTACGTCGGTCCAATTTCAGGCACAGCTATTCTCTACTGCTAATTATCTGCACCAGAAGTAGTTGATTTGGTTAAAACTTAAATCCTAGGTCTGATAACTGTTTTCTACTGATAATTAGATAAAGTGTATATTCCCCTTGGGAGCAACATTTTGCTCAGATATGCTTCTCTTGAGATCCAATTTCATCCTCACCGTCTGCCATCAACTGGAAAGTGAAAGCTAACAAAATGTTAATGCTTGGATTTGTACATTTTATTCAAAAGTGAAGTCGTTTTTAAAGAAAATATAGTGTGCTATCCATGACCATGTATCTACTGTAAAACATCATGTTCTAAATTTGGCCGAATTCAATATTGCAACAAGGATGAAATGAATGGAGAGACCTCAACCTAGAAGCATTATGTTTTGCAGTTTGATTTCTATGTATATGTATTTTTTCCATATACCTTCAAGTTGTATATCACTGGTCATCAATCCATATGGTTGTAATTATTCATTGAATCAGTTTTGTTCTTTTTATAGATCCATTGAACATTGGAAAAAAATGTCTTTCAAGAAACCGCGAGCAAGTGGGACAGAAAAATCTTTGTTGCCAGAAGAGCAACAAGCCAAGGTATATTTAAGTCAGTTGGACAAGAATGTCCTTGCTTCTTATTATATTATCTCGCATAACTCCTTGTCATCCTCCGTTCTCTTTTACTTTCTTGATTCGTTCCTTTCCTGTTCACCTATTTGTTTTCTAATAATACAAGCATAGCGGCATAGGGAGAAAGAGCGACTTGGAAAGGAAGCAGTAGTTCATTTCCTATGTTTCTTTTGGTGGTTAAGGAGCCGTTTTCACGGAGGGCACTGTTTTCATTTACAATCGATATTCATTTTGATCACTCTTGTAGAATAGTGGACATAAACGAAATGAACCTTTCTTTTGCTAACACTAATGAAATGAACCTAATTGAATTGGTTGTTTATGTGGATGGTCACCACCTTCTTAACTGTTTTGTGTGAGAGTATGCACCTTCCATTGTTACTTAATGGTCTCACAACCAAATATATCCAAGCATATTTTGGGGATTGCCTAGGCCATTCAATCATCTACCATCTACTCCATATGTAGAGATCCATCTACAACCACTAACTGCACTCCCACACGAAAATCTCTTCAAGGAAACACTGACAATTTTCATCAGGGTGGCCTAGGCAGTCCACATACATGTCTGAAATATGTATTTAGATATACATAACAGAGATCCATGGTTTATGGCAAATGGAATCACAAGTTTTTAGGAATCCATTAAAAACATTGTCTGCACCCCCATCACCATCCACCAAAAAAGAAGAAAAAGAGATCCAGGATGCCGCCCATCCTCCTACCAAATGCAAATGCTAATTTGTTCCCTTGCACATTATAGGAGTATCCTGAAAATGTGATTAGTTTCATAAGTTTGGGATGTAATATCTTGAATCCAAATATAAGTAATTATTAGTGTTCCACTTAATGAGAGCTCTCATTTCCCTTTCAGATCACTGAAGTTAGGAAGCTCATAGGTCCAATTGCTGATAAGCTACCATCATTCTGCTCCAATGATTCATTGTCAAGATATCTCAGAGCAAGAAATTGGAATTGTAAAAGAGCCGCTAAGATGTTGAAAGAGACTCTGAAATGGAGAATGGAATACAAGCCAGAAAATATCCGCTGGGTATGCAGCTCTTGTTTAGTTTATTTATTTAATTTCTTACTCTTTGCACTTTTGAAGTTTTATATATCTGGAATACACATGAGTTGACCTTAACTCATATTTATATCTTCTTCACTGCTTGTACGTACATACAACCCTGAAGTTATCTCTTTCTTGCTTTGCAGGATGATGTTGCTGATGAAGCTAAAATTGGGAAGGCTTACAGGGCTAGTTACCTTGACAAACAAGGGAGGACGGTTCTTATCATGAGACCTGGATGTCAGGTATGTTTTGCTTTCATACCTCAAACATCATCAAGTATTTTGTATACATATATAAGAACATGCTTTCATTGTTGGCTTCTTTCTGAGGATATCAGACGACGGCTAATTTTCTATTTTTTTTTTTCTTAATCAGAATTCAAGCTCAGCACGTTTGCAGATCAAGTACTTGATTTATTGCATGGAGAACACCATCATGAATCTCGCACCAAATCAGGAGCAAATGGTGTGGCTAATTAATTTTCAGGGATGGAACACATCAAGCATATCGGTGAAGGTGACTCGTGAAACTGCTCATGTGTTGCAGGACCGTTACCCAGAGAGGTTGGGCCTAGCAATCCTGTATGATCCACCGAAGATCTTTGAATCCTTTTGGACGGTATGTGACATCACTTCTATACTATCAATTTCAAGTGTAGCTAAATTTGATTTCCGCCCAACCCTTGAACTTTGTTATTATTCTCACGTCTAACTAAATATGTCGCGCTGCAACCTGCAAGTATATGATGTTTGTGTCTGTTAATTCACTTTGCCTGTTCTTTGGGGACTAGTTGACCTCATTTTCTTTATTGCTATTTCTCTTACAGGATGTGGATGTTTCAATGTAAAGTGAGGGATATTATCTTTCTTCAGAAAATTGCTTCTGTCTTTCCCAAAGCATGAACTTTGAGACCTTAATCAATTTGCAAGGTTAGGGGGTATTTGTGGGAGTGCAAGAGACTTTTCGAGGATTTCGTTGAAGGGTTGGACAGGGTTATTTGGGAAAAGGGGCTCCTTTACTGTTGGGGTAAAGTATTTGAAGGTTTTAGAGCGTGCGTCCTGAAGAGTTAGTGGTTAACTGGAATAAATTCTTTGTTTGTTTTAATCGGCTCTGTGGGTGCTCTTGGCTGCGAAGCTATCTCAACCTGCATTGTTCCCCTTTCTTCTTTGTTTTGCAAAGAATAAGATTCACAGCATTTGCATTGGGGGAGTCTTTAAGGTAGGAGACTGCCTCCACTTTTGCTTCTTAGATTGCCTTAGGGGTGAACTTCAACAACATAGCATGTACATTTATGTTTTTTTTTTTTTGAAATTTAATTCTTTGAGAAGGGGGCAGGGGTATTATCTATATTAGCTTTAGTGCAAATACTTTCAAAACTAATTGTATAATATATACTGAGCGTATTCCAAAAAGTTTCATTCTAGGCTTTACTAGAGAAAAATTAGAAAATGTTATTTAGGCGCAATTTTTTAATTATTCCCAAAAGATAGTTAATACCCTCTAACTATATGCGAAGGTTTTGAACTCTCTGATAAATATTGAGGTTTATAACTTTTTTCATGAGAGAATGCCATGTGGCATCCTAATTCACTACCCTTCTTAATCCACCAACATTTTTACATACCAATAACATGAAAGTCCAATATCTCGGTTAGTTTACTTTTAATATATTTTCAGCAAATGTAACATTTGTAACATCAGTACTGTCTTATAGAATAGAAAAATAATGTTTTGGATTGGTTAAAAACTTAACATTGATCGAATTAATTTTGTCATGTTATCTACAATCCCTCTTAGAAAGCACCTGCAATACACATGAATCCCGCTAGTTGGAGTTTATGCAAAATTTCTGGTTGACCTTCAAGAAAATCAAGTATAGCAATATAGCATCTGGATCATCAAGGACATGATACTTGGGAGTTTTAGAAGGGTCATAGTTATCTCATTATAGTTTGAAAATAGCAACAGAGAGAAAGTTGTTGTGGTTGCATCCTCATGTATGATGAACTTCTCAACATGGAGAGTGTTGTCCCCTTATGGTTTATATACTGGTTGTCTCCCGTGTGTGCATATTCAGAGAGAATCACATCAAATGTGTTGGGTTTGCTAAAACATCTCCTAGGCTGAATGACAAGATATGACAACACTCCTATAAGCAGGTGTAGATTGAAAGCTGATCAAAAGCAGCAAGAACCCAAAACCAACAAAAAATTCTTCTAGTAAATTCTTATTAAATTTCTTCAAATGAAGAAAGCATCAGTACCAATTTCTTGCATGTCTATGGTCTGAATACTTGGCAAGAGCAATGCTCAGGACTCAATCACCTCATTGATATGTATATAGTGGTCTGATTAGACTTGGCAATGGGTCGAGTCGGCGGTATATAGGACATGAACACGACCCGTTTGATTCTCGGGTAAAAAAAACTAAAACTAGGGGTGGGCATCCCATCCCGCAATCCCGATCCCGATCCCATCCTATCCCGATTCCATCCCATCTCATCCCGTCCCGATCTAGAGTGGGATGGGATAGGGATGAAGATTTTTAATCCCGCTTATCCCGTCCCGTTCCGAACTTATGTATTTAATATTTATTATTATTAATTTTAATCAAATTACTTTTTTAAAGGAAAGTTTAGGATGTGTTGAAATTAAATCAAAACTTGTTTGAAAATTTATATGCTTGATTTGATACTCTTTGTTTAAATAAAAACTTTAGTTTGAATATTTTAGGTCAAATAGAACCCATGGAAATTAATGTTTTTTCACATTTTAGATTGGTTATACGACAATATTCTTGTATCACATAAATGATGCTTAACATAAAAAATGTAAGTTTATTGGATCATAAACTTTATATGACATTTAATATTACTATTGATGCAGTCGTTCATGCTTTGACCTAATCCCGCTGATCTGCACAAGTAACGCACGTGAGCTGCGGACCATCGTTGTGGTGGCTAATAGCACTCCGATGCTAAAGTCAGACATGGATCTGAGGAAGGCGTAATGCTGTAAACAGGGAATTTGTAACGTATCTTAGCTTACCAACCTCATGTCTTATTTATAGTGTAGGAGTCCTGGTTCTACCAGGCCATTGAAGGCGTAGTTTAGGAATGAGATCTTCGTAGAGATCTTTATCTAATTAGGAGTTGTGCAGTAGGAGGGAAGTTCCCTGTGCTCTTAGATACGCAGGAAATAGTTCCCAATCCAAAAGCAATCCGTAGGAGGAAGTTTTTCTACGTGGAATGTACTCTGGTATTTGCTTCTCAGTTGGAAGCAAAAAGGTGTTGTAGTTACTCGTCGAAAGTTGATCCAAGAGATACTTGCCTTAGTAGGACTTACGGGTATTGAGGATAGTTGTGAGACGTGTGGGCCTAGCACGCTGTAAGAGTTCGGGTCCTTCTGGCGGACTGGGTCAGGTAGGCTTAGAACTGCTTGGGCCGGATCAGTGTTGGGCTGACGCTGGGGCCCGTAATTCTTTGAGATCATCATGACACGTGTATGGCTCAGGGATGTGACCGTTTTTATGTATCATCAATTATGATGAAAGTTATATGAATATAAATTATGCAATATTTGTGTGTGAGCAATGTGAGATGAAATTTTTTGTTATTCATCATAGGAGGACTATTTAGTACATGCTCATCTCGTCCCGAACCCGAACGAACGGGATGGAGGTCCTTCCTGTCCTGTGCCCACCCCTAACTAAAACACAAAACCGACTTGCTAGAAAACAGGTTGATACGACCCACCCCATTTGACATGTTTCAGCATAAAAACCTGTTCCGACCCGACCTAACCTGAAACGAAACGATTTGTTAACTCGAAAATCACCAATTGAACTCGGGACAAATTGACACGACCTGTTTGACACAACATACCTTTTTTACCAGAAGATTAACATGTTGACACGGTCAAGGTGTCAAACCCGAATACGACCTGACCTGTGTAACGAGTAGCATGAAATGACACGAAAATAAAAATCATATACCCAAACTCGTTTATATTGGGATGTTTTGGGCTGTGATATCGTGTTTGGGTCAGATTGCCATGTCTAGGTCGGATCCGTGGACAAATTTTTGACAAAGAAAGTTATTTCACCGTTCCAAAATTTTCAAAATAAGTTTCAGTGCCATGTAGATTATCCTTGAAAAAGTCATGAGTTTTTTTTAGTTTCTAACACCATTAGAATGGTTGACACTTCTCTAACTTGTGTAGCATGTTATACAGCTCCAAATTAGTTTGTTTTTTTTAAAAGCGATCTCATGGTTATGAGACCATCCCCACAAAATATCATCATATTCTGAAATTTCTAGGTGGATTAAATAGGTAGGTGAAATAGGCACATGTAACTTTCTTAGAAAAATAAACTTATAATTTATACTTATGTTTGTAAATGATTTTCCTTAAATTTTTTTTTTAAAGTTTTCTGTTTTGAATGTACCATCTAAAAATCTCACCTATTTTGGTCAGATGGTAAAACCTTTTTTGGATAGCAAGACATCCAAAAAAGTGAAGTTTGTTTACTCTCAAGACCCTGAAAGCCAGAAGATAATGGAAAGTCTTTTTGATATGGATAAGTTAGAATCGGTGTTTGGTGGGCGGAATCCCAATGGGTTTGATTTTCAAGAGTACAGGGAAAGAATGAAAGAGGACGACAAGAAGATGTCCGAGTTCATCAGCTCTGGATGCTCAACCTCTTCTCAATCATCTATTGTGGCACTTCTCCAGCAAACTGAATCACTGTCTTCAGATCATAACTCGGAGGTTTCTGATGCACTTTCATCTTCTAGTGAGGAAGGAGCTGCTCTGAACTTGGAAGGTGGAAACGAATCTGCAGAGGATAGTACGGAAAACCGACTTGGGTGCAAAGAAGGTGCAAAACCTGTAACCGAAGTTCAGAATGATGTGCTACAAATGAAACAGCCAGCCTGAGATATCCAAGCAAAAGCCAACAGCTAAATATGTAACATTGTCAGATTCAGATGTATCTTAAATTCCTCAAGGTAAGATGTTTAGCTATTCTGCCCCTCTATCTTATCAGTGAAATTGTTCACTTTCTTATTTGCTTTTGCTAGGCAAGAAGATCAGATCAATGTATATGCTTACCTGCTACATCGTCTATCCATACATGATTCTTTCTGCAATTTTGTGGACTGCATGTTGCAATGAAACAATATTCCATTAATTTCCGACTCCAGATGAGATATAGTTATTTCTACTAGCCACCGATTTTGTTTGTCAATTTTGGATGTATTGTTCACCTTATCCCATAGTTGAAACATGTGTTTAAACACAACATAGACATTTGTCATCAAGGATAAAAGTCTACTCCACAGTTCTAAGCTCCTTGGGTTCCATAGTTATAGATTATTATTATTACAATCAATCTAAAACGAACAGATATCAAATACCACTCTAAGCTAGAAAATATTAAACTAAACCCAACTAAAGTTGAAATAGCAACTAGTTCCAACATCACTAAGTATAAGTTTGAGTAAGAATGATAGAACTCTAGAATCCACAAGAGCAATGCTAAAATTCACAAGAAAAGGAGTGAAAACGAATCAAACTTAATTGATTGATAGCAGAATCTCATTAAAACTAGAAATGAGGCAATCAGAATCTCGTAGATTTGCTAAATTCGATTGTTGGTCCTCACGCCCATTGGAAAAACCTGGTTTGGAAGGTTTCCTGGAACAGAGGACAGAATATCATGTTCCAATACCTTCTAGTCGTGTACCAGCTGTTAACCTCAGATCTTTCATTCCTTCTACAATGATTTCAATATTCACACTGCACCCGGTCTCAACTAGTGCTTTTATGATAACCGAGGAATCATTTGTGGCGCCAAACATTCAGGCAGCTGCAGAAGGGTGTATTGGTTCGTCTAGTCATTAGCTTCCTCCTCCCATCATTTTGACAGCTTTAAGTTCCTCAACAACTGTACCTGGTAATATTATTAAACTGATCATTTTGAGACGTGAATGATTAGCTTGGGAGTGTTCTAAAATTCCCAGACAGAGTCGTCTGTTTTTTCGATGATTTCGAGTCAACAACAAGTCAACAACTGCTAGGTTCACTCCAGAGCAAAGTCTGATTCCTAATCCTCCTGGCCTTTCTGCTGTTGTTTGTTTTCAGGGAGAAATCGATACAAGTGCTCGATCAGTGAGCTATTACTCACTCATTTCAAACCTCCTAGCTGTCTCTGCACACTTACCTCCTTTACGGGCAACTTAGATTATAGACCACCTCTTTTTTATATTACACTCTAATTCTCTCCAAACAGCTGCGACAGGGTACAGCATTAAGTTTATAAATAGTATACATTGCATAAGTCAGATTAAGTATACATTCCATTGAACAAGCTGAATGATATAATTACTTTTGACTATTGTACAATTTTTATTCTAGCAGAGTTATTGCTGAAGCAGAAAGAGTTCAATAATGTATGACCCTTGTGTATTCATTATTGAAGTAGAAATGAAATGTACCGTATTTGAGCAGAGTTCTTTGATTCAGAATTCAGAAACCACATTTGTCTCCTAAAAACATAATATGTATTATAAACCACAACATGCTTTGGTACAAAAAATTAGTGGACAGAGAAAATATAGAGACCTGCGTGAAATGATCATGCTTGCTACTCTTACCGTGTTGTTAGAACATGAGAAATGCGAGTCGAATAGGACATAGCAAGTGGTGCCTTCTTGGATGCCTTTGTAATTTGCATTGAACTGATATTTACCAATTGTGGCCCTGCTGGAGATGGACTTAGTTTGATGGGACACCGCGAATCGACATAGCTCTGCTCTGCTGTACACTTCACTGGGTGAGGTCCAACATTCACCGCCTTCTCACATCGACAGTTCAATAAGCCATTCCCTTTAGTGTTGATGGCACCATGGGCATGGACCTTGTAAGAGTTAGACTGTATGCATCTCATATCCTTATAATCCGATGCTGAAGTTGACATTTTTGTCATACTTCCTCCGTCAAAGCCCTCTGCTGTTGTGACACTCCAGTTGATGCTTGCTTCACTTGGCTCGTAACACTCGGTTGGTGCAGTTGATGGTGTCCTCAACTCATCTAAACTGAGTCGAGAATTTAGACCTCCTGTGTCATTTTTAGCCAATTGTTTTACATCATTACACGAAAACTGGTCGAGGGAATTCCTTTGGTGGGACATTGGGTATGATGTAGTCTGCGTTGAGAGGCTTTCGATCTCAAACAAGTCAGAACTTGCATCACTAGCTAAGTCATCATCTACGGTCATTCGTGTTTTTGGACTAGCCAAGAAACTGAAGCTCTGGTGATTGTTATCCCCCGATTGTGGAAATTTGATTGATTTTTGCTGCTCCTCAGGTAGCTGAAAAACCTCCAATGATTCTCGAGGAGGATCACCAACAGATTTCCTACCATTCAAAAGCGGTTTCACTTTCACTCCATTGCTAATGCCAATGCCAATGGAAGGGTTAGTACAGGAAATGAGAATCCACCACTATCCCTGAAGGATCTCCCTAGTCTACTACCAATGTCCGTCGTGGAAATATGTATTGCTTTTGGTGAAAGCTGGCCTAATTCACCACCAAAAACTACATCCTGTTCTTCTTTTTTCCAACTTCCATGAACTGCCTTCATTTTAGACCTTTTGTCGAATCCAAGGCTTTTCTCCAAAAAGTCTTCCTTCCCTTTCTCGTTGGATCCTTTATCAACACGAACCTTCTCCTTCTCCCAACCATTATTAGCTTCAGAATTATTCACTTGAAATGGAAGACTCCTGGGTTCTGAAGTTTTCTTCTTCTCAACAACACCAACAGATTTGTTACCAGAACATGGACAGATTATTCCAAAACACCATTTCGCCGAAGATCCTTTTTTCTTCCTCCTATCAAGAGAAAGACTTCTAACATGAACTCCAGCGGAACCAAGAGGATTTGACAACAGACCTGACTGACTATTCCAACTAGCTTCAGATGAAGCTGTTGGGGTTGCATGAAAAGAACCACTAGTATAATTCTTTCCATACCCATACACAGATGACACTGAGGAAGCTCTTGGAGTTGATGAAACCGCATCGATTCCATCCCCGTCTACAACATGATCATTAAGGTGTACTATACTTGCAGCAGGAGAGGTAGTAATCTTGGCTTTGTTTGAAGTATCTTTCAGCTTGGAAAATGTCAAGATCTGTGTTATCCACTACTTGGGCTAGTGATTTCAGGTCTCGGGGTTGGAGATGTGAAGAAAATGAGGCATTTTGTTGAGGAAACACTTCCATTTGAAGTAGTTTCTGCTGTGACTGCAAATCTCTCCACGTCTCTCTCTTATTCTCTGACTCTCTGTGTACAGAATCGGAAAGAATGAGAAAACTCCTGCAAACCACTTCAGCCAGTCCAAATTCTATAAAAGACATAAATGGTAAAAAAAAAAAAACAAAGAAACATGCACAACATCATATAGGTACCTGTACGGACATAATATGACACATGGTATGTCGGTTGGGAGAAGAAATTAAAATTGGTATGAAAATAATATGTTAAAATGTGATTCAATTATGAAGTTGATAATCAATTACCAACCTCATATGTGTGATGGTTTATTATTAATGCCACTGAGGATTTGTAGCAGAAACAAATGATGAGTGATGACCACTATCAATCATACGGTTTGCTTTTTTACATTGGCAAAGAAAGATTTTATTTGGACACTCGTCGGACGTGTCGGAGCATGTATGTATGGGTCGGTTGATGATCTTGAGATCAATGGAAATGAATTAGTTCCCCATAATCTCCAACACATATATGTAGCACAATGAAGGATTTTGAAATATTTGCCTTTCCTTGATCATAGTAGTGAGGGTGGTGGTATTTGATAGTTAGGTTAGAAATAAATATGCTTTCAAGAGTCGAGACATTCTTCGCAGATTTAGGTTTTAGCTAGGAGATCATTAGTGGTATAATATGAGAGCTTATGTTGATAAGAGCATTTCCAATCTCGTCTTCATGTTATTCTTCACCACAGATGCATAATATTAAACATCTCCACAATGAGTCAATTAAGGTTGAAATTTAGACGGTCCTCTAGCTAGGAAATGGTGGTCGTCTCAGACGCGGATCTACTAAGGGGTCGGGGGGCTCAACTTTCAAAATATTTGTAAAAAATACTTTGTCTTAAAATAATCAATTTTATAATGTATAACACAATATGATAATTGTTCATTCAACTATTTCTATATATCTTTTTTTTTTTGGAAGGCAAATCCTAACTGATGAGTCTCGAACCTATTTTCTATATATCTTTGTTGATTTAGTGGTTGGAAGTTTAACATTTTTAATAAACGATCCAAGTTCGACCAAGTTCGATAATTGTGAAGCTTACCTAATTTTTTTAACAGAAAATGATCTCGAAGGCCTAGTTTTCAATAAATTAGACTATTTAGACACCGTAGTTGGAGTAATGGCCATGAACGCCTACTTTTTCATAATAATGTCCAATAAAACCTATTTTATTAACCTTAGTTAGCCAACAAACTAAATGAATAATTCTACACGGCCCGCCCTTGGTCTGGACCCTCCCAGACACGTGCCATAGGGAGGGTGTTTGCCACGTGAGGAGCGAGGGTTGAAATCAATCCGCCATTTTTTTTCTTTTCGTTCTCTATGCTTTGTAATAGTGTTTTGCAAGCAACACTAACACCAGATCTGCTCCTCAAACCTCCCTCCTGCTCCTTCTCTACCAAGGATCGACCTCCTGAAGAGCTCAAACCTCCTGCTCCTCCTCTACCAAGGATCGACCCTGAAGAGCTCAAACCTCAGAGCCTCCTCCTCCTCTACGAAGGCGACTCCTCCTCCTCCTCTCCTGCGCGTCCTCAGAGCCTCCTCTGCGCTCCTCCACGCCAGATCTGCTCTGCTCCGCTCGCTCGACGCCTCTTCTTCTTCTGGTACGTAATTTCAAAATTTTTGTTAATTTATCTTATGAAATTATACTGAAATTAATACTTAAATTTATCTTCAAAATTTTTACACCCTGAAATCAGATAATCCTGAAATTATACTACTGAAATTCATGATAATCCTGCAAAATTTTTACAAATCTTTGTTAAATTATACTACTGAAATTCACGATAATCCTTACAAATTTTTGTTAAATTATACTACTGAAATTCATGATAATCCTGCAAAATTTTTGTTAATTTTTGTATGATGAAATAAGGATCTTAACCCAACAATGACATACAAGGCATATGTGGTATATCGCGGTCGTGTCCCTGGAATTTACGCAACTTGGCAAGATTGTTCAATCCAAGTAACAGGGTATAGAGGTAATATGTACAAGGGTTTTGCCTCAGCTGCCGAGGCTCATGCTAGTTATAAAGAGTGGGTTCGCTCAGAAGTGGTGAAATATAACGACGAGGCAAGCTCATCATCTGCTGCAGAGGTAAAAAATAAGAACTGCGAGGCAAGAAATCTCTTCGAAAATAGGAATAATCAGTATCACGCTCGCGCGGGTGAAGCTGAAGCGAACAATGATAAATGGGCTTTGACAAGGGATTTGATTAATGCACTGCTAGTGGTGTTTCTTATGATAATGGTAGTTTTTTTGTTCAAACTTGTGGCATTTTGAATTCTCTGTAAGTGGTATTTCAAACGTGTATTCAGTTATGTTATGAATGAATGTACATTTTGTTAATATCAGGAATAGGAATGCTTATATAGTGACCCATAAGTCAGTGTTTGGAGGATGTGTCATTAACTATTTTTTGTTAGTTCTAAAGCTTCCACCTGCCAAGTTTTACAAAAAACTTATCCAATTAACAGTCAATAGACTGCTACCAGATCATGCAATGAGGATCATTTACTGCCTATCAAAAGTGTTTGTTTTGAGATTTAGGAGGATTCCAAGGAACAAGATCTTTTGTGTTTTAGGAAATTTCTATACCATTATGGAAGCAGGTAAGAGCCTAAACGGGTTCATAGAAATGCAATGTTTGATGGCATCAAATTGAAAGCCTGCTATTCCAAATATCAGCACAATCCAATATCAGTTCACACTGAAAATATTGTTGTGATGCATTGATAGGATTCTACCTCCTATTAAGTATACGTATTCTCGGAGAAAGACATGTCATAAGAACACTAGTGCTGAAGTGGAATGAAGGATACTGTTAGTGCTTTGTATTGCTGAGAGTGCAACTGTTAGTGCTCTGTTAGGAAGGGTGACAGTTAGATGTCTATATGTCTGTTAAGAATAGCTGTCAAGATGTCTGTTAAGAATAACTGTCAATATATGTGAGAGTAGCTGTCAATAGGAGAAGTGCTATAAATAAGAGAACATTAGGAGAAAAGGGCCATTCATTGACTAGAGTGAAATTGTACATTGAGCCATTGCTCAAGGAGAGTTAGAGCCTCTCGAATAGCTCAAAAGGGAGACTAGCAATCTCGAATTTGCTATTACATTCTCTGTATCTACAATTTCATTTGATATATACAATACAATCACTCTTTCTTCATCTTTACTTCAGCTTATCTTCTATAGCAGATCATTGTTGATTTCTTTATCAATTCACTGTTAGAATTGAAGATTGCTTGATTGAATCTGCAGCAAGTGCTATAACCTGCAAGAAAGAACAGAAACAGGTCAGTTCATATCATGCATATAGCACAATGAAAGCAATGAAAATATTGCTAACAACACATTGAAAGCAAATCTCTGATTCAAGTGCCAAATAACAAATCACTGAAACTATAAACTATATGCTCTCATATAGTAATAGTTGGTGAAACTTCAAAGTCCAATAAGACGACATTTTTCTGTTGGACAATTCAAGTTTGACATCTATTTCTCAAGGAAGTAGAAGTTGTATTGGAATGGGAGATCACCAAAAGCAAAAGTCAGAACTATGGACATCTATTTCTTAAGGAAATAGAAGTTGTATGGATTATCTGATTTTTTTTTTCTCTTAATTCTCTTTGTTGAACTTGTTTATTCATGTCTTACTATTTGAGTGTTTGTTAATCTGATTTTTGAAATGGCTGAATTATGAGAGAATGACTTTGATTCTCATACAATTCAAATTCAGTGCATGATTTACTATAGAAATCAAACAACATACATATTTATGCAGCACTATAATATGAAAAATGTATAAAGTACCAATCAGTTATGATGTCTCTTACCAATGCAGTTTTTGAGTCTGTCCCAATGCAGTTTTTGAGTCTCTTTGGGAAAATATATATGTTAGCTATCATGCTCCATTGGGGAAGATGCAAATAATATGAGGCTCTGACAATGGAAGCAGCCAGATCCAGACTCTAATTGCTAAACTCTACAGGGACACTTACCAAACCCACTGGGATTGGACAAGAATTCTATAAAAAATCAGATTCATAGAATATAATTTCACACAGAAGGCATTTCACATGCATTTGGTCTTGCAATAAATCTGATCAATGATAAACTTAGAAATGGAGAACATGAAGAATCTTAAATCCACAATGAAAATTCGGAAATAGGTATGCAGAAGTTATGAAAAACAAAACTACCGAACCTTCAATCAAGAAACATGTTGTCAAGAAACAATCACCACACTTGGATATTGGGAAATTTTGCAGGATTTCCTGCTACTCACAATCACCAAAATTCTTACTCTGACAAAAGAAACAAAACTTTTGTCACTAACACATCACCATCAGAGAGTATTTTACCTCTAATTTTAGCCATACATCCACATTTAGCTGTACCCCGCATGTTTACAACACTTTGTGATTGACTTCTATGCTGCCCGACCGACCACATGCAAGCGTTAAGTATATAGTTTTTCCATTTTCATCTTTTTCTGTATTCTTTATTTTCACTGGAAATCCTATATTATTACCATAATCATAATAATAACGTTTGTACTCATCAATGTCGCTGAATTTCATCCCTTCTGTAGGATCCCTTATCTCTTCTAAATTTTTTTCATTATCCATCAATTAAATATCTCTTTGCTTTGGTCATGGATGAGTTGACGAGACATCTGCAAGAAGATGTACCTTGGTGCATGTTATTTGCAGATGATATTGTCTTAATGGATGAGACTAGTGCAGGTTTAGGTCAGAAATTAGTTAAGTGGCAGGAGGCTTTAGAGAGTAAAGGTTTTAGAATTAGCCGTTCGAAGACGGAGTATCTAGTGTGCAACTTTGGGTGTGAACCAAGAGGGAGAAGTCATGCAATTGAGATCGAAGGTGTCGAGGTCCCAGAGTGTGAGGCTTTTCGATATCTAGGGTCTATAATTCAAAAGAATGGGGCTATTGGAGCAGATGTAGACCACAGGATTAAAGCTGGTTGGTTGAAATGGCGAATGGCGTCAGGAGTATTGTGCGATAGAAGGATGCCTGCAAGGCTAAAAGGGAAATGCTATAAGACAATTGTTCGACCAGCCATGCTATATGGTTCAGAATGTTGGGCTACTACGGGACAACATACGCATAGGATGGCAGTAGCAGAAATGCGTATGTTAAGGTGGATGTGTGGTAAAACTCGTAAGGATAAGATTAGAAATGAAAGAATTAGGAGATACTTAGGTGTAGCGCCCATAGAGGAAAAAATTAGAGAAAGACGTTTAACTTGGTTTGGTCATGTGCGGAGGAGACCGAGCACGGCGCCAATTAGAAAATGTTTAGATTGGCAAGTTAATGGAGGGTGTAGACGGAGGGGACGACCGTTGAAAACTTGGATGAAGACGGTGAATGAAGATATCATTGAGCTTGGATTAGGTGAGGAAATGTGGGAAGATCGCATTGCTTGGAGAACCAAAATTCATGTAGCCGACCCCGAAAATCTCGGGAATGGGCTTTGATGATGATGATGATGATCCATCAATTAAATATCTTCTACACTATCCATCCCTTATATACTTATTAAAGGAGTAGTTATCATCAGATATGTAATCTTTAAAATGTTTTACAACTAGGCTAAAATTATGATTGGTTTATACAAAAAAAATATTTTTTTTTAACAAAATCTAATCAAATCTATTTTTTTTTAACAAAAATTAACAAAAATTTTGCAGGATTATCATGAATTTCAGTAGTATAATTTAACAAAAATTTGTAAAATTTTTGCAGGATTATCATGAATTTCAGTAGTATAATTTCAGGATTATCTGATTTCAGGGTGTAAAAATTTTGAAGATAAATTTAAGTATTAATTTCAGAAGATAAATTAACAAAAAATTTGAAATTACGTACCAGAAGAAGATGAAGAAGAAGAAGAGGAGGCGCCGAGCGAGCGGCTCAGAGCGAGCAGATCTGGCGTGGAGAAGCGCAGAGGAGGCTCTGAGGAGACTCTGAGGACGCGCATAAGAGGAGGAGGAGGAGGAGGAGTCGCCTTCGTAGAGGAGGAGGAGGCTCTGAGGTTTGAGCTCTTCAGGGTCGATCCTTGGTAGAGGAGGAGCAGGAGGTTTGAGCTCTCCAGGAGGTCGGTCCTTGGTAGAGGAGGAGCAGGAGGGAGGTTTGAGGAGCAGATCTGGTGTTAGTGTTGCTTGCAAAACACTATTACAAAGCATAGAGAACGAAAATAAAAAAAATGGCGGATTGATTTCAACCCTCGCTCCTCACGTGGCAAACACCCTCCCTATGGCACGTGCCTGGGAGGGTCTGGACCAAGGGCGGGCCACAAGGGCGGGCCGTGTAGAATTATTCAAACTAAATAGATGTTCTTAACATTTCTAATCTCGAAAAAATTTAATACAAACTTAGGCATCAAACACTATTGGTTCATCAGAATTTCAACGAAATCTCGATGAATATCCATGGTATTCACATCCTCTTCTTCCCAAATGGATGAAGTTGCTTAGAACTTTGAACAACTTGATGGCCCATACCAGGATGATAGTTTACTCCATTCTCATCTCTCTTCTAATATTGTATTGATATTTCAACTTGGCTTGAATCCATGCTATTCAAAATCAACCTGATTCCACAATCTCAATTTGTCATTACCAATAACCCCTTTATCGCTGTTGCTCCAGCTAAAAATCTTCCACCATCGCCACACCATTGATTTCCTCATCTTACCCCAGATCTCCAACGAACCCACTCTGTCAACTCCGAGCAATTCCAACTAGGGCGATGGTTTACCTTGAAGGGAGAAGAAGCAAAAGTCAAATAAGATAAGAAAAGAGATTTGGCTAATCTTTTTTCAATCACTAGGCAGAAGTCAAATAAGATAAGAAAAGAAATTTGGCAAATCTTTTTTCAATCATTAGGAGCCTCATTTTTTTAATAGTTGGACACTTTATGACTATACTAACAACATTTTATGTTGTGGGGAATGTTAATTATGATGCAGGTAGGACCAAGATTGAAGAGTGATAGGGAGAGGTTCCTCCAAACAATGTGTTGTTGATGTTAGCTAGGTCTGGGCTCTTATGAATGATGGGTTAGTCTGGTTTCAATGGAGGTGCTCCTTGTGCAGCCAATGTTGCCTCATCCATTGCTATTCTAATTTCTAAACACCAACATTGCTGCTGCTACAAGCCTTCTTGTATGTACTTCTCTTGATGTGGTCTTCTTTGGGAAACCTTCAGCCATTGGAGCCATTCAAGGCATGATGATTGGTCTTGTTTTCATCACTCCTGGAGCAGGTACATATACAAATACTGTAGTTGAATTCATAACTCCCGTGGGGTTCATGTATGGCATACCATGAATGTAGAATAGGGTTGCAATTACATATACCGATAATGACCCCTTATTCAAAGATTGACTGGGCTAATACACACCAAATTGGACAGGATGACTAATGGTTTAATACATAATTAGACCTACGAGAATGTTCACTAAATGAATGAGAGTTACACAAGTAGAATGGTACAAGGATAAAGTTGTTGGTCAATCACGAATGGCATTTTGTTGTTGGTGCAGGTGCTGGGGTTGTGTTATTATAACCTTTAATTGCATCAAATCGGCTGGTTGAATCCTTGAGAAACAGGGATTGGACTCATTAAAAAAAAATGAAGACCGATTTTACTCTTTTGAATTATAAACTTTTAAAGTTAATATCAAACTACAAACTTAGTGAAAAACTAATGTAAAACTTATCAAACTTTGAAAACAAAGGAACAGCTCGACCAATAAAGAAACTGGACAGGCATAAAAATATCAAAAATTTGAGTAATTTGACTCATCATGAATCAATTAAAGACCTAGTTCCAATAATCTCACCATCGACCATTCCATTAAATGATCAAGAAAACAATTTGATTCGTCCAAATCACGTCCTCCTGTGAGTTTGACCTGCAAAACAAATGCTAGACTGCCAAGGACCACATTTTTGGTGGCCGAAGGCACTCCGATGCTTAAGTTAGCAACTCTGTTTGAAGATGAAAGTAAATCTGGACAAAACTCAATTAAAGTTGCATACCTGTGTCGAATGTTCCTTTTACCTTTTATATTGGTCGCGATTAATTATCTGCGTGACTTAGTGATTACGCCCAAACAGTACAAGCGGTCAATTGCAGTAAAGATTGGGGTGTCGATCCCACAAGGAAAAACGATCTACAAAACAAGGTCAAGGAAGAAAAACTACGCGAAACTAAATGTAAGAAATTTTAGCAATTTTAAAATATGAAATTAAATTTAGTTTAATAAAAATCAAGTTTGGAGAAGTCACATGGTTCCAAGAATTCCTCATAGATTTCACGCGCCAACTAGTATTGATTCGCTATGATGACTCAATTACGTGTTTCACATCCCAAACAATATAATCGGAAAAATAGTCTTTAATGCATTAATATATCCTAATGTAAATGGATTTTAGATTTCACTTTTTCTAGAAAGCACAAAGGTTGGTCATATGTGATATCCTAAACTTACGATATATCCGGAGACAATAACGTAATAAAAGACGATCACATATAACTAACCTACCGTAATCAATTGGTCCTTAAAAATTTCACACATAAGAAAAACGTCACTAAACTTATATGGAGAAGAAAACGACAACTACCGGAATAATAATCTACGAAGAAATTTATGAAATCTTTGTCACTAAAATAACATAAATTCCTATATTAAATAAAAGTGAGAATCATAAACACCATTATTCATCGTGAAAGCATAAAATGAATCAAATACTAATTAAGTGCGTTACATCTAGGAGTTCGTCTCTTCACCTTGCGTGGAGTTTAGTGACACATGGCGAAGGTGAGGACAGCAACAGCGGCATGGAGCTTCATCGGCATGGCGACACGTGGTTGATTAGCGATGCGCACCCTGCTGGACGACGTCTTCGCTGCTGCTGCGTTCTGGACAGCCCTGCTGCGTCGTCGTTGCCACTGCTGCGTTCTTCTTTGCTGTGCTAGACAACACCTTCTCCTCTCCTGTTGCATTTTTGTTCCAGCCCAAAAAACTTCTTTTGCTGCTACGTATTTTCCAGAGAAAAAAAAAACTCTCTTTAAATGGCTGTTGTCTTTTTGTTTTAAAAAGAAAACCAAACTTCTCCTTATTGGCTGCTGTTCTTGTGTTTCAGCCTAAAAAAACTCCTGTTGCTGCCGTATTTCCTTGTGTTAAAAAGGAAACAAAGCTCCTCCTATTGGCCACCCCAATTGGAAATCAAATCTTCATTGGTCCCAATTTGGAAACCCTTCCCAATTTGGAAACCCAAATAAACGTGTTCCTTCCTGTTGCTAATTAGACTAAGACTCCTTTTTGTTTGGGCTTCTCATGGATTCTAATAGTAATTGCTGATTCAAACTTAATTTCTAAGCCCAATTAAATCCAGCTATGATGTGAAAAGTCGGTTTTGCTCTCCATTCTTCCTTCGTGTCCAAATCTGTCCAGATTTCGCAGTCTTCAAGTATATCCAAAATCGAGCATGATAATTCCAGAATATGGAAATGTTATGAACATATGCATTTTATCCTTTCGAGTCTTCTTTCCAACGCTTTAAGAATCATCCAATTCCGAGGTCTACAACTCAAGTTATCCTAAAATTACTGAAGCATGTTCAAGAACTTGCAAATTGCACTCAAATCTTCTTGCTTTTATTCAAAACTTTTTTTCTTTGGTTCTCTTAATCTTTGGCTTGAGTGTCTCCTACTCCACTTCGTTAATTTGTCTATGAATTTTCAAATTCGCCACGCTAACGCACTTTTGTTATTTAAACTCCAAATCCTACAAAAATAAAATAATTAAACTAAAATACACTATTCGAAACACTAACAAACATAAGTTAGGAGGTATATTATGTAATACTTTTGTGAATATCAAATACCCCCAAGCCTACATTTTGCTAGTCCTCGAGCAAAACAAAATTAAGAATAAAATCCTAACTCACTTTCGTAGGAATCACGGTTGTACTTACCTTAACGTGCAACAAGGCTTTAAACCCCTAGATTACCTCTAGTGGACGAGTTATAGTCTCGTGAAGGTTTCCAAAAATGTTACCCCCAAACATTACTGACTCAATAAAACAAAATCTATTTTCTAAAAACATAATGCAAAAACATGGACATTCTCCTTTATTTTCCTCAGAATAATTTTCCAATTGCTTAAAATTCAAGAAAAGCAACAAACTAAAAATGTCACAATAGTATATCAATAGAGTACAATAATTTAATAGTATCTAAAGGTTAAATAAATTTCATAATCATTCTCAACTCGAAGTGTGTGTGTGAGAAACCTTATCAACATAACTCTTCGTCTCATAGTAAAGATGTGACGAGATAACCTTTAGAAAGTACGCTTCGATCACAAATCTCTCATGTCACTCAGAAATAAAACACTCAGAGATTGGGCACTCAGTTTATATGTGAGGAAAATGATATAAATTATGGAAAATGCAAACGTCTCACATATAATCATCATGAAAAACGAAATCTTCAAAGAGTGAAATGAATATGATCTCATGGACATGAATATTGATTACTTTTGAGAATGTTGAATCAAACACCATAGTTCTTGCCTACTCAATCTCCACATCTACTGAACCAACTTTCACTTAAGATCAATTAGGTCTTTACTAGGTTATATGAGGCTTGGATTATGGCAAACAATAATGGACAAAAAGGATACAAGAATTTCTTGAGAATGACTACACCCTTGAATAAACACATAGGGCATTGAAGAACAAATCAATGTTGTACACCATTAACTTTTTCTTCATTATTAATTTTTTTTCCTTTTTTTTCAACTTTTTTTTTTACTAGCTTTTTTTTTTCTTACAGGCTTCTCCCCGTTTATACAATCAAACACTTTTACTTTGAGGGCGCATGAAATATCTATTTTCAACTCTTTCTATTTGCCCATTCCATAAATATATCTCACCGTATACATTCTCAGAAAATTGGGTAAGGATAAAATAATAGAGGTATTACTCCTTGATTGGAGTAGGTATTGGGAATGGGGTTAACAAAAAGAAGGCTATATAAAGGCTCAAAGGGCTGCAAATGGATATTTATTATTGGGTAGGCTAAAAGGCTAAAAAAATGGTCTAAAGAAAGAAATGCCTATATCACTTCATAAGTTCTAGTTAGTATTAGGACATCTCAACTAAATAAAGCAAGAAGTTCTAGTGTAAAAATTCAATTTTTATGTCATTCTTAAAGCAATTAATAAGAAAATCAAGAATAATGAGATCATCAACAAAATAATGCGGACTCAAGAAAAATCAGAGTGTAATTAATAACCCTCAATAAATAACGAATGACTCAAAACTCACAAGGGTTAAGTCTCCACTATTATTCTAAGATTTTCTAGTTCAATATCTCACTAATCAACTTCAAATCATGTTGACTTGGCTTATAGTGCACGAATAGTCGAGTTGAAAAGTCTCATGAAATACATCTAACATAAGGATAATATTAAATATCATGTTTTCTGCTAATATAACACGAGTTAGTATGTGTTTTCTCAAAATTAAAGGCAACAAAAATATTCTCTAAAATTAAAAAGACTCAAAACCCTTTTTTTTTTTTTTTTTTTAATTCACCAAGAGTTCAGATTTCGAATGCATTTTCATAAAGAGTTTGCACAATTACCGTAATCATCTAAGTATTCAATGGAGATTGAGTAGAACACAAAAATGACTCAGTTTAATTGTAAAATACGTTTTAAGCTCAAAGATTTTTGAAAATTGCACAAAAAATCTAATAAACCACACCCCCAAACCTAAACCAAACATTGTCCTCAATGTATAAAATAATAATCATGACAAATGAAGGAAAAAGAAAAGAGGGGGGTTAGAGTGATATTACCATGGTGAATCTTTACCAATTTCAAATAGACAATGTCCTCACAGTCACCAAAATATAAGAAAATCATACTGACGGAAGAAAGGAACATATGGGATGAAGGGCTCCGAGTGACTCCAGTAGCCACACCTAAAATAACCTGAAACACTAAAAGAAAAACATAAAAGAAAAAACCTAAACTAAACTAAAAAAAAAAAAAATGAAAAAAAATAAATAAAAAAACCTAAACTAAAGATAGGGTGGAGAACATCAAATCAAGTAGACAGGGGCAACCAAAGAGATCTCTTCTGGCACCTCTACTCACTCCACATAGTGCTTCAAACGTTGCCCATTTACTCTAAATACTCTCCAATCTGTTGGATCTTCAATTTCTATGTACCCATTGGGAAAAACTTGCTTTACCATGAATCGACCCGTTGGGAAAAACTTGCTTTGCAAATTTTTTTTAGAAATAAAATAAAAATAAAAATTAAACTAGACCTAAAACCTAAAAATATAATAAAATAAAATAAAACAATGAGCAAGAAAGATAATACCCGAAACCTTCCTTGTAGAATGACGCTTGTTTACCGGCAACGGTGCCAAAATTTGGCCGAACTCATGAGTCCATTGTAAAAACCTTCCTTGTCAGTGTCCTTAGGTATGTGAAACGCAACGAAAGGAGATGTTTCCGTAATAGTCTCCTCTTTAATGGATATGCGTCCGTGAGGCGTAACTCCCTCCACGACTCTTTTTGGTGCAACGTTTCTCTTATTTAAGAGAGAACTCGTGTCGGGCACAGATTCAGACTTTGATTATACTTTCTCAATAGTGGGCCTTGTCTTTGTTCTTCTTGGGTTTTACGAGCTAGTCCAATATATGAGACGCCATATCCTCGTGATTGATGTTCTTTGCCACGTGTATGGCCGTGATGATCGGTCTATTTTGATATATCATCAGCTACTCCCCTCTTTAGTTAGTGCGTATGCTGACGTGACCACTAACTTTGTGACGGTTTACCTTTCAATTCCATCATTGCCTTGTATTTAATGTTATCAGCAACTTTTCGTGGGTTGGTTTCTCGATTATTTGCTTGTCCATTCATTTTTGCATACATTTTTGGCGTTTCGCATAGCCATCATATCTAGTACGTTGTCCCATGAGCCGTCCCTTCATTGCTCGGCTATATAAAAGGAGATGTGACGAATTTGTTTCCCTCTTTATGCTATCTTTGGAATTTGGGTTTGTTTATTCCTTCGTCTTCTTCATTTTCTTTGCTTTTCTGTTCCTTAACGATGTCTGTTGGTGATAAACTAAGTGGTGAGTCGCTAGCAATGTGTGAGGCCCATTTTCTCCCATGAGAGCTTCTCAGGCGATGCTGGACAGTATCCATTTTTGATTATAATCTGCCGCCCGACGTCGAGATTGTCCACCCTGGACATGATGATAGTCCTTGTAATCTAAGGGCTGGATAATCGCGTTGTATTCGTGCATGTTTTCTTCTGGCTTTCGGTTCCCAGTTCCAGAGCCGTTCTAGGAGTATTTGAACTTCTTGGGCATTCCTCTTGCCCAAATGAGTCATAATGGTTGGAAAGTAATGGTTTCTTCTTACGCGAGGGCTATTCTGTCCGACATTCCTTTGACGGTGAGGGTTTTGCATTCGGTAGTTGGTCTGTTGGTGACTAGGGATATCTGCTTCCTCCGTTCTCCTGTTTGCTTCGAGAAACTTAACGATGACATCCGTGATTGGTCAAGATCTTGGTTCTATCCTTCCGTGAACTTTGGCTATTTCCAACTGCGAGGTCGTTTGCTTTTTCGGTCATTTCGAGTTTCAAATAATATTTGAACTTCTTGGGCATTCCTCCTGCCCAAATGAGTCATAATGGTTCTTACGCGAGGGCTATTCTGTCTGACATTCCTTTGACGGTGAGGGTTTTGCATTAGGTAGTTGGTCTGTTGGTGACCAAGGATATCTGCTTCCTTCGTTCTCCTGTTTGCTTCGAGAAACTTAACAATGACATCCGTGATTGGTCAAGATCTTGGTTCTATGCTTTTCTTGAACTTTGGCTATTTCCAACTACGAGGTCGTTTGTTTTTTCGATCATTCCGAGTTTCAAATAAAAGGAAGAATCTCAGTTAATTGTTGAGGAGCAGAGGATCAATGGCCGATTCTTGAAGCTTCACCAGTTTTTCGTGGAGGCATTCGTTTCTGAGGGCATTCTGGAGCGTAGTGGTTTGTACACAAACAATGAAGCGGAACGAGTCTTGTTTACCGAGTCTCGTGCTGAGGCCATTGCTGCTCGTGCTGGCGTTAGTGATGCTAACATTGATTGGGAAGTGAGTTTGGACAGACGTGTTATGGATCTCGATGCTCCTGTTAATGTCATAGTTCTGGCTTCCAGAAAAAGAAAGCTTGCGAGGTCCACTAGTCCATCGAGGTGATTGTTGATAGATCTTGGTCGAGTTCCTAGGAAGAAATGACTTTCTACTCGTGGTTCTGCTCGGATTGTGTCCCATCTGAATCCCGTTCATGTTACGGAGGCTACCTCTTACCAAAGTCCTTCATGCGAATAAGTTGTAAAAGGGGATCGCAAATATCTCAAAGAGGCTAAGGAACTAAGGCTAGTGTTGGAGAGGAGCGAGAAATAGACTACTCGTCTGTTGGACGGTAATGAAAAGAGGTTTTTTTCTTCTGCCTATTGTGTTTCAGACGTTGCTGAGATCTCTAATGATGATCCTTAGGCTATCAACGATAAAATGCTTCAGTTAGCGGTAGAGCAGTCGAAAACTGTTGGTAGTGGTTAGAGTTTCGAGGTTACTTTCCTCATTCTCCTTCTATTGACGTCAGCAAAGTGGCTGAGTTCTTAGTTTCTTCTTCTATCCGTCTGAGTTCTTCTGCCCCCACCGTCACCGCTAGTCCTGCTCCTACTACGGTTGCTTCTCGACGAGAGGGTAAAAGCGTTTTTCCTTGTTACTGTTATTCCTTCCGCCCTTTGGGCTGTCGGGGGTGGTTCTTCAGTGCTTCCAGATCAATATGTTCTTCATCCATGGGTCGGTTGGATTGAGTCTGGCCCAAGAGATATCCATATCAAGTAAGATGGCAAGTTTTACTGGTTCACTTAGCTTGATGTGCAAGATGGTGCACGCAAGTTGATAAATGAGTGGCATAAGCGATTAGTGAAAAGGCCTTCAATGCCTGTACTGAATCCATTTGATCACCTCGATCATGGTCTTGAGCAGATAATGGATGGGATGAATCATCTTGCTTGTGCAGGGGTGATGGGCTGGTCTATCGAGCTGGTCGTGATCAAGTGGCTTCTTTGAAGAGGAGTTTAGCCACAATATTGCTGGTGTTTTCTCACGTTATTTCCCAATTTGCCGTGAGAGCGCAATGTGCAGAGTCGAAGAAAACTGCAAAGGCTGCTCGAAAGTCGTTGATTGATGCGGAAAGTGTGCGGGATAAATTTGTTGGTGAGCTTGATTCTTTGAAAGCCAAGTTGGATGGGGTTCGTGCCCGATTACGTGATGTGGAAAAAGAGTTATCCACTGAGAAGGCAGCTGATGAAACCTCTTGTGCTGAAATTGAGCAATTCGTTATTTGTGTTATTGATGAGAGGCGGGTGGAACATATGACTGTTGCACTCGACGAGGTCAAGGCAAATACTTTCGTTGTGCCTGCCACCGCTGAGGGACAACTTGTCGCGGCCAAGAACGAACTCGCTACTGCCCAGGATAGGCTCCGTATTGTGGAAGCCGAAGATTGGAAGTGAGTTGTTGATGGACGGGTTGAGCTTCTTGACTATATCGAGGGGCTCGACAAGGATTTATCTAGGTACCATCACTTGGTTGATCAATCTTGCGAAGATGATAATGTTGAAGAATTTGCTCCAGTAGTTGAGGAACCATTGCTTCCTCTATCCTCTAACGCCTCAAAGTCATTACTTTCTCCCCCCTGAAGAGAGGCCTTTGCCTGTTCCCGTGAGTGAAGATTCTGTAGTTGCCTTTGTTTCTTCCCCTACTTCTTCATCTCCTTCTCCGAATGTAATAGAGTAGCATTATCAATGAAATAAAATTTGTTATTTCTTTCCTTTTCAGTTCAGTTGTAGTTGTCTTGGATTTTGCTTTGAATTTTTTATAGCTACTTTCGTGCTTTGGCTCATCATTAGTCTAGGAATGGGTCAACGTTATCCTTCTTGATGTGCTTCAAAAAGAAAAAAAAGTTTACTTTTGCTCGTAGTTCCTCGAATCATGTCGATTTGTTCCTCTAATTCTGACTTTGTCGATTCGAAATACCCGTCAACTCGAAGTTTTTGTGTTAAGTCAACTTGTTCGTTGAACTTTTACTTCGTTAACTCGACGTCTCGGCCGACTTGAAGTTTTTGTGTTAAGTTGATTCGTTTGTTCAACTTTTACTTCATTAATTCGACGTCTCAGTCGACTCGAAATTTTTTGTGTTAAGTCGACTCGAGTGTCCAACTATTACTTCGTTAGCTCGACGTCTCGATCGACTTGAAGTTTTTGTATTAAGTTGACTCGTTTGTTCAACTTTTATTTCGTTAACTTGATGTCTCAGTCGACTCGAATTTTTTTGTTTTAAGTTGACTCGCGTGTCCAACTATTACTTCGTTAACTCAACGTTTTGGTCTACTCGAAGTTTTTGTATTAAGTTGACTCATTTGTTCAACTTTTACTTCGTTAACTCGACGTCTCAGTCGACTCAAAGTTTTTTGTGTAAGTTGACTCGGGTATCCAACTATTACTTCGTTAACTCAACGTCTCGGTCGACTCAAAATTTTTGTATTAAGTTGACTTGTTTGTTCAACTCTTACTTCATTAACTCAACGTCTCATTCTACTCGAAGCTTTTTGTGTTAAGTTGACTCAGATGTCCAACTATTACTTCGTTAACTCGACGTTTCAGTCGACTCGAAGTTTTTTGTGTTAAGTTGACTCGAGTGTCCAACTATTACTTCGTTAACTCGACTTCTAGGTCGACTCGAAGTTTTTGTATTAAGTTGACTTGTTTGTTCAACTTTTACGTCGTTAACTCGACGTCTTAGTCGACTCAAAGTTTTTGTGTTAAGTCGACTCGGGTGTCCAACTATTACTTCGTGGTTGATCAGACCAGAAGTTTATACATATCCGACTTTTGTTGTGATTTCTTACTGCTAGTTACACCGATTGCTTTATATGGCTAATTTGTTGGCGTATCTATTCTGTCGTCCATGAAAAAAATGGGGATTCTGAATTTGTAATCTTATTGATATTCTCTTTTGGATGCTCTCACCAGTCCTAACTTGTTAAAGCATTTACGCTGGTTCGGAGTGCGATTTGCTTTGTCTTCCTTAGCTTGATGTCGATCCTCATATTAGAGATTGATGTTTTTGTTGCTTGATGTCGATCCTCGTATTAGGGATTGATGTTTTTGTTGCTTTGTCTTTTTTTACTTGATGTCGATCCTCGTATATGTTATCGTGGCTAGCAGACTCAGGGTGTCTTTTTATTCGGTAGCTGAGTAGTGTTGGTTTGTCCGATTATGTTTACGTAATCACCAAACTATCCGATCATGCTTCGTCAACACCAAACTGTCCAATCATGCTTATGTCAACACCAAACTGTCCAATCATGCTCACATCAGCACCAAATCGTGAAATGGCTTGTCTGGTTTTGTTAGTACTCTTGTTCTGATATAAATCAGTTTGAACGGGAAGTTTTTCTTGCTTCCTCTTCTGTTAGGTTGACTGTTTTGCTTCCTTCAGTTATGCAGTATAGGGCGTATATTAGCTCTCTGGGCTGTTTTTTGATCCTGTAGTGCTATTTGTTTTCTCCTTCCATTTGAGCTGTTTATCTGGCATTCTGATGAACTTGTCGAGTCGTCCTTTTTTAATCCAATGCTCAATTTTGTCTTTTAGATTGTAGCAGTCTTCGGTATAGTACCCATGATCCTTATGGAAGGAACAATATTTGCTTTTGTCTATTCCTTCCAGGTCTCTTCTCATCCTAAGCGGCTAGTTGATGTTATCCCACTTTGCTATGTGCTTCAATATATTGGCTCGACTTGTTTTCAGGGTTGTATATGGTTTATATGTCTTCTTCATCACACTTGTTACTCGCTCGTGTCGGGGCCGCGCTGATCGTAGCTTCTCGGATTCTTGTTGGTTCAAATCAATCATTCCTCCATTCCGATGTTTCTTCAATTGGATGTTATCCTCCCGTTGTCTGTCATCCTGTCTCCTTTTTATCATTTTATCATTTTATCATTTTCTCTCCCGTTTCCTTGAAAGACTCTCCATTTTGTTGGTCATTTTTCATCCTGGTAGCCTTCATCTTCTTGAGAGAAATGTGTTTTGAGCCATTTTTAATAAGATTGTCATGCCTTTTGGAGGCTCCAGGTTAAGGGAGTCAAAGTAGGGGTCTCTTTTCAGTCAGACAATGAAGGTCGTAGCAGCTGTGTCGTTGTTATATCCATTGATCATTGTCAGTTCGTTGGTGAAACGAGTGACATATTCCCATAATGTTTCATTGGGTTTTTGTTTGATATGAAGGAGGTAGTGTGGTATTTTCCTCATTATCTGGTTTCCGATGAATCTGGTGATAAAAGCGGTGGCTAATGCTTGGAAAGAGTCTATTGACCTCAGTGGTAGGCTGTTGAACCAATTCATCGTTGTGAAGGTGAGGCTAGTCGGAAATGTTCTTCATAAGATTGAATTTGTGGTTTCCTTCAGGGCCATCATGTGGTGGAAGTGTCTCAGGTGATCAGTTGGGTCGGTAGTACCATCATATACTTCGAACTTTGGTGGAGTGAATTTTTTTGGCATTGCTGTTTTTATGAAGGCGTCGGAGAATAGAAGCTTGGCTAACTCGTATAGTATGTTGGGATCCGTGATTGCTATTCTAAAAGAGATTTCAGCAAGCGTTCCGTCATACTGTGGAGTCTTCCTTGGGGGAGCTCATTATTCTCGAAGTTTCCATGTTGGGGTCTTGCTGGGGCTTCGTCACTCCCTTGAGTTCGGTTGTCGGAGTTTTCTTGGGGTGGTGCCTGAACAAGGTCACCTGGTTTGATGCGTTCTTGGGTGATTTTTTCTAGCATCTTTGTCATGTAGTTCATCTGGGCCTTGAGCAGGTCTACCCGAGGATTTGTGGCAGCGTTGCCAGATGTCTAGGTTGTTGCATGTTGTGGATCCAGATTCTCGGGCACCATCGGTCCAATGATTCAGGCTGCTTCTTGTTCGTGATGCATCGTTAGCAGTAGTAAAGTTGTTGCAATCATCGCTGGATTGAGAATCTGTAGTGTGTGATTTGTTCCAGCGGCTTGTTGATCTTCTATCAGATTGTGGTGAGTTTTGTCACTGTGGATCTTATTTTTTTTTTTTTAGAAAGGAAACTCGTTGTTTCCCACAGACGGCGCCAAACTTATGCGTCCAAATCCTGTCCTCCTGTGAGTTTGACCTGCAAAACATACGTTAGACTACCAATGACCACCTTTTTGGTGGCCGAAGGCACTCCGATACTTAAGTCAACAACTCTGTTTGAAGAAGAAAGTAAATTTGGACAAAACTCAGTTAAAGTTGCATACCTGTGTCAAATGTTCCCTTTACCTTTTATAATGGTCGCGGTTAATTCTCTGCGTGACTAGGGATGGCAACGGGGCGGATTTGAACAAATCCATCCCCGCCCCGTCAGGAATAACGGATCCCCAAATCCGCCCCGCCAATCCGTTTATAAATTTATTTAAAAACCGCCTCTGCCCCATACGGATCGGCGGATATCCGCCCCACCCAAATATCCGTTAAAAAAATTTATAAAAGCACAAAGATTTTTGCACATAATTTATATGAATTATACAATCCTAAAAGCATAAGGATTCTTACTGGTAAAAGATACAAAAATTATAACAAAAAACCATACAAAAAATTACAAAAAAAAAAAAAATCGATCTAAAGAATCAAGATACAAAAATTATAGTCCGACATGGTGCAACGTTTATCTTCTTTATGAGAGAACTCGTGTTGGGTTTGGATTCGGGCCTAGATTCGAGCTTTGATTATACTTTCTCATTAATGGGCCTTGTCTGGGCCTCTGTGATTGGTTTCATTCTTCTTGGTTTTACGAGCTGGCCCAATAAATGGAACGCCGTATTCTCGTGATGGTTTTATTCTCTGCCACGTGTATGGCTGTGATGATTGGGTTATTTTGATGTATCATCATAATTCATTTGAGAACCTATTCCAAATTGGGTATCAACACAATTCAAAAAAGCTAACCTGAAGCAAATATGGGTTCAAAGATTGAAGCTCAGAAATGATTCTCAAGTGTTTCCACTAAAATATGTTGCCCTGAATTCAACTGCCCCACATTTTAGAGGCAAAAAAATGAGGGTGAGTTGAAGAATGGGTATCTTTAGATTGAGACCCATCTCCATTTGAGGAAGAAGATGACGTGAATACCATCCATATTCATTGAGATTTGCATTGAAATTTTGATAGACTTGATGCCTCAATATTAGTATAAATTTTTCTTAGATTATAAGGGTTAAATTGTCTATTTAATTTGTAGCTAACCAAGGTTAATAAAATAGACTTTATTGGTCATTTGTATGAAAAAGTAGGTCTTCATGGCCATTACTCCAAGTATGATGTCTAAATGGTCTAATTTGTTGAAAAGTAGGCCTTTAAAGTCATTTTTCGTTTTTTAAAATTTTTAATTTTCATTGCAATTTTATTAGTAATTGCAACATTAAATGTTTTTTAGATTAATAAAATCTTATTTTCGGTCCACTTGGAGCGAATAATTTTTTTTATGGTGATTGACAATTACTATCTGTCATTATGACATGTCCCCTATTTTTTTGTTTTCAATGCAATTTTATATCCAATTGCAAACATTAAAAAAATGAATTGTTTGTTTACAAGTGATATAAAACCTCCAACAAAAAAAATATTTGAAAGTAATATCTAAAATAATAACTATATAATTCAATGAAAATATATACCATTAGCCAACTCATACAAAATTTGAGGCTCATATAAATCATTTTTATGTGAAATTGTCATAAGATTTTATTATGTTTTTGCAAATTACAGATTTTTAAACTTCAACTAAATACTTATCCTAATTATTTTGTGATTCTAGTTATATATTCTAGTTATTACGCCCATTTGCTCTTACTAAGGTTATCGATATTGTGACATTATTTTAGCTTAAAATTGCACTACACTGGATTCAATTTGGTATATGTAAGTACTTTTGTTAATTGTATTTTCTTTATTAGTTACTAGCTCGGATAGGGAAAAAATTTGACTTTATCCTTGACAACTATTATTATTAAGTAATAATTATTTTTCATTTCGCCTCCTCTTAACTAAAATTCTGGATCCACCACTGAGTGGTCCTGCAATGAAATTATTTACGGTGATAAAGAGGCGGCATTTCCCACCACAGTTGTGCATCTTCATTTGTTATTTTCACATGGAATGTTTTAATGGAGGATTTGTCTGATGTGATTCATATACAGATTCATCTGAATCGTCCACGTTGTAAAATTGCTATTTAGTTATTAATTCCCATTTATTGTATTGTTATCATCATCATCATCATCAAAGGCCATTCCCGAGATTTTCGGGGTCGGCTACATGGATTTTGGTTCTCCAAGCAATGCGATCTTCCCACATATCCTCGCCTAATCCAAGCTCAATGATATCTTCATTCACCGCCTTCATCCAAGTTTTCAACGGTCGTCCCCTCCGTCTACACCCTCCATTAACTTGTCAATCTAGAAATTTTCTAATTGGCGCCGTGCTTGGTCTCCTCTGCACATGACCATACCAAGTTAAACGTCTTTCTCTAATTTTGTCCTCTATGGGCGCTACACCTAAGTATCTCCTAATTCTTTCATTTCTAATTTTATCCTTACGAGTTTTACCACACATCCACCTTAACATACGCATTTCTGCTACTGTCATCCTATGCGTATGTTGTCCCGTAGTAGCCCAACATTCTGAACCGTATAGCATGGCTGGTCGAGCAATTGTCTTATAACATTTCCCTTTTAGCCTTACAGACATCCTTCTATCGCATAATACTCCTGACGCCATTCTCCATTTCAACCAACCAGCTTTAATTCTATGGTCTACATCTTCTCCAATAGCCTCATTCTTTTGAATTATAGATCTAGATATCGAAAAGCCTCACACTCCCATTTAGACTAAACATCCCTCTCCAAGTACAATACGTAATCATGTATACTTATTGAATCCGGAAAAAGAAAGGAAAAGGTAGTGGCCCATTTTCATTGAAAGGGTGGCCTTTTTTGCTTTAGGGAAAGGAGACCTGCTTTGCTTATCTATCTTATTGGGCTGGGCCAGACCGGGGTACCCTACCCTATCCCCATTATAATGAGGAGAAGAATACCCACTTGGAAAGTAGATTGCGTTGTTGTTTCTTGCAAGAATAAATCAAACCAGAATTGGCACATGTTCTAGTCTAGTCTAGTCTCTCTTCAATAACTAGAAAGGTGGAAAATAACATAATAGTTGCTCAAACCATTTTTGATATAAATCTTTATCGGATTCGGGGTGGCTCCTGCGCACAATGCACAGGAGGACATCCTGCGCAGGAAGCACAACCGTCGGATCTGATCCAACGGCTCAGATCGACGGATTTCAAAAAAATTTTTTTTTTTTTTTTTTTTGAAATCCAATTTTTTAAATCCTTCGATCTGAACCGTTGGATCTAATCCAACGGCTGTGCTTCCTGCACAGGACGTCCTCCTGCGCATTGTGCACAGGAGCCACCCCGGGTCCATCTTTATCTTGTAGTTGTAAGGGTGGGTGACGCTCGCTTTCCGCCTCCTAATAACTAAGTAAGGGTGCTCCTTGTTCCTCCCTTTGAAGTGACCTGAAGAAGAGTACTAGCTATGTGAACCCAATATTCAATGGTGGTTGCTTTCTAAAATGAATGGAATTCCATATTGCCTCATATGTCATTCTCATACACTCTGTGATGTCAAGGTGGGATAACAAAGTTTTCTGTTGCATTTTAGTAGAGCTATCTTGGGACATCAAGCATTTTACAATTGAAAGATGGATGGCACTTTTCCTGTCTCTGACCACCACATACCCCTTGTTAACTCAATCAAACAACTAAAATTGAGATTGTAATCAAATGGGTGCAATTTTTATTTCATTTATTGAACAATGAAAACAATTTCTAACAAATAACAGGGACTTTGTGTCAATTTCGAGGGTTCCTGTGGATTCTCTTAGTTTCCAAGGATTCAGAACCTACTAAAGATGTTGCAAGCTGGGCTTGAACCCATCACCTAGTGATATCATCTGCCAAGCTCTAACTGTTGAGCTGTCATGCTATTGGTAAGTAATCATTCACACTATAGAGCAATCATTCACACTATAGAGTAATCTATTTAAGAGTATTCACCATACACCTAAAACCTCTTTCAAGATTGTTGAAAGTAGTTAAGACTATTCAGGAACCTCGCTTTACTCTCCTTCCTATCTACTCCTTTGTTCCCCCTCCCTACCTAAACACACCCACAATAGCTTCATTTTTCATTTGTTACTCAATAATTTGGAAAACAATCACTGATATTCTTCCTACCAAAGTTACCAACTTAAAAGTTCACCATATGTCCAAAGCTAAAGAGACTCTTCTCTCTCTCTCTCTTTTTATTTTTTATTTTTTATTATTTTATTTTTTTTCCATATCGTCAAGATGATGGGTATGACTTATTGTCTTATAAAATACTTTGATCCTAGATTCAATTATGACAGTCAGTTTCTTTCTCGAGTTTATTTCAGTCACAAATATTGTCAAGATAACTTGGTCCTACATTCATATCTCAAGTTGCCTCCGTTCTTCAAGAATATGTGGAATTTGTAATGCGCTTGATTTAAACATATGAAGCCGATGAGTCATAATATTAATTAGCTCTATCATCATACATGGTCAAGATTGAATGTTGTATGTGCAAGTAATATGATATTGATGTAGGAGGATTTTTAGGGTTCCTAATTTACTATCAAAAGTTATTTACTAAATAACTTATTCGTAATATTTTAATTTAATTATGAGTCTTTTTAGTTTCTTTTTAGGATTATGTATTTTTTTTTTAGGAATAGGCTGCTTATTATTCAAGTTATTTGAGCACTATAAATAGAGCTCTTCCTCAATATTGTAGGATACATTTGATTTGAATAATTTAATTGAACATTAGAGTTATTTCTTTGTGTTTTTTGGGCGATTCTCTTGTATTATTTCCCTGTGAATTATCTGTTAAAACTAGCCTGCAGGATAATCGCTATTTTGCCCGACGTCAGTTGGTATCAAAGCTTCAACATCTTCTTGGGGTGAGATTTCATCATTTTCCATGGCTAGTGATCGTCGCGGGCAGGTTCCGAACGAGGAAGCCCCAAATTGTGATCGTAACATTCAGGATGCGATGATTGAGGGTTTACAGAGGCAAGTTGCATAGTTAACCTAGCGTCTGGCGGTGCAGGATTTCAGATATCGTAAGATGGAAGATCATGATTCTGAATCCAGTTTTGAAAACCCGTATCACAATCGTGCTTGATTATGGGAGCGCCGTAGTCGGGAGGATCGTCATGGAGACCTCGGTTTCAGAGTGGATCTGCCCGAGTTTTCTTGTATGTTACAGGCCGAAGGATTCGTTGATTGGTTGAATGAAGTAGAGCGTATTTTTGAGTACAAGGAAGCTCCAGATTGTGTCAAAGTGAAATTGGCCGCCATCAAATTCAAAGGCAGAGCATCTGTGTGGTGAGAGCAGTTGAGGCGATCACGAGACAGGCAGGGCAATGCCAAGATCACTGATTGGGAGAAGATGAATAAGAAGATGAAGAATCACTTCCTTCTTTTCGGCTACACTCAAACTTTGTTTCAGCGACTTCACTCGTTGAGGCAAGGCACGCGATCAGTAGATGATCAATTGATGGCCCAAAATGACTTATCTGAGACGGAGGAGCAAATGGTGGCACGATATTTGGGGGGATTTCGACAGCCCCTGCAGGATGTCCTCAGCATTAACTCGCTGTGGACCGTTTCTGAAGCATACCAGCGTACACTTGTTGTGGAAAAACAGCAGAACAGGAGACCAGTGATCAAAAGTGATCAAAGTAGTCTTCCAGCTCGCCCTCAAGAATCCCGTCCTACCCAGCAGCCATTGCAGAGTAATTTTAACTCAAATATTAGATGTTTCAGATGTGGTGAACAAGGACATAGAGCGACTGAGTGCAATAAGCCTGTTATTCAGAAGGACAACAATCTCCTGATTGAGGAAGACGCGGTAGACGAAACTTGGGAGCTTGGAGAGTTTGTGTATGACGATGATGAAGATGGAGATGTGCTGTATGGAGATCTTCATGAGACTCTGATCGTTCATAAGAGTCTACTGACTCCAAAAGATGATTCATGGGACGATTGGTTGAGAACCAATATTTTCTACACGACTTGCACAGTTGCAAATAAAGTCTGCAAGATGATCATTGACAGTGGCAGTTGTGAGAACGTAGTGTCTGAACAGACTGTCCAGAAATTGCAGTTGAAGACAGATCGTCATCCCAAGCCGTACAAATTGTCGTGGCTGAATAAAGGCAGTGAGGTAACTGTAGATAAGCGATGCCTAGTGTCTTTTTCAATCGGCAGGAAATATTTTGATATTGCTTTGTGTGATGTTGTGTCTATGGATGCTTGTCATGTATTGTTAGGCATACCTTGGCAGTATGATCGCAGTGTTATTCATGATCGGCGAAAAAATACATATTCCTTTAGCATCAAAGGGAAGAAGATTATGTTGACACCTTGTCGGGAAAGGACCACTCCTACCCCGGTAGCCAATAATACTAACCTGCTTTCTATGTTTAGGTTTTTGGGTGAGATTGAGAGTGGCGACGTGATCTATGTGATAGGGGCATAATTATGCTATTTTTAGTACCATATTTCTATATGTATTATTAGCTATTATTTGTTAATTATGGTACTAATTGCTATTTTCATGTTTGTGTAGGTTTCCAATTACAATACTTTAAAATAGAAGCAAATTAGGAATACTAATTGCACAAGGACTTCACACAAGCAAGGAAACCACACCAACAAGGAAATCACAGAAAGAAGAAAACAAGAATAAAAAGGGGACATACCTGGCTTGGAGAGGGGAACCACCCATCGAGCAATAGCATCCCATCCACTGCATCCTTTTCCTCCCTGATCATACTCGCACAAACCCTAGCCGCCGTCACCAACCATCCATCTCCATCGTCCTGAACGCAATCCATTCCATCCACAGCCTCCACAACAAACCCTAACCCTCGTACAGCCGCAAACCACCATCGTAGGACCCTATTCATCTTCTCCTCCTTACAACCACAGTCCCTTCTTTCGCCACAGTCTCTCTCGCTGTCCCCTGTCTACGCCATCTTCACCGTCCGCATCTCTCTCTCGCCTGACTCCCTCATCGCCGTCACCATCAGAACCTCCTCACACCGTCATCCCCTCACTCGCATCTTCTTCTGGAGAAAGGAGCTGAAGCAGAACGAAAGGAACTGAGGAAGCAGGAAGGAGCAGCTCGCGAAGTGAGCAAGGAGGGTGAAGGGATTTCGCGCTATTCGCACCCTAGTTCCACTCAGTACCACCACGGATCAGTGTTTTGTTTTCATCTCTAAACATCTATTTCTCTTAATTTTAGTTTGATTATTGATTATGGATTACTGTTTAAACATAATTAATATGTCTAGCTAAATTCCTCTTAGTTAGGGGTGGATTCGAAGCCCCGAACATGTGCTTTATAAATTAGTTGAATTTAATCTTCCTTGCTATTAGTGTTTGTGTTTTGCTTAACTGCTTTATAGAAAACTTTTCTGTGTATGTTTGTTAAGGTGGCCAACTTAGTAAGCATGCTAGGATTTGGGGCTAGAGTATAGGGGAGTTTCACCTAATTGTTATGATTCTATACTCACAAGTAGTAAATACCAAGGAACGTTGGTAAGGTTAAGTCAAAACCTAGGCAAGAACAAGATGCTGATCATACTTGTGATTGCCTAGTCAGTGTTCATATTTTCCACAAAACTTAATGATCTTAGATTGCTATTTAACTTGCGATTCCTGTTTAGATAGCATGATAAGAATAGTTTGAAAGCGACGCTTTGTTTAATTCAACGAACTTGGGAAAATAATAAGATTAATGCAGTGCGGTCACGGTTAGTCTTGAGCATTGTCTCTCACGAGTTAGCAAGTGATTATTGAATATTAATTTATAAGCATATGTTTGGTGTGTGGAGATAAACCCTTAGCTAATTTCTAATCTTTGCCATCTCTTTAGTTTATTATCTTTACATTAATTTTCGTAGTTGTTTTCATAATTTAATTTAGAAAATCCAATCCCTTTATTTACTTAATTAGGTTGTTAGTTGTCTTTTAATTATTATTAGTGTAATTAACAAGCCCTCTAATCCCCGGTCTAGAACGATCCCTACTTATTCTATACTACAAATCACAAAGCAGGGTATTAAGTTGTGTGCTACTAAAATAGCGCATCAATTTTTGGCGCCGTTGCCGGGGATTAGAAAAGTTGTTGATTACTTAATTAGTTTTTATTTATTTATTTTTATTTTTATTGATTTTTTTTTCTTGCTTTCTTTATCTCAGGTACCAGTTCATGCACAATAGGAGATCCAGCGAAAACTTAGTAGAATACGATTCAGAGCCTGAGAAAACATTTAGAAGACGAAGAAGAGAAGCAAAAGAACTACAAACATCTAGCTTTGAATCTGAATCTGAAGAGTTCGACATGGGAGACAATAGATCTATTAAAGAACTTTCGGCATCCACCTTGGACAATGCCACACCCTTGTGCATTCAGTACCCATTAGTCGCGCAGGGCAAGACTGAATCATTCGAGCTGAAATCCAGCCTACTTCATCATATTCCGAAGTATCATGGTCTTTCTATGGAGGATCCAAATAAACATTTAAAGGAATTTGAAGTTGTATGCTCCAGTATGACGCCAATAAATGTGGATGAAAACATCCTAAAGTTGAGAGCATTCCCTTTTTCTCTGACTGATAGGGCTAAGGATTGGCTCTATGAACTACCTTCCGGAACAGTATATTCTTGGGAAAGCATGAAGAAGGTGTTTCTAGAGAAATTCTTCCCAACTTCCAAAATTATCTTATTGAGGAAGAAAATCAGTGGCATACAGCAAGGTCCAGGAGAATCATATCCGGCTTACTATGAGCGCTTCAAAACTCTCATAGCATCATGCCCGCAGCATCAGATGAAGGAGGAGCTCCTGATTCAATACTTTTATGAGGGATTGCTTCCTCTTGAGCGACAGATGTTAGATGCAGCGGCAGGAGGAGCTTTGGTTGATAAAACTCCAGCAGCAGCAAAAACTTTGATTGCAAACCGAGCCTTAAATGCCCAGCAGTATGAAGGAATTGGAGAGCCTTCACGCCAAGTCAATGAGGTAAGTACTAATTCTAGTTTGGAAGCTCAAATGGCTAATCTTACCTCACTTGTGACTCAGGCCCTAGGGAAGCCGAATATGCTAGGAGTTGCACAGGTTTGTGGCGTGTGTACAAAGCCAGGACATCCATCTGATCAATGTCCTCAACTGATTGAGAATGGCGGTTGGGAGAATGTCAATGCAATAGGTTTTCAGGGGCAAAATCACTATAGAAATAATCCTTATTCGAACACCTACAATGAAGGTTGGAGAAATCACCCAAGTTTTGGATGGAGAAATTCAAAACAACCTCAACAACAGACTTCGAATCGGCCACCCCCTGGTTTCGCCCAAAGGCCACCTGAACCACCTCAACACAATTCAGGTATGCCGCTTAATTATGATGAGATTCTGAAATCATTGACTATTTCTCAGCAGAACCAATCAAAGGATATAGCAGATTTGAAACTGCAAATGGGACAGATAGCTGAGTTTATTGGACAAATTCGTGAGCAAGGAAAGCTTCCTAGTTCTACCATTCCAAATCCGAAAGGTGGGTTTGAAACCGCAAAAGCAATTACACTGAGGAGTGGTAGGCAAATTGAGAATGATCCAATAGTCCCTGAACAGAGTCGAAATAAGAAAGCTGAGTTACAGAAGGATGATCCCACCATCATTGAAACACCAGAGCTTCAAGGTAAGAAGGTGAGCATTCCAAATTCAGTTTCTGCTAATCTTGTTCCACCTTTTGTGCCTTTTCCAGGTAGGTTTGCCAAATCTAGAAAAGATGAACAGGATAAGGAAATTTTGGAAACTTTTCGAAAAGTCCAAGTCAATATTCCGCTTCTTGATGCTATTAAGCAAGTGCCTAAGTATGCAAAATTTTTTAAGGAGCTTTGCACAACAAAGAGACGACTTCAAGACGGAGAGGTAGTTAAGGTAAGTGAGAATGTCTCCGCAGTTCTTCAAAGGAAGTTGCCACCGAAGTGTAAGGATCCAGGTAGTTTTACTATCCCTTGTGTTATCGGTAATACTAAAATTGACAATGCAATGTTAGATTTGGGTGCCTCAATTAATGTTATGTCATTTTCTGTTTATCGTTCTATGAATCTTGGGGACTAAGAAATGATGGTGTGATTATTCAATTGGCTGACCGCTCTAATGCATATCCGCGAGGTTTGTTGGAAGATGTGTTGGTGCAGGTTAATCATTTGATCTTCCCAGCAGATTTCTATGTGCTTGAAATGGAAGATTCGGCATTGTCAACACCTTTGCCTCTTATTTTAGGGCGGCCCTTCATGAAAACTGCAAGAACAAATATTGATGTGCATGCAGGAAAATTGACAATGGAATTTGATGGTGATGTGATTGGCTTCAACATCTTTGAAGCCATGAGGTACCCTGTTGATAATCATTCTTGTTTTTCTATTGACGTGGTGGACATTTTGTCACAGGAATTCCTTGACGTCATGAACGATGATGAACTTGAAATCACCATTGCTACTGGCGCCGGATATGAGAGACATGGAGTCCTTTGTGACAATATGAAGATCTCGGTCAATAACATGAGGGAGGAGATCATTGAGACTGTGGCAACCTTTGAGTCAATGCCACGAATTGTTAGTGAGTTATCTCCCCCAATTATTATTCCCTCATCTACTAATAAACTTTTACCTTCTGTGATTCAGGCACCTACACTTGAGCTTAAACCGTTACCGGATCATTTGAAGTACGCGTATTTGGGAGATGATGAGACATTGCCTGTCATCATATCATCATCACTCACAAATTTAGAGGAGGAAAAGCTTATTCGAGTTTTGAAGGAATACAAGATTGCAATTGGGTGGACATTGGCAGACATAAAGGGTATTAGCCCTACCACTTGTATGCACCGTATACTTCTTGAGGAAGGTGCAAAACCCACTAGAGAAGCTCAGCGCCGCCTAAACCCCCCTATGATGGAAGTTGTGAAGAAAGAAATCATTAAACTCCTTGATTGTGGCGTGATTTACCCTATTTCAGATAGCAAATGGGTTTCACCAGTGCAAGTAGTGCCGAAGAAGTCTGGCATAACTGTGGTGAAGAACGAGGAAAATGAGTTGGTTCCCACGCGAATACAAACAGGGTGGCGGGTTTGTATTGACTACAGAAAGCTGAATGCAACTACCAGGAAAGATCATTTTCCTCTTCCCTTTATTGATCAATTGCTTGAAAGGTTGGCCGGTCGTGCTTTTTATTGTTTTCTTGATGGTTATTCAGGATATAATCAGATTGTCATCGCTCCAGAGGATCAAGAAAAGACAACCTTTACATGTCCATTTGGCACTTTCGCATATAGAAGAATGCCATTCGGTTTGTGTAATGCCCCGGCTACCTTCCAGATATGTATGGTAAGTATATTTTCAGACTTTATTGAAAAAATCATTGAGGTTTTTATGGATGATTTTAGTGTTTTCGGTGATTCTTTTGACCATTGTCTAGATAATCTTGCATTGATTCTGAAGCGATGCATTGAGGTTAACCTTGTATTAAATTGGGAAAAATGTCACTTTATGGTTAACCAAGGTATTGTTTTAGGTCATGTGATTTCAGCTAGGGGTATTGAGGTTGATAAAGCTAAAATAGATCTTGTACGTTACTTACCCTCTCCTACTTCGGTGAGAGAGGTTCGTTCTTTTCTTGGACATGCAGGATTCTATCGGCGATTTATCAAAGATTTTTCTAAGGTTTCTGGACCACTATGTCGACTCCTACAAAAAGATGTGCCATTTGAGTTCAATAATGACTGTCAGACAGCATTTGACAAGCTTAAGGAGTTGTTAACATCAGCACCTATCATTGCACCACCAGATTGGAGTCTTTCATTTGAACTTATGTGTGACGCATCAGATTATGCCTTAGGAGCAGTTTTAGGCCAACGGAGGGATAAACGTCTTCACGTCATCTACTATGCCTCCCGAACCTTGAATGACGCTCAATTGAATTATTCCACCACTGAAAAAGAACTTTTAGCTGTTATATTTGCTTTAGAGAAATTTCGATCTTATTTAATTGGAACTAAAGTTATAATTTTCTCTGATCATGCAGCTTTAAAATACTTGCTTACGAAAAAAGAAGCGAAACAGAGACTTATACGGTGGATACTTCTTCTTCAAGAGTTTGATGTGGAGATCAGAGATAAAAAAGGGAGTGAAAATGTGGTAGCTGACCATATGAGCCGTTTGGTGCGCAATGAGGAACCCCAGCCAATTCTTGAGACTTTTCCTGACGAGCAACTATTTTTGGTCGAGGTAAATGAACCATGGTATGCTGATATTGTAAATTACCTTGTATCCAAACAGATTCCAAACACCTTAACTCGAGTTCAGAAGGATAAGCTCAAGAAAGTGGCGAAACAGTTTGTATGGGATGATCCCTATCTGTGGAAGCATTGTACCGATCAACTGATTAGAAGGTGCGTACCCGATTCTGAATTTAATTCCATATTGACATATTGTCATTCCTATGCTTGTGGGGGACACTTTGGAACTCAAAGAACGACTCGTAAGGTTTTAGAATGTGGATTTTATTGGCCCACTTTATTTAAGGATGCCAGATTATTTTGCATGACTTGTGATCGGTGTCAAAGAACAGGTAATTTAGGCCCTAGAGATCAAATGCCACAACATCCTATATATAATGTGGAAATCTTCGATGTTTGGGGTATTGATTTCATGGGTCCATTTCCTTCTTCTAATGGTTTCATTTATATATTGCTTGCTATGGATTATGTTTCAAAGTGGGTGGAAGCAAAAGCCACCCGTACTGACGATTCCAAAGTTGTTGCAACATTTTTTCGTTTTAACATTTTTGTAAGATTTGGAATGCCGCGAGTGATTATAAATGATGGAGGTTCCCATTTTTGCAACCGTACAATTGAAGCTTTGCTTAAGAAATACAATGTCACACATAAGGTTTCAACACCTTATCATCCCCAAACAAGTGGACAAGCAGAAGTTTCAAATCGTGAAATCAAGGGAATACTTGAAAAAACAGTAAAGCCCACTCGCAAAGATTGGAGCATGCGACTTGATGATGCTCTATGGGCATATCGAACAGCATATAAGACACCTATAGGGATGTCTCCCTTTCGGATTGTATATGGGAAACCGTGTCATTTACCAGTTGAGCTGGAACATAAGGCGCATTGGGCTATTAAGACTTTCAATATGAACATTGATGATGCTGGCCTTCATAGGAAATTGCAGCTGAACGAGCTTGAAGAGATTCAGAATGACGCATATGAGAGTGCCAGGATTTATAAGGAGAAAACTAAAGCTTTTCATGATCGCATGATCCGTGGAAAGACTTTTGTGGTGGGCCAGAAAGTCTTACTTTTTCAGTCACGCCTTAAACTTTTTCCCGGTAAGTTACGTTCTAGGTGGGTTGGTCCTTTTATTGTTACTAATGTTTTTCCCCATGGTGCTATACAGGTGAAAAGTGTCACAACTGGAAATGAGTTTAAGGTGAATGGGCATCGACTTAAGCCCTATTATGAGTCATTTGTGGAGCATGACGTCTTATGGTCGAAAGTGATCAAAACAGTCAGCCAGTTCTCCCTTAAGAATCTCGTTCTACTCAACCACCACCGCAGAGTAACTCTACTATTAGATGTTTTAGATGTGGTGAACAGGGACATAGAGCGATTGAGTGCAGAAAGTCTGTTATTCAGAAGGGCAACAATCTCTTGATTGAGGAAGACGTGGTAGACGAATTTGATGAACTTGGAGAGCCTGTGTATGACGATGATGAAGATGGAGATGTGCTGTATGGAGATGGTCATGAGACTCTGGTTGTTCGTAAGAGTCTACTGTCTCCCAAGGATGATTCAGGTTACGATTGGTTAAGAACCAATATTTTCCACACGACATGCACAGTTGCAGATAAAGTCTGCAAAATGATCATTGACAGTGGCAGTTGTGAGAATGTCGTGTCTGACGAGGCTGTCCGAAAATTGCAGTTGAAAACAGATCGTCATCCCAAGCCGTACAAATTATCATGGCTGAATAAAGGCAGTGAGGTAACAGTAGATTGGCGTTGCCTAGTGTCTTTTTCGATTGACAATAAATATTTTGATAATGCTTGGTGTGATGTTGTATCTATGGATGCTTGTCATGTATTGTTAGGCAGACTTTAGCAGTATGATCGCTGTGTTATTCATGATGGGCGGAAAAATACATATTCCCTTAGCATTAAAGGGAAGAAGATTGTATTGGCACCTTGTCGGGAAGGAACCACTCCTACCCCGGTAACCAATAATACTAATCTGCTTTCTAGGTCAAGGTTTTTAGTTAAGATAGATCGTTGAGATGTGGTCTATGCTTTGTTACCTTGTGGGAATAGTGCAGTAAATGAGAATTCATATTTGCCAACAGAGATGCAGCAGCTTCTTGCAAAGTTTTCTGACCTGATGCCAGAGGATCTTCCTCCTAGGCTGCCGCCTATGCGGGATATTCAGCATCAGATAGACCTTGTTCCGGGGTCCAGTTTGCCTAATCGGCCGGCTTATCGCCTCAGTCCTAAGGAATCTGAAGAGTTGTAGCGGCAGGTGGTAGAGTTGTTGGAGATGGGCTACATCCGTGAGAGTATGAACCCATGTGCAGTACCTGCTCTGCTAGTGCCAAAAAAAGATGGCTCTTGGCGTATGTGTGTTGATAGCAGGGCAATCAACAGGATTACAGTGAAATACATGTTTCCAATTCCCCGCCTGGATAATATGTTAGACCAACTGTCCTGATATAAAGGTTTTCTAAAAAATTGACCTTAAAAGTGGATATCACCAGATCAGAATAAGGCCTAGAGATGAGTGAAAGACAGCGTTTAAGACACATCATGGGTTGTATGAGTGGATGGTCATGCCTTTTGGCCTGTCCAATGCGCCCAGTACATTTATGAGATTTATGCATCAGGTTTTACGGCATTTTATGGGGAAATTCGTTGTAGTTTACTTCGACGACATCCTCATTTATAGTCCGACATGGGCGTCACATTTTGATCACCTTCGTGCTGTTTTTGACGGAGCGCCTGTTCGTCAATCAGAAGAAGTGTTATTTCTTCACTACTTCTGTTACTTTTCTTGGTTTTGTTGTGTCTACTGATGGTGTTCATGCAGATCAGTCGAAAATAGATGCGGTCTTGGAGTGGCCCAAACCAAATACCTTACACAATGTCAGAAGTTTCCATGGATTGGCGTCCTTCTACCGTTGGTTCATCCGAAACTTCAGCACTTTGATTGCTCCTTATCACAGAGTGCCTCAAGGGACGTGATTTCCAGTGGTCCGATGAGGCGGAGGCCAATTTTAAACTGGTTAAGCAGAAGATGACAGAAGCACCAGTTTTGGCACTTTCTGATGTTGAAAAGGTGTTTGAGGTCAATTATGATGCATCTGGGGTTGGCATTGGTGGTGTTCTGAGTCAGGAAGGGCGTCCAATAGCTTTTTTCAGTGAGAAGCTATCAGGATCAAAGAAAAATTATTCCACCTATGATATGGAGTTTTATGCCATAGTTCAGTCCCTGAAGCATTGGCGTCACTACCTAGTACAAAGGGAGTTTATTTTTGTCACTGATCATGAGGCCCCGAAGCACATCAATGGGCAACACAAGCTGAGTCGACGGCATGCCAAGTGGGTGGCGTACTTGCAGGAGTTCACGTTTGCGCTGAGGCACCAAGTAGGGAGTCTGAACCGTGTCACAGATGCACTAAGCCGTCGTACGTTACTCCTCACCACCATGAGCACTAGAGTTGCAGGATTTGAGGTTTTCTCTGATATGTATGTTGCAGATCCTTCATTCGGCAGGATATTTCAGGAGGTAACTGATGGTCAACGACATGACTTCATTTTGCATAATGGTTATCTATTTCGTGGATTACAGCTGTGCATTTCAGATTGTTAACTAAGGCAGCAAATTATTCGTGAACTTCATAATGAGGGCCACTCTGGGCGAGACAAGACGTTGGCCTTGATCTCTTCTTCCTATTATTGGCCCAAATTGACCAGTGATGTGGCTCATTATGTGGAGCGTTGTTATGTGTGTCAGCGGTCCAAAAGAGTTCTCCCTAATGCGGGCATGTACACACCTTTACCTGTACCTGAGGCCCCTTGGTTTGATGTCAGTATGGACTTTGTGTTGGGCTTACCCCGTACCCAACGAGCCTGGGATTCTATTTTGGTTGTGGTTGACAGGTTTTCCAGGATTGGCCCAATTTGTAGCTTGCAGAAAAACAATGGATGCTGCCCGGATCGCCCATCTTTATTTCAGGGAGATTGTGCGTTTACATGGTGTTCCCCGATCCATTACTTCAGATCGCGACACCAAGTTCATGAGTCATTTCTGGCGGAGTTTATGGGAGAAACTGGGGACGAACTTGAATTTTAGCAGCGCTTACCACCCCCAGACGGATGGACAGACCGAAGTGGTGAACCGCAGTTTGGGGAACCTTTTGATGAGTTTGGCAGGCGCTAAACCAAAACAGTGAGATTTGGCGTTACCTCAGGCAGAATTTTCCTACAACAGGTCGAAGAACCGATCCACCGGAATGAGCCCATTTGAGATTGTCTATGGCCAGAATCCATCCGGGGTGCTCGATTTAGCCCCTATTCCACGTGTGGGTCGTTTGAATCCCAAGGCAGATGCAATGGCAGAACATCTTCGGGGTATCCATGAGCAGGTGAAGCTGGCTATTCACGAGAGTAATTCGAAGTACAAAGTTCAAGCCGACCGTCACCGTCGTCAAGTACTTTTTGATGTTGGTGATTTTGTTTGGGCGGTATTAACCCGTGATCGTTTTCCTGTTGGGGAGTATAATAAGCTTCAGGAGCGGAAGATTGGCCCTGTGAGATCTTGCAGAAGATCAATGATAATGCCTACAGACTGCGCCTCCCCAGTCATTTGAGGACTTCTGATGTCTTTAATGTAGAACACCCGAGTCCTTGTTTTGTTGATCTCGATGATGCTATTGTGAACTCGAGGACGAGTTTTTTCCAACCCGGGGCGACTGATGCAGGAGGATCCGAGTCAGATGATGCTGAGCTGTCAGATAACACGTTATTAGCACTAAGATATCTCGAATTAGCAGATCAGCGCAAGAATGGCAGGAGATCATAATTCTATTTCAAAATTGGCAATTTAGGGTGCGTTTTAGTATTTTGGCCATAACTTTGGCTACGAGTATCAGAATCGCGCAAACGACCCCAATTCGGAAAGCTCTTTTCAATGCGCACGTCGTGGTCAACTAGCTACACTCATTGCACATCTTTTCGAAGCCAAAATCCACCATTTCCCTTTTCGAATCCACAAATTTAGTAATTTATTTTCCTTTATAGTAATATTTCAATTATTGTTTAGGAAGTGATTCTGAACCCAATTTGGGCCAGATTTCTGGCAGTATATTTCTTTTATTACGTATTTTATTTTAGCATGATTATTGGGGCATTGCCATTTTTGGTAAAATTCCAATATTGATGAGTTTTAGCTATAAAGCCCGGCTTGTGGGCTAATTTTAGAGATACCTTTGATTTGAGTAATTTGATTAAACATTAGAGTTATTTTCTCTGTGTTTTGGGTAATCTTCTTGCGTTCTTCCATGTCAATTATCTGTTGCTATTAGCCTACAGAGTAATCGCTATTCTGTCTGGCGTCAGAAAGCAAGGCTCTTTTGAGGAAAATTTTGCTTTTGTCATGCATGCAACACAAAGTATGCTACTTTCTTGCTTAGCAACTTGTGATTTTTTTCCCCCAGTTTATTAAAAGGGCCTTTCTGATAGTTAAGTTATCAAAAATGAGATGATCCGAATAAAGAGATGCACATAGAAAATGTTATAAGATTCACATTTCAACTAAATCCCTCCAACTACAGCCTTTAGGAAGACTCATCTTTGCAATAAGCTTGCCTTGGTTTATTGTCAATTTACAGCAAACTTTTATATTAAATGTGACAACAAACTTTTATTTGAAATGCGATTGCTGATATAGGTACCTTTCAATCTATGCACTTCCAGTGACAGTCCAATCACAACAAATTCTATTAAAGAGCTAATAAAATCAGCTTCCATCTCATGCTGGGTTGTGCTCTTGCATGTGCACTATATGCCTCAGATTGCGTTTGAAAAGTAATTATGGAATAATTAACTGTCAACAAAGACAAATAAACCATCTATTGAACACACATATTACACATACTCTATGTAGACATGCTACTCAACTCTCGATATCGACTAACAATATCTTGAATTTCAACTTTCATAGGCAATCCCCTATGTATTCTTCCATCAACCCTAACCTCCACCAAAAAGGCTGCACAAACTGGCCGGTGATCGGAAAACCTAAACTCATGACGGGCATAATATAGTTGCTCTATCCCATTGTCGTGCCATAGTACCCGATCACACCTGCATTACAACTCTAATTAACTGTGTTTCTCATATGGTTGTTAGAACTTGGAACTCTAAAAAATTAATAATTATCCACAAATACCATGCAGGAGTTCTCCTTTTCTTTTTGGATGTCAGAGCATCTCCGGTATAGGCATCTGAATTGTCAGAGTACTTGTATGTGGGAGGAAACTCGATCTTTCCCTCTTTCCATCCGTTGAAAGCCCCCCTGCTTCTCTTTCAATCTTTAGCTATCATAACATAAAATTCAGGTTTACACGGGGGTGTATTGTATATGGATTCTTATGGAATTGATAAATAATTTGAAAAGTCCACGGAATCTTAAATTGATCACAGACTCTTTAAATTGTCCACGGACTTCTGCTGATTTCTTAAATCCATAGACTTTTGCTACAGACTTTCTAGATATTTATGAAAATCCACGGACTTTGTATGAACGACTTTTACAGATTTCTAATTATTTGCAAGATAAAAAAGAAGTTGGTAAATAGTGATGAAACAAAAAAATGTCCGCATATAATTAACAAAAGTGAGAGATACATGTGCTAAAAAAACTAGAAAAAGAAAAGGTCGTTAATTAGCATCTTTAAAATAAGAAGTTAACGTCCATAAAATTGTATTATGATCATTCTTCTCCTTCATGATCATGGTCACTTTCTTCATTATCATTCTAAACCCTAACACAACTTCTAGATTTATAGACCCTCAAGAGGTTGATGGAAGGAAACATGGAAAATTCATTGGCTGCCTCCATGACTAGTATCTCTATTTCTGCTCTATAAGGTTTCAGATTTTGGCCATTATTTAAATTTCCCTTACAAGGGCATGTGAGATGATGGTATACATGTTGGGCCGATATACATAAGATAAATGCAATGTAAGGGCGTTGGGGAAATTCTGCAAAAAAATATGAGTAATGCATAATAAATATGAAATTAGCTATATAGTTACATTAAAAAAGAAATTGTATAAACCCCTAGAAATATGTTTACATTTCTTAGAATGTAATGACCTTGTTAAAGCACTATCGCGCTGATCATATGTAACTGAGTTGGAGCAAAGTGTAAACAACCATTGTAACTGTTAACATAACAAGAAAGTAACAATAGGATATAGGCTATTCTGTTGAAGGTAGTACACAACTTTCTTTGAAAGTGAGTTATTCTCAGTGAGTGCATATCAAATTTGTATGATTTATCTAGAGAAAGATTGATCACTTGAATACACTGTAGTACTCTTGTTATAAATCACCTAGAAATGAAAATAAAGAAAATTTAAATAGAGGTGGAGGTATTGAGTTCTAAAGGAGAAATGACAGAAGATTCCACAGCCCCTCCCCACTTGTGCTCATGCGAGTTTTACAAGAAGACAGAATAGGTTGATGATATATCTCCTCTCTGGGTCCCTATTATCCATTAGTGGGTTGGAAGTCCGAAATATCTCAGATGAAGATGAGAAGTCATATTACCAATTACAGGTCTTCTTCAGTTACTTCCAGTTTGTGAGAGTCATCAAGTTAACTCATGGCCATTTGAAAATTTTCAATCAAAGTGCTCACCACAAATAGGTTAAGGGAAAGGAGGTGGCCCAAAAGGTTCCCTTTTCACCTTGAAAGCTCGGGCATTTCGAGGATAAGGATTGACCTCTGTGGAATATGGAAGTCTTATTCAGTTTAATTGACAAACCCTAATCCAAAATCATCAACGATGCAACTATGAACTTTGGGAGACATTTTTTCACGTTGAAATCTTTGATATGGAGGCTGGCAAACTATTGAACTTTGTTATTTATACCTAACACTACAAAGTCCATGAGAATCCATGATTTTCCAATTCCATAAATATGAATGATATTTTGAATACCTTAAAACTTTTGTGGACTTTCTAAAATCCATATTGAATACCCCTAGACTTTGTGGATTTCAGAAAGACTTTCTAAAATCCTGATTGAATACCCCTAGACTTTTGTGGACTTTTTAAAATCCAAATTGAATACACTTGGATTTTTAGAATCCATGGAATTTATTAAATTGCCCACAAAATCCACATACAATACACCCCCAGTATGAGTGAAAAAAAGAACTCCACAGATCAATGAGTATCAGTTTTCAGGGGTCTTAAAGCAAAATTGTATTCAAGAGTTTAAAGAACAACATTGTCATAGGAGCCAGGCAAACAAACCAAATGGAGTAGAAACATGTCGAGTCTAACCAATTAACTCTATACGCCAGGCATTCAAGATGGTTATACCTGATCCTTCTCAAGAAGAGCATTCCACATTTTCTTCTCTAGAAGTTTTTGGGTTTCTGAATAGCTCAGAGCAATGCGGTAATTCAAGTCTCCTAGTGAAATATTTAGGGTAATTGTTTTTCTGTATTCTCATTAACTCAATGGAAAATATTTATACAAGAAGTCCAACAGTAGCTTCCCTAATTTCTCATAATACCTAGCAATAGTTTAGGAAATATTAAACTTCTTGAGGAAATAGTTTCCTATAACAAAGCAAGTACTCATATATAGCTATCCTAGAATAAAGGAATAAACCTCCTAAATAATCTCCTAACCCCCCCTTCAAGTTGGAGCATGCAAGTCTAAAATGCCCAACTTGTCAAGGAGAAAATCAAATTGCTTCTTCCCCAAAGCCTTGGTAAAAATATCCGCCAATTGGTCCGCCGTCAACACATAAGACAGAGCAATAAGACCTTCCTGGATAGCATCTCGCACGAAATGACAATCAACCTCAATGTGCTTCGTGCGTTCATGAAATACCGGATTCTGCGCTATATGCAATGCGGACTGACTATCACAAAAAAGAGGAATCGCCTTAGGATGATGGATTCCCAAACTCAAAAGTAGACCCTTCAACCATTTTAATTCACAAGTAACAGAAGCCATAGAGCGATATTCGGCCTCTGCCGAAGAACGAGCCACAGTATGCTGCTTCTTAGTTTTCCATGAAATTGGCGAATGCCCCAAAAACACAAACCACCCAGTGAAAGACCGCCGAGTAAGGGTACATGCTGCCCAATCCGAGTCACACCGACCTGTCAAAGATAACTCACTATCTGAACGTAATAGAATGCTCTGACCCGGGGATTTCTTTAAATAGCGAACAACCCGTAATGCAGCATCCCAATGTTCTTGTCGCGGCTCCTGCATGAATTGTGACAAGACATGAACCGAGTATGCCAATTCAGGACGAGTAACCGCCAAATAGATAAGACGCCCAAGCAAACGCCTATAGGGCTCGGGATCCGTAAGAAAAGGCCCCTTGGCACGCGCCAGCTGATGATTTTGTTCAATCGGGAATGAAGCCGGCTTCGAGCCCAATAGTCCTGCCTCTGAAATAATATAAAGGGCATATTTCCTTTGACATAAAAACAATCCTGAGGAGCTTCTAGCCACCTCAATGCCAAGAAAATATTTAAGCACACCAAGATCCTTCATATAAAAACATTGACTCAAATAGGCTTTGAAAGCCGTCACCGCAGCGAAATCATTACCAGAGATTATCAAATCATCAACATATACTAGGACGTTGATCTGTACAGACCCTTTAGAGTAAGTAAAGAGGGAATAATCGGAGTAGGATTGAAGAAAACCGTACTCTTTTAAAGCTGTCACAAGCTTTGCAAACCAACACCGAGGTGCCTGTTTCAAACCATACAGCGATTTACGCAAACGACAAACCAAATCAGAATCAGTGGAGCTAAAACCTAGCGAAAGTTTCATATACACCTCATCTAAATCGCCGTGAAGGAAGGCATTATGAACATCCATCTGATGCAACTCCCAATGCTTGGATGTTGCAATGGCCAGAAAAGCTCTAACTGTCACCAATTTCACGACTGGGGCAAATGTCTCATTATAATCAATTCCTTCAACTTGATGATTACCGAAAACAACTAATCTGGCTTTTAACCTCTCAATGCTACCATCTCAGTTGTACTTAATTTTGTACACCCGTTTACTTCCGAGAGCTTTCTTTCCAGGAGGTAATTTTTCCATAGTCCAAGTGCCATTATCTTCCAAAGCACGAATCTCCTTTTGCATAGCATTACACCATCTTATATCTTTTGCAGCCTCCTTAAAAGACTGTGGCTCAACACCTGCAGTTACAGCTGCAAGAAAATTCCGGTGTTTCACAGTAAATTGATCACAACTAACATAATGTGCTATAGGAAAAGGCGTACCTGAGGGAGTGTGATATGGCGGAGCAGATGGAGCGAGAGATGGACTGTTCTTGATAACCGTATGTGTCACGAAGTCTCTCAACTTTACTGATGGGAACCTCTCCCGGAATTCGCGGCCCAAATTGTCCCTCCCCGTTCCGTCAGGAGCACCATCTACCCCCCCGACAGCCGAGGATGAAGCGTCCACTGGTGGCACATCCCGAGCATTTTCACTTGGCACGAACGCGATAGACTGTGGCTCAACATTATTAGGCGTGATGCTAGTCGTGGGAGAGGCTGTGGGAGAGACCGTTTGAGAACCGACGATGGCATCCTCGTGCATCACCTGATGATCCCCCATACCTTCAATAAGCTCTTCCTGGGCTTCCTCATTATAAGTCACATCACTGTCAAGGGGTGGAGTATGATTTGTGACTTTAACATTCAAATAAGGAAATACATTTTCATAGAACTTCACATCCCTCGACACAAAGAACTCTTTTTTCTCAAGATCAAATAAACTCCATCCCTTCTTACCAAATGGATAACCCACAAAAACACATTTGCGGCTTCGACTGGCAAACTTGTCATCTTTAGCGCGTTGATTATGGGCATAAGCTAAGCAACCAACAACTCGCAAGTCACTAAAAGAAGGTGTACAACCAAATAGCATTTCATATGGAGTTTTGTTTAGGAGAACACTAGAGGGAGTTCGATTTATTAGGTGAGCAGCGGCCAAAACGCATTCTCCCCAAAAATAGATTGGCAACCCCCCTTGAAACCTCAATGCACGAGCGACATTGAGAATATGTTTATGTTTCCTTTCCACTTTTCCATTTTGTTGAGGGGTACCCACACAAGAGGTTTGAAATAAAATTCCATTAGCCACAAAGAAATCTTTCATGCAGTTAAACTCTGTTCCATTGTCACTACGTACAATTTTCAACTTTTGAGAGAATTGACGGTCAATCATGGCAATAAAGGACATAAACATCTTGAAAACTTCTCTTTTATCAATCAATAAATAAACCCACACAGCACGTGAATAATCGTCCACCAAAGTTAAAAAATAGCGAGCACCACACGAAGAAACTTCATCATACGGACCCCATAAATCACAATGTAGTAACTCAAAAATCCGAGTTGATTTATTGGCACTTAAAGGAAAACGATTTCTAGAATGTTTAGCACGATGACAAACTTCACATGCTTTATTCAAATGACCCCTAGAATTATTAAAAAAAGGAAGCAACTTCACTACTGTCTCGGAAGGATGACCCAAACGACTATGCCATAGCTCCAAGGACTTCGAATTATCAACCGAAACCGCTTGCACCTGTAATCCATGCCGTAGATAGTAAAGTCCATTCCGTCTCTCACCCGTGCCAATCACCTCCCTCGAATGCAGGTCCTGTATAACACACAAGTTAGAATTAAATTGGACAAAGCAATTTAGATCATCATTTAGTTGTGAAACCGAAATTAAATTGCAGTTTAACTTATGAACAAAAAGAACATGCTGGAGGATTATTTTGTTCGTGAGTTTCACGACACCCTCCTTAGTAGCAACCACCGTTTGACCATCAGGAAGGCCCACGGGACATGGCGAAACTACTGTAGTATCCACTAAACAAGATTCATCACCAGTAACATGATGAGAACATCCAGTATCAATTATCCAAGAATCTATTTCCAACTTACCATGCAACCTGTTAGAAGGAGTGTAAGGAGTACCAAATGCGACTGTTAATGCCGCCCACTGTTCTGCAGTAAAACCTGGAAGAGGTAGCGCAGCCGGAGCGGGGTTCGGCTTCCCAAGAAATGCGCTGTGAGTAATGTCTGGGTTGGTGGCATTAGCACGCACTCCGTTGCGTCCACGTCCAGTCGTGAGCTTTGTTGAAGCAGTGTTTGGCTTGCCCTTCAAAATTTTGTCATATTTCTCCAAGTATCAATCTGGAGTACCATGAAGATCAAAGCAGGTAGCTATGTCATGGCCTGATTTGTGACAGTGAGAACATATCAAAGCAGCTCTCTCCGCTCTATCAAGACGCGGTTTTGGTTTATTCTCCATACGCACCGCGAAACCTACCACATCGAGTTTCTCTTCAGTGATGCGTGTGATCCCCCGAACCCGCTCATCTTGAGCAATTTGTTGGAATGCCCGATTCAACGAAGGTAAAGGGTCTTGCGACAAAATAGTCGAGCGCAGTTGGGCATAATATTCAGAACACAAGCCAAGAAAGAATTGGTGCAGCCTATCATCTGCACGCCGTTTCTCGTGTTGTTTACCAACCTGACAAGTACATTTACCACACTTGCAAGAAATCAAAGGCTCATGTTTATCTAGTTCATCCCATAAAGCATTCAATTTACTGAAATAGATAGCAACAGGCATAGTTTTATTTTGCTCACAGCGATTAATATCTCCCTTAAGTTGGTGAATACGCGGACCATTCACGATCGAGAATCGTTCATGCAAGTCATCCCATAAGCGTTGGCATTATCATAATTTGATAGCATAGAACGTACCTCGGGGTCAATTGTATCGTGAGCCATGACACAAGCATGTAGTGGATCGTGACCCAATCATCTTTCGTACAAGGTGAGACGAAATCTGTGATCGTCCCGTCAAGAAAGCCGAATTTGCGCCTAGAGGAAAGGGCTACTCGAATGGCATGAGACCAATCATCAAAATTGTCAAGCTTAAGGCGAATTGGGGTAATGAAGTCGCCTGGTCGATCTTGCGACCCTAAGTAGAAAGGCGAACTAGGATCAATTTTAACCGGTGGTGGAGGGGTAGCGCCGCCGGCCATGGTTTAGGGAAAAAAAATTTGAAGAAGCAATTTTGGCTCTGATACCATGAAAGATTTAGGGTAATTGTTTTTCTGTATTCTCATTAACTCAATGGAAAATATTTATACAAGAAGTCCAATAGTAGCTTCCCTAATTTCTCATAATACCTAGCAATAGTTTAGGAAATATTAAAGTTCTTGAGGAAGTAGTTTCCTATAACAAAGCAAGTACCCATATATAGCTATCCTAGAATAAAGGAAAGAATAAATGAATAAACCTCCTAAATAATCTCCTAACACCTAGCGATATGACTCGACTTCATAATTTTTCAATAAAAAAAGGAGTAGTTGAGCTTCTACAAATATTATGATACGTAAGTATTTTAAACCAAAAATTGAAAAAGGAGATTAGTTTTTGGAGGAGATGCTCACTCATGTTCAAGAATTTTGTCGGGTATCCTACAACCGGGTACTTTGCATTTTCTTGGAAATTGGGTGCTTTTAAGGATCTCTATCACATCGGAGTTCCTCTTAAGTTCATCGCCTTCTTTCTCGCCAGAAGCCAAGTGACTACACACGAAGCAGAAGGTAGTCTGGTGCAAAGAGAACCTTATGGAGATACACCCCTACAACAAATAACCATTGAATGAGGTATATATAGAGTACTTCACATGCATTTACTTTCCTCCAAAACTCAGTTTTGTGTTTTAAAATTACAAGGCTCAAGCCCATAGATCCTGCAAATGTGCAATAATAACGTTTATGGTAAGCGGAGAAGATTATAATTTATCTTCATCAAAGTAATTACAAAGTGTAAATTAATGCTTGCCTTGTTTCCAAGATAGCCCAAGATCCCACGCCCAATGCAGGAGAGTTTCAAGTGGCCTATGTGTGGAACGAGTTCTCTCTGGACCCAAACAGTAACAAATATACCGACAATCTGCTTGCTGGCTATGAGGCTGTACTTAAGCTGGTTAGTGCTAGAGCTAGGGGTAAGGTCCATCACCACCACATTACTTGAACCTTCATCCTCATCTGATGAAGAGTTTGCTTCATCAGTTTCTTGGCAAATAAAGCAAGATTCCCTACTATTCTTCCTATCCAAGCTAGGAACGCAGTTACAAGACTTTAGCTGCCTTCCTCTTACTATCCTGAAACTTCTACGGACAGTCTTATGCAAAGGCTTCTGGAAGAACAGTAAGCTGTTCGTCGTCTTCAAGTCTCTAGGAACCAATGACTTTTTTTTTCTAGAAACTGGACATGAAAACGAGGTGCTATACTCGGTTAGGTTATTGGGACAGTAGAACTTCTTCGACAGTAGTGGTTTGTTAAGAGCATCATTGATTAGAGATAACCATTTCACTGCAGGATCATCATCTTCTATGACTAGCACATTTCCCGCATTCAAGGGAACAATTTCTTGGAAACTGATAAAGTTAAGTGAATAAATGATTACTTCACTGAAAAAGGAAATAATCCCACTTTCTTCATGTTGGTTATATGAGAAGAACAACATATAGACAAAAAATTCTTTACTCCCTATGTCAGAACGTGCATTATAGAGTTAAAATAGAAATCTTTTTTTTTTTAGGATTTAGTTGAAATGGCAAGAACCAAAGATCTGCCAGACTAGATTCTCTTTGTTTTGATACAACGACAGATGTATAAGACTGACCGAAAAATGAAAAGTTGAACTCAATTCATTAAGACCGACTGATCTTATATGATGAGGTTCACAGGCGAGTTACTAGGTTTTAATAGAAAAAATGGAAACTAAAGGCAAGACTATATATATAGATGATAAGTCCTTACCCCAAAACATAAATGTCTGACTGATCTTCCACCTTAAGGAAGTCATTGAGGTTCAGATCACTGTGTGGTGGTTTCCCTCCTACATTCCATGTTGTCATGAAAACCCTACAAAAGAAGACCAAAACGACACAAACACAAAGAAACAAAGAGAAGGTAATCAACAATAAAAACATTGTGGATTGTGGAACAGAGAGGAAAATTGATACATCGCATTACCTAAAGGTTTGAGTAGTCGAATTCGTTGACATTGAAACTCCCTGAAACTACCAGAATTAAATTTCCAAGAGAGACACCTTATAACTGCAACGACAGCCATATAAAAGTTGAGACAGGATAAGAAAATTATGCAAAAACAAAAAGAATATAAAAAATGATTGAAAGGCGACTCCTAAATATATTCTTGAAAGCTGAGGGTGGCTCAAAATGTTCTAGACCTCTTGCAGTCAGCTGCTGATTACTCAAATAAGTTAACAAGTGACAAGAAGATAGAGAATGAAACAAGAACACCGTCGGATATAGAGATTGCAGATAACATACTTTGTTCTTAAGTCATTAAGCTCAAATGGATTCACTCCTACAAGTTGAAATAAAGCTCCTGAAATTCCATTATTTATTTCTTCATTCTTCAATTGTTCTGCTATCTACTCTACATGAATGCAAAGAAGATAAATTCGCAAACCAAAAGGTAAACTGAATTCGCAAATCAATAGGTATACTGACTACAATAAAAAGTAATCAAACATTCGAGAAGTTCATGTGCGCCGACTGCTTTTGGGTGCATGAGTATAGACATATACCAAGTGGTTCTGTATAACCAAAGTAGCTTCTTTTCTCAGATTAATGAAAGTTCATCAGAGAAAGATCAAACAATATGATGAAAGTGATTTATTTAATAATTCCTACAACTATTGCATTAATCAGTGAACATTCAAGGAAAGATGCATTGAGAAAGATCAAAATATGTCATCTACCCACTAGAAACTATAAAAGAGACTGAAATGATTTGAAAGATAAAACTACAAAACAGAATATAAGTCATTCACTACACCACAAATGAACATTCAAGGAAAGTGATTGATTTAATAATTATTATCTCCTACAACTATTGCATTAATCAGTGAACATTCAAGGAAAGATGCATTGAGAAAGATCAAAATATGTCATCTACCCACTAGAAACTAGAAAAGAGACTGAAATGATTTGAAAGATAAAACTACAAATCAGAATATAAGTCATTCACTACACCACAAATGCTTATTCATAGCATTTTAAAAACGCTATTGTAGGATATCATAGCGTTTTAGAAAACGCTGTGTCTGCCGGAGATATAATAGATACTGGGTTATTTATAACGTTTTAGAAACGCTATTGTAAGTAGAACATTAATAGCGTTTGATTGTAAGTAGAACATCAATAGCGTTTGAGAAACGCTATTGTTTATCTTTTAATAGTGTTTTAAAAATGCTATGGTTAATCCTATAGTAGCGTTTAAAAAGTGATATTGTTTAGCTTGTGACAACACTTAAAAAACGTTATTGTCTAGTTATCAATAGCGTTTCTGAAACGATATTGTCTTCCCTCACGTAGCATTTAACAAATGCTATTATATTAGTTTCTATAGCGTTTATCAAGGCCTTTTTTTTTTTTTTCTATAGAACTCATCAAGTGCTATCAAATGACTTTTTATAACATTGATTTGTTTAACCATAGAAGATAATATTATGTAAAACATCCAAATGATCCAAAAATAGATATTAATTAATCATCTCATAAACATACGAACTACCATCACAATTTGAATACAATACAATAAAAATATTATCTCAATGACAACATTTGTCTCAAAAGTACTACACTATATCTAAATGAACATTTGTCTCAACTAACATATTGTAACTTCTCAATAAGAAGACAACGCTTAACTCACAACACAATATCCTCATTAGCAAGGTAGCTATGGTAGCTGAAAACAAACAGCAACAACAGTTCACATAGTTCTGGTTATATTTCTAGGACAATGTCACATCAATCCTGCACTCCAATTCGCCAAGCTTTTAATCCGCAATGGTGTGCATGTTACCATTGCCACACGTTTATCAGCTCATCGGCGTATTTTATCCAACAACACCACCACTCATTCGGAGGGGTTGACATTTGCTCCATTTTCTAATGGCTATGATGATGGGTACAAAAACAAGGACAATGCTTGGGGATTCCTGACTGAGTTCAAACGCCGAGGAGCTGAAAGTCTTAGTAAGATAGTGACAGACCTTGCTAATGAGGGCCAGCCATGCAACCTCCAACGACTTACAAGCTTGAAATATGAACACAAAGCAAAATCCAAGTTAAGGAAAAGATATATACAAGATTCATACTGAAAATACGTTAATAGGAAAAAAATAAAATGAAATATTATATTTAAAGTGTTGTCCATATTAGACTAAAAACCTTATACTTGGTGAAAATACCCAATACCTTTCTAATTGCATCAACCTCATGCAGTAACATTTCACTAAATTGGCATTCGCTCACACCATCCCTGTATGTAAGAAAACGGTTAACTAAAATGAGAAAATTGAAATACATATAGGTATATTGATGATATGGGGAAAATTTTTACCTATAGAATATAATTCGGCTGGGCATGTGCCCTGTTGATCGCTTGAAGGAAATCAACATTTCCCTGAACAACACAAGCACAAACAACTAAGTTAGACAACATATAGAACACCTCGTCGAAGATCCTAAATGATTTTGAAGAGTTAGTTTAGATTGCCACCTAATCATCCCAGTATTAACAACACCTCTTTGAAGATACTGAATGACTTCGTAAAGGTCCTAAATCAGTTCTGGCCTGTGAGGCTTTGCAAAGATCACGTCTCTATATTTTGCCACGTGTGGCCAATCCATTGAAACCGCAACCTGTCGTCAACTCAAATGTAGCAATTACAAATCTATAGTTAGTGCTAAACTTGAATCAAATATGACATACATATACCAATACGAATCAGATTTGACCACCAGCCTACATCACACCAATTATGGGTGTCAGTGATTATGTGTGTCGATTAAAAAAAAGTGTCAGTGATTAGCAACTAAATAATAACCGCAAAAGTGAAAAAGAAATGGAATGTGTATATACCTTCCCATTGATCTTGAGAGCCTGGGGACTGATTATGGACTTAGCATTTGTATGAATATGGACCCTGTAAACAGCTTAGAACACAGTAAAATTTCCAGAATGCAATAATGATTAAAGAAAAATGCACACGAACAACAATCAACTAAACCCAAACGGCCTTAGCAACTAGCTCAATAAGCTTGTTGGGCAAAGCTTCGACATTCAATGGTGCCATGGTTGCAGTGACAACAACAGTTGCAGCCTGGGAAATAAAAAAAGTTGCAATTTTTTCAATTCTAACTCATAAAAGTTACGATATTTTCAATGCTAACCGACAAAAATGCAATCTTTTCAATGCAAATATGCAAATTTGATGATAAAAACAATTTCTTGATTCAAATTGTTGTCTTCAGCAAATTCCCATGCTGCCTTCTCAGCTAGAACTTTTGATAATGCATACCACATCTAATTTCATACAACAACAAGACAGGTTTTTGTTATTGTTAGAATAATCCTATACTTTTTGGCACTGCAGCAATACACAATGTGACATTGGAAGTTAACAGATCCATACCAACCTTTCTTTTATCATCAGTCATCCATCATTTTGATAATGTATATCAGATGCTAAGACAATTAACTTATCCATGTAAACCAGACAATGGAATTTCAAAATTGATTCACTATGATTTCAAACAAGGCTTCTGTGTTCAAAAGGAAAGCTCAAGGACCTAATTTGGCTGTAGTTCATGCATTACTAAAATTTCTCATTTATCTTATTAAAGTTGCAACGCTATTGTTACTTAACTTGCAGCCTTTGGCAGAATTCCACGGAGCTCCAAGACGTTTCATCCAAGAGTAGTTGGGATCAAAGACATCTCTCATCCTAACAGCTGAGGACAACGATGTCAGGACCACTCGCTTAAGATAGGGATTCTTTTTGCATGACCTCAGCACGTTTAAGGTACCATTAACAGCAGGATCCAAGATTTCGGTCTGTGACATGAACACCACATCAAACTTAGTAAAACAACAGCAGCAGGTTGTATAACCACAAACTAAGAAATGTGTGACTAAGTATACACAACTAGTACTTAAACCTAGCTATACTCGAGTTTGTCCGATCAATGTATCCAATCAAATAATGTTAACTATTCTTGACATCAATGTAAATATAAGGTTGTCACCTGATTTAAAGAGGCTTTGCTGGGTTAGCTTTTATAACCCAAATAAACAGGTTCTGAGATGTCCGAGGGGATGTTATTGCTGCCTGTTCAGGAGATACTCAAGCACACACTGAACAAACATGAACTCAAGCACACACAACTGAAATTAGCTAAACTGAAGAGGATCACTAGACTGGAAATCAACACAGATTATGTGATTTTAAAGAGATTAACATAATGGGTTTATTATAACCCAAATTTACTGATGCCTGCAATTGTACCCATATACTTGTAAAATCGATATTTAATACTTTTTAGTTGTTTCTGAAACTCTGTAAAGAAATCAAAATGGCAAGTCAAGTTTAAATAATAGAATGGTCTCATGACTCATGAAATGGACCTTGAAGTGACCCGAAAGTAGGTTATGGACTACACATGCAAGCGATTTGGAATCCTTGACAAATTTGTCACTGGATTTTTTTACCAAACCAATTGATATGTAGGCTGCTGGAGTGGTAAAGGAACTAGAGACTATAAGAATTCCAAATGTGGTTTACCTTCTAGTTCCGGATTCCTCATTCTCAAACATCATCCGGAAGCGCATGCCAAGGGATACTTGATTGTTGTATACAACCCTGTAACAAATTTTCAAACGAATATGACAGTCAAGGTGCCTGATGTAATCTACGACCCAAACCAGATAAATAGATATGTATTTTCCAAAAAAAGAAGTATGAAATAAAACTTTTTGAAAATTTGATGTTATATTGTCTTAAATTATTTTATATTATAAACAATTAGAACAAATTACTTCAGTTCAAATTCTGGACAAAACAACAGCATCAATATGCTACCAGTATCACTACTAAACCATTGACGCACTATCCATCACAACATGCAAGCCCATGAGCGCACGTTACACCACACCCACCACAGTGGTTGCGATCATTCCTAGTGTCTTTACAGAATATATTAAAACAACATGTATTACCTCCCCATGGATTTTTATGGCGGTCTAGACACACTGTCGGAATATTAGCACACCAAAAGTGCCCTCGTCCACCCCTTAGAGCTGTTCTAAGGAAGTTTGAGTGCGTAGGAATGTCAAGACCTGGTGCGCCAATACCACTACATGAACATAAATGATCATGAGGTAGAGTATGATATGCCAACACTGGATACTACTGCAAGTTCCCAACAAAGGAGAGCTCATTGACCTCCAAAGAGCTAGTTGACATAAGTGATATAATCATATTGAAGCAAGATAGGTACTTCTAAATGGAACATTAATATTTGTAAATCATGTTTATCTCAAACTATAAGAGGTTTACATCATTGTTCGACCTAATGGTTCCGAAAATTATATGAAACTCACTGAAAACAGAGTATCCCTGCATTAGTCAATGAGATTCTTCTAACTGCTTACTTTTATATTGAGTTTTGGTCACTAATAACTAACATCACTAACTCGCAATATATAAGCTCTTTCTAATCACCAAATGATTATATAAGTACATTTGTATGTCTAAAATAAGACGTAAGGTAGTCTACTAACCTCCCTAATCGATTTCAGGCAACCGATTTTCTTAACGCGAGTTTCAAATGAAGTTCTAGGCTTATAGACTGAATGGTCACGAGTCAATGTAAATGGGACGAATTCAACTAGAGGAACCCCCAGTACATGCAAGCTAATCACATAGTAATGAATTTTTTTCTCGTTCATTCTACTCAGTTCAATAAGCAGGAACATGCAATGCACCATAGTAGTATTCTACTGCTCCTGTATGGGAAAATCATGACTGGAATCAATACGCAAGCAAGGAACATGCAATGCACTATTATATCTACAACGACAGGCATGTGATGTGTTTGGGATACTCACAGAACCACCTTGAAACCACAAAATTGTTGGCTATGGTTTGCTAGGATCTTCAACTCTATATGGACTTCGATAAAGCCACCAGAACAAGTGAACCTCTACAATACACAAAAAAGATAAATTAAAAACAAGTACTTGTAATTCTAAACAAAATCAATAATAATTGGCTTACTAGGTCAAACTTCAACGTATCCCCATTCTTCTGACCCATCTTCTGTTCCAGTTGCTACGGTTGGATCTACATGAAAGAATGGAAGAATAACCAGTAGACAGAGAAGGATACAAAACAATTTCTCCATTTTGAGTTGTGAGAGCCGACAAAATTTCCATCAATGCTGCCAGAGCAAAGTCAGAGTACTCCTTCTTGGTTGGATGAACATTCTGCAAACATAATTTCTGAAAAATTCACAAACTGCAAAGAACAAAAGCAGTCAGGTCTTGTATTCCATAAATTTCAGTTTTGTGAATTTTGTTTCCTTTCTACTACCTGAAATTAATTGTCAAAGGCCCGAGAAGGAATATTGTCATCGAACTTGTGCATCATATCCCAGGGTCCATCTCCGACCCCAACCAGAACAATTGATAATGGATAACCACTACAACACAATTATATATAACCAAGTGAAAATCCTGCACAAGTAGTGATGACTGAGCCAATAAAAAAACTAAGTTACCTTGCTTGAACTATAGCCTCAAAGGTGGTCTGCTCTTGCCGACTTAGTTGATCATTTTCCGTATCAACACTTCGTGTCACCTTATCCATTAGTATTACCGTAATTAGATTCCGCAAGAGGTTAATATGAGATTAGTACTACATACATAGAAGCAAAAAATAAAAAAATTGACCTGACCATCTGCGATGATCAGAAGAATGTGATACTGGCCACCACTGTTATCAACAATGCCTGTAGCCCTTTCAATTATAGGTGCAAATGATGTCAGTCCTATCAAATGGTAAGAAGAATCAAACCTCAATGGTGGTTCCTAGAAAGACCAAATGAAAACTAACCGTAAAAGACCCTATTATACGAACCAGCTAAGTGAAGGCCTGGAACTATTTCTCTGTAACGCATCAGTGCTTCCTGAAAACCATTACAAGGCCGATCATTCGGATAAAAGCTGAATACATCTTTATCATGTGTTGTTGCTGTAGAACAGATCAAATCAAAACTCCCTTGTCAAACCAAACAGATTCAGTTCCTTTAGTGATGAAACATATAAGGATATTGTATTAGATGCATAAATCATCATATCAGTAATGATTAATATTTGTAGATAACAACGAGATGCAGCGAGTAAAACTTCATAGCTAGCAAACAAAACTGAATTCAAAATTCAGGAATGGTACGATAAGTGATTCCTGTTAACATGGAGTCATGCACATATGTTTAGAGTTAACGCATTCATCAAGCTGAGATCTGCTTGCGTACAAGCACTGAAGTATCACAGATTAAAATGACCTTGATATTACCAACCATATTTGCCATTGAAAAAAAAATTGTTTGACACTCTGTGCAACTCATTATCAGAATACTTAGGCAATTACCTGGAAATTTCATAAAGAATTTTGTGTTCAAAATGAAGTAGAAGTCTAAGTTTAAGCTAATACGAACATAATCCCACTGCATAGGGACTGACAAAAATGATAACTGATTTTTGTTTTAGAGTTATAAAAATACAAAAGTATTTCTCAAGACTTTTATAAGAAAAGCTACATTACAAAATTGAGATCAAGGGTCACCAACCTTTCTATGTATAGGTCGATCGCCAGAAACACCAGCAACACTATTTGAAGACTCGCCATAGGAATAAGTGCCTCCGTGTGTTATTGATCTTGGAGTCTCTGTCAAGCTAGCTGCATAAACCACGCCTGAATTTGCAGCAGTTGAGGGAGCTGGAACAACATAACGTTCTAGGTCATGTTCCAAACTTGCCGAGGAAACATTCTATTGCAAAATAAGAATCAGTTTACATTGTTAAGATTAAAATGTATAAGAGGACTTACATTATCCTGTATAAGAGGACTTACATTATCCCGTTTTATGGAATTCTCCTGATAAGCTCTCCAACTGGCCGCAAGATCAAAGGGAGACACCCTATCAGCTTTAATAAACACACAATACTCATGGGACTCATCTCTAACGAGCCTAAATAAAGCCGGCTTGTATCTCCTTGCAATGTCCCCCTAATAAGGACTCTGTTCGTACCCTCCTCAATAATGCAAGGAGAATTACCATACTTTGGCTTCAACAGAAATTTGAAATCCAGAGTTTCTGAAACCAAACAATCACATTACACTCACATTGAACATAAACCGAATTATGAATGGCAGAGTAGACATATAGAAAACCAGCTGGACATATATGACCGTGCATATATATAAGAATCCAAAGCTTTAGTTAGGTGTAATTTGGAATCAACAAAACATGTAATATAGTATATATCCTCATTTATCTCCTATAGAAAATATTGATCTTCTCATAATTAAACAATGTGAAGCTGATCAGTCTTTACATACATAGTAGGATGTTCTCAACATAAGTACGATAGATCCTATCTTTACACACATCTTTAGGAAAATATATATAAAACAAACCCCACCACCCAATTGAAACCTTTTTGTTGAAGAATAATCTATATAAATGACTCATACTACTTAACAAAAAACAAAAGAGAGCATGTATTAGTTAGTGTGTCTTGTGTGTCTCAGTTTTAGCCAATTAAAACAACCCATTGGTGCAGTAGAAATCACTGTAGATATGTATCTACTCTCTATATAAGACTGATACTTCAAAGCTTAACCCACTGAAATACTCTCTCCTTTCATATGTACGTGCAACTTCTTTGCATAACAAACAAGGAAGAAGAACAAAAATGGAGGCAAATGTCCGAAACAAGCTAAGAATAACTCTTGGTTCAGTCAAGATGGTTTATAATAAAAAATTACTTTTAGTTGGCAACAATAACAAAGAATGGAGAGATTGAACTTTCATCTCCAGAATTACACTACGCTAAACAGGAGAGCGGGCAAAAAGGCAGGGCAAACAAACTTGGTATCTTGTAATCCTAAGGCCATAAAGAGATAACTAACAAATCCTAAACATAGACGGAATTTGTTGCTTCTTAGGCTACGATGGAAACATTATATGCTCTCCATTACCAAGGTTCTTTTCTATATGATTTTATTCATTCATAATCACCACAAGTGTCCACATCAACTTGCAAGTATCATTTGGGCTCCAGGTTCGCAAGATGGCACCAAAAAACCACGATATTTCTAAGGAGACGTACAGAGCGAAAATGTTTTACCCACCAAGCAGCCATGCTCCAACACTATTATTTTCTACAAAGGCAGATATTCTGAACAAGCACAAATGTTGGAGGAAATCTTTAAATCACACCACCTACAGAGGTGCAATTCTCCCTTTCATTTAGTCTGCCAGATTGCCACACTACTTTGGCTTACTTCTTTTTTTCCCAACCTTTTAGGGGGTATTGATATGACTCATTTTATTGAATGTATCTAACATTTATAACAAAAGATGATAATTACTCAAAATTTTATAGTTATTTACTCAAATGGTATGTATGTTTGCCTAAATAAATTACTGAGGGACAAAAATTGGCTCCAGAGCTAATACAAAAATATAATAAAACATAAATCCTTATCCTTTTATGAAGATAGAAATAATAATTCAAGAAAGCAAATAAACTAAATGTTGTTTCAAGAAAGAAAGTGACAAACCTTTTAGTTTTCCTCCTAATAGAACTATTTGAATTTTCCCCTTTTCAACCTCTGCATCACCTGGTTCATATTCAAACAGAGGTAAGTTGAAACAAACAAACAAATAAGAGGGGGGGGGGGGGGGGGGGGGGGGGGGGGGGGGGGATGCCTAAAATATTGATCTAAACAAAAAGATTTAAAAAAATAAAATAAAACCATTACATGGGAATCATTTAGTTCAACAATGAAATCACATCTTCTCGAATGGAGTATTTATTAAATTATCAAAACCATAGAAGATTCTCCAATTGAAACAAATGTTATAGGTGAAATACTTACATTTTCTTTATAAGAACAACCAAAGAGGTTTGCATTTATTGAACAAAAAAATATGTTTTCTATGGCAAATTTTGGACCTCTAGTTAGTTTAAGGGAAAAAGAAAATGCCTCCAAAAAAATAAATAACTAGCATTGAACAAGAGAAAAAAGAATGTAGGGTATGATGAAACACTAATGTGGAGATTCAAATCTTACAATCTCTTCAAATTCGATAGTCGACCAAGCTCTCTAGGAAGTGGTCCTCCAAGTAAAGTATCTTGCACGACCCTGTAAATCCAACTTGGCTAACTAAGTAAAATTGCTCACTTCAAAACTTGTCTATAGGAGTTCCAGAATCACATTAATCTTACAGCTCTTGTAAAGTAGATATATTGCCGATTTCACTGGGAATCCATCCACTGACAAGGTTTCCCAAAACAGACCTGTAATAATCGAATTGCAACAACATGATTTGAGGTCAATAAGGTCTGTAAAATTATGACCCAATTAAGAAGGTTTTGAATCTGATGAATACAAAAGATCAAAATTGAAGAACAACACAACTCAAATTGAAGAACAACACAACTCAACCAAATTAATACTCTAATAAGGAAATCAAAGAGGAAATAGAAAAAATTACAATTCCTCTCCCCTAAAAACATTGACAATTACCTATCTGAAAAATTGATCCTTCAAAGCCTTCAATCTACCAATCCATAACATCCATTACTTCTAAAACTGATAAAAAAAAATTGTTAGGGTTTGCGGTGAAAGTAAAGCAAAGCGAGAGAGAGTGAATGTGTTGAGAATCAAAGACCTGAAAACTGAAACGGAGAAGGGAGAACACGACGAGAAGTAGAACACGTCGGAAAGGGAGAACACAAAAAAATAGGTAGTCGGAGAGGGGGTTGACAACTAGAGGGAGAGCGACCGGAGAGGGAGAGCAGAACGGAGAGGGAGAGGGAGATGAGAGCAGATCGGAGAGGGAGATGAGAGCAGATCGGAGAGGGAGACAGAGAAGCAGAGGGAACTTAGGCTTCCTGCTTCCTGCTTCCTTCCTTATTTCTTTGTTTTATTTTTTTTTTCGATCGAGCGGGCACTTTGGCGCCTTGTGAAATGTAATTCCCGCCCAACCCACTTTTGATAGCATTTTACAATGTGACGAAGGGATTACAATTTGAACAAAGTTTGGCCTTTTCATAGAACTTTATGAAAAAATGCTATTGTCATATGCTATTAATGAGCATTTGTGTTGTAGTGATTAACTACTAACCCGAGGCTGCTTAGTACATCGTCCTTCCTTCGATTTTCTTTCCTTTCCCTCCTTGCACAATGATTTGGGAATGAAACACTGAGATGAAAAACACAAACAGAAATTGATGATACATAAAAAAAAAAATGGTCACATTCCTAAGCCATACATGTGTCATGATAATCTCGAGGAAATACAGAGCCCAGCGTCAGCCCAACACTGATCCGCCCCAAGCGGTTTCAAGCCCGCTTAGTTCAGTCTGCCAGACGGATCCGAACTCTTATAGCATGCTAGGCCCACACTTCTGCTATCCTCAATACTCGGAAGTCCTACTAAGGCAAGTAATTCGAGGATCAGCTTCGTACAGGCAACTACCACGGTTATTTGCTTCCAACTAGGAAGCAAATACCAGAGTACATTCCACACTAGGAAACTCCCTTCTCCGAATTGCTCTTGGATTGAGAACCATCTCCCGCATATCAAGGCTAATAGGGAACTTCCCTCTTACAGCACGACTCCTAATTAGAGAAGGATCTCCACGAAGATCTCCTTCCTAAACTACGCCTACGATGGCCTGGTAGAACCAGGACTCCTGCACTATAAATAAGAGATGAGGTTGGTAAGCTAAGGTATGCTACAAATTCCCTGTTTACAGCATTACGCCTTCCTCAGATCCATGTTTGACTTTGGCATCGGAGTGCCATCGGCCACCGCAACGGTGGTCCGTGGCTCACGTGCGTTACTTGTGCAGGTCAAAGGGATTAGGTCAAACCAGGGAGCGAAAAACGACTGCAACAACACCGTCTGTGGGGACGACAAAGTTCCTAATTTTTCACTAGCATCGTCTCCCTTCGAAACAAAGAGGTGGTGACTAGTCCTTGCGAGAAGGAAAAACAAGGGGAAGCGTCGGGCGCTCAGCCTGACACTGCTTCAGCACCCTCGATAACGCGAGTAACGCGCAAACATCACTCCTGGAATAGTGACACACCAATGAACCCCGAGTCGGATGTACGATCTCTTTTTGTACACATGATTTGTCAATGATTAAGACGCTCGCGTCAATGAAGCAAAGGCTTAACGAGTCACTAAAGGCGTATTTAACCCGCTTTAACAGTGAGTTAACCACCGTCCTCGTGTGCAATGACACAACGACCGTCTTAGCTTTCATTAACAAACTGCAAAAATGAAAGTTCTACAACTTTCTGACACTGGAACCCCCAGCAAGCATGGCAGACCCGACAAAGGAAGCACAGAGCTTCATCGCCCTAGGAGAAGAACGAGCAACACGAAGAGAAACCAAACCCAATGAGCAATTGGTCAACATAATATGCGTGGTACATGGAACCCATTCCGTGTCTGAACTCTCCAACAGGTCCAGGAAGAGATCTCTACGAGGTATGAGGATCCAAGTGATACGCGACGAATAATGGATACCGAACGATCGAAAGCAAGGTCCCTCATTGCCGCTAGTATTTACTGAAAAAAACCTCCAGGGCATACAACTCCCGCACAATGACTCCATGGTGATAACAATTTCTCTGGCAGGCTAGGAGATAAGGAGGTCCTTAGTAGACACAGGGAGCTCTATGAACATCTTGTTTCTCCGTACGTTCCGAAACATGCAACTAGAAGAGACATCGTTGACCCCTAATGGTCGTCCGGTAATCATCTTCAGTGGTGAAAGACGATTCCCAGTGGGAAAGATACATCTGACTACAACAACGGGAGCGCAGTCAGCTTAGAAATCCCCGTTTCAAGAGTTCATAGTGATCGATGCACCCTTCAGCATATAATGCGGTCATAGGGAGACCCTGGATACACCAGATGGAAGCATCGGTCTCCACCCTGCACCAGGGCGTCAAGTATCCAAATAACCAAGCAGTCGGTATATTGAGAGGTGACCAGATAGCTGCCAGGGAGTGTCAGTACATGATGACCCTGCCACCTGGCGATTCTCAATCAGCGGCTAAGATGACCCTCTATTCTACCCAAAGTATAGGAGGAGAACAACTGACCCGAGACAACGAGGCACAGTAGTCCCTCGGGGCAGGCCCAATGCCGGACAACCAGAGGAAGAAACCGTTACGGTCTACCTTGACAACCCTCACAACAACAAGGCCATCCAGATCGGTTCCCGCTTGAACAAAGAATTGGTGAAGCAACTCACGGAGCTGCTACAACATAACAAGACATCTTCGCATGGACCATGCGGGACATGGTGGCGATCAACCCGTCGATAATCACCCATCACCTAAAAGTGGACCCCTTGAGGAAAATTGTTAGGCAGAAGAAAAAGCCCGTAACGCCCGAAAGGAACGCGATCATAAACGAATAGGTACAACGTCTACTCAATGCGGGCATGATAAAGGAAACACGATACCCCAAATGGCTGGCGAACATTGTTCTTGTAAAGAAGAAAAACGAAAAATGAAGAGTATGTGTGGACTACACTGACCTAAACAAAACCTGCCCAAAGGACAACTTCCCACTCCCCCGCATCAATCAAATCGTGGACGCCACTTCCAGGCACAGCTTACTCAGCTTCATGGACACCTATTCAGGCTACAATCAAATATTGATGCACCCCCAGATCAAGAGAAAACCTATTTCGTGACGGAAAGGAGAATATACTGCTATAGGGAGATGCCATTCGGCTTAAAGAATGTAGGCGCTACGTACCAACGACTAGTCAACCGAATGTTCAAAGAACAGATCGGTAGAAACATGGAAGTAGTCATAGACGACATGCTGGTCAAGAGCCTTCGCAGCCCCGACCACATACAACATCTCGCCGAAGCATTCAACCAACTCATGAATACCGGATGAAGCTCAACCCACAAAAATGCACGTTCGGAGTCGAGTCTGGGAAATTTCTAGGCTATATAGTGAACAAAAAGGGAATCGAGGCTAACCCAAAACAGATTCAGGCCCTTCTTAGCATGAAAGCTCCGACCAATATCAAAGATGTTCATAGCCTGACTGGGAGGGTAGCAGCACTCAACAGATTCATATCAAAGTCGTTCGACAAATGTCTCCCATTCTTTAAGATACTAAGAGGGAGCAAAAGATTTTCTTGGAACGAAGAGTGCGAACAAGCATTTCAGAGCCTAAAAACATACATGGGGAGTCGAGAGCTACTCTCAAAGCATGCGACAGAGGAAACATTGTACTTGTACTTGTCTATTTCCAAGGACGCTGTCAGTTCAGCCCTCCTACGAGATGACCGAGGGACCCAAAGACCGGTATATTACACCAGCAAAACTTTTGTAAAAGCGGAAGCACACTATCCAGACCTTGAAAAGTTGGCTCTGGCACTGCTCGTATCCTCCAGGAAACTGAGGCCCTATTTTCAGACCCACTCCATAACGGTCCTGACCAAGCATCCACTCCGCTCGGTATTGCATAAACCCGAGCTGTCAGGTAGGATGGTGAAATGGTCAGTGGAGCTCGGACAGTTTGATATAAACTATGCTCCAAGAACCGCCATCAAAGTCCAAGCGTTATCAGATTTCATTGCTGAGTTTACTAGCGAACAAGAACTGAATGCAGACCACCAACCCTCGAATTTGAGTCTCCAAGCGTGGATCTTGCGCTGCGACGGGTCCTCCACTGGGAAGGCAAGCAAAGTCGAGATCACGTTCCGCTCCCCCAGTGGCTTCACCCATGAAAAAGTGTCAGGTTTGGCTTCCCCGCTTCAAACAACGATGCCGAATATGAAGCCCTCTTGTCTGGCCTAAAGCTAGCATTAGGGATCGATATAAATCACCTAACGGCATACATCGACTCAAGATTGGTAGTCAACCAGGTCAAAGGAGATTTCAACAGTAAGGATCCCCGCATGATAGCCTACCGCGCGATAAGGTACTTGGCATAATGGGCAGGTTCAAGAGTTGCGAACTCATGCAGTGCCCCCGAGATGACAACAAAAGAGCCGACGCGCTAGCCAAAGAAGCCTCAGCCTCCGGCAACCTCATTGAATATCAGGAGTAATCAAGTCTCGATGAAGAAGAACATAGAGATATATGCGTTGTGAAAACACCGCCAATTTGAATGACTCTGATACTGGAATACATAACAACCAGAGCCCTACCAACCGAGAAGGTCTAAACGAGAAGACTAAAAAATAAAGCAGCAAGGTACACTCTCCTAAACGACAAGTTATATAGGAGATCAATGACAGTGCCCCTGCTTCGATGTCTATCACCTTCAGAGGCAAGCCAGGTCCTGAGTAGAATCCACAACGGTATATGCGAGAATCACTCGGGCGGGAAAACCCTCGCCCATAAAGCATTAACTCTAGGGTACTATTGGCCAACCATGCAACGAGACGCCAAAGATATTGTCTGCAAATGCGACAAGTGTCAGAGATTTGCACCATACATGCATATGCCGGCCCAACCACTAACTCCTAGTCTGTGGCCATTTGCGCAATGGGGAATTGACATCGTTGGACCACTCCCAGCATTAGCCGGTAAAAAGTTCCTTCTTGTGGCCGTCGACTACTTTACCAAGTGGGTCGAAGCAAAGCCCCTATCCGAAACAGGGCAGGTCCAAATCAAAAAATTCCTATGGGCCACCATCGTCTGTAGATTTGGCATCCCTAAGATATTGGTCACCAATAACGAAACCCAGTTCGAAGGTAGCAAGGTCAAGAAACTGTGCAAAAGTTTGAGTATCAATCACTACTTCTCTTCGCCAGGGCACTCCAAGCCAACGACCAAACAGAGGTCACCAACCAGACGATCCTAGAGGTCATCAAGAGAAAGCTCGACGCAACCAAAGGGAAATGGGTTCCAGAGCTACCAGGAATACTCTGAGCATATCGGACAACCAAAAGGGTCCCTACCGAAGAAACACCTTTCGACCTAGCTTACGGGACAAAATATATGGTTCCAGTAGAACTCGAGGTGCCAACCTTCCAAACAGAGGAGTTTAGACCAGACAGTAAAGACGAAGCCTTGCGCATAGGGCTAGACATCCTCGACGAAAAGTGGAATCTAGCCTCCGCCAAAATAGCCTTCTACTAACAGTGAACTGCGTAATATTACAACAAGAAGGTCAACCACATGAGTTTAAGGTGGGAGATTGGGTGCTCAGGAAGACCCAGTAGAACACCAAAGAAGTCGGAGCGGGAAAGCTAAACCAAGGTCAACAGGCAGGGAATATACTAGCTGGAAAATACAGACGGCGGCAAACTTAAATGACCATGGAATGTAGAGCACCTCAAAAAATATTATCAATGAAATATTTTCTTTTACCAAAACTTCCACTGTTGTTCGTTACAACCCTCGATAAGCCTGACTATGGCCATAGTTGAATATCAGCTCAAAGCCTAGTCCGCTGCATGCAGACCACAACGACTAAGAAAGTGGGAGTCTAGTCAGCGCTTATCCGCTAATGACGACTATTTGCCAAGGGATCATTACTTTCCAACAAACAATGACCGCCAAACTTATCAGGTAAGCTTAGTTAGTTCGTGACTGATGACAATGTCTTCTGGTGCCCAAAGCCTAGTCCGCTGCATGCGGACCATGACGGACGAGGAAGTGGGAGTCTAGTCAGCGCTTGTCTGCTGATGATGATGACTCGCCAAGGGATCATTGCTCTCCAACAGACAATGATAGCCAAACTTACCAGGTAAGCTTAATCTGTTGGCGACTGATGACGACAACATCTGGTGCCCAAAGCCTAGTCCGCTGCGCGGACCACGACGACCAAGGAAGTGGGAGTCTAGTCAGTGTTTGTCCGCAGATGACGACGACTCACCAAGGGATCATTGCTCTCTAATAGATGGTACATTTACTTTTCCTCCTCGAGCAGTCACATACCTTTATGCTACGCGCCGCTCGAGGAAAATGCTTCGAGTTCAATCATCACGACGATACGGTCACTTTTTCAAAGAGTAAGTGGACCGACTTAACACCCCACTACCTCAAGGGGTGTAGCTGATGATACATAAAAAACAATCCCTAAGCGCAATACATGTGTCATGATGATCTCGAGGAAATACATGCCCTGATGTCAGCCCAACACTAGTTTAGTTCACCAGACAGACCTGAACTCTTACAACATGCTAGGCCCACACATCTCACAACCATCCTCAATACCCGTAAGTCCTACTAAGGCAAGTATTTCGATGATCAGCTTCGGACGGGCAACTACATCGACTCTTTGCTTCCAACTAGGTAGAAATACCAGAGTACATTCCACACAGGGAAACTCTTTTCTACGGATTGCTCTTGGATTGTGAACTATCTCCTGCGTATCTAGGAGCACACGGCTAACATGGAACTTCCCTCCTACAACACAACTCCTAATTAGAGAAGGATCTCCATGAAGATCTCCTTCCTAAACTACGCCTACAATGGCCTGGTAGAACCAGGATTCCTGCAATATAAATACGACATGAGGTTGGTAAGCTATGGCACGCTATAAATTCCTAGTTTACAAAATTACACTTTCCTCGTATCCCTGCCTGACTTTAGCATCGGAGTGTCATCGACCACCACAACGGTGGTCTGTGGCTCACGCGCGTTACTTGTGCAGGTCATCATGTCAGCGAGATTAGGTTAAAGCAAGGAGTGGAAAACGACTGCATAAAAAATGATAGATACAAAGTATATAACCACCATTTTATTTTATTTTATTTTTTGTTCAAATGTCGATACGCAATCAAGAGTATATGTTCTAGCAAATGAGTCTCATTTTTAAGAGAACAAAATGAGAGGCAAAGAACATTGAAAATAATGAGAAAAAGCAAAAAATTTGAAGAATCGGAATTTAAGCTACAAGCAAAGCTCAAAGACCCCACAACGTTTTTCTTTTTCTTGTGTTTAGTCCAATTGGTCATCTCTAAATTCCACTTGTCTCTATACCTCAACCCCTTGAGACCTGTAACATCAATCAGTAAGAAGAAGAAAGCAGGAGGCTCAATGAATTAGATACCCAACACAATACAATTAGGGGTAGGCATCCCATCCCGCGATCCTGAACCCGTCCCGATTATTTTGGGTCCTTTTGGGATTGTTCAAACTCGTCCCGATCTAGAGTGGGATGAGATCGAGATGGAGATTTTCAATCCCATCTATTTCGTCCCATCCTGAATTTATTTATTTAATATTTATTATTATTAATTTTAATCAAAATACTCTTCTAAATTAAAGTTTAGGACATGTTGAAATTAAATCAATGTGAGATGAAATTCTAAATGAATAAAATTATGAATTCTAAATCAAGTTTAATATTTATTTATTTAACATATCTTATTATTTATGATGAAAGTTCTATGTATATAAATTTTACATTATTGGTGTGTGAATAATGTAAGATGAAGCTCTTTCTTTATTTTTTATTGGAGGATTATTTAGTACGTGCTTATCCCGTCCCATCCTGGTCCCGAATGAACGGGATGGGATAGGGATGAGGTCCATCCCGTCCTTTGCCCACCTTTAAATACAATAATGAAATGTAATCAAACAGAAGATATCCCATTACTTAATTCAGAGATTACAACCAATTAAACAAATTAACATAGCTCTAAATAATAATTGACACTCAAAAGAAAGGTTAATGAATATGTGACAAGATTTTTAAACAAACCCATAGCTCCAAAACCATAATAATAGAGCATATTAAAACAAACAAAAATTGATGAATAAAACTATAACATATGCGAGTATGAAGAACACGCCAGAGTGCATACATGATGAAATTGAGTTCATTCATTAAAATTAAAAAAAAAATTCCCAAAGGAAATACATGAGATTTCAAACAACCCCATTGAGTTGAAACACACAATCAAGAAAAGAGACTCATATGTGTTATTTTATTGTTTTTGGTTTAGAGCAAAAAAGAAGAAGAATAAGAAGAAGAGCGTAATCGCTTCCGTAACAAATCTTTAATCTAGATAGTTGGATGCCTCTCGAGAAAAGGAAGGAAAAAAGACATTTTAAAGCTCTAAAAAACTTGTGTCCCACGGCTAGTTTTTGACTCATTTTGCTTGACCTTAATTTGGGGTAAGTGGGTGGTTTTGACTTTTGATTATGGATCTCAAAATTAGGTATGGATTATTATTGTCTACACACGGGCATAAGAAGGTATATACAAAGTCCAACCCTAGCCGAGTATTTGACAGTACTATGGTTGAATGTTTGTTGCAGAAGCCACTCTTTTGCTCGTTCAAGTGCGACAATGGCCAACTGGGTTGATTCTGGCTAACTCCGGTGCTTTACACTTTCTTTTGCATACGGACTTGGAAGGCCAACAAACAAATTTAAGGTGGATGTGGCGACCTATTGTTTATAGTATTAAGTCACTTCTTTTTAATCTTCCTTATTAGGCCTGTAATTTTATTCCCTGAGAACTTAACTGTGTAGCACATGTGTTGGCTTCGGTTGCAGGAGAACAAATATGTAATTTTACTTAATTTATGCTATGCATTATCCTTTACCAAAAAAAGACAAAGTCCAACCCCCAATCCTAAATCACAATTCAAATAAATAATTTTATTAAATACAAAATATATTTGACATTAAAAACGGGTTGGATATGAATATGATTCGGTTCGAAGATGGATTTGGAACTTTCAATATTATTTTATTTACCGTCAACACTTAAAGGTTAAATTAGATGATAATGCTTTTTTTTTTTAATTTACAAAACAATGACCTAATAAGCAAAATATTTTCTCATATTTAAGTTACAAAAATCCGCTACCATGTTGTATACAAAGACCAATATGTTGACAAGAAAACTGACTATAATTAATTAGTTATTCCTTTGAAAAGTGTCCCTTTCGTGCAACTGCTCTGCTAACTTGGAAAGTTAAAGTTCAACATTATGAGCAACATGACCTATGAGTATGTGATGACACACCAAACCGTCCTTTAATCTGCGCAATATACGTGTCATGATAATCTCGTCAGTAGAGTCTGATTGCCCCCCAATCTGGCAAGGCCCAAACAACACTAAGCCCACTTTAGCATAATCCAGGAGGTTGGACCAAATTGCAGCGCCCTAGCCCCACGCATCACATGGTCAAGCACAATACCCGTGAGGCCTAATCAGGCAAGTATCTAGGGGATCGACCTAAGACGGGCATGCCAAGAATACATTAGTTCCGACTAGGAAACAAATACCGGAGTATAAGTCGTGCATGGAAACTCTTTTGCATGGACACCACTCCAAAAATGGAAGTTTCTCCCGCAGATCTAGGAGCACAATTCATGAAGAGAAACTCCCCAACATGGACGACTCCTAACGAGGAAAGGATTTCTAGCTAGAATTCTTTCCCTAAACTACACCACCACAGGCTTAGCCGAATAAGGACTCTTGTATTATAAATAAGGCACATGGTTGATGATCAAAGGTAAGCTACAAAACCCAATTTACAACTTTAAGCATTTATCAAGCCTTGTCTGACTTTAGCATCAGAGTGTCATCGACCGCCACAACGGTGGTATTTGGCTCACGTGAGTTCCCTGTGCTGGTCAAGGTCAAGGAGAACAAGATTCGACTATATAAGTTTGGTGTCATCCGTGGAGAACGACGAAGTTCCTTTGAAAACAATGGTATCATCTTCCTTATAGTCTAGAGAGATGGTAACCACGAGATCTCACAATAATGGAGACGTCGCTGAGCCCTCGAACGCTCGAACCGGTTGAGCGCCACCAATTCCGGCGGCCCCGACACCGCAGGGGGAACAACCTCATATCCTCGCACCTGTAGCAGCCACGACGGACCCCAGGGTGGATGTACTTCAACCCAGATGCAACAAATTGCAAGAGCGATGGAGATACTCGCACTCGCTTAATAGAATTCTCTATCCGCAAAAGGAGACCGAAAACAACGAAGAGCCCCGTCCCCGAAAGACACCAGAGAACACATTCAGGAGAGCCACGTTGCCCCTGCGGGTCCTCAGTGGACCAGAGGCAGATGAGCGGCCAATGAAGACTCGGCGTCTAGGGCCGACAAAATCGCCTCGCAGAACCCCTTCCGGCTAGGGGCCACCAATCCTGACGTGTTTTTAAACCTCACCCCCCCCCCCGCGTTCATGAAGAACATCGTGAACGAGCTAATGCCGAAAAAATTTCTACGATGGGACGACAGACTCGTCTAATCACTTATCTCACTTTCAGCATGTAATGGTGCTCAAAAAAAGGTCTAAAGCAGTAATGTGTCGATCATTCCCTACCAGCCTGAAGAAGTCAGCGCTGGCTTGGTTTCACAGCCTACCTCTGAAGTCCAATGACTCTTTCCGGACACTGGCAACAATGTTTCTCACACACTTTGTTGGTAGCCAACAGATCAAGAAGGGCCCGCATTACCTGCTCACCCTCAAACAGAAACCGACCGCGACATTGAGGGAATATGTCACACGCTTCAATGACGAGCTGACCCTCATCGACAGCTGCAGTAACAACACCGCGAATACAACCTTCACCTCAGGTCTGAGGAGAGGAAAGTTATACGATTTCCTTACTCTAGAGACTCCAACTGATATGGCAAACTTTCTGAAGAGTGTCCAAAAATAAATCACTGTCGACGAGATGTTGGCCACCAAGAAGGAGCCAGAATCTGAAAAGAAATCCTTTGGTTCTAGGGACAAGGAGGGAAAAAAGGAAGACGACGGCAGAAAGAGGAAGCGCAATGACAACAAAACCGACTCTGGCCATGCAAGGCAAAATAAGGCCTCGAACTTCATTGGGTCTAAATCCATCACTTCCCTCAACTCCAGTCTGTTCGATGTCCTCAACTCCATTAAGAATTGGGGAGAAGTGAAGTGGCTCTCCAATTAGCGAGGAGATCTCTCCCGACGCGATAACAACAAATACTACTCCTTTCACAAGGAGAGTAGCAGTGACACCAAGGATTGCAAAAGCCTCAAAAGCGTAATAGAGTACTGGACCGGTAATTTCAGTTCTCATTACAAAGTGGGAAGTGAAAATGGTCCTTGGTGGACACAGGGAACTCTCTAAATGTCATGTTTCTCAGTGCATTCCGCAATATGCAATTCAATGAGGAGGACCTAACACCCACCAATCACCCCATGATCGGGTTCAGCGGAGAAAAATGCTTCCATAATGGAAAGATCAATCTTATGGTAGTGGCGGGACGGCCACAATTTCGAAAGTTCCTTGTTTAGGAGTTCATGGTGGTTGATACCCCATCCGCCTACAACATCATCCTTGGAAGGCCTTGGCTCCATCATATGGTAGTAGTAGTTTCTATTCTGCACCAATGCATCAAGTACACTGCCAATCAGGCCCAAAGAACTATTTGAGGAAATCAACCTTCAGCGAGAGACTGCCACTACGCAGTGCTGAAACAACTCGATTGTTAGCAATTACAGCTCGGGCTTGCGAGACAGATGTATCAGATACCGAGCCCAGATACGGGGGAAGAATCATCATGCACGAACATAGATAAAGCTCCAACAACCGAGGCTTAACTATGTGATGAGCCAAAATTCAACACTAGAGACACCATCCAATCCAGTACAAAGCTAAGTAACGACACTACAACAAACAGGTGCCTACTCCAAAAGCTGGCAGCCAACAAGGAATGATCCGCCTACACGAAGTTCACTTATCAGCAACTTCGCTAGCATTGGTGAAACGTGACACTTCACCAAGGGAGCTACACAGTCTGAGCCAGGACTATGCACATCTCCTTCACGGCCAGATTAGCTTAGCCCCCGCTCAGAATCAAACTATCTCACTACTTTGATTTCTATTGTTTTTCAGTTTAGTAGATTTGTTTGCACAAAACCTATATGATACAGATTCATTCAAGGAATCAAACGCGAAATAGAGAAAACATACTTTATTGATTACTGAGAAAGTTGTTACAAAGCTTGCCCGATTGACTAGTATAAAATTTTACACACTACAAGTATCTAAGTCCGGCGCGGGTATGAGTTCGCTTAAACGCACGTCAAGACTTCGCTCCGTCAATTTGCCTCTAGAAGAGGATTCGGAAGTGAAAACAAAAGTACCCAAAGTAGGCTACATGCTGCAGGTATATGCCTGACTTTTTGCTCCGCCAATCTGCCTCGCAAGGATGACTTGAAAGTGGTAGCAAGGACACTCGAAACAGACTGCAGATACCTTGTTCCACTGATTTGCTTTGCGAAGAGGATTCAGAAGGAGAACAAAAGATTGCAAATGAGAATGTCTCCCAATATCTTAATGTTTGGGATGATGCAGAGTTAACACTCCAAGACCGCAGGTCGCGTCCATTAGAGTTTCGCTCCGCCAATCTGTCTTCTAGCTATGACATCACGAGTGAAGCCCAGTAGATACAATCGAGACAGCCACCCCAAAACTAGCTGCGAATATAATCTCCAAAAAGCAGTGGTGGGCGACAACTGGGGAACAAAAAAAGATGGAAAACAAACTCTTCCCTTGAGGGAGAGTCTGTATTTCTTTTACGCAATGTGAAAAGAAATTACAAGGTCTAATGGAACCAACTGGATGCTTACCCAAATCAGGTGGCATCACATAATAGCAGGTCTTGTTAAGACTCATCGCTATAAATGTCAGAACATTCGAAGACTCCAACAACAAAGACTTTCCTTTAGCCTTCGGAGAACCCAAAACATATTTTCTGGAAAGATGCATTTGAAGGACATGTTTTACATCGTTTATGGCAATGCTTGAAATGGTGAAGACCAGCCTATATATAGGCGCGTCGGTTCACGAAACGAAGTCAACCAATAATTACTTCAACATTAAATGTCGTACGAAAAACAAGGAGGCGACGGTTCCAATTGCAACTGTATGAGTCCACATTCATTGATTTAATGGCACAACATGCATCCCCATTAATTTGGAGAGTAGTCGACACTGAACCGTCTCTCAATCTACGTCGTACACTTGGCATGCAGATCTTTTTAACAGGGCCCAGCCAACTAGTGGGCTCAAATGAAGACCACGCCAGATCCGACCCAACACACGCAAAGATAAAAACAACGTAGGCCTTAACCGCCCGCGGAATGTAAAGCACGCCTACAACGATATTATCAACAAATCCAAGGTATCCACTCTATTAAAATTCCATTGTTGTTCAATAAACCTGGAGAAACTTAGTCCGGTCAATCTATGGCGATCTGACTCCAGAATCAAATTTATTGGTCCGACCTCCATGCTGAACTATTAGGCGAATTAAGTAAGCTAGGATACCCAAGTCAGATTTACATGCCCAAGGCCAAGCGGAGGCCAAATCTGACCAAATCTTAGTCAGTTCCGACTGATGAAGATAGCTTCTGGTCCGCTCTAACGCCTAGTCTACCAAGATCGGATGACGATGGCTTAGAAAGTAGGAGTCTAGTCAGTGCTCTCAATGCCTGATCATGATAACTAGCCAGGGATCATTCTCCAACTGTAGACAATGATCGCCGAACCTGATCAAAGCTTAGTCAATTTCGACTGATGACAATAGCTTTTGATCCACTCTAAGAACGTAGTACGCCGCGTGCGGATGAAGATGGCTTAAAAAGTGAGGGCCTAGTCAGCGTTCCAATGCCTGATCGAGACGGCTTGCTAGGGATCATTGTCTAACTACGGATAATGGTCACTGGACCCGATCAAAGTTTAGTCAGTGACGACTGATGACAATAACTTCTAATTCGCTATAATGGCTAGTTCGCCGAGCGCTGATAACGATGGCTTAGAAAGTGGGAGTCTAGTCAGCGTTCTTGACGCTCAACCACGATGGCTTGCCAGAGATCTTTGCCCAACTACGAGCAATGATCGCCGAACCCTACCAAAGATTAGTCAGTTTCAACTGATGACGATAGCTTCTAGTCTACTTTAAGACCGTAGTCCGCCGAGCACGGGTGAAGATGTCTTAGAAAGTGAGAGTCTAGTTAACATTCTCAATGCATGATCACGATGACTTACCAGGGATCTTTGCCCGACTATGGGCAATGATCGTCGAGCCCTACCAAAGCTTAGTCAGTTTCGACTGATGACGATAACTTTTGATACACTTTAAGACCATATTCTGTCGAGCGCGGGTGAAGATGACTTAAAAAGTAGGAGTCTAGTCAGCGTTCTCAATGCCTGATCATTTTGACTTGCCATGGATCATTGTCCAACCACAGACAATGATTGCCAAACCCACCAAAGCTTAGTCACTTTCGACTGATGATGACAGCTTCCAATCCGCTCTAAGATTGTAGTCCACCGCGTGTTGATGAAGATGGATTAGAAAGTGGGAGTCTAGTCAGCGCTTTCAACGTCTGTTCATGATGACTTGCCAATGAGCTTTGCCCAACTACGGACAATGATTGCCAAACCCCACCGAAGCTTAGTCAATTTTGACTGATGACAATAGCATCTGGTCCGACCTGAAGCATAGTCCACTAAAATTGGACAATATCGGATTAAGAATCCAGTCAGCTCTAGAAGCTTAACTCGAACGACTTGCAAGGACCATTGTCCGACCACTTAAAGTAATGCGCACACTTGACCACAGTCTAACCAGTTCGCTTAAACTAGCAACAACAACTGCTGGTTCGATCTACAGCCTAGACCACAAAGGGTAGATTACAATGGCGGACAACGACCTGGTCCAAATAATCTATTACCAGCCAAAATTGTCCCCTCGCATGGAGTTTAGCCAACCTACAAAACTCGGCCGATACAACTTCCCGATCTCTAAATAGTACATACCAGGATTGCCTGAACTATCGCAACATAGGCGGTAAGAATTCTCATTAGCAGATCAATCCTATAGTTTCCCGACTCAGCAAAATCTCTTTCTAAAAGCTAACACCGCGATAAGTCAAAGTAGAAAAAAGCTAGCAAGAAAAGTCAAAGAAGTACACAAGTACAAAGTGCTACTCGATATATCATCTTTCATTAATAATCCGAAGAATGTAGAGTTCACTCCTTGTTAGGAGAAGGTTCAGATACAATGGAGCTAGACTTGGCAGGAGAAGAAGTAGGGGTTGTGTCCGCACGCGCACTCTCTTCTTCTGATTGATCGAAGTCTTACCCAAATTCCGCGAAGGACACCTCTCTATAGTAAGAGAGGTCCCCATCAACATGCTCCTCCTTCATCAGCTGCAACAACTCTAGTTTTCCTTGCACAACTTTGCTGAGCTCAAACATGCCTTGGGCTTTGCGAAACTTCTCCTTGCATACCCTTGACTCACCGAGCTCTTGCTCTAGCTACTTCGGTTCGCCCGACAGCGTATCAATTTTGGACTGCTCAGCACTCAGGTTGTCCTTTACTGCACTAAGCTCATTTTGCGCTAGAAGGAGCTGTTATTCCGCTGTCCTCACACTCTTAGCATTGAAATCAACATCGACCTCAACCTGCTAACATCGGACAGCCACTCAGAATCCTTCTTGGCCTTCTCTTCATTTAGAGCCTACATCTCAGCTTGCGCCCCGGCTGCAGTCTCCTGAGCAAATTGTAAGTCACGACGAATAAGTTCCAATTCTTCCGCGAGTACCAAATCGGACACCGCCTCTACCAAATCAGACACTGCGTCTACCAAATCGGACTCAAGCGAATCCTCTGAGCCTTTGATCTCGCCTGCCAGGCCCCCAGATTAATGGCGGATTTTGAGGGCCTCATTTCTTCAAGTTGTTTATTCAATGATTCAATTTCGCGAAGAGCACTGGAGTATGACTTTTGTAAATTCGCAAATAATCGCTCCATGGTATACACTCTCTCACGAGCAGCGTCAATTTGCGTCCCAGTGATGGCAACTTGGTTCAGATATGACATCCCTAGCATGAGTTGTTTATGCTCCTTGTCTATGAGCTCTCCCAGTGTATCACCTTCTGGTGTCGAAGCGCAATTAGCCAGCCAGTCATTCCATCTACTAATATGCTTCTTGGAAGCATAAGAAATATCAACATCTTGGTGCCAGGCTTGGTGGCCCATCATTACCACATCCGAGGTGAATAGGGTGATCCGCGCATCCTGATGGAGGTCCTCTAGGATCGGAATCACTCCAGCATCGCCCTTCGTTGTCTTTACCGCATCAGGGCCCTCCTCCACCTCAATATGGGTCAATTCGGAAGCAGTTGACAGAGAAGAAGGAAGCGACTTATCTTTCGGACCTGTCGTCACCTCAATATGAAGACGAAAATGGGACGGAGGACAATACGTGCGACGTGGAAGTGACTTTTTGCCATAAGAATGACAGTCAGACGACTCTTCCACAAGTCGAGGAGACTCGTGATCCAATTAGGGGTTGTACTTGAAATCCTTCAACGAAAAAAGATGAGTCTGACCCACATCGGACGAAGCTTCCATACTCGCCTACAGCAACAGGTTGTTCATGACCTTCCCCTGCTCAGTACTCAACTTCATTACATCTTCAACCCCCACCATTTGTAGATACTTTTTCTCCAAGTTAGGGAGAGAAATAAGGGCCTTAGCCTAAACATCACGCCTCTCAGACACAACATCTTCTACCCCAATGGACAAATCAAGATCTTGCCCCACATCTTTGCGCCCCCTCCCAAGGGGCTAGATGCTCATGAGTAGGCTTAGTTGCAACATGAGGCTTCTTTGGACGCACAGAAGAAGAAAATGCCTCATTCAACTCCGTCCTTCTCGACGGGCTCGAAATCTTAACCATTGGAAACTTCTTTTTCTTCGAAGAGGGTTCACCTTCAGACTTCGATTTTAGAACTCTAAAAAGAGTAGGGGTCTCATGCCAGTAAGCCCAAAGTCCAGTGCGCTTGATAGTAGAAGGCTAGACAACATCTTCCACTCGCACTCAAGGCATGTAACAAAATTTGTCCATGGTTGCTTCGTCCTCAAAAGAAAGGGGAAAAGTTGGGAATTTCCTTATAGAAAACACGGGTAATGATTCAATATGCAATCAACACTAGCGAGATCGAAAATGGAACCAGACTTACTCAGTTGCCTGAAGTCCCGCTCGATCGGACAACCATTAAGCTCGAAATACTTCAAGTCCGCTGAAGCCATGAAGCAATACTTCTGCCAGAACTTGAAGTCGTCAGATAGATTGCCAAAGCAAGATGGCAATGTCAACACGCATACAACATACTCGTTTATCCGAGGAGAGGTGAGCGTTTGGATCACCCTCGAACACTAGTGTCCTTCGCCCTGATCAAAATATCGATCACCGTCCTGTATCCGTTCGGCACCAGCTGAGCGGGCGGAATGCCGAGATACACCAAGAAGCTCCAAATTTCCTTGATGACAGGAAAATAAATGCCCGTTTGAAGCATACCTCAGTGCAGACAGATAAATCCTTCTGGAGAAGACATTGGCTCTTGACCAACGCCTAATGTGAAGAGCACCAGATCATCAGGGATCTCATATGTCTCGCGAAGACCCTTCAGATTCGACTCAGAGATTGACCTCTCATCGAAGAACTTACGACCTTTAGCGAACAGTTCATCAGAAAGCTAATTTTTGCCCGCGATGGAAGAACGTACAAGCTTTCGATTACGGAAGATAAACAAAGTCAAAAACACGGAAAGCAAAATGACAAAGCAGAGTCGCTAAGATCGAAAGAGTAAAGGAAATAAACTCTACAGGGAAGGGGATCTATATAGAAAACAAAATTCTCGCCTTTTTTTTCGAGCAGATGCACGCCCAATTAATGAAGCGTGCCGCTTGAGGAGATGATTCAGACTCAATCATCATGGCCGTTCAGGTCCTCCATGACATGACTTAGTGGATCGACGAGCTGGCCCACCAACTTGTGAGAGTAGCTGATGATACACCAAACTGTCCTTTAATTCGCGTCGTAAAAATATCATGATAATCTCGTCAGCAGAGGCAAACGGGCCTGATTGCCCACCCAATCTGGCAAGCTCAGACAACACTAAGCCCATTTTTGGCAGAATCAGGGAGGTTTGATCAAATTGCAGTGGCCTACTAATCTCACGCGTCACATGGTCAAACCCAATACCCGTAAGGCCTAATCAAGCAAGTATCTAGGGGATCGATCTAAGACGAGCATGCCAACAATACAGTGGTTTCAACTAGAAAACAAATACCAGAGTATAAGTCGTGCATGAAAACTCCTTTGCATGGACAACACTCCAAAAGGGAAGTTTCTCCCGCAGATCTAGGAACACAAGTTGTGTAGGGAAATTTCCCTACATGGACGACTCCTAACGAGGAAATGATCTATAGCAAGATATTTTTCCCTAAACTAAGCCACCACAGACCTAGCCAAACAAGGACTCTCGCATTATAAATAAGACACATGGTTGATGAACAAAGGTACGCTACAGAACCTAATTTATAGCTTTAAGCCGTCTCTGACTTTAGCATCGAAGTGCCATTGGCCACTATAACGGTGGTCTTTGGCTTATGTGTGTTCCCTATGCAGGTCAAGGTCAAGGTCAAGGAGAACATGATTCAGCTACATCAGATTGCAAAATCATTACTAATTACATCATTATTTGACGAACTTGATACAAATGTTTATCTGACTAGAATGTCCGCATCACTCATCGTGCTTCTCTAAGCTTTATTATTATTATTATTATTATTATTATTATTATTATTATTATTATTATTATTTATTTATTTATTTATTTGCTTCTCTAAGCTTATAGTGTCGCAATTACCAATACATCTTAGAATATGGAAATATAAGTCAAAATATTTAATTAGGGTAATTAGTAGCTTATTAACATTTTTTTTTTCATTTGTTAAAAAAAAATGCTTATCAGCTTCATGCATGATAAATTGCGAAATGTAAATAATACAAGTGTACAAACTTCATGAATTCAAAATTCAGTTACATTCAAACAAGAAATCCGATTCTTTTTCCTATTCTCCATCCATTCATTCCTCACAAAATAGCTTACCCAAGTGATTTCCATACCAAAGAGACCTTCACCCTCCATCTTCAACACAATGTCCCTTGATTATGATGACCCTGCATCCGTCGCTTCTGAACCCCCACAATCATCTAAGATTAATACCAATTCAAAAGCCGAACTTGCCATCGAATCGCTATCTCAAATACTTAGCCCTCTTCCTCCCAGTGTTACAAACACAGGCAACCCAGGAGCATCCCTTCTCCTCCATGACCCTGAGTTGTCCAACAAAATCTCCTGTCATCTTAGACAGCCTAATTCTGGTTCAGGTGATAACAATCTATGCCGTTGGCTTTATGACACTTTCCAGTCCTCAGACCCAAACCTTCAACTAGTAGTACTTCGGTTCTTGCCTACCATTGCAGGCATTTACCTTTCTCGGGCAATTCTACGTAAACCACAAGCTGGTTTCGAGGCCATACTCTTGGCTCTTTACGCACACGAAACAATAAATCGTGGTGGTCAACCCATAACGGCCAATATCCCTGACCTCGGACATCCAAGCATATACCATGAAACTAAGGTGACAAGTAAGAATAATGCAACCGAATTAAATTTAGCCATTTTGTCACCAAGTTTAGAGCCTCATGGTACAGTTAGATCTACTGAGAGAGCTCGAATAGTGGGGGTGACATTGGAGTTGTACTATAGTAAAATATCTCAAATGCCGGAGCATTCTAAGAGGGACTTTTGCAAATTTTGTGTGGTTTGGGCTGGTCAAGGGGGTGATATGTTCAAAGATGAGCAAGATTATGAGAATGCAGTGGCTAGTTCATCTAAATCTGATGAAAACAAAAGTGAGATAAACATAGAAGATGCACCCATTGCCAATGGTGCTACCGAGGAAGGCAAAATCAGTGTTTCTATGAACAAGGATGGCAAAAAAAGTGTTTCTGCCAGCTATCCCATCACTATGGATGCTTATGAGGAGGGCAAAAGAAATGTTTCTACAGATGATTCCAATGCTAATGATGCTATTAAGGATGGCAAAACAAGTGTTTCTAGTAATAAGGAGGTATCCAGGGAAGAAAAAGAGGGAAGAATTCCGCTCCCATGGGAACTTCTACAACCCACATTGAGGATTCTGAGTCACTGTCTCATGGCTCCGAACACATCGAAAGAACTAAAGCAAGCTGCGCTTGCAGCTTCCAGGAGTCTTTATGCAAGAGCATTGCATGATGTTAATTCTCAGGCTATTTTAGCTAGCGGAAGTCTTCTTAGAGTCGGGAAAATGGCGATGACCCCATGCGAGGAACCAGATCCAACAGAAATTCGCGATTTTGGGAGTAATGTGATCATCATTTGAGTCCTCTAGTTGGTCCCGTGCCATTTCGTTTCGTTTCTTTTTTATTTTTCATATTTTTTTCCCGAATTTGGTGTGGACAATTTCCCAAAAATTAAAGTAAATGCAAAGAAAACATGTAAGATGAATCAATCTCTCTGTTCGTAGTTGGGTATTTTATCAATGAAACTTGTTCCATTGCAAGTTTTCGTTGGCCAACTTTAAATGATCAACAATGACACAGTGACAGTGAACGGATATTGGAAATGGTTCAGCCATTCTTTTTCAAATATTTATCCTTTGAGAATTTTTTGTTGCGCCTCGTGAAAGCATAACAGATGCGGAACACAATTGATAGTTTCAATAGAAAGTAATAAATTCAAAGTATTAACAAGGCAATGTAAAGTAAATGGAAAATAAATAAAACACGTACCGCACAAGCAATTTAACGTGGTTCGGCAAGTTTGCCTACGTCCACGGACAAAGAAAATAATTTTACTAGTGAGATCGAATAATACAAATGGAGAGAGCTACATATGACGTTAAATACACACATGTTTAAGCTACACCACAGATATTTTTTACAAAGAAAACAAATAAAATTCTCTCTTTTTTTCTCTCCTCACATATCTCTCTTCTCCCTCACGTATACAACTCACGGGGATGGGTTGAAGAACCCTAACCTCTCACAAACTCACTAAGGCTCACAAGAGTGCTTACAAAAGGGAAGAACTATGGGGCAATCCAGCCTAGATCAAGCCACTTCCAGTCAACAATCGAGCATATCCAAGTTGTTTTCTTTATGAACCAGCAAACCTTCATGCCGAAATCAGGTTCTTCTTCAACTCGAAGTTTCCAATTTTTGTTGTTTGTTCTGCCGACAAACCCTTTTGTGTTCTCTGTTTCAACAATTCTCCACCTCGGTGAAGATTTCACAAATCTGAGCCGATTACACAAGCAGTATTCGCCTTTGCCCTTCACAACCCCAAAGAGGTTCAACACACACGAAGGATGTTGATCAACTCCAAACAATGTTGGAATTTGACCCCAGAAACTATCTTTGTCAACATATTTGCGAGATTCTCTTTGGTGTCAATCTTCTTCAGTAAAATGTCACATTCTTCAATGATTTCTTGCACAAATTGAAAATGAACAATGTGCTCCGTACGTGCATGATGAACTTGATTATTCGCCAAATAAATGACACTCATACTATCACAAAAGACATCTAGATAGTCTTGTACTACACCCAAGTCATCAAGCAACCCTTGAAGCCAAATTGATTATTTAACGGCTTCTGTAACCGTCATACCCAGCTTCAGTTGTAGACAATGCAACTGTAGCCTGTAACGTAGATCTCCAACTTACTGGTCCTTTAGCAAGAGTAAAGACATAACCAGTAGTTGAGTGTCGCTTATCCAGATCTCTTGCATAATCTGAATCCACATAACCAACACAATGTTGATCACTACTCACATCCTTCTCTAAGAATAAACCAACATCTATTGTACTCAGGATGTACCGTAGAATCCATTTTACAGCTTACCAATGTCCTTTGCCTGGATCATGCATGTATTGACTTACCATACTGACTGCTTGTGAAATGTCGGGCCTCGTACACACCATTGCATACATTAAGCTTCCCACTGCATTTGCATATGACACTTGAGCCATGTACACTCGTTCCTTATCAGTGCTAAGAGACATAGAAGCTGAAAGCTTAAAGTGAGGGGCAAAAGGTGTACTAAATGATTTTGTGTTGTCGTTCATCCTAAATCGTTGTAACGCCTTCTTCAAATATGCTTGTTGAGATAAGCTCACAGTTCCCTTCACCATGTCTCTTTGAATTTCCATGCCAAGGATCTTCTTTGCTTCACCAAGATCCTTCATCTCAAACTGAGTTCTCATCTGGCATTTCAATTTATCAATCTCATACTTGTTCTTGGAGGCTATAAGCATATCATCTACATACAAGAGCAAATATATAAAGAAACCATCACAAAACTTTCGAAAGTAGACACAATGATCATAATGCTTCGAGTGTACTTCTGCCCTAGCATAAACTGATCAAACCGCTTGAACCACTGTCTTGGAGACTGCTTCAACTTGTACAAGGACTTGTTCATTATATACATAATCTTTTTTCTCAACAACCTTATACCCACTTAGCTGAGTCATATAGATCTCATTCTTTAATTCACCGTGTAAAAATGTAGTTTTTACATCAAATTGAGCTAACTCAAGATCAAATTGTGCAACCAATTCGAGCAAAATTTGAATGGAAAAATGTTTCACAACTTCATCATAGTCTATGCCTTCCTTCTGAGCATAACCTTTCCAACTAACCTTGCCTTGAAGCGCGCACCATCACTTGGAGATCATTCTTTCTCCGTGTATACCCATTTGCACCCAATAACTTTCTTACCTTTCGGTAAGTTACACAATTCCCATGTTTCATTCTTATGAAGAGATTGCATATCTTCATCCATAGCCTTCTTCCACTGTTCACTGTCGGTACTTTGAATTGTTTTTCTTCATCCTCAACTACTAGAAGTACATAGGTGACATAGTCACTAAACCTTTGAGGACGTGTTATATTTCTCTTTGGTCTACTTGTTGCAATTGACTCCTAAATTGGAGTCTCTGGAACATCATCAACTGTATCTACTGCAGTCTCACTATTTGTGTCATCATCTGTACCCGCTGTGAAATCAGTAGGTACTACATCTGTAAATACGGGACTAGCTGGAACACGTAAAGTATCATCAATCTCCACCTCCTGTGAATTCTCTATAGTCGAACTCTCCACCTGCTGAGAGTTTTTTGGCTTCAACATAAAAACCCCATCAAAAGTCACATCCCAGCTAATAACAATCTTTTTGGATCAGGAACCCACAACTTATAGCCTTTTACACCATCCACGAAACCCAACAAAATAACTTTCTTGGCTCGATGATCTAACTTGATTTCTTGCACATCTAGATGGTCTTGTACTACACCCAAGTAATCAATCAACCCTTGAAGCCAAATTGATTCTTTAACGGCTTTTGTAACCGCCATATACTCAGCTTTAGTTGTAGACAATACAACTGTAGCCTGTAACGTAGATCTTCAACTTACTGGTTCTTTAGCAAGAGTAAAGACATAACCAGTAGTTGAGCGTCGCATATCCAGATCTCCTGCATAATCTAAATCCACATAACCAACACAATGCTGACCACTACTCACATCCTTATCAAAGAATAAACCAACATCTATTGTACCCAGAATGTATCGTAGAATCCATTTCACAGCTTACCAATGTCTTTTGCCTGGATCATGCATGTATTGACTTACCATACTGACTGCCTGTGAAATGTTGGGCCTCGTACACACCATTGCATACATTAAGCTTCCCACTGCATTTGCATATGACACTTGAGCCATGTACTCTCGTTCCTTATCAATGCTAGGAGACATAGATGTTGAAAGCTTAAAGTAAGGGGCAAAAGGTGTACTAACGGATTTTGTGTTGTCGTTCATCCTAAATCGTTATAACACCTTATTCAAATACGCTTGTTGAAACAGGCTCATAGTTCCCTTCACCCTGTCTCTTTGAATTTCCATGCCAAGGATCTTCTTTGCTTCACCAAGATCCTTTATCTCAAACTGAGTTCTCATTTGACATTTCAATTTATCAATCGCATACTTGCTCTTAGAGGCTATAAGCATATCATCTACATACAAGAGCAAATATATAAAGAAACCATCACGAAGCTTTTGAAAGTAGACACAATGATCATAATGGCTTTGAGTGTACTTCTGCCCTAGCATAAACTGATCAAACCGCTTGTACCACTATCTTGGAGACTGTTTCAACTTGTACAATGACTTCTTCAGTTTACACACAAAATCTTCTTTCTCTGCAACCTTATACCCACTTAGCTGAGTCATATAGATCTCCTACTTTAATTCACCATGTACTAATTGAGCTAAATCAAGATCAAATTGTGCAACCAATTCTAGCAAAATTTGAATGGAATAATGTTTCACAACTGGAGAAAAAACTTCATCATAGTCTATACCTTCCTTCTGAACATAACCTTTTGCAACTAGCCTTGCCTTGAAGCGCACACCATCACTTGGAGATCCTTCTTTATTTGTGTATACCCATTTGCACCCAATAGCTTTCTTACATTTCGGTAAGTTACACAATTCCCATGTTTCATTCTTATGAAGATATTGAATATCTTCATTCATAGCCTTCTTCCACTGTTCACAGTAGATACTTTGAATTGCTTCTCTTCATCCTCAACTACTGGAAGTACACAGATGACACAGTCACTAAACCTTTGAGGACGTGTTATATTTCTCTCCGGTCTACTATTGCAGTCTCACTATTTGTGTCATCATCTGTACCCGCTGTGAAATCAGTAGGTACTACATCTGTAGATACGGGACTAGCTGGAACACGTAGAGTAGCATCAATCTCCACCTGCTGCGAATTCTCTATAGTCAAACTCTCCACCTGCTGAGAGTTTTTTGGCTTCAACATAAAAACCCCATCAAAAGTCACATCCCAGCTTATAACAATCTTTCTGGATTCAAGAACTCACAACTTATAGCCTTTTACACCATCCACGAAACCCAAGAAAATAACTTTCTTGGCTCGATGATCTAACTTACTTTCTTGAACATGAAAGTAAGCAGGACAACCAAAGATATGCAATATATCATAGTCATTAGCAGGATTTTCAAACCATACATCAATAGGAGTTTTTCCATCAATCGTAGTCGCATGTAACATGTTGAAGAGATGGCAGGCATATGTCACAACTTCAACCCAAAACGCTTTGCCCAATCCAACATTGGAAAACATACAACGAACCTTCTTCATCAATGTACGGTTCATGCATTCTGCCACCTTATTATGTTGCGGAGTTTCTCTAACCGTGAAGTGTCAAACAATTCCCTCATCCTGATAAAACTTGCAAGAATGGATCAGTTTTGTATTCATCTAAGTTTCAATCATATTTTTCCTCTTCATGAACACATTCAAGACCTCGTCTTTATGCTTCATGGTGTACACCCACACACGTCTTGAATAATCATCTACAAAAGTGACGAAATAATGCATACTTTCCAATGATGCTTGCTTGGTAGGTCCCCAAACGTTCGAGTGAACATAATCAAGAGTCTCACGAGTACGGTGGGTAGCGGTGCCAAACTTGACTCTTGTTTGCTTGCCCATTACACAATGTTAACATAATTCTAACTTGCAGGTCTTAGCACCTTTTTAATAAACCTTGTTTCATAAGAGTTTGCATACTTTTCATACCAACATGCCCTAAACGCATGTGCACAATCTGGTCGTATGACAAGAAGTACTTGCAGTCTCAGTAACTGCAACTTCACCCATAATTGTACTCGTGGTCAAAAAATACAAATTACCTCTTTTGATTGTTTTCATTACCACCATTGCACCACACACAACCTTGAGTACACCATCTGACACAATTATCTTGTAACTTTTGGTATCCAAGGAATCCACTAAGATGAAATTCTTCTTCAAAGCAGGAACATACCTGACTTATTTCAAATCCCGAACTATACCATCAAACATCTTGAGCCGGATTGTATTTATCCCTTCTGTTTTGCACGCCTGATCATTACTCATCAGAACAACTCCACCATCTAGCTTTTTGATGCTAGAAAACCAGTCCCTATGGGGACACGTATGATAAGTGCAACCCGAATCGACAATCCAATCGTCAATGGAACACATCAATGCTGATATAGATAAAGAATACTCATCAGAATCTTCATCACTATGCTCGGCAACATTCACATTAGTGTGTTTCTTCCCTTTCTCTTTGGCTTTGATTTTAAGACAATCTTGTACCCAATGCCTTTTTAATGACAGTAAGCACATTCATTTATCGCCAGAGCCTTTGACTCACTTTTCGATTTGGATCGAGATTTATCTCGTTTACCACCAGATTTTCTACTTTCCGATCTTCCTTTTGTAGTCAATGCTTCAGACGCTGCATTCCTATGGACTTTGAGGTCCGTCTTCCTGTACTCATAATTGAGTTGCGCTATAGCAATCTCATCATAATTTAATGATTATTTCCCGTTAATAAAGTTGTCACGAGATGTTCATATTCTTCTGGAAGGGAATTCAAAATGCACAAAGCCTTATAATTTTCTGGAACAATTTCTTCTAAATTCAATATGTCAGCAATTAGCCTATTGAACTCATCCAGATGCTCAGATAAAGTAATACCATGCCTTATATTCATCCGGAAAATTTGCTTCATGAGGAAGAGTTTATTTTGAATACTCTTCGTCATATATTTGTCTTCCAACTTTTTCCATAATACTTTAGCAGAGGTTTCCTTCATGACGAAGTATTTTTGTTCCTTCGCTAAACACAGTTGGATAGACCCACACGCTTGCCGATTCAACTTGTTCCAATCTTCTTCTCTCACGGCGTTCGACTTATCTCCCAAAGCATTCTTTAAATTTTGTTGTGTGAGTACATCCAATACTTCACATTGCCACATGCCGAAATTGTTCTTCCCGTTGAACTTTTTGACATCAAACTTACCGATTGTAACGGTAATCATTTTCGAACTGGAACCTAAACTCGACGTCTCTGTCACGTTCCTTAATACTTTCACACAAAACTATCAATTCACACACAAATGAACCAAGGACATACCTTCGGCTCTGATACTAATTTTTTGCGCCTCGCAAAAGCGTAACAGATGCAGAACACAATTGATAGTTGCAATAGAAAGTAATAAATCCAAATTATAAACAAGGCAATGCAAAGTAAATGGAAAATAAATAAAAGATGTACCGCATAAGCAATTTAACGTGGTTTTGCAAGTTTGCCTACGTCCACGGACAAAGAGAATAGCTTTACTAGTGAGATCGAAAAATACAAATGGAGAGAGCTACACAACATATATGACGTTAAATATACATGTGTCTAAGTGACACCATAGATATACGTGAGGTGCATCTATCTTTCACAAAGAAAATAAATAAACTTCTTTCTTTTTCTCTCTCCTCACATATCTCTCTTCTCCCTCACGTATACAACTCATAGAGATGGGTTGAAGAACCCTAACCTCTCACAAACTCATTAAGGCTCACAAGGGAGCTTACAATGGGAAGAACTATGGGGGAAGAAGGGGGTAACCCTTTATTTATTGCCTTCTATTGGCGGTGGAGAGAGGCGGTGATGGAGGGTTCCATCACCTTCCACCGCCTTATCTTTCGTTCCCTTATCTTCCAGCAGGTTCATCAATCCAGCCTAGATCCATCCACTTCCAGTCAACAATCGAGCAAATTCAAGTTGTCTTCTTCATGAACCAACAAACCTTCATGCCGACATTTCGAAATCAGGTTCTTCTTCAACTCGAAGTTTCCAATTTTTGTTGTTTGTTCTGCCGACAAACCCTTTTGTGTTCTCTGTTTCAACATTTTTTTGGTGAAAGCATTCAAGAATACCATTTCAAAAAGAAAAAAAAAATACCATTTCAAATTAATTTAGATCAGGTCTATCCTCTTGTCCCAATCCAACTCAATAAGAAAAAGAAGATGGCGCAGTGGTGACACTGATGCTCCGCACAACCTCTCCTGCGGTGAAAAAAACTAACAAAGAGGGTTCTCCACCAGCTTTGGTAGGTGATGCAAATGGGTTGTCAAGAAGATTATTCTCTATACTGCACGCATCACAATATATGACATTTATAAAACTTCTAGGAAATCTTTAAAAGGGAGCTAGAATGAGAAATCCATGAAAGAAGTCTTTGACATATGACACAGTGACATTGAACAAGGAATGTGATTTCTCGAAATATGTCGAAATTTCACGAAATATTTCTTATTTTGAAGTTACCGAAATATCTGCCTAAATTCAAAATATTAAATTACTTTTATCATGGAATACATTTTAACCCAATATAACCTTATTTTAATATTAACAGTTTGTTACGTGAACGATATATTCTTATACAATATGTTGTTTGTATGACACTATAAGCAGTGCTGACCCAATAAAAGTTGGATCCCTATGCGATAGTCGACTGCGGGGCTCATATCCTTAAGGATTAGAAAACTAATAGTTTCGTATATACTTTTGTATATATTTTTGAAGATCATAATATATAACATTAAATCATTTATGGAAATTTGTATATTTTCGTTCAGTTTAAGATGCATAATATATGTTGTTAACTTTGAAATTACAAATGAAGTTTTTACGTTTTTTTATACAAAATTAAATATTTCACAAAATATTTCGTAAAATCCGGAGACCCGAAAAACGAAATCACACTCCCCTGAATGGATGTTGGAAATGGTTCAACCATTATTTTTCAAATATTTATCCTTTACAAATGGAATTTTTTTTTGTGAAAGCATTCAAGAATACCATTTCAAAAAGAAAAAGAAAAAAAAGAATACCATTTCAAATTAATTTAGATCAGATCTGTTCTCCTGTCCCAATCCAACTCAAAAAAATGTTCTCAATGTTCAAAATGTGTACATATTATTTTGATACACAGAAAATCATAACAGCAAGCAACATTGGGTACCTTGGCATGAGTTTCTACAATCTAAACAAAACAAGAAGCCATCAAAACATTTTATTATTAGCTATTGGAATACTAGGCCAACTCCATTTATCCATGAACTAAGTTCTACATGTTACGATGAAATTGTATATTGATATCTACCGATGTATATTATAGTTTCACACCTCCGCTCTCACTTCTGCTTGATATGTGATTAGATTAGCCCATTCTACCAATTCGAACGTTTAAAGATTTGGCAATTGATCAAGCTAAAATTGAATTCCTCGTGCAAAATGGCTCATGGATATTTTTAAAAACTTTGTGGATTATAAAATATGACATTTGATACGTTAAACAATTTATAGCTTTGCAAAGTGTCAGCTTATCATATTTAGCGTACACGAAGGTTACACTTGCACACGGCCTTGACCTTACTGAGAACAAGATTTAAGCATGTATGTCGTGCTTACTCCACAAAATTACAAGTTTAAGACAAATTCCAGAAAGGGCAGGACATGCCCTCTAATGACAGATAAACATAGAGCATACTATGATGGGCTTGATTTCCAATAAAAAAAAAAAAAAATACTAACATGCTGTGTTGGGTAGAAGTCCTTTAAACCAACGGTCTGATGACTTGTTACATTATCCCCATTGCAACTCACAATTGAAATTGTTTCACCTTACAAACTCGTCCACCCTACCATGGGGGACTATCTCCATTGAGTGCGAGTCAAATTTTCTTTAAAACTACTTCCCACAGGCTTGATTTCCAATTCAGAAAGACTAACTTATGGGTAGAGGTCTCCAAAGCCCATATAACTCGATCACCCCATTTGACGCAGGACTAAACAAGTTACAACACGACCCTTATACAAGCATTGTTATTGTGGAGAGAACGATTTTTTTTTAAATAAAATGTAGTAAGTGAGAATGGGTTGGGGGTTTATCAAAATAGATAAATAAAATGATGGACACTATAAGGGGGAGGTAGGAATTCCAAAAATATAGTCGTAAATTATTGGAGATGTTGGCTCAACATAGTCCCACATCGAGTAGTGATCAACATCTTATGAGGAATATAAGTGATTAGTTATGTCTCAATAAACGATGAAGCCTTTTGAGAGCATTTGAAAAGTTGAGCTCATTTTATAAAAACCCCATATCCCGGCAGTGACGGGTGTCTAAACAACATGGAGCATTGTAGTCTAGGGAATTGTCGAAAGGAGAGATTGTTTTTTGGGGATAGGTTGGTAATGTAGGGGGACACCAAAAGCATCTACAATGGGAAAGCTCGAGGAGTTTTGATTGAGCATTCAAGATGTTTTTCAAGCTCCAACAGATGACCTAAAGCTCAATGGATTTGAGATTTCAACTCAACCCATTGTAGAGGAGCAAAGAAAAGTATGAGCTTACTTCATTTAGGTGGAGCTATGCACACAAAGTAGTCCGCCTAAAGCACATGAAACAGTCAAACGAGATTAGGATTAGTCTTGCATCCACCTCAATGGCTACTTTGACTCCCCTTGATTTGAATATACTTGTCCCCTCAAAAACAAAATTTAACCATCTTTTAGGTTTGTGTTAACCATCATATTGGCATCCACCCTCATTCTCAAACGAGGCCATCTACCTTAAACCCTTTACAGCTTGAGGTTGAGCAAGCCATTGGAGATGCTCCAAATCCCCTAAATTTTACTCAAACCAACTTTAGGAGAAGGTTGATGACTTAGTAAAGTACTAATTCCCCTTGATCACTACCAAGTAATATATATTTGTCAAACCCCAAATTTATAGTGATATAGTGACAAATGTGATAGAGATAGCTAAAAAGTAAATTTCTTACTAGATCTCATCTTGTACTGTGTTGGTATGCTAAACTCTGCACACTGCACAACCACATACCTACTACTAGGGAAGAAATTTTGTAGACTTCACAATTACATGTAGGACATTTAATAAATGGTTTAGATTGAAGGAGATTCTCTCATCCCTGATTTTAGAGGGTCAGGCTCACGTCAGGCCGCTCATCACCATCCATTATTTTAAAGATTAATCCATTTTTATCATCTTTAAAATGATGGATGGTGATGAGTCGGCCTGACTCTCTAGCCAAGCTCTTTTCTCATTTCTCATTTCTCATTTCTCATTTCTCTTTTAATTCTTTTTGACTTTTCTCTTTCTCTCTCTAATATTTTATTATTTTATACTTTTCTTCCTCTTTTCGTTTCACATTTTATCTCCTAGTCATCTCTTTATTTAATTATGTTTTATTTTTTTTTACGGTTAACGAATATATTTTTATTCATATTCTTTTATATTTATTCAATGACCTACCACTATTAATTTTTACCTTTGCTTGTTTTTAAATTGCCAACCAACTTAATATGGTCATATTAATTACCAACCATACCAAATCAATAAGATCTAACAATTCACATTCATAAATTTGGTCCACACCAAAACTATTATACTTCGAAAAAAAAATCAGATGCAATTTTAATATTTGACGAAGAAGGCCAAATGCATTTCAATGAGTTAATTTAGGTATTCATAAAGATTTAGAGAAAAATGAACTATTGCAGGATCTAAAAAGTAAAAAGAAACAAGGTCAACCTGAAGGCCGAATGAAGAGTGTGTACGAGAATAAATCAAAGAAGAAAAGTGAATCACCAAAACATATGGGTAAGGTTTTTTTTTTTTTTTTTTGCTTACTTAAATATTTGTTTATATATATATTTTTTTCTCTATATGTAGGGGTCATTGAACTCAATTGTTGGATTCCAATTGCGAAATTCATGGAAAGAAACTATTCAAAAATGATGGAGACACGAAAGTTTAATGAACATTCTAAAATAGTAAATTGAATATTCCAATATCATAAGTGTTTAACTTACATGGGTAATACTTATCTTAACTCGTGGATTTGCAGCGTAACTCGTGGCAAGTACTGCATTAGCAGGTACAACTTTCTACCTTCATAATATTAAAATGTGTATTCAGATACCATATTAAAATGTGTATGTCTACAACTCAAGAAACTCGAGGGTTACCTTAAACACTTCTCTTCAACTACTACATCAAGATCAGTTTTTTTCAAATTTGTTGCCACCCTAAGGTGAGAGTTAAATAACTTATAGCAATTATATGTTTAATCTAGTCACCATTTTATTTAACATAATGCATTTCTTTCTCAATTTTAGTTTTATATAATTATTTCTATGATGAATTATTTTTATGTGACACACATTGTACGTTCATTTTACAAATCCATTGCCTTGAAATTTATGATGTGCTTGAATAAAGAGTCAAGTTATGCAAATGAGCAATATTTTGGAGATGAATAACCGTCTCTAAAATGACTACGTATCAAGTAGAAAATAACATGATTTCTCATCTAACTATCCTGTGTGAAGTGTATTAGTACACAAATTTAAATGTCAATAAAAAAAGTGATTTATAAGCTTTAATGTATGGTAGACAATTTCTTAGGAACCTAACTACTGAAGTGTTTATTTTTTCGAAAATACTTAAAAACCAGGTTTTTGCAACTAGAGTGGTGTTGTATGATTTGGAAGGATATTGAAATCCTTGACATAAGTGTAAGCATTCCCATGAATGCCACGTCACCTGGTTGCACAACCTAGTTGCAAGAACTCGATTCCCTAGCAAAGCTCTATTATTATTTTTTTATATTTTTAGAATCTCAAATAGTAGAAGTGTTTATTTTGATGATTTTATAGAGTAATTTTAATGTATTATTTGAGACTGAAATATGTGAATTTATAAGTGTTTGTAAAGGTTCTGATGATACATTAAATAGTCCTCTGATCGCGATCGTATACGTGGCCAAGATCGTCCATCACGAGGAACACACACCTCACTCTAAATGTGGATAACAAGTCTGATTATAAAAACCCAAAGGAACATTTGATAACAGACCATGAACAAAAATAAATGCTCAAACCTCGGGCCCAACGGACCTCTTCCCGTAGAGAAAATAGACATTGCGAATGAGACAAGTCATGGTAGGAATCACTCCCCCAATGACGCATCTCAATGAAGGAAGAGACTGTTGTGAGAAACGTCTCCCTTCATCACGCCCTGCATGCTTAAGTCATGCACAAAGTTAATAACTCGAATTTATAAGAGGTAAAGGAGGGAATCACGAGAGAGGTATGCAAACATGACATAACGATACTCTGTTCAAGTTCATTCTCCCCATAATTAACTGACTTAATCATCGGAATGCCTTCGGCCGCCAAACATGTGGTCTTTGACAATTTAACTTTATTTTGCAGGTCAGATCTTAAGGAGAACATATTTGGACGCATCAGTTTGGCGTCGTCCGTAGGGAACGACAGTTTCCTTTAAAAAAAGGGTTTTGTTGGTAGTTTCTTTAGCACGAATCAATAACAAAAAGATTTAGTGCAAATGAAACCCCCTACAAACTCTTAGCTTAGCAATAATCAAGGCAATCCTTCCGCTGATGAAACTCAATTACCAAGCGGACACGTCCCAAATCCAACATTGGGTGAACTGGTTGTACAAAGTAGTGAATTACCACCACAAGATATGGTGGCCCAACAATCCCTTGTTTTCGGGGGAATGATGACAGATCATCGTGTGGATCAGCTTTTGGCCCAGATGGCTCATCTAACTAAAATGGTCGAAAAACTTACTTCAGAATGCGTTCAACCTGTCGAACACGTCTTAATGCCACTTCAGCAAAATTCCACCAACCATGTTCAAGAAAATCAAGAAGCTCCTGCAGAGCTACAGAGAACGAACTTCGAAGAAGCGAACCTCAAAGTGATGGATCTCAGATTGGTGGAGTTCCTCCACAGATTCCATTCAGGATTGGGGTCATAGATCCTAATATGTTGTATGAGTTGGCTAGGCCACCCTTTACTGACACAATCATGAAGACCCTGCTGCCAAAAAAGTTCACTCTACCAAAGTTCAAAACTTATGATGGCACCACTGACCCATCGGACCATCTGCGCCACTTCCACCATATGATGGCGCTAAAAGAAAGCACATAGTCCATGTGTATAACCTTTCCGACTAGCCTGTTGTCTACGACGATGAATTGGTTTAACAATCTTCCACTTAAATCAATAGATTCTTTCCAAGCATTGGCTACGACCTTCATCACAAGGTTCATCGGTAGTCAATGGATCAGAAAGAGTCTCATTATTTGCTTCACATCAAGCAAAAATCTGACGAGATTCTCAGGGATAACGTTACATGTTTCACTGATGAGCTAACCATGATCAATGAATGCAACGACGACACAATTGTTACCACTTTCACCTCCGAAATCAAGGAATGACAATTTTACAACTTTCTAAACCTGGAACCTCCGAAGAACATGGCAATCTTGCTGAAAAGTGCTAAAAATACATCAATCTTGAGGAGATTTGGGCTACCAAGAAGAATAATGAGTTCGATAAAAGGTTTTCCCAACGAATAGAGAAAGAAAATAGGAGAGAAGGCAGGACAATAGACCGCGGGAGGATAATGGTCAATCCAAAAGGCATCAGACTAACAACAAGTTTGAATTTAGAAAACAAGAACTCGGAAAGCTACAATCCGAAAGGTTGACCCACTTGGTTAACACGAAGTACAAACCATTTTTTGCTCTAAAAACGAATTTGGCAACTATCCTGAAGTCCATGGCAAACTGGGAGGACGTCAAATGACCACTAAAACTAAGGAGAGATCATGTCGGATGAGATAAGAACAAATATTGTTTTTTCCATAAGGACCACGAACATGATATTAAAGACTGCTACAACTTGAAGAATGAAATCAAGTACTGGATCGAGATAGGAGGACTCGGCGAGTTCGTTGGATTGAAAGAAAAATAGTCCATAGGTAAGGAAAATGTGGGCTCTACTATGGGACCAGATGATTGATATATGTTCTGCATGGCACAATAGGAGATCGGGAACAATCTAAATGATCATGGAAACGATTTATCAGTGATTTGCAGACAAGAATATGCCACCTGGACCTGCTCAGCATGCCAGAGTATACCACCCAACTCTAGATGCACAAGGTGTTCATTTCCACCATAATGACGCCCTGGTGATATTAATATCAATAGCCAAATGAGATTTCAAAAAAGTGCTCGTCGACACGGGTAACTTAGCTAATCTCTTGTTCCTGACAATGTTCCTCAAAATACAATTCAACGAAAAGGGATTCACACCCATTGACCACCCCATAATGGGTTTCAATGGTGAATGATGCCACCCACTCATATTAATCCGATTTCCAGTAGTAGCAGAAGCACCAGATAAACAACGAGTCTTATTAACGGACTTCTTTGTTTTCGACGCACCATCCATATACAACATGCTTCTAGGGAGACCTTGGTTACATGAAATGGGCGCAATGTCCTCCACCATGCATCAATGTCTCAAGTATCACATTGGTGATGATGTTGGGGTCACCAAAAGGGATCAACCAGCTACATGTGAATGCCACTACGCAACAATAAAGACCCCTAACAAATAACAATCACAGTCAAAGCAACCATCGTAGCAACTCGGTCAACCACAGATGGATCAAGACCTCCCAAAGGATAATGCAGCTCTGATTACTTCAAGGGGACGATCGAACACTAGCCAAGGAAAAAAAACAATACCAATCTATCTTGACAGTGCAGAAGGAAGCAAAACAGTCTGGATCGGCACAAATCTTCATCGGAGTTGACTAAACAGCTGATACAACTACTCAAGGATAATCAGGACGTGTTCGCCTGACAATCAAGGATATGGTGGGCATTGACCCCTCTGTCATCACTCACAGATTACATGTCAACCCAGATAAAAAACCAGTCTGACTAAAAAGAAGGGCAGTTGCCCCAAAGCGTAATCATGCCATTAACGATGAGGTGAATCATTTGCTAAATGTAGGGATGATCAAGGAATCTCACTACCCTGATGGGCTCGCCAATACAGTTCTAGTAAAAAAAATGAACGAAAAGTGGAGGGTATGTGTGAATTATACGGATCTTAGCAAAGCTTGCCTATAAGAAAGCTTTCCACTTTCACGTATAGATAAAATAGTGGATGCCACCTCTGAACATGGGCTCCTTAGATTCATGGACGCGTATTCTGGTTACAACCAGATACGAATGCATCCACCGGACCAAGAGAAAACATATTTCATAACAAAAAGAGGTACTTACTGCTACCGAGTGATGTAGTTCGGATTAAAGAACGCAGGAGCTACATACTAACGTCCAGTGAACAGAATGTTCAATGATCAGACTGGCAAGACCATGAAGGTGTAAATTGACGACATGCTAGTCGAAATCACATAAAGATGATCACATCAAGGACCTTCAACAAACCTTCTATCAGCTCTGCAAGTACAAAATGAAGATAAATTCAGAAAAAATTGTTAACAAATGAGGAATCAAAGTTGTTTTGAAACATATATAAGCACTTCTCAATATGCAATAGCCCACCAACATAAAAAGCGTACAAAGCCTCAACGACAGTATAGCAGCTCTGAATAAGTGCATCTCAAAATCATTGGATAAATGTTAACCTTTTTCAAGATTTTGAAAATGAACAAAACTTCAAGTGGAGTGAGGAATGTGAACTAGCCTTTTAGAACCTAAAAACACACATGGTGAGTACATAACTATTATCAAAACCTAAGCTAGATGAGACATTATACTTGTACAATAAGCTCAGAAACATACTTATCTTGGACAAATTGTGCTTCCTTCAAAGAAGCTCGAGTAGCGCCAATCACCTTTTCCTGCTCAGCACGGTCTTCAGCTTATCCACTTGGAACAGAGCATTAGAAAACTGCAACAGTAGCCTCGCGAGCTTCTTCTCCAAGTCAGACACATGGTCATGAGCAGCCCGATACTTGGACCCCATCATCCCAACATAAATGAGATGGGACATCCCCTCCATTATTTGTTTTACACCTTTGTCAAGGTGATTTCCAGCTGAATGCACTGGTATAAAGATTTTTTCCATCAACCACTTATGCCACGAGTTAATGTGATTATGTGCACTCTCCTGCACGTCAATCTGTGAGTACTAGTTGAACTTACTATTCGAATTAATACGGATCTCTCTAGGGACAGGCTTCTTCCAATTGATTTGTGGATGAAGCACAGAGGGGTTTGGGAGATCTGATGCTCCACCCTTGGTCACCCGTTTGACGATCGGAACATCGATGATGACAGGGACGTCATTTTTCCTTTTCTTCTTCAAAACAGCAGAAGCGAGCGTCAGACGTAGAGGAAGAGAAGCAGACAACTCCTTCAACCTGAGATCAACAAAACGAGGAGAAGGAGGAGGAGACTTGGAGCTTTAACCCCGATCAACTTCAACCTCATCAAAGTCAGGATAATATTCAAAGTTCCCCAAGGTCAACTAAGTATTCGGATTTTGAGACTTCTCCCTCGCAAGTTTTGTCATCTTATTCGAAATGACATGCTCGTCCTCATCCAAAACCTTGTTGAGATCAGACACGCCAGCAGTAGAAAGAAGGGTCTTCTCGTACTCACTCAGCGAACGGGAGACTTCCACTTTACCTCTCTCAGCAGCTCACTCCAATTTTTCATCCTCCTGAGCAGCAAGCGAGTGTCGTCTTCATCGCCCTTCTCAGAAGAAGTTGAATGAAGAACAACCTGAACAATCCTTGGAGTAGAACCTGATCCAACATGCCTTTTCCGCTTTAAAGGCCGAACATGATCAACCAACCCTCTTAGATGGGCTAACAAGCCTAGAAGCCTTCATCTTCTTGGTGGTCGGACCAACACCACCAAGGCCAACATGAGCATTGAGATCCGTAACTTTCTCGACGAATGTCACTTTCCCATCATCGCTAATGATGCAATCAAATCCTACTCTCCTTGACCTTGACTTGGGCCTGCACAGAAAACACACGTTAGCCAAGGACCACTGTTGTGGTGGCTGATGGCACTTCGATGCTAAAGTAAGACAAGGCTTGAGAAAGACCTAAAGATGTATATTGGGTTCTGTAGCATACATTTTCTCATCAACTCTGGGTCATATTTATAATGCGAGAGTCCTCGTTTGGCTAGGCATTTGGTGGCATATTTTAGGGAAAAAGATATTGGTGGAAATCCTTTCCTAATTGGGAGTTGTCCTTGTAGGAGAGTTTTCTACACAACTTGTGCTCCTAGATTTACGGGAGAGGTTTCCTTTTTAGAATGTTATCCACACAAAGAAGTTTTCATGCACGACTTATACTTTGGTATATGTTTCCAAGTCGGAGCAAATGTGTTGCTGGCCTGCCCGTCTTAGGTGATCCCCCAGATACTTGCCTTATTAGGGCTTACGGGTATTGGGCTTTACCATATGACATGTGGGCTTAATGGGGCACTGCAACTTGGATACAATCTTCTGAATTTTGCCGAATTGGGCTTAATGTTGTTTGGGCCTTGCTAGATTTGGTGGGCAATCAAGCATGTTTTGCTCTGCTGACAATGGATTAAAGGACGGTTTGGTGTATCGTCAGCTAGCATCACCAATGCTAATAGGAGCAGTACGCTTCTTCGCCGCATCAGAACCAGCAGGAAAGCCAGCACGGCAACAGTGACGTCGGAGTCACGACTTTGAAGAACCAAAGAACGCTCCAAGGCATTTAGACTATACTAGTCACTCTAGTCAATGGCCTCCGACTCAAGGAAGTCTTTTAAATGTACAAGTGGAAGCGAAAGGAAATGCTTCCTAATCTTATTTTTCACCTTAGTCAAATACAGATCAATCCACTTCTTGGGTTCCCTGAACGACTTCAAAATGGGCCTACTGTTAAGCATGAAATATCCAGATTTCATGAAAGCATAAAATCAGGTCCTCAACCAGAACCTGAAATTATTCTTCAGCTTCCCCAAACAAAAAGGTAAATGAATAAAGCAAGCACCATTCGTGTTAACCTTAAACGTCACCACGGAGTGTAGAGTTTTTTTGTTCAAACAAATACCAACCTGCAAAGCTTTCACCATATTTCCAACTACAGCCCCTCTGTTGTTGGGACCCATTTGAGCTTGAGGAATACCGAGTAGATCCAAATATGCCCAAAAGATCTCCGAAACTGGAAAATGGATACCAGCCCTAAACATTCCAGGGTAAAGGGCAATGTAACTAGGCCTCAGACAAGCATGGCTATCACCTTTTCTAGGCAACACAAGTTCCAAGTCAAACGGAATAAAAAACGTCCGACGAACATAATCCAAAGTATCATGTGTTGCTTGCTTAGGCTCAAAAAAGGCCTCACAGGCGAGAAGTTTATTATCACTCAGGGTTCTGTTGGGAGCCATGACAAAAGAGTTTGACAATACAGAAAACGAAGGAAAGAAAAACAATTAAGCTTTGAAAATTGAGATAGCGTAAAAAAGATAACACAACTTTTTGCCCCCTTTTATAGGGTTGGGCAACGAAAAGACAACTAATGGGAAATCGTGCAAGATATGATGGTTACATGAAACCCTATAATCACGCCGAAATGAACAGACTAATGGCGTAGTGGAATGGAAACCAAATCAACAGTTGTTGACGACATTTAATGTTGCGCAGAAAAGCAATGATGAAACAAAAAAGCCAACCGCCGAAGAACTAGTGGTCATGCAAGCAAGTCCACTAACTAGGGGAGAGTAGCTAATGATACACCAAATAGTCCTCTGATCACGACTGTACACGTCGCAAAGACCGTCCATTACGAGGAACAAACACCTCACTTTTAATGTAGATAACAGGTCTGATCATAAAAGCTCAAAGAGGCATTTGATAACGGACCATGAACGGTGTTAAAGGCCCAAACCTTAGCCCAATGGATCTCTTCCCTGAGAAAAGATAGACGTTGCAAAGGAAAAAATTCATGGCGGGAATCACTCCCCCAAGAACGCATGTCAATGAAGGAAAAGACCGTTGTGAGAAACGTTTCCCTTCATCACACCCTACATGCTCAAGTCACACACAAAGTTAATTTCTCGCATTATATAAGGTAAAATAGGGATTCACGAGAGAGGTACACAAACATAACATAACTATACTATATCCAAGTTCATTTTATCCTTCAGTTAACTGACTTAAGCATCAGAGTGTCTTTGCCACCAAACAGGTGGTCTTTGACAATCTAGCATTGTTTTGCATGTCAGATCTCGAAGAGAACAAATTTGGACGCATCAAGTTTCATTAGGTATATAATATCTACATATGAAATGCGCAATGTCATAATAGCCTTGGTTTGAACCAAATTTATGAACGATGAATTGTTAAATCTTAATGATCTGGTATGGTGGTGGGTTGATAACTTAATGTAAGCATATTGAGGTTGTTGGCAATCTAAAAACAAATACAGATAAAAATTAATTATGGTAGGTCAATGAATAAATATTAAAAAAGATGAGTGAAAATGTTGTTTGATTGTAAAAAATAAAAATAAAATATCTGGACTATTATAACAATATAAGAAGGATAGTATGAACAATAGTTGTGTCTTTACCTAATTTTTGGACTTCCAATTTTGCCCTTCTAAATTCATAATTTGTACATTTAAAACTAGCCCCTAAAAAATTGATTAATTATACCTAAATTCCTAACTTAATTTATTTGAAGCTCTCAATTACCTATAAACTAGAATAGGCCATTACATCTCACTATTGGATTCTCATTTTGCATTTTACATTTCATATTTTTAAAATCAAAATCAGTCTCTCTCTCAAATATTCATTAATTATACTTTAGCCCCTAATATAATTTAATTGAAATTTCATGTTTATTTGTAAACTATAAATAGACCCTTATAATAGTGAGAGTGTAATTTTCGTTTACAATATTTTACTCTGTAATATTTTTAATTAATTAAATTAAAAGTATAAATAATTTTTCTGATTATTTTGCTAGAAATTTTTTAGAGTTTAGTCAAATCTCCTAAATTTTTAAATCTTACTTATTATTAATTTTTAAACAAATAAAAAATACTAAATATATGCACGGTGAGCATCCACACCCTAGTAATTAATAAATAGATGACTAAGTGGAGGTTGGTGAAATGAATAGGGGAGAGCAAAAAAAAAAGGACTATTAGAGAGAGAAAAGTCAAAAGTGTTGGGGAGAAAAGTCAAAAGTGTTTGGACAAATTCGCCCCCAGCCCGCCAGGGATCGTGAATTTCCGAATCCTTTTATTTAAAACAATCCCCAATCTGAACGGATTGGTGGATATCTGCCATGTCCCAATTAACCGTTTATATCTATGACTTTTCCGGTGGACAACGAATCCCCACCCAACCCCAAGATTTTTTGACCTAAAGTTCAGGTTCATCTACCGAGTTTTGGACAAACAGCCAAAGCCGAATCAAAAGAGTTGGAACAAAAACAAGAAGTGAAACGTTAAGTACATGGCGTTGAAGAAGGAAAATTGAGAGAATGGTTCATTGATGAATGGAGGTTCAAAGCCAGCTCTGTTGCAAGAGGATGAACTAGTGGGATGGGTTGCTAGAATGTTATGTAACAGGTGGTGGTGTATTAATGGAGGGGAAGACCTTCTGGTAAATTGGGTGATTGTTGAGGAACCCATTCACAGAGCCAGACAACTTTGACATTGTGGAATGGGTAGGTTTGATTTGATTGTAAAATGCAAAGACAATTGTGTGTTCAAGGTGGGGGTTTGCCTAACCTCATTGGCACGACCAACGAAGGAAGAAAAGCAACAATAGAGGTGAGAGGGGTTTTCTACAATTGTGTGATGAGATGGAGAAAATAGGAGCAGCAAGGGGAATCGAGATTTAGGGATAAGGACTTCAAATTTTACATTACAAGAGCTAGGGTGGGCAAAAACCGATTTAAATTCGATTAACCGACCGAACCGATTTTCAATTTCGGTTCGGTAACCGAACCGAAATATGAGTAGAAAGAAAATCATTCCAAGCGAACCGAGCCAGTTATAAACAATTTGGAATCGATTTACGGTTCTGAAACGATTGATTAAAAACTGAACCGACCGATTAATTAGATATATATATATATATAAATACAAAAATAGGTAGGTGTCAATACCTGATTGGTGCAATAAATGTGCCCAAAACAAAAACCCAAAAAACACACACAACCTTTTTTATCTCAGTTTCTCTCTTTCACTCTCAAACCCAAACGACCGCCAAACCCTAAACCTAAATCTTATTCTTTCGATCTGATCATCTGAGACTCCAACACCCTTTTGCACTAAAAATTTACACCCTCTTTTGATTTCTCTCACTCTCTCAATGATCATCATCAAGGGTAATTGTAGTTTGCAGGTTCGATTCTTCTTCTTTCTCTTTTTATCTCTTTTCAATTTCATTTATCTTATTTGTTGTTGGATCTATCTTGTTGTGGTTCAATCTGCTTGTTTGTGGTTCAATTTCTCTCTTTCGATATCTTGTTTGTTGTTTTGATATCTTGTTTTATTTGTTGTTTGTTGTTTCAATATCTTTTGGCCCAATCGAACCGATTCGAAATTCAGTCCAATCGATTTACAAATAAAAAAAATTTGGTTTCGTTTTGGGTTTTGAGCAAACCGAATGAAACTGGTTCAGATCTCAAAACCGAACCGAACCGACATTACCCACCCCTAATAAGAGCACCTCCAAAGATCCCTAAAAATATCCAAAAACCTAATTTAGGGGGTTCATGGGGGGAAATCCATGCTTCAAGAGAACCCCTACAACTTTTCCTAGTTTAACTTTAATTGTACCTTACCCTATACCTATATTTGAAGGCATTTATATCATCCCTAAATCCTAAAGAATATTAAAATATTTCAATTCTTTTAAGATATTCCAATTCTCTTAAAAAATATTAATAATAGATATAATTAGGGGTGGTCAAAAGAGTCGAGGAATCGTGGATTCGAGCCGTTTTACTCCAAACGGTCTGAAGTTTAAATTTGTAATTTAGATACGCTCGGATTGGTTCGAATCTGTTGTAGAACGGTTCGAGTCTGGATCGAATTATGTAAATGCAAACGGTTCGATTCCAACCCATTTTAAATGACACTATACACGTGTCTTAATATGAGTGGAGGAAAGAAAATGTAAACCTAAAGAGGAAAAACACCAAAAAAGCCAAAGTCACACCTCAATACCTCATCTTCTCTATTTCGAAGCACAAATTTCGAAAATCTTAGGGTTTTTTTTTACAAAGATCTTATGGGAATTTTAGTTGATGTTGCTATTTTGTGATAGATTTGGCTATTATAGTATTTTTCACTATTTCGATGTTGAAATTTCAGTAAATTTGGTTGGTTTATCGATGTTGAAATCTCATCTGTTGGTATTTGAGAAGAAAAAGATGAAGGTGAGAAATAACATGATTATTGTTTCCCTTTTCAATTGGGAAATCTGCTGGATAAGCTCTGTTCACTTCAGCTCCAGTTAAGTTGATCTTTTTTGGTTAGTTACTATTGTTTCATACACCATTGCATTAAACCAAATCAAAGGCTTATATTCTTGACCATTGGGATTAATTAAATGAGTCCAACCTTATAGCAATATATAATGGTTCTTAACACCCTGGATGCAATCTCTCAGTCCATTCTGAGACACTAAACGCTGCAAATTAGTCCATATTACAATCTCATGTTTAGTTACAATTGTATATTGAATAAGTACAAAATGAAAAAGGTAGTCACTACTCCACACCATCATTTTCTCTTTCTCACACAACCTACTCTCTCACACAACCTAATTTCTTTCTCACACCACTATACTTATCCACACCACCTATATAAACAAAAAACAAACATTTTCCCCTCCCTATTCAAATCGATACTCCATTCCTCCCTCCCTCATTCGAATCTCTTCCCTCTTCTACATTCAAATCTCTAGCAAATTTTTCCCCACATTCAAATCTCTGGCAAAATCAAAACCAATCTCTTCTCTCTCCCTCAAAATCTCTTATCTCTTTCTCAAAATCGAAACCCTTAAAAATCAACTCCAAATCGCAACCTCCCCAAATTTTTTCAGAAAAACAAAGTAATCTCATAGAAACTCATAAAATATTTTCAATCACAAAAACAAAATAAACTTTAGAAAAAATTTTAGAAATCATAAAAAAAATATTGTTTACCTGAGACAATGCGAGGTTTTTCAAAACCTCGCATTGATCTGGGCGAACAGTAAAAACATTTGCTGAAATTTCCTGTTCGCCCATAACTCTGCGAGGTTAATTTCAACAATTTTTTCAGATAGATTTGCACAACTTTAATAAATTGACCATAACTTGCTCATTTTAAAACATTTTCAAGTGATTCGAGTTGTATTTATTAGATAACTCAGAGTACTACAACTTTTGTTTTGATCAACTTGAGAATCGATCTTGATCGAGCACATAAGTTGGCCAAAATTCATAAACACTATCCCATTTTTATTCCAAGACAGATTTGCGCGACTTTAGTAAAATGACAAGAGTATTACAATTTTTGTGTGAATGAGCTTGAGAATCAATCTTTGATCGAGCATATAAGTTGGCCAAAAGTCAGGGTCACTATCCCGTTTTCATTGCAAGATAGATTTGCGCGACTTTAGTAAAATGATAATAACTTGCTCATTTCAAAATATTTTCAAGTGATTCAAGTTATATTTATTAGATAACTCATAGTACTACAACTTTCGTGTTTTGATGAGCTTGAAAATCGATTTTAATTGAAGGTTTAAATTGGTCGAAAGTTACCCTATTTTACATTTTTTTGGTTTTGAGTTTGAGTTTCTATGTTAAGTTATGCATATTTATTGGTAGTGTAAGTAAAAAAAACTCAATGGTGGTGTGGAGTAGTCGCTGCCAATGAAAAAGTGAAAAATAAAGTGACGTGTAATGTGGAACTGTTTGGAACCGGACCGTTTCGAATGGTTCGAGTTAGGTTCGATCCCAATATTCAAAATGAAGGTATTCGAATCGGACCGAATCCGTTAAATTTAAACAATTCGAGTTAGATTCCTCAAATTTGAAACCAATCCGAACCGTACCCACCTATAGATATAATAAAAAAAAACATATAAATAATAATATAATTGAGATTAATAATATTATATATTTAACTTGAAATTTATAACAGTATATATTTAATAATAGTGTAATTGAAATTAATAATAGTATAATTATATTAAACTGAAATTAATAAGAGTATAATAGTATAAATTGAAATTAAATTAATATTGAAAAGTAAAAAATTTATTTAAACAATGATGAAAAATTAAAAAATGGAATGTGGTTGAAGTGATTAAAAAAATATGAAATTCCTAAATTTAGCTTTTGATTAAATTGAGAGATGGTTGATCCTCGTGTTAAATTTTATCCTCAGAGATGCTCTAAGAGCATTTTAGTAATAGACAATGGGGCACTAGCAGCAGATGATATCATAGGTTCAGGGTTTAAACCCTACCAGCGGCCACATTTGGAATGGAAGTGGTCAAGGGACTAAAAATTTCCAAAAAAATTAAATAAAAAAACATTTTAGTATTAACACAGAGATAAACATATATGGTCAAATCCATATCCACTCTATTCAGTGCTGAGCCAAACCAATATCCTCGTAAATTCGTCAAACTGCCAACCCTTATTAAATGAAAGGCAATTGGTCAAAAGTTACCTTTGAACCACAAAAATTATAGTACTATGAATTATATAATAAACACAATTTGAATCACTTGAAAATATTTTGAAATGAGCAAATTTTAGTAATATGACTAAAGTCACGAAAATCTATAAAAAAATTTAATAATAATAAAATAAAATCTATTTTCACCCATTCACGAGAGAATAAGCCTAAACCTCGCATTGGGAGAGAAGTGAAGCAAATGCGGATAAGTAGAAAATAAAAAAAAAATATGGTCTAGAGAAGTCGATGCCTAAATGAGAATAAGTGAGAGAAAACATTTATCTTCTCCTTAAATCTAAGGGATTAGATTGATTAAATCGGCCCCACCACCCAAAATATTCCCCGACGTGCACGTGTCATTAACATGGCTCATCGTCTACTCTCCACTACACTGTAGTACTGCGTCAGAACTGCTGCACAAAATGAGATCTCGACCCCATGCCTCCCGGCAACTGAATCTCCACCACACAGCGACTCAGGAGAGGAGGGGAGACTGACACGAAGTTTGGGTGCTTTGGTCATGGCATGGGGAGGAGTACTTTGTTTTTTCCTTTTTAAGTTTCAAGGACAGCCCCTCCCACCCAAGTTAAATAATGTCTAATCTCTGCTATTGTAGGAGGAAAGAAGAGGAAAAAAATAAAAAATAAAAAATAAAAAATAAAAAATAAAAGACCACAGGTGGGATTGGTGTCAGCACCCATGTGACTCCCTCCCACACGTCACCAGAAAGTAAATTTAACAACAAAAAAAAAATTCTAACAACCCCTGCAATCAGTCAAGATATAAACAAAAGTTACCAATCTACTTTCCTTGATTTTTTTTTCTCCTCTTTAAACTGTTCCTCATGTACTTGAAGATAGATAGATGATGCTTTGTATCGACAGTACACTACTACAAATAAAAAAGTCCTCTTACAAAAACCCAAAAAAAAAAAAAAAAAAAATTTGTGGTGGTGATCATGTTGGAAGCCAGATAATCTTTCCATCTTTACTGAACTTCTACACTTTATCTTTTTTCAATAAAAGTAGTAAAGACCTGAATTGAGAGCTTGAGTAAATAAGTAAATTTTTTTTTTCTTACTTTCCCTTCTCCCATGCTTTCTTTTGTCACCCACACACCTGATCCTGATCCTGATCCTGATCCAGATCCAGATCCAGATCCAGATCCAGATCCAGATCCAGATCCAGATCCATCATCTTTCTTTCTTTTCTATATCTTTCCTGTTGACATAAGGGGGTAACAGGAAAGAGAGAGATAAAGACATAAAAGGATTCTTGATAACTCCATGTCTTACCCAGATCAGTCTATAAGTTTGTCTGTATTGTATGCATTTGTATGATGGTAAGAAACACTATCCTATTTTTCTTTTCTTTTTTATCTAGAAAAGATAAACTGTAACGACCATGATGAAGTCTACTTCTTTGTAAGTTTAGTAGTTTGGTTATTACTGAAACTTATCCTCCTCTCTTTGCACCTGATGATTCTCAACCTATTCCTTTCTGTAAAAAGAAGTAAAATCCAACGAGTAAATGATTTTGCAAAGCATATTTGAACTAGAGAGGGATGAAAAGAGGGATTAGATCAACACACCTAGGAACCTCTTCTAACCTTGCAGCAGGTTTACCCTGTTCATCAGCCTAGGCTACATCTGTACAGCTCCGTGGCCAGAAGAGTACCTGGATCAAGCTAACTTCAGGTTATCCCTTATTGGCAATTGTATTTAATTAGTCAGATGAAGGAACAAAAAATTTATAACTCAAGATTTTGACTAAAAACTCCTTATCGAACATACATACAAATCTTCTGAAGCTGAATTACCAAGGATGATCTCCTTTTATACATACCACTCTCCCCAAAACTAGTGATTTTAGTACATTCCATTATGTTTTACTTTTAAATGAGACAAGATACAATACCTTGATCTACATGTTGCCTGCAGGACAAGACACTCATACTGTATATTTCATGGAGACCTACCAAACAAATTTCCTTGTCTTTTATAACTTCATTAACTTTTATCCTTTTTTTATCAGATAAACGATATAAACATCTCTTTGAAATAAAGAGTGCGTTTTAATGAAAATTTACACTGACTGCTACATTAACATAGCAACATTGGGATACCTGGGTGCTTATTTGTGTCCTAGATCTTTGAAACTTTCATATCTCCGTCTCTCGTGTTAGTGTCCTATCCACGTCCATATCCAGGAATCATAGTCAAAACGTTGGACATTTTATAATTTCCAACTCCATCAAATAGCAGTCTTAAGGTAATGGCTTACCAGGTTAACGATTGTTAATATATAAAGAGCTTTCTTATGCTAAAATCATTAAAATAAATTGAACTGAGATGATCAGATGAAATGTAAAACACACACATGCGCTCACATTTTGAAATTCTCACCAAGGTATACAAGTTTTAAGTAAGAAATAGAGTCTGTCTATACTTCAACCTTTTAACAATAACAACGACAGGGCAAGCATTAACACCAAGGATGCACGGACTCGGACTCGGATACGACACGGCGACTCGGCAATTTTCAAAAAAATAGGACTCGGCGACACGGTCAAACTTAATTTTTTAATATATTTTTTTTGTAACTTATAAGAACATAAAATCATAAATAAATTAATAATACTATTAAACAATCCAAACATATCAATAAAACTTTCAAATTCATTCATTCAAATTTACAAATACATCATAAAGTCAAGCTCAACTGCTCAAGTCATACTCATAAAGCATAAGCAATATAATTTCATTAACTTGATAATGTAAATAAAACGTAAATTGATAATTTCAAAAACTCACCAGCGAGGCGGCTACATCTCTTCTTCTTCATTAACTAGCGGACCAATTGTCACATTTTCTTCTTCCAACAGTCCAGCCTCTAGCTATTTGTGCCAAAATCTAAGTTGTATGGGGGAGATTTTGGCACAAATAGCTATCCCACGGCCACTTATCTTCAACAAGTGGTCCTTCAATCTAGTAAGAGAGCCCGTATACTCTTTCTGACAAAAGTTATACCTCCATCTAAGGTTTTCCCCCACCTTCACTTAGTCTTCTTAATATTGTACATGCTTCCAAAGATCATCTCCAGTTACTTGGCCTAAAACCAATTTTAGTTTCTTATTTAATTTTCAACCAATAGGTGCAAGCTCAATATGGGGTATTTGAAGTATTTCATGCATGCTTTCATATATATGCAGAGAAAGAAAAGAAAAAACACAGCAAAAAAGGAATCGCAGGAAAACAAAAACAAAAAAATCGCAGGAAAACAAAAAAAAAACAAACGAAATCGAATCGATCGATCTCATAAATCAATCTCAAGAAAATCGATCGATCGATGAAATCACAGGAAACAATAACAGAGAATAGCAGGAAAAAAAAAACAAAAACAAACGAAATCGAATCGATCGATCTCAGAAATCAATCTCAGGAAGATAGATAGATCGATCAATGAAATCACAGGAAACAATAACAGAGAATAGCAGGAAAATAAAAAAAACAAACAAACAAACAAAATCGATCGATCGAAGGTACCTAGTGTCGATGAGGACGCCATAGATCCTTTCGATCAATCTATCCCTCTCTGTCGAACGCGTATTCTCCTCCGTCTCTCGATCTCTCTACCTCCGGTCCTCCGTCAATCAATTTAGGGTTAGGGTTTTTTTCGATTTTTCTGTGCTCTGTGGGAGAGGAAGGATCGAGCGGATTTAATTGCATTTTATGAAGTCAACGAATTTTGACTAATCTGGCCGAGTCTGGACCGTGTCCTGGCCGTGTCCGGGCCGTGTCCAACCCAGTCAATGAATTTTGACCGTTGACCCCGTGTCCAATACGTGTCCAGCGCGTGTCAGGCGCGAATCCGTGTCTGACAAGCATTTGACGCGTGATACGGAGATTTTCCGGAGAGTCGGTGCATCCTTGATTAACACTAAGAATGCTAAGGTAGTACAAGGGTGTATCCATTACCTGGGCAACTCTAAGAAACATGATTTGAAGGAAGTCATGTCTAAGGATGAATTGGCTGGCAGAGACACATCCAGACTATTATTGTTGAAAGAAGAAGATGGTGCACTGGTGACACTGATGCTCCGCACAGCCTCTCGTGCGGTGAAGAAAACTAACGAAGAGGGTTCTCCACCAGCTTTGGTAGGTGATGCAAATGGACTGTCAGGAAGATTATCCTCCACACTGCATGTATCACAAAATATTACATTTATAAAAACTTCCAGGAAATCTTTAAAAGGGAGCTAAAATGACAAATCCATGAAAGAAGTCTTTGACATATGTGGTTACACCCACTGCCTAGAGCATCTACTAGTTTTAGTGATTGTCTAAACCCTACCTGTGATGATTGTTGCAATCGCCATTGTTTGATTTTTCTTCCTTGCCATAGTCACCACCGTCTGATTCTACCTGCTGGCTCAAATTTTGATCAGGAGCAACGGCATATCTTACACCATTCTCTGCAAGGTTATGAAGCAAGAAAATATTTAAATGTATTCTTTATTCTTAAACTTCCTACAACTTAATTTCAATGTGTATGTTTTACCTTGAAGCATAGTAGGACTAGTCTGATTGGGCGAAGAAGTGGGTATAACCATATCCTGATTGACAAAGGTGTGAGGGTGGGTCATTGAGGTAATCTGGGCAGTCCCAGTAGATAGATTGCGACGATGGAACTGTTCCTTGTTCACATCCAGAAGGTGCAAACCCTTTAACCTCCGACTTTGGAGATCCAAGGCTTGCTGCAATTCAGCCTGCTCTTCCAACTTCCTTCTCAAAATCAGTTCATGGTTGTTATATATTGGCCATGGGCTGCTCTGCATTTGCATACTGAGGAGCAAGTCATAAGGATCATGGTCATTAGGAGTAGTAGGTGCTAAGAATTCCCCTCTCTCAGCTTGTTGCTGTTGTTGCTGCTTTCTATCCATTCAAGAAAACCCACAAACGTCATTATAATATAAATTAAACAGAAAATGGGAGTTAAAGTGAGAGCCGGAAGTGAGAATGCCATACTTTTCTGGGATTTTCCCCTTCTCCTTATAAGGCTTAACCAGCACACGAGATTCACAGACAAAATGTGGGTTGCCTTTGGCGAGGATGATCTTCACAGTCTCAGGGTAGACAAATGTTACAAAACCAAACATCCGTTTCTGCTGGTATGGGATTCTAACATCCTGTACCGGCCCATAAATGCTTCAAAAATAAACCACAATTTATTCCATTAATTATACATTGTCATATTGCAAAAAAAAAAAAAAAACAAGAACAAACTCAAACCGAAATTCTACTTAGTATTTCTCAAGTTGCAGCACTATTTGTTAACAACTATTTTAATTCAAAATCTTCGTTGTTAGAGAAAGGCACACACAACTAATGCACATCAAAAGGACTATGGACTAACATGGATGAGTAAACGCATATAAACTAATCAAGCATAATTCAAAAAAGTTAAAATTACTTCATTTCACATTTCAGTACAAATTGCTAACTACCATTTTACTTCAAAAGTTTAAAGCTTTTAATGGAGGGCACAAGCTATGTACACTAAAGGAGTGCAGAAAAAACACGGGTGAGCAAATACATGCAAGAACTCGAGCAGAACAATTCAATTTTACTTCATTTTGAAATTGAAATAGTAATTACTAACTACCATCCACCACTTTGCTCCAAAAGTTTTCTAGTAAACAACAGTAATGACAAAGCATAATTAAAACACTTCAATTCTAATTACTCAAATCAACCAAAGTTTGTTGTAATTGAAGGAAAAACCTGAAGTAGTTGGAGACATCTTCTTCTTTGAAGGTACTATCAGCTGGAAAGGTCAAATATATCTGCCTGGATCCGGGGTTCACCATCTCATTTCGATCAATTCGAGATCGAGGAAGCCCAAACTGGTTGACATCTTCGCCTAGCATCAACCCAGCACCCATCGCCCTGCCGAAAACAACACACCAAACATTAAGCTCCAAACTCAAAATGTAAGAAATGCTCCGACAGTGTTTGAAGAAATACCTCGGGGAAGTAAAGGAGTTGGAAGGGAGCAGTTGGGGAGGAGGGTTGTTGAAGTTCTGAAGCGTGGATCTGATGAGAAGGTCATCCATAACATCAAGGCTCTTTGGAGAGCCGACAAGCGAGACTGGAAATGGTGATGATGGGTCGGCGGAGTCAGGGAGGCCATGGAGGAACCTGCAACTTGTTCCGTTCTTGCAGTACCCTCTAGCATAGTAAAGGCAAGGTTTCCATCCAAACCCAGAGCCCAAAGAGGGGTCAGCAGATCCCAAGCAGATATCGTTGAAAGAGATGCTTCTTCTATGCTGCCCCTGCCCGTTGTTACCCCAATTCGGTGGTCCATAAGTAGAAGATAAGAGAAGAACATCTTCACTATTGTTGTTACTGTTAGTAGGAGGACTTGTGGCAGTGTCCGGTGGCGGATAGTAGAGATTGTTGCTCTTAATACCCATTCCTTCATTCAAGTAACACAACTTATCTTGCAGTTGGTACTCATCAATGAGTTCAGAATTAGGGTTTGGGCTACTGTTATCAAAGTTGTTGTGAAAACCAGAGAAAACCCAAGAAGCAGCAGACACCCCTCTTGAAGAGGAAGAAGTGGAGTTTTGCCTGGAAATGGAGATGGGGTTTGTTGGATGAAAAGGGGAAGGAGAAGAAGGAGTTGTTGGTGCTGCATGGTTGATTGTATTCAAGGAAGAAGAAGAAGAAGAAAGGTTGAGATGGCTGTGAGCTTGAAGGATGAGAGAGTGAAGGAAGGTTTCAGGACCAAAAGCAAGACGGATCATTTCCTTTTCACCATGGTCTTGAATCAAGAGGAATCCCATGATCTTAGACACATTTTCAGGATCTAAACTTTGAATTCTTGAGAAGACGATCCTTGTAGCCTCATAAGAATCCATGATTTTGGCTGTGACCCCAAACCAACACAAACACCTCCTCCTTAAAAACAGAACCAACACACTCTCTATTTCTACTACAATCTTTATCAATCAATCAACACTCAAAGACATGGTTGTTTTGTAAAAATGCCACTACTACTACTATAATGCTGCTAAAATAAGAAGAAAAAAGTGTTTTGTTTAAAGAGAGAGAAAATGAAGAAGGGGGTGGGGTTGAGACTTGAGAGAGTGAGTTTTGGAGGTTTGCGATAAAAAGGAGAAAAAAAATGGTTAGATTTTATTCATATAAAAAGGGAAACAGTAGTACATCACAGCAGATGAGAGGAGAGTAGAAGAGAAAGTAAAAACACAACACATCTCTCATCTCTCATCTCTCATCTCTCATCTCATCAATCTCTACGACGACGCTCGGCCTGTACAAAATCATCAGTTATTAAGTGAGAGAGACCAAAAGCGGTTTCCTACAATCACAATGAGGTTAGGTCTATCCTTATTCTAAACGGCCTATCATAATTCTAGAATCCTAGAATCTTTATCTGTCTGGAATTCAATTTCAATACTTAGGCTCTGCTTGGTACACTATAAAATAATATATTTTGCAAATTAATACAAATACAAAAATTTGCAATGCATTACTTTACGAGCACTTGATATAATTAAATAAAATTGACGCAATTGGTGGTGGTGATAATGGCAGTAGTCAGTGGCGGAGCCACATAACCCTCTCTAAAATTTTGAAATTCATATTTAATATAATGAATTGTGGTATATTTAACTAATTGACCCCTTAGAATTTTGCTATTTTTTCTTACCCCCTCCACTTTGCATCTCCTTTGCGAACATCCTGACTCTGCTACTGACAGTAGTTGTGGTTGTGGTCGTGTTGATGGTGATTACGAATGTAGGCGATGATGGTGGTGGTGGCTAAGCTATAGTGGTTCGGTGAATATAAAGGTGGTGGTGGTGGTGGTGGTGGTGGTGGTGGTGATGGTTGTGGTGGTTGCGGCAGTGGTAGTAGTGAAAGTGGTGTTGGTTGTGGTGATTATGTTATAGTGATGGTGATGGTGGTCGTGGTGATTATGTTATAGTAGTGGTGATGGTGGTTGTGTTATAGTAGTTGTGGTGGTGGTAGTGGCGGAGAGGATGATTATGGTGGTATTAGTGAAGTTGGTGATGGTTGTGGTATGTTATGGTATCGGTGATCTTTGAGGTGGTGGTGATGGTGGTAGTGGCAGTGAGAAGGTGGTGGCAATGACGGTGATTTTAAAATGCTGGTGGATGTGGTGGCTAACCTATGGTGGTACTAGTGAAGTTGGTGGTGGTTGTGGTATGTTATGGTATCGGTGGTCTTGGAGGGTAGTGGTGATGGTGGTAGTGGTGGCTATGGTGGTTGTGGTGGTGGTGGTAATGACAGTGGAGTGGTGGTTGTGATGGTTTTGTTATAGTAGCGGTGCCGATTATGGTGGTAGTAGTAAATGTGGTGTTGGTTGTGGGTGATTATGTTATGGTAGTGGTATTGGTGGAAGTAGTGGTGGTGATAGTGGCAATGGCGGTAGTTGTTATGGTTATATTATGGTGGTTGTGGCAGTGGCGCACGATGACAGCGAGTAGAGGTGGCAGTGGTGGTGATGGTTACGGTATGTTGGTAGTGGTGATGGCGGTAGTTGTGAAGGTGGCGGTGGTTGGGGTGTTTATGAATGAGTTGATAATAGAATTCGAGTAAGAGGAGATGATGAGAGTTTTGCAAAGTAATCCGAGAAATTTTGCCCCGCAAAGTTTTGCAGAATTTTATAACTAGGAGATGCGGAGGTCCTAAATTCAAATTTCAATAACTATTTTTCGTAAAGTCAACCAAGCACCCAAGATTATATAACCACCGTAAACTTTTGCATTTGCATTATTTTACCGTATACCAAGCGGAGCCTTAGGTTCTTCTGTGTAATGTCTAACATTTTTCAACACCAAAACTTAATTAAATATACTTTGATTATTGGTTAATCTGGCCATTGGTTTTTTAGACTACGGCGTCGACGCGCTCTACGTGTACGGATGTTCAGTATTTTTTTATTATATCAATTCAATATTAAAAAATGATCATATTTAATTTCTAAAAAAATTATACATAATTTCAAGGGTCTATGTATAGTTTATAAATAAATAAGGGGCTAAAATGAACTATGTTAGGAGCCTAGGTATAATTAGTCAATGTTTGAGAGGGGTTGGTTTAAGTATAAAAGTATGAAATGTGGAGGGTAAAATGAAAAATACAAAAGTTAGATGTAAGGGCATTTATATAATTTATAAATAATTGAAAAGCTTTAAATAAATTATATTATGGACTTAAGTATAGTTAATGAATATTTAAGGGGCTGATTTCTATTGTAAATAGTTTAAATATGGGAGGGTAAAATAATAAAATGTTTAATAGTGTTTTTATTTGAATTACATAAAACCTCGTTGCACTTTTTATCCACTTTTGACTTTTTTGGTAAATAACATAGAGTTTAGAGGGCAAATTTGAAAAGGAAAATCAGGTTGAAGACAATTTTACTGTTCACATACTGATCATTTGGGTGAATTGTCATTATAACTATTCAAATTTATGAAAATCCCATGAGAAAAATAGTTAGGGATTGTCAATAGACATTTTGGCATAGAACAAATTAAAATATACAAGGAGAAAATAATTCAAGCATGTTTCTCATTTCTTACCCCCTACCTTACCTCTTAGATAGTTTTTGTTGTCCGAGGGTTCTAACATAATATGAAATTAAAATAAATAAATAAATTTGTTAGGCACTTGTGCCCTAATTAAGAAGTAGAATTCTATATTGTTGTACAATTTATTTGTAAACGCAAGTATCACTCTCGAGCCCTTCTATGTGTCGAGGGAACGCGCAAGGAAATGGGCGAGGGGGAGAGTGTTACCACTCATCCCCCTTGAGATTCGCGAAGGCACGCATCTCGAGGAGGATGAAGGGTCACACCCCCTCCCTCGTCCATTTCCTCGCGCATTCCTTCGACATTTAGAAAAAGCGATCACTCTCAAAGAAACTCATGTCATTTCTAAAACTCGAACCCAAGTCCCATTTTCTATTTCTAGAGTTGTAAGCTTTAAAAAAATGTTTAAATTAGGTTCGAATTTATTGGATCAAATTTTGGATCCAAAGATAACTTAATAAACTTTGAAACACCTGGATCCAAATTTGATCCATTTATAGGCCTACTTAGGGGTGGGCACAGGACGGGATGAATCTCATCCTTATCTCATCTCGTTCGTTCAAGTCCGAGACGGGATAGACATCATCCCGATCTTGTCCCATCCCAAACGGGTTCGGGACAGGACGAGATGAGCATGTACTAATAGTCTTCTAATGAAGAATAACAAAAAAAAATTATCTCACCTTACTTACACACCAATAATGTCTAATTTATGTACATATAACTTTCATCATAACAATATAAAATGTCATAAAAAATTTCATCTCACATTACTTCTAATTGTATCTTATACGAATAATATAAGTTCAAAAATGAAAAATATTGCTCATTAACCAAATTTCTAATTACCTTTATTTTCAACAAAAGTAATTGTCCTATAACCAATCTAAAATGTGAAAAAACATAAATTTTCATGGGTTCTATTTGACCTAAAATATTTAAACTAAAGTTTCTATCTATACAAAGAGTGCCAAATCAATCAAGTTTTCAACAATAGATGTTTTAATTTAATTTCAACACATCATAAAATTTCCTTTAGAAGATTAGTTTGATTAAAATTCATCATCATCGTCATCAAAGCTCATTCCCGATATTTTTGGGGTCGGTTACATGGATTTTGGTTTTCTAAGCAATGTGGTCTTCCCACATATTCTTGCCTAATCCAAGCTCAATGATGTCTTCATTCACCGTCTTCATCCAAGTTTTCAATGGTCATCCCCTCCGTCTACACCCTCCATTAACTTGCCAATCTAGACATTTTCTAATTGACGATGTGTTTGGTCTCCTCCGCACATGACCAAACCAAGTTAAACGTCTTTCTTTAATTTTGTCCTCTATGGGCGCTACACCTAAGTATCTCATAATTCTTTCATTCTTAATTTTATCCTAACGGGTTTTACCACACATGCACCTTAACATACACATTTCTGCTACTATCATCCTATGCGTATGTTGTCCCGTAGTAGCCCAACATTCTGAACCGTATAGCATGGCTGGTCGAACAATTGTCTTATAGCATTTCCCTTTTAGCCTTGCAAGCATCTTTCTATCGCATAATACTCTCGACGCCATTCTCCATTTCAGCCAACCAACTTTAATCCTATGGTCTACATCTTCTCCAATAGCCCCATTCTTTTGAATTATAGATCCTAGATATCAAAATGTCTCACACTCTGGGACCTCCACACCTTCGATCTCAATTGCATTACTCTTCCCTCGTGATTCACAACCAAAGTTGCACACTAGATACTCTGTCTTCAAACGACTAATTCTAAAACCCTTACTCTCTAAAGCCTCCCGCCACCTATCTAATTTCTTACCTAAACCTTCACTAGTCTCATCAATTAAGACAATATCATCTGCAAATAACATGTACAAAGGTATATCTTCTTGCAGATGTCTCGTCAACTCATCCATGACCAAAGCAAAGAGATATGGACTTCAGGCCGACCCTTGATGTAGTCCTACTGGACATCTCACCCACTGAGCGAACACTTGTTACAATCCCTTCATACATATCCTTAATGATATCGACATAACATTGAGATATTTTCTTCCTTTCAAGCACCCGCCAAATTAACTCCCTGTAGACCCTATCGTAAGCTTTCTCTAAATCAATAAAAACCATATGCAAACTCTTACGTTCCTCTCGATATTTTTCTATAATTTGCCTAAGCAGGAAGATGGCCTTCGTAGTAGACCTACCCGACATAAATCCAAATTAATTCTCTGAAACCGTGGTTAAACTCTTAAGTATTTTTTCTATAACCATCTCCCAAAGTTTCATCGTATGACTCATAAGCTTTATCCCTCTATAGTTCGAGCGATTCTGAATATCCATTTTGTTCTTATAAATCGGTACCACAATGTTATGCCTCCACGAATCTGTCATTTTTCTAGTTTCCAAAATCCTATTAAAAAGCTTAGTTAGCCATTGAATCACAACTTCTCCCAGACATTTCCACGCTTCAATTGGTATATCATCCGGTCCAACTGCCTTCCCTTACTTCATTATTTTTAAAGTTTCTCTCACTTCTGTGGCACTAAATCTGCGATGGAACACACGATGTCTCCCTTCTCGTGAAGCATATCCTTCCAAGTTTAACTCCCCTACATGTGTTCCATTGAGTAGGTTCCAAAAGTAATCCTTCCATCTATCTAATTAACTTTATCCTGCATTAAAACTCTTCCATCCTCATGCTTAACACACTTAACATGACTCAAGTCCCTAGTTTTTTGTTATCTTACTTTAACTATCTTGAAAATATCATTCTCCCATTCCTTTGTACCTAGCCTATTATACAGATCATCATATGCTCTCTTCTTAGCTTCCCCTACTACTTTACTACTCAATTTCTTAGTTTTCTTATAAAGCTCATAAGACTCTAGGCATCTATCTCTTTGCCACTCTTTAAAGCATCTTTTCTTTTTCGCAATGGTTTGTTGCACATCAGCGTTCCACCACCATGTCTCCTTATCATATACACTTCCTTTTTTAGCCTCTCCTAACTCTTCATTCGCAAATCTTCTTATTCGGTTTGCCAAATGTTCAAAAAGATCCGCGCTACTAGTTCTACCATTTGGTTCTAGATTCTCCCAACCCTCTGAAATTGACTGAGCATCCAAAATCTTATTTCTAAATTTTGGCACACATCTCCTTGTAAGGTCCACCACTTAATTCTCGGCCTAACATGTTCTTTAGCAATACGACCCCTACTTTTAAGACAAAAATCGAAAACTAACAACCTATGTTGGTTTGTCAGACACTCCCCTGGTATAACCTTACAATTTTTATACCTACCTAAATCGTGTCTCCTAACAAAAAAATAATCAATTTGACTTCTATTGCGCCCACTCGCAAAGGTCACCAAGTGATCTTTCCTCTTCTTATAAAAAGTATTCACGATCCCAAAATCCTTAGCTTAAGCAAAATCTAGAATAGAAATCCCCACAGTGTTTCGATCCCCAAAGCCTTGACTTCCATGTACCCTCTCATACCCAACTCTATCATTACCAACATGGCCATTCAAATCCCCGCTTAGGAAAACCCTATCGAAAGAGGGAATCCCAAGAACTAACCCCTCTAAAGAGTCCCAAAAACCCTTCTTAGTCTCCTTGTCTAAACCCACTTGGGGTGCATACGCACTAATAACATGCACTATCTCTAGGTTTAAAGCTAATTTAATACTTATGATTCTATCCCCAAACCTCCTAACGTCGACTACTACATCCTTAAAAACTTTATCTACCACTATTCCCACCCCGTTCATAGTTCCATCTTTACCAGAATAGAAGAGTTTGAACTCTTCTCTTAAATCTTTAGCCTTGTTCCCCTTCCACTTTGTCTCTAGGAGACAAATTATGTTTACCTTCCTCCTACGCAGAGCATACACTAATTTTATTGATTTACCCATCAAAGTTCCTATGTTCCAAGAGACTAATCTAATCATTATATCTCTAGCCCTAACCTGGACTAGCTTCTTTATCCGTCCCCGTCCGAAATAGTGCGAGAACCCTTGCATATTTAACACTACAGCCGAGTGTCGCTGCAGCGCGCCTTACTCATTTGTCACTACACCCGAGCATAGGTGCAGCGCGTCGCTTATAGCGGGGGACGCCCTATCTTTTTGCATTAATCTTTTTTAACCAAATTTCATGAAAAGGGATGTGACGAGTTTTTTTTTTTACAGTTGGCTGTCACAAGCCTAGCACCAACCTTCCTCCTTTATCCGGGCTTGGGACCAGCCATTGTCTCGGGCGGAGTTAGTTTGATTAAAATTAATAATAATAAATATTAAATAAATAAGTTCGGGACAAACGAGATTGAAATCTTCATCCCGATTTCATCCCACTCTAGAACGGGATAGGACGGGATCGGAATGAGTTTGATCAATCCCAAAGAAACCCAAAAAAAATTGGGACGGGATCGGAATCGTAGGATGGGATGCCCACCCATAGGCTTATCTATTTTATGCTCGACTAATTAGGAATAGGTCATGCCAAATTGTCATCCTTAAAAGTATAAGGTATGCTAATCATTCTCATGGACACAATCGTCATTCCGTTTAGAAGTAAAGTGTGCAATTTAAGTAGGAAAAAATCAAGTGCACACTGTCGTTATACAATCTTGTTAATGATATATATTGTGTATTAAGAGAAGCAATACCGTGTATACAGTTGTCATGGTATCTATTAGTTTATGAAAAGACAAACACTCATTTAAGTAAGAGACGACATAATTTACAATCGTCTTACTAAATTAGGAGTCAATAGGTAAAGCTTTGTCTAAGAAGAGGAAGACATCACTACAACACAAATGCCCAATAATAGCATTTGTTAATAGCGTTTTTACTAAATACGCTATCAAACATCAAATTTTTGGCGTAAACAAAAATGAAAACGCTACAAAAAAAAGGCGGGATTTTTGGCGCTCGCTTCTGTCCTCCCTCGTTTTACTGGGCGCTCGAGTTAGATAGAGCTCGATGAAACTCCACCCTCCCCTCAATCTCGTCGTCTCCCTCACTGATTGCTCCCTCATCTCGCCATCTCCCTCCCTGCTCTCTCCATATCTCCATCTCCCTCACTGCTCCCTCCATCTCCCTCACTGCTCCCTCCATCTCTCCATCGCCCTCACTGCTCTCTCCATATCTTCATCTTCATCTCCCTCACTGCTCCCTCCATCTCTCCGTCGCCCTCCCTCTTTCGATTCACCTCTCTTGCACTCGATTCACCTCTCACTTGATTCAACAACAGTTGTTCGTCTTTCTGGGGTGTTCCTCTCACATCAACGCCACAAATGGATCGATTTCTCCGTCCCTGACGAAGACTATGTTGCTGAAGAGGCATGGTCTTGCATGACTGGTATGATTTCCTAACAATCCTTTAACAAAGTTTCGATTTTTATGTTGAATGTTACTGAATTTTTATGTTGAATGCCCCTTTTCCTTTCTCCTCTTCTTCGCAGCAAACCATGGCTCTACGTCCATCGAAACCCTTTCTAGATTAGAGACTAATAACCACATGTCATGTTTGTTTGATTTTATGACTATCGCTTGCTAAATTTCTCAATTTTTGGTGTGTTATAGGAGCAACACCTAAATCAGATTTGGAGCTAATGAATGTGAAGGATCTAAAACACTAGCTCATGTGAAGAGCCATTTACAGGTTAGATTAACACTTTGATCTAAAATCAGAGAAGTGGTTGGTTTTGATCTTAAAATTTCCTTCTTTTTTTTGTGTGTATGTTTTTGGTGGGGGATGGAAAACAAGGGCTAAGGACAAAAATGGCATATACGGAGCAATCTTAGCAATGTGGACTCTCTCTAAATTTTTTTTGTTTGGATTATCATGCAGATGTACAGGACAGTGAAGAGCACTGACAAAGGAGTAGCAGGTATAATTTGGATTTTTACCTTAATCTCTAGAGAAAGTGACTACCTGCTGCTTTATATTTCACTAATTTATATAAAATAAACATATTTCTTGTTTCTCATATAAAAAAATTTCTCAATCTGATGGTCTTAAATAATACCAGTTCATATGACTTTGTTAATTGAAAAAAGGGATAAAGAATAATTGTGCATTCTGCGTTGTTTCAGAAAATGATGTTTGGATTCAAAAAGCAGATGGAAAACCTTTTGTTGGTGAGTTTACTGGATGCATTTAGCGTGACACATATTTGTAACTGTAAGCATCAAGTCTCATGGATATTACTTTTTAGGGAAGGTATGGCCCTGACCTTGTGTCTTTCCTGACTTTACCTAAAAGAAAAATCGTTCATGGTGGGCCGAATTAGTTAAGGATTTCGATTTTAATGGCGTTGATGGAATATGGAATGACATGAATGAACCTGTTGTTTTCAAGGTAATGCTAACAAATCGTCATACACCCAATTCTTATGCTCTTTGTTCTTTTCGTTGTTCTTTGATTTGATTTGTTTTGTTATCAATAGTAATGTAAGTCCTTTTGAAAAATCCTAAACATTTTGATGGGTTTTTGCAGCAAGATGAGAATTCGGTAGAGAAAGAAGTGGCGCCACCTCCGCCACCGCGGCCTCATGTTCATTCATTTTGTAAGACACTAACTGTGTCAGATATAAGCATTTTGTATTGTTTGTATAATATGATCCATGTTCATGCTGATACTTGGAGTGTCTGAGTGGTCAGGTTCCCAAAGGAGGATCTTTACTATCCCAATCCTCTTATGCAAGGGAGGATGCAAAGAATGCAGCTCGGGGATGGTATTCAGGAGCACTTGCCCTTCCCACAGCAGGTTTTCCTACCGCATCTTTGTCTTTCCAACTATTATGCTGTATTAGATTTCATACTGTACTAAATAGTTGCTCCTATGGGATCCTAAAAGATTTCAGTCCAACACTCTGAACAAATGGAGTATATATATTTAATTAAACTGTTGCTGTGGAGATTCTTTAGTATATAATAGCATGCTATCTCTTGATAATGGATGTTCTAGGTGTATAATTATTTGCAGCCTTGGTTGAATGCCCAATTATGAAACACAAAATCCATATGAATCTCTTCCAATGTCAGAATGGATTTTCTATGATTTCATTGTATTTTTTTGTGGGTAAAAGGTCACTTGTTTTATATACTTAAAAATCTTCTAGTAATGCTTCTTCAGTTCTATTGTATGAAAGGACATGATCGTTCAAAGTAATAAGTCTGAGTAGGAAGAAATGTTGGTGGTGACTAGATGAAGTTCAGGCAAAAGAAGAGGGCCCCTGCCTTTCTTCAAGTTATAGCATAGGGCATTCGCAACCTCTTCAACAGTAGCTAATGTGGTATTTGAATTGGGTTGAAATAAAAGGCGTGGGATGCATTCGGATGTTGAATGTTACCTAAGCTTCTCCCTACAGTAAACTTTTGTACCTAAACTGTCCCATCTGTTCACTACCAACTTGCTTCCTGCAGTGATCAAAACTTCCTACTGATCCTTTAACTGTATCTCTTTATCTCTTTATCTACATCTGGACTTCTGTGAAAGTTATTTCACTGTGAAAGTTATTTCACTGTGAAAGTTATTTCACTGTGAAAGTTTAACTATTAATGGATTTGGGAAGCTGCTAAGTCTTAAAATGTGTGAAATTGTGTCAATATGGTTGCCATTCATTCTCTATGATAATGAGATGCAAACCCCAGCATATTTCAAAACAGGCCTACCTTTTCGTAGATTTTCTTCATTGTTAGGCATCATTTTACTTGTCCATTTCAATTATTTAGTAGGGTTCTTGTAGTCTTTTCATTGTGTATCAGAAGCTATTTATATTCTTCACTGGTTTTTCTCTTAACAAAACTGGCATCTTTAACATGTACTTATCAGCATTCTGATGGTGTGCAGAGAGGTCTGGTAAGAAAATCCTTCTGATGTTTTAGTACCTTCAGTGCACTTTTATTGTTTTGTAGTATGATATTGTTTTGTAGTATGTGAATTTCATCAAGCATAACGGTGTGTGTAATGGGAATTGTTAAATCCATGCAAGCAAAAGTCTTCAAAACTCATGTCCTGCTGATTTGCACAACTCAGTATTGCAAATAAGAAAGGGGAAAAAATGCACATCTGAAAGACTCTGATTTTCAGCAATCCGTGAAAATTTTGGATCTGCGTTCTTTATTGTGGACGCTAGTTGGCTTTCTTTCATATTGTTTCATTTTGTCTTAGAACTTTCCCTTTCCTAACAGTTTTCTTTTCATATGTTTGTCATTGTTGTTATACACTTGTATTATCTCCTATATATGTGGAACAATATGTGCTTTCTCTGTTTTTCAGTATATGGTAACACTTGCTTATATATTGTCCATAGTTCTGCCATTCTAATCTAGTTTTATTTTTTTTCTTCTGTTCTTTGAGTGGTGACAGACATACGTAATAAGCAAGATGAAAAAAATTATCCAAGGAAGGCTTGCAGCGTACAGACAAGCGAATTGGCCTGATGAATGAAATCCTGGCTGCTATGGACACAGTGAAGTATGCTCAGCTTCAATCTGGGACTGATGTCAGTTAGTCTTCTTACAAATTTATATAGCTCAACATGATTTACATTTTATTTTGGAATGTTCAGATGTTATGCATGGGAACAAAGCTTTCAGTCTAAAGTTCAGAACGTTCGAAACGATGAGCTCTCCTGGTTTCGCAAAGCGCAACTGCTTGGGGCGGTATGTTTTTTAATGCAATGTTCATTCTTTCTATGGACCGTTTCACTTTGTGGATTTTGAGTGTTCTAACCAGGATAATGGATTTGAGAGGCACTTCTACATAGTAAACCAATGCTACATGGCTAACATCCCTTGGTCACTAGTATATTCTTATGGCTTCTTGTACCATAATTTCTCTTTGTTTGATTTTCGTCTGAACTGTTTCTTTCTGCAGCTTCTTTGTGTCAATCTCATCATGGATACTCTTGGAGCGCTGGCATTGGCCACAGAACCACCAACAGATCACCTAATGCTCAGATCTCCAGTTGGCAGAAGGTAAGATATAACATGAAAATTGCAATAAGTATATTTTGTAATTGAAAATGGGTTGAATTTTGCCTTTTGTCACTGCAACACAAGTGATTAACAATAGCGCAAGTCCATAGCTCACAATCACAGCTTTAAGACTTGTTTTCTATTTGTTAATGTGTTTTATAGCTTATTTTGATCAATAAATTAGAAGTTAATTATTTGATTCATCCAATCAATGGATCAGAGGCAGCTATTTGATTGATCCAATAAAAATTGCAGCATCGCATAATATATTACGACTTTATGATGGTTTAGAATGTTGTCAGTTGTCTGATTGAAGTTTTTTTTTTTGTTGAAGTCCTGATTGAAGGTTTATTTGTTTACATAACTACCAATGTCCTTGAGATTGTTTCATGAGTAAGTTGGTGTTTTGATTATTGTGATTTGCCTGATATTAGAGGCTAGAAAGCCTTCTTGAAGTTATAGGTCCTTTTTTTGAACTTTTTTTGAACAGGTCCTTTTTTTGCATGAGTTCTGTACTTTTTTTGAACTTTTTTTGAACCACTCATGCAACTATCCAGTTTGCCCATTCACTTGAACTTGTTAAAGTCATATAGTCCTGAAATATGTATTCATTGTAACATTTGGAACTCTTGACTCGCAACCTTTGTGGACCATGCAAGAGGTTGAACTGCTGCCCCTCTATTGATTTTACGTAATGGTGGACATGCCGCTATCACATCATATACAAGAAGCTATAGCTTGTGTTTTTGGGTATGATAGGTTTACCGTAAGTTCTACATTATAAATTCATGTATATTGTAAATTCGTGTAAGTTCTGATTATAATTAGTTTATGAATGATCATTTGTTGAGCATTATGTATAACTAGTATGAAACCTGTGTTGTCATAGGGCGAGCTCATTATCATAGCAAATGTTGGTGATTCTCGTGCTATTTTGGCTACCACTTCTGATGACGAAAGTTTAGTACCTGTTCAGATTACCATTGATTTCAAGCCTAATTTGCCTCGTAAGTTCCTCTAGCTTTTAATTGACATCAAAGATGCACTAGTTTACTCCCAAGTACTTCAGCTGATCTCCACACACTGTTAATATTGGTCACAGAGGAGGCTGAGCATATAGCGCAGTGCCATGGGCGTGTATTCTGTTTAGAAGATGAACCAGGGGTGCATAAGGTATGGCTACCAAATGATGAAACACCTGGACTGGCAATGTCGAGGGCTTTCGGGGATCACTGTATCAAGCACTGTGGGCTTATATCTGTCCCTGAAGTTACTCAAAGGAATATAACAACCAGAGATCAATTTGTTTGGGTTGATTGATAATCTTCTCGTAGCTCTTCAAAGCTGCTCAAAGGAGGAGTTTTTATTTTTGTTTGCTTGACTTGTGAACAGAGGAAGAGCCAATAAGATTAGAGAGAAATGGTTGGGATGAGACCATATGAACCAGATGAGGGTGAGTCTGAGTTTGTTGAAGTTGATCCAACTGGAAGATATGGAAGGGTACTTAAAAATCTCTCCTTTGTTGCTTGTTTGGGTTCTTCTTTATGTTCTTCATTTCTGATATTTGGTTCTAATTTTGTTGGTTTTTCAGTACAATGAGATCCTTGGGAAAGGAGCTTCAAAGACAGTGTAAGAAACTTAAAACCCCACTTGTTATTTTTTCATCCCTTTTTGAGATTTTGAAGAAATTTCATTTTTTTATGAGAACTTTTGCAGTTTTATGAGATGGGTATATATTGATTTAGTTCTATGTTGGTGGGTTTTCTTCCTTTTTGGTTTTGGGTGTTGCAGTTACAGAGCTTTTGATAAGTTCGAAGGGATTGAAGTGGCTTGGAACCAAGTCAAGCTGTATGATTTCCTTCAGAGCCCTGAGGATCTTGAGAGGCTTTACTGTGAAATCCATCTTCTCAAGACCTTGAAGCACAAAAACATCATGAAATTTTACACCTCTTGGGTTGATACGGCCAATAGGAACATCTATTTTGTAACTGAGATGTTCACTTCTGGGACTCTGAGACTCTGAGACAGTAAGTTTTCATGGGATTTCATTGATTTCCATTTTCAGTGTTTATGAGTATGGTACTTGAGATTTGGAATTTAGGGTTGTAATGTTTTTTGTAATTTTGATTCTCTTTTGATTAGATATAGGCAGAAGCACAAGAGGGTAAACATTAGAGCAGTGAAGCATTGGTGTAGACAAATCTTGAAAGAACTAATAGTGAATACCATATCCTTTGCGATGCCTTTCAAGCTGAAACAACTACCTATTAAGATCAAGCGAATTGTAAAGTGATTAGCTTTCAGATACATTGAAAAGGAATTAGATTTCAGATGCATGTTAGGATTCCAGATGCTCTATTCATGAACAATGGATTCAGTTGATATTTCCGGTGATGTCGGCATCATTGTAGATTCTGCGTACTTCTTACCCTTTTCAGTTGATATTTTCTTTTACTTTCCTGTTCTATTTTCAGACCAATAATATACTATTTTCCTTGTTTGTTTTCTCTGGGTGTCCCATCTCTTTACTAATTAAAACATTTTACACAAATGGTGGTCTTCTGATTGCAGGCATGGAATACCCAAACTAATGTTGTGATTAGTCTTAGTGCACCTATTGGACAAGTGTATGCCTTGTTTGCAGACAATGGAATGCTTTTTGCTGGAATTCAGGTTATCATTTGCTTTTCTAATTTGTTTTTCCAACCAGTCATTGAATTTATAAACAACATTTAACTGTTGATATTTTTCTTTTTCTGATGTGGGTGTGCCTTGCATATTTTGCACTTGTTGCAGGATGGTAATATACTAGTATGGAGATTTAATGATGCAACCAACAATTTTGAGCCAACTACTTCTCTCACTGGACATAGCCTCTATGTTGTGTCATTAGTTGTTGGAGCCAATAGGCTCTACTCTGGATCCATGGACAAAACAATCAGAGTAAGTTGGTTATATAATCACATTTTCCTATTTACAGATGTGTATTGTTTCACTTTTGGTATTGATATTCTTAAACATTATGGTTCAGCCTAATGGCTGTCCAAAACCATGATCTGTTATGTTCTACTCTATGGTTCTATTAGTTCTGGTTCACTATGTTCGAGTCTTTAGGGAAGAGTGTTAAGTAGTGTTAGAAAGTTGTTGGGTTACTAGTTCTGTCACGGTGGATCTGCCCCTTGTGATCAACCATTTACTAACAAATCATTTATTGAAAAATACATTGGTTGCTACTTTCCAGTAACTGCTGCTCTCAGCCATTATTTAGGTTCTTATCTTCTTAATCGATTCACAGATCACAATTAAGAAGGCCTAATTTTTTCGTAATTTCTGTACAGGGAGAAAACTTGTGTGTTATTTTCATTGTTGCTGCAAAATTTTTCAGTGGCGACATCAGCTAGTTTTGGGAACTTGTTGACTGGTGATTCCACCCTCTGTTCAGCTTCTTTTTTGACCCACTTGAAGACAAGTATCATCATTTTATTATAAATTGGAGTTGTTTTCCTATTTGGTTGTGGATTGCAAAGTAATGTTTGTACAATTTATAACACTGTGTTCTCTATCTGCAGTGATGTCTGATGCGGAGTTGAAACATGTCATTTTAGAATTGTGCCAGTTGGACAACTTGCTGAGGCTCATCGAGGATTTTCTCATTAATAGTCCAAATACTAAATCTCCTACTTAGTCCAAATACTAAATCTCCTACTTGTAATTCTATTTCTTTATGCTTGAATGTAAATGATAGCTCGTCTTACAGTGCTTGAAAGTGAAAAACAAACTGATTTGTTGAGCTTCAAATTATATTAGAATAGCCATTCCACTTTACCGTTGATGTCTCTATTTGATGGGATTTACCATCTTCAGGGAAATATGATAAATATATCATTCACCTCTCTGTTCAGTTTTCTTCGAAATGTAGTTTCAAATTGTTTAGCTTCTATGGTTAAAGAAATCAGTGTTATAATAGTGTTTATGAAATTTCAAATTGATAGCAAATGAAATAAATAAATTTAAAAAAAAAAAAAAAAATTGCTATGTATGGTAGACTCTACCATAGCATTTTAAAAATGCTATAAAAGGATCTACCATTTAAAAACGCTATAAAAGGCTACTTACGATAGCGGTTTTAAAACGCTATAATAGCGCCGGCAGACATAGCGTTTACCATAGCGTTTTTGAACCGCTATGAATGGGCTTTTTTCTTGTAGTGTATGTCTGAGGTTGTCTATCATAGTTAACTAGAAAGATGTAGGATCGACTGACCAATAAGGTTGTTCCTCGATAACCTATATTGTGTCTACCTTTGTGTCACTAAATTAGTGTTTTTTCTTATTGTCGAGGAAACGAGGGAGGGAGGGGGTGCAACCCTCCATCCCCCTCTAGATGTGTGCCATCGCGCATCTCGAGGGGATGGAGGGTTGCACCCTCCCTCCCCCTTTTCCTCGCTAATAAGAAGGGCTCCTAAATTAGGCGTCAGTAATCAATAGTAAAGCAAAAGCATACGTACGTAAGATAAACGCATACTGGTAATATGATAATTTCTTTAATGGAAAAATAGACAAATATTTGCAAAAGAATTTAATGACAAAAGAGGAATCGTGAACAATATAATGAGCTGAATTATGATATGTTGTCATAATAATCCTCCAAAATTACTAGCAGGGATTAAGGAATCGTGAACAATATTTTTTTTTTTCGAGTTTTTGAAATTCGAAATATTCATTTCTTTCGTTATGCCAATCTCAAATTTTCTACATTTTAACCCGTTTTAACCTTAGTTTAATTTTGTTATATAAGTAATTCTTATGCAATATATTGTTTGTATGACATTATGAGTCTTGCGATACTCTTTATGTAGTATATAAGAGTTAAAAATGTTTCAATTATATTGATAATTTCAAAATTACAACAAAAAATTTTGACATTTTTTCTATACACAACGAAATATTTCTTAAAATCAAGTTATTGAAATTACCTCGAAAAACGAAATCATAATCACTGTCGAAGATTAGTTAATAAACAAAAAATTTCATGTTTCACATAATGCATATCAAATAACTATGATATCACGATTTCTTCAATATTAATATCAAATATACTTTTCAATAGAACATATTAATTCATGTTTTAAAACTTTGATTTAATAACATGGTTTGCTTTTTTTCCCCCTAAAATTGAAAATAAAGGACAAAATAGGGAAATTGATTATATTATCGGTTGAATTCTGAATTCCAGATAACAATACTTAATATGACATTTTAAGAGTTTCTTTCGTTGAACCATTTCTAATTACTGACAAAAAAAAATCCAAAAAAATTATAGTTAGGAAGTGATATTCACATAATTATTACATAAAGTATTTCAAATTTATATTTGTTAGTTTTTTTAATATTGTGTTTTATTCTAATTATTTTGTATTCATGTTTTTGTAGGAATTTAAACTTAAATGATGAAATTGTGTTAGCGCGGAGAGTTTGAAATAACAAGCACAAAGTGACTAGTTTCCATGAATTTGAAGATGCTACAACAATAGAAACTCATTCCCAAGCCCATGTGAATCAAACCTAAACCTAAATTGGGGCAGCTCATTTTGACTCCTCTTTATCTGGTTCCTCATCCCAAAACCAGCCAACTTCTCTTCTCCTTCGCGTCCCTCTGTCGGCGATTCTTGTTCGCTAGAAAGATCGACAGCAACCATCATCTCGCCTTTTCCCCCTCTTCATATGCATTGTTCCTTCGCCACTAACATGCTATGTATCCTCCGCCTTCACACAAACATTGCGTGACGCAGACCCATCACCACCAGCCAATTACAGACTCGTTTTCTCCAACTCGCCCATGTTTCGACCTCGCCTCCATCCCTTCTCTTCCCGAATCCATGATCATCAGCTCATTCCTTCTTCTCTGACCTTGCAACCACCATCATCACGATATCTTTCTCTCCATTAACAGACGCGCAACACAATAGCTAGCACTTCCGTCTTTCTCTCGCCAGACACAACCCTGCTCCACCTCGATCTCTCTCACCTCACAGCAACACACACAGACGAAATCCAGGGAAGAAGAAGAATGAGGGAAAATATCGCACCAATCTCCTTCCTCGTTCCTCATTCTCTCCCTGAATTTTCCATCACCTCACCATAGCCTCACAGATTTTCTCCATCTTGCCTCCTGGTTGCAGTCATGAATCTCCATGCATCCACCATCTTGCCGACGAGAGGAACCGTCTCCAACCATCACTCCCCTCAATTTTCCTTGCTTATTCCTCTATCTCATCACCAAATTCAGAATTACACAGAAACAGATAACAGATCTCGACCTTTCACCTGCATATTTTCTTCCTAAAGCTCAGCCACCACCATTTCTTCTTTTCCTGAACTTTTTGTTTTCTTTTCCTCTACTTGATATCGCAATAGCCACGCAACATTAGCGTCCCCCTCTCGCCATCCCTATCGCACAACAAACCAGAAACAAAACATGGAAGAGTTCGTGGAAGAAGAAGAAGAAAATGAGGGAGAGAAAATAATTTTTGAACCTCTGGTTATTCACACCCCAATATTTAGTTTGTACCACCACAGGGCACCATGTTCTTTGAGGAGATGATGTTCACTTACACTGCCGCCACGATGACCACCACCATGATCTTCTAAATCGTACGCTAAGGCATAGATGATTCCTCAGGCTTAGTAGAAATATTTTTTTTACTATTTTTTATTGTTTTCTGATACATTGTATGATTTGACATTGGATTAATTTGTTAACGAACACATATTATTTTCACCGTGTATGTCATGAATCCATGATAGTTAGAAATGTTCTATGTTTATATTTAAGCATGTTTTATTCGTACTAGTTAAACATGTGATTAATTGTGCCTTAAATAGAAAATTAATGCTAAGAGTTTGTATCTTTGCTAAAATCAATCTACTACATTGCTAGGAAACAATAATTGACATTAGTAAAATTTTATGAACCTGATGGATGATTCGAAAGCCTTAGCACCTCTCTCTTTGATTTTCAAATTCAATTTTTAGTTGTTTATCTGCTTTGCATTAGTTTACGGATTTTCGATTGTTGTAACCCCCTTTCAAATTGGTTTAAATAGATTGTGGTTTTCGATCGTGTCTTCAATCATCGTGAGATTGATCCGTATTTTTCATTGTCTACATGCACTTGCGATATAACAATCAGGTCCAATTAACCTATTAATTTAGGTTAGTAAAATCCGCATCAGGAAGTAGTACAATATGAATTTTGGATCAAGATGCATAAGGAAATTCAAAAGTCACATTGGTGTTTTTGGAATATCTCAACATTTAGGAATTTTCCAAAATCAATGAAATGAAAATGAAAATGTTAGGAAACTTTTCGCTTTCGATCTCTCTATATGCCAGGCAAGAATAACAATGGCTTAAATTGTTAAGATTCAAGAATTTTCTAAGATCTAAATGCACCAAAACCAAATCAAGTTGTACCTGCAAATACTATGATGCTCAAGTCATAACAAAGCTCATCAAGCAGTGTAAAAGCAAAAGAAAAACATTATTTACTTGAGAGGTATAAGACACATATTTATAGAACAATATTTGGCAAATCCCATGTGTAGGTGTTTCACCATTTGCAATTATGTATGTGAGTCGATGCAGTCGATTTTCGTTCCCTGCTATTACCTAATCCCGCTGATCTGCTGACTTGCACAAGTAACGCACGTGAGCCATGGACTACCGTTGTGGTGGCCAATGGCACTCCAATGCTAAAGTTAGACAGAGATTTGAGGAAGGTGTAATGTTGTAACAGAGAATTTGTAGCGTACCTTAGCTTACCAACCTCATGTCTTATTTATAGTGCAAGGAGTCCTGGTTCTACTAGGCCATCGACGGCATAATTTAGGAAGAAGATCTTCGTGGAGATCATTATCTAATTACGAGTTGTGTTGTAGAAGGGAAGTTCCATGTTAGCTTTGTGCTCCTAGATACGCGGGAGATAGCTCCCAATGCGAGAGCAATCCGTAGAAGGAAGATTCCTTGTGTGGGATGTACTCTGGTATTTATTTCCTAGTTGAAAGCAGAGAGCTATTGTAGTTGCCCGTTCGAAGTTGATCCTCGAGATACTTGCCTTAGTAGGAATTACGGGTATTGAGGATAGTTGTGAGACGTGTGGGCCTAGCATGATGTGAGAGTTCGGGTCCGTCTGGCAGACTGAATTGGGCGGGCTTAGAACCGCCTGGGTAGGATCAGTGTTGGGCTGATGCTGGGGCCCGTAATTTCTCGAGATCACCATGACACGTGTATGGCTCAGGGGTGTGACCATTTTTATGTATCATCAGTTACTCCGCCCGAGTTAGTGGGGTGTTAAGTTGGTCTACTGATCCTTTGAACTGTACTGTCGTGATGATTGGACTCGAAGCGTTCGTCTCGAGCGACACATGACATTTAGTGGGTATGCGAATACTCAAGGAGGGAAAATGCGATTTGCCTTCCTTATAAATATTTACCGTTCAGGAGGATTTCTTCATTTCTTATCTGCGTTATTTTTTCGAGCCATAGTATTTGTTCTTTCTACTATGGCTGACAACGTTGAACTTTCCCCCAAGGACCCGTTATCCCTTACTAGCATCAATTTCTTCGAAGGTAGATTGGTCGACGAAACTGAGTTGATCATGCTCCGTAGTTTGAAACGTATCCCGAGAGATTTGCAAATTGTTCCCGTGCTTGGAATTTTAAGCTCGACTGTACGTCCTCATGGGTTCATAAGCTTGCACTAAGGCATGCTCGAGTCCAGGCTTTTGTTTCCAGCGCCCGATGATGTCTGGCGCTTATTTATCCATTTTCGTATGCCTCCCACTCAAATGGTTTCTAACAGGTTCAAGATTCTGCTCGCAATTCTCCTGAGGGCTCATGATGTTGGCCTCCATTTGACCCGGCCGGTGATCCATCACATGACAAAGGCTCAATTGGATTCCAGGGGTATCTGCATGATGAAATGTCCTTCTTGTCAGCAATTGGACAACGCTGAATCTTGGGAGAAGTATTGGTTCTTGGCTTCGGCGGATTTTGGTTACTTCAAGCTTGGGATTCGTAGAGTGTCTCGATACTTTTAGTTTGATCTTAGTGAGTTTCTTGGTTGTCGGTGCATGCATATTTTTTATGTCCCTTATGCGATGCTGGTTCTAACGTAGTTTCTTTGTTTCAAGGAGGTTTGTTATTCCATCTATCAGCGAGGAAGAGAAGCGGGTAGAGAGGGAGTTTCTCAAGCTCCCTTTGACATTCATTGAGGAAGTCATAATGTCAAGCAATGTCATACGCAGTGGGCTACTGCGGTGTTCTCATGGTGTTTGCTCTGTGTCAGGTTCACCAACTGAGGGAGTGGTTGCTTGTCGCATGAGGAAGAGAAGTTTGGCTTTGCCCAACCCTTCCAAGCTTGCTGACTTGGAGGAGAATGTACTTCCCGACGTTGTTCCGAGGAAGAGGCAAACCTCTGTCAGGGCGGCATCTCCCCTTGGTATGTCGCGGTTTGCACAGGCGACACCATCGGAAGGTCGCGACCTTTCTCCAGATGCTTTTGCTTCCTTCGTTGACCTAGAGGCGGAGGAGGTTGGGTCGCATGTTGATGTTCTGAATCATTGCGGTCCCGAGACGGTTGCTTGCGTCCTTGAGTCATACAGTCTTGTTTCGCAGCACCCTGAAGCCCACAAGAGGGTTCTTGTTTTGGAGAAGGTCTTTTCGGATCTGCGGATGTCATACTCGGATGTTTTATATCAGATGGACTCCCTGGATGGTCGGTTGCAGAATCCTGACATTGTCGCGAACCGCGAGGGTGTGGCGACCACTGCCTTTGTCACCGAAACAAAAGTTGTTGGTATGAGAGCTCAGTTGAGGGCTGCCGAGTCTAATTTGGCGTCAACTAGTGCTGAACTGAGGCAGACCAGTACTGAATTAGAGCGTCTGGATGCGGCTGTGGACAGGTGGTCTTCTGAGCATGAGGCTCAGGAAGCGGACGGAGGCAGAATGGGTCGTTCAACGGCGGCAGCTGAAAGCCGCAGTTGATGAGGGGCTTCGTTGCGTTCTAAAAGCGGAGCGGTTGTTGGCGAAGGAGCGCTCGCACTATGCAGCCCTGTTGGGTGCGGTGGACTTTGACGCGTCAGGTATGATGCCTCCGAGGTTATTCAAGGTAGACTGGAACTTCTGGAGCTGATTAGAGGAGAACACCCCGGTATTGACCTTGATTTTGCTCTCTACATGAGGGCTGCCTTTAGGCTGACTAATCGAGGGGAGGGCTCTAGCACCGCGAGACTAACTAATGAGGAGGATGTTTCTCCTTAAAGTGATTGTAACGTCATTTCCTCAACGGACAATATATTGTCACGCCCCGATTTTCGAAGAAAACGAAAATCCCAAAATCCACGTAGGATTATCCGTTTCCCCTAAAACTCGGGACGTGAAAATTCAATAACAACAGAAACAAATAGCAGCAACAACTAAACATGATTTAATTACTGAAACAAATAAAACTCTAACCCGGAAAGGACTGGCATGGCTAGCTCACTAGCGGAACTCCAGTAACGCAGCTCAAAATCTCTAAACCTGAAAGGCTAATCCGCTACATTCCCAAAGGAATGTACCCAATAAGCAAAAGCTCACTCAGGTCAGCAATAAAGCTAGTGTGAGAAATCTTCATCCAAAAAAATCAATAAATCCACACGTGATAACATCAAACTAAACAAAAACAATAACCAACCACACCAACAGGTAGTTCCTCAATGAGGCAAAGGTGTCGTCATCCTAATAAATAAATATGCATTATTTATTACTAAATAATAAAATTTATGAGTTATCAATCCTCATAAATGCAACAACAATACAATTCATAATCATATTAGACTATTATTGAAATATTAAAAAAACACATTTTCTACCTTTAGGAAGACATGTAGTTCTCATTCAACGGTCGAATGAGCATTTAGTTTCTTCCTTTAAGGTAATCATGCACATACCCCAAAAAGAAATCTCGCTTCTTTTCCACAATCGCACTATCCTCCTTGTGCCAAACACACCTCACCCAAGTGTGTCTCCCTTGCCATCGAAACCACTCGGAGCGTACATGTTCCAAGTGGGGTGCCACCTCGAGGAACATGTCATCTCACCCGAAGTTCGATCACTAGCAAGTATTCTTCTTAAATCTACACGTACAACCGAACTCACATGGAACGGTGCACCGATATGCAAGCAAGTCTGCATACCCATAATAATATCACACGTATACAAGCAAGTTTGTATACAAAAAATTCTTTTCTTTTCACATTTTTTTTTCTTCGGAGTTGTGGAAAAGAGCATAAAAAAATATCAACTAAAACTCAAAACTCTTTTATGGTGACACTTTGTCAACCATAAGTAAATCAACCACATTATCTACCATTCTTTGGAAGAACATAACCATTTCAAGATGCATACATACAGAGGAACACCATTAATCTTAAATGGTCCTACATCAATAGAATCAATGAGACCTCAAACAAAACAAACCATAGTGCAAAATCAAACACTACTACACATAGTACTCTCCATATGAATGTGATTTTAGGAATAAACACATACATCCTAGTTTGGCAGGACGTATCTCGAAACTTATATCAAATAACTTGCATCAGCAATCACCACCTTGAATTTGCACTAACCATTTAATTAATAGATTGCATATATGTCAAAATTAAAAGAAAAAAAAAATCATCTTCAAACAGTGGCGCCATCAACCTCTTCTCAAGAAACTCATCAAAGGATGAATCAATTGCAAAGCACACAACCACAACATAAAAATCAGAAATTTTACAAAAACCCGTCATTTCAAAAAAGAACATAGCTACGGTTGATTTCAACAAGTAAATAGTGCAACCTAAATCATAAGGAACCCACTAATATAATGACAATAACCTACTTAAACAAACCATCTCATGCCATAGTTTATAATTCAAAAACTTGACCACATTTTTTTTTTAGCAGACCTATACTAGCCGCATCATGTGCACCATTGAGTTATGCTTTGCTTCTACGAAATCGAGAATTCATCCACAAGTAATACTACAATAGTCGACTAACCCCTCATCTGCCAAAATCACCAAAACCTAAACTCTGTGCATTCCCCGGATTATATTAGGATCAAATTTTTTTTTTTTTTTTTGCTTAATCTAACAAACCCATTCTCCAAAAGGCCCTAATTTCTACAAGCACCAGCAAATTGCACCTTTTATCTATTTGTAAATTTGACAGAAACAATAACAACTAATGAAAGATGTGCGCAATTGAAATCGAAAGCAATCAAAGAATGGGGATGGATCAAACTCACCAGCAGAATCTACGCCAATCACTGCACCATCAAGGACAAAATCCTCATCATATCTGCGCGCCAGGCAAAAATAACACCCGCAAACATGTCCAGCCACCAAGATCACAAACCAAACACAAAAGAATTTTCTAACACCCACAGTAGTTTGATTGAAGCTATAGATTTGATTTGCAAAAGCCAATTCAGCTGATCCCACTTCTTCCATTGCTCCGCCATCACCACGCACTACCACTTCTTCCTTATCACATCGATTCAAGCTTTCGTCAGCTTGATCGACGACTTACATTTCGCCGAAAACCCTCGCCCTAGCAATCCGTCCAACATCTTGAGGACCGGGCCGAGTCAGACTCAGGCACTAAGCAGATCACTAGATCGAATGCGCGATTGAGAAGCGGAGATCAGTGTCGAAGCTATTCGAGTTTCGCCATTGACAACGAGGCTTGAATGAACGGACGAGCGAGAGAGATAGAGAGGTTTCAGAGAGACGAAAAACAGAGAAAAAATGAGTTGTTGTTCGTCCATTCGAGCAAAGCGAGGGTGGCTTCTGATCGAGCTTCGCCGCAAGATGAGAAGAATTCATGAAGAAGGGGAAAAAGGAGAAGGAAGGAGAAAAAAAAAGAAATAGGGGTATTCTCTTTATAAGGTGGGTGGCTATTCGCCCCCACCGAACTTTCGAATGCACCCACCCTCTTTCACAAAATAAAACCCTAATCATTAGTTAAATAAAAGCCCAAAATCAGGCCCAAATACAATTGAGTAACAACCCATCAACATTAGGGTTTACAAATTTTTGGCTAAATACACACACACACTTTATCCTATTTAGCCATGGCAAACAAAACAAATCTTTTTCCCAATAAATGAGATTACAATATATGCCCCAATTAATAAATAAGAAAATTTTATATTTATTTAATTAAGCGGGTATTACATATATAGATATATCTTTTGAATGAAAGTGTTGTTTTGTCCCATATTGTCGTGTTTACTTTAGTTGCTTCGTAGACCGTAGAGTTTGTACTGCTAGGCGGAGTGCCTGTCTTTGTTAGTCAAAATACATTGATGCTCCGGTCGTTGTTGTTGACCTTGTGACAGATAATTAGGGGTTAACCAGCAAATATCGTTGTTGGTCAGGGTTGCCCAGGCTCTCTCGGTCATTATCTGTAATGACTTCCTAAGTCGTTGGTGGACAAGCATCGACTATGCTTCTATTCTTTCAGCCGTTGCTACTTGCGCAGGGCAGACTAGGTGTGGGCACCATAAGTTGTCGTCATCAGTCGCGAACTGACTAAGCTTACCTAGTAAGTTCGGTAATCAATGTCTATATTGAGAGCAATGATCCCTTGGCGAGTCATTGTCATTAGCGAACAAGTGCTGACTATACTCCCGCTTCCTCGGCCATCGTAATCCATGTAGAGCGGATTAGGCTTTGGGCACCAGAAGTCGTCGGCATCAGTAGCGAACTGACTAAGCTTACCTAGTAAATTCGCCGATCATTGTCTGTATTGAGAGAAATGATCCCTTGGCGAGTCATCATCATCAGCGGACAAGCGCTAACAAGACTCCCACTTCCTCGGCTGCTGTGATCCGCGCGGAGCGGATTAGGCTTTGGGCACCAGAAGTCGTTGTCATCAGTCACAAACTGACTAAGCTTACCTGGTAATTTCGGCGATCATTGTTTGTATTGAGAGCAATAATCCCTTGGAGAGTCATCGTTACCAGCGAACAAGAGCTGACTAGACTCCCACTTCTTCGGCTGTCGTGGTCCGCACAGAGCAGATTAGGCTTTGGGCACCAAAAGCCATCGTCATCAGTCAAGAACTGACTAAGCTTACCTGGTAAGTTCAACAATCTTTGTCTGTATTGAGAACAATGATCCCTTGGCGAGTCATCGTCATCAGTAGACAAACACTGACTAGACTCTCACTTCTTCGACCGCTGTGATCCGCGCGGAGCAGATTAGGCTTTGGGCACCAGAAGTTGTCGTCATCGGTCGCGAACTGACTAAGCTTACCCGGTAAGTTCAGCGATCATTGTCTATATTGAGATCAATGATCCCTTTGCGAATCGTTGTCATCAGCGGACAAGCACTGACTAGACTCCCACTTCCTTGGTCATCGTGATCCGTGGGAGCAGATTATGCTTTTGGCAGATGTTCGAGTTTGGCCATTGTCGGGTTTATCCAGGGTCGTAATGGACAGCAGTGGAAGTTTTTGGTAAAAGAAAATATTTTATTGATAATATTTTTTTAGATGCTCTACATTCCTTGGTTGTTTAAGCCCGTCTCTGACTGTATCTTCTAGCCAGTACGTGGGCTTGTTGACTTTAGTGACTCTCTAAGGTCCTTCCCAATTTGGGTTTAGCTTTCCTGCGTCGGCTTCTTTGGTGTTCTGTTGGGTCTTCTTGAGCACCTAATCTCCCACCTCGAACTCACGTGGTTTGACCTTTTTGTTGTAATATTGCGTCATTCGCTATTGGTAGACGACTATTTTAGCGGAGGCTAAATCCCACCTTTCGTCAAGGAGGTCTAACCCTACGCGCAAGGCTTCATCATTATCATCTGGTCTGAACTCTGCTGTTTGGAAAGTCTGCACCTCGAGTTCTACCGGAATCATGGCTTCTTACCCATATGCTAGGGCGAAAGGTGTTTATCCGATAGAGACTTTTTTGGTTGTCTGATATGCCCAGAGTATCCCTAGTAGCTCTAGAACCCAATGCCCTTTGGATGCGTCAAGTTTTCTTTTGATGACTTTTAGGATCATCTGGTTGGTAACCTCCGTTTGGCCGTTGGCTTGTGGATGTCCTGGCGAAGAGAAGTGGTGGTCAATGTTTAAACGTTGGCACAGTTTTTTGACCTAACTTCCTTCGAACTGGTCCGTTGTCGCTGACCAAAACTCTAGGGATGCCAAATCTACAGACGATGGTTGCCCATATGAATTTTTTGATCTGGACTTGCCATATTTTGGATAGGGGCTCAACCTCGACCCACTTGGTGAAGTAGTCGCCGACCACAAGAAGTAACCATTTGCCGGATGAAGTAGTCCGCTGATGTCCATTCCCTATAGTGTGAATGGCCATGGGCTAGTCATCGGAGTTAGTAGCTGGGCCGACATATGTGTGTATGGTGCGGATTTCTGACATTTGTCGCATTTGCGGACATTATCTTTGGCGTCTTGCTACATGGTCAGTCAGTAGTGCCCCAGGGTTAGGGCTTTATGGGCAAGGGTTCTCCCACCCAAGTGATTCCCGCATATACCGCTGTGGATTTTTCCAGAACTTGGCTTGCCTCGAAGGTAGTAGACATCGAAGCAATGGCCCTGTCACTGATCTTCTGTATAACCTGTCATTTAGAAGAGTGTATATTGCTGCTCTGTATTTGAGTCTCCTTGCTTCGATCTTCTCAGTTGGTAAGGCTTCGGTTGCTATGTACCCCAATATTGGAGTCATCCAATTTGGATGCGTTTTCGAAACGCATATATCTCTATGTTCTGCTTCATCGAGGCTTGACCGTTCTTGATATTCAATGAGACCGTTAGAGACTTCGTCGGAGGCTGAGGCTTCTTTGGCTAACGCGTCAACTCTTTTGTTATCATCTCGGGGGCACTGCATGAGTTTGCAGCTTTTGAACCTGCTCATTATGCCAAGTACTATGTCACGTTAGGCTATCATGCAGGGGTCCTTGCTTTTAAAATCCCCTTTGACCTGGTTGATTACTAGTCTTGAGTCGCTGTATGTCGTTAGGCGATCTATACAAATCCCTAATGCTAGCTTTAGGCCGGACAAGAGGGCTTTGTATTCGGCCTCGTTGTTTGAAACGAGGAAGCCGAATTGACGACCTTTTCGATGGTGGAACCATTGGGGGGAGGACTGTGATCCCTACTCCACTCGCATTTCTAGTCGAGGACCCATCACAGCGCAAGATCCATGTTTGGACATCTGAATCCGTAGGCTGGTGATTTGCCTTTGGCTCTTCTCTGCCGGTGAACTTAGCAATGAAATCTGCCAGCGCTTAGGCTTTGATGGCGGTTTTTGGAGCGTAGTTTATGTCAAACTGTCCGAGCTCCACTGACCATTTCACCATCTTACCTGATAGCTCATGTTTATGCAACACTGAGCAGAGTGGATGCTTTATCAGGACTGTTATGGAGTGGGCCTAAAAGTAGGGCCTCAGTTTCCTGGAATATACGACCAGTGCCAGAGCTAACTTTTCCAGGTCTGGGTAGTGTGCTTTCGCTCATGCGAAGGTTTTGCTGGTCTAATATACTGGTCTCTGAGTCCCTCGGTCATCTCGTACAAGGGTTGAACTGACAGGGTGCTTGAAAACAGACAAGTACAAGTATAGTATTTCCCTTGTCATAGGCTTTGAGAGTAGCTCTGGATTTTCCATGTATGCTTTCAGGCTCTGAAAGGCTCGTTCGAATTCTTCGTTCCAAGAAAATCCCTTGCTCCCTCTCAGTATCTTGAAGAATAGGAGACATTGTCGAACGACTTTGATATGAATCTGTTGAGTGATGTCACCCTCCCAGTCAGGATCTTAACGTCTCTGATATTGGCTGGAGCTTTCATGTCGAGAAGGGCCTGAATCTATTTTGGGTCGGCCTTGATTCCCCTTTTGTTTATTATATATCCTAAGAATTTCCCAGACTCGACTTCGAACGTGCATTTTGCGGGTTGAGTTTCATCCGGTATTTCCTGAGTTGGTTGAATGCTTTGGCGAGATCTTGTATGTGGTCGGGGCTGCGGAGACTCTTGACCAGCATGTCGTCTATGTACACTTTCGTGTTCCTGCCAATCTGTTATTTGAACATTTGATTGACCAGTCGTTGGTACGTAGCACCCGGCATTCTTTAAGACGAATGGCATCACCCTATAGCAATATATTCTTCTTTTTGTCACGAAAGAGGTTTTCTCTTGATCTGGATGGTGCATCAATATTTGATTGTAGCATGAATAGGCGTCAATGAAGCTGAGTAAGTTGTGCCCAAAAGTGACATCCACGATCTGATCGATACGGGGGAGTGAGAAGCTATCCTTTGGGCAGACTTTATTTAGGTCAGTGTCGTCTACACATACTCTCCATTTCCCATTTTTCTTTTTACAAGAACAGTGTTTGCCAGCCAGTAAGGGTATCGTGTTTCCTTAATCATGCTCGCGTTGTACCTCCTCGTTTATAATCGTGTTTCTTTCGGGTGCCACTAGCCTCTTTTTTCTGCCGAACGGTTTTCTTCTAGGGGTCCACCTTGAGGCCATAGGTGATTATTGACAGATCGATCCCCACCATCTCCCTCATGGTCCAGGTGAAGATGTCGTGATTACGCTGCAACAGTTCCATGAGTTTCCTTACCACTACTTCGCTCAGGCGGGACTCGATCTGAATGACCTTGCTAATTTGAGGGCTGTCAAGGTAGATCGTAACGGTTTCTTCCTCTGGTTGTTCGGCATTGGGCATACCCCGAGGGCTTACTGGTGCCTAATTGTTTGAAGTCAGTTGTTCCCCTCCTATACTTTGGGTAGAATGGAGGGTCGTCTTAGCAGCTGGGCTGGCCATTGATTGATAATCGCCAGACGGCAGGGTCGTCATGTATTGGCACTGCCTAGAAGCTACCTGGTCGCCTTTCAATGTACCGACTGCTCGGTTCATTGGATACTTGACACACTGGTGTAGGGTGGAGACCGCTACTCCCATCTGGTGTATCCAGGGTCTCCCTAAGACCGTATTATATAATAAAGGCGTGTTGATCACTATGAAATCATGAAACAGGGTTTTTTGAGTTGACTACTCTCCCACTATTGTAGTCAGCTGTATATTTCCGACAAGTGACAATCTTTCGCCGCTGAATTCGATCACCGAACGACTATCAAGGGTCAACGCTGTCTCTTCTAGTTGTATGTTGCGGAACTTATAGAGAAACATGACTTTCATAGAGCTCCCTGTGTCCACTAGGGACCTCCTTATCTCACAGCCTGCCAGAGAAATCGTTATGGCCAATGTGTCATTGTGCGGGAGATGTATGCCCTGGAGGTCTTTTTCCTCCGATCATGTTGTACCCACTGTTCGCCACGTATCGCCTGGATCCTCATACCTCGTAGGGCCCTTTTTCTAAATTTGTTGAATAGTTCGGACTCGGAATGGGCTCCATGTAGCACGCATATTTCGTTAACCACTTGCTCATTGGATTTGTCTTCTCTTCGCGCTGCCCGTTTTTCTCCTATGGTGATGAAGCTTTGTGCTTCATTCGTTAGGTCTGCGATGAAGCTTTGCGTTTCCTTCGTTGGGTCTGCCGTGCTTGGTGGAGGGTCCAGTGTCAGAAAGTTGTAGAACTTTCATTTCTGCTGTCCGTTAATGAAAACTGAGACGATTGTCGCGTTGTTGCACACATGGGCGGTGGTTAACTCATTGTTAAAGCAGGTTAAATACACCTTTAGTGTTTCCTCATGCCCTTGCTTCATTGATGCGAGCGTCTTAATCATTGACCAAGCCGGGTGTACGAGAAGAGATCGTACATCTGGCTCGAGGTTTGCTGGCGTTGTTCCAAGAGCGCCAACTCGGTGTTCATGTGTTACTCGCGTTGTCCAGGGGGGCGAGTCGGTGCCAGGCTGAGCGCCCGACGCGTCGCCTCGCTTTCCTTTTTCGTATGGGCTAGTCACTATCTCTCCATTTCGAGGGGAGACAATGGTAGTGAAAAGTTAGGAACTTTGTCGTTCCCACGGATGACACCAAACTGATGTAGTCAATTTTTGCTTCCTGCTTTGACATAATCTCGCTGACCTGCACAAGTAATGCACGTGAGCCACGGACCACCGTTGTAGTAATGGCACTCCGATGCTAAAGTCTTACAAGGATATGAGGAAGGTGTAATGTTGTAACGGGGAATTTGTAGCATACCTTTGCTTACCAACCTCATGTCTTATTTATAGTGCAAGGAATCATGGTTGTATTAGGCCATCGAGGGCATAGTTTAGGAAGAAGATCTTTGTGGAGATCCTTCTCTAATTAGGAATCGTGTTGTAGGATGAAAGTTCTATGTTAGCCTTGTGCTCATAGATACGCGGAAGATAGTTCCTAATTCGAGAGCAATCCGTAGAAGGAAGATTCTCTGTGTGGGATGTACTCTGGTATTTGCTTCCTAGTTGGAAGCAGAGAGCTGTTGTAGTTGCCTATCCGAAGCTGATCCTCGAGATACTTGCCTTAGTAGGACTTACGGGTATTGAAGATAGTTCTGAGACGTGTGGGCCTAGCATGCTGTGAGAGTTCGGGTCCGTTTGGCGGGCTTAGAACCGCTTGGGCCGAATCAGTGTTGGGTTGATGCTGGGGCCCGTAATTCCTCGAGATCATCATGACACGTGTACGACTCAGAGATGTGACCATTTTTATGTATCATCATGAGTCAACATGCATATTTATTTGTTTAGGGAGTCGTGTAACGATGATTACATGTTTGGGTCAAATTAACCGAATAGAGTTAACTTGGGTATGGTGGGATATTTTTCACATTGTGAAGTTTTATATCTTACATACATAATTGGCCAACATTTAGTTAATTTTATTATAATGATGTCTATTTTCACTGTAGACTGTTAACTCTAGGTGCATATACGAATTGAGGCGGTTGAAGGATCCTCAAACCTTTATATTAAAAAAAATTGATGAACCATATAAAATTGCTTATTTGTTCGCTCATTACATCAACAATAGAAACAAAAATTTCTTCAAATCCTCAACAAACAAACTAAATTAGATCTAGCTCAATGGTTTCCAAGTTGGGAAATAATCTCTCAAAGTGGTTTGCTACAGTAGTAGTTTCTTGGTGCACATTTCATAAGTTTACTTTCTCATAAGCACCAATCAATTGTTTAATCATACTTATGAAATGATTTACACCTAGTAGGGTGCTCAAGATGTAAGAAAAATTAATGTAGAGATTCGGAGAGCACTGAAATTTGAAAGTAAATCCACTGAATACTAGTTATAATCTAGCATCCATAGAAGAATCCGAAAGGCATATGCATCCTTTATTAATTGTATTTATCGAGTTTAAATGTTACATTTTTCTTAGGTCTAGATGTAAGTGATCCATGTTCCATGTACTTGGGATTATCCTTCCTCAATTTGTTTGATCTATGAAGGTTTGATTGCACCCGTGTTAATAACCTTGCTCGATTCCAAGCTTCCACATATCGTAATAGATTTAAGTCCAAGTCTTCTTCACTAATATAATCTTTGTCACTTGTTTTCCCGATCATTGGCTTCCTCCATGGTTACAAGGAGTGAATTTTCTCCCATTCAAAGGAGGTTCAAGATCAGCCTCACTTATTTCATTCTGCTGACGCTGGAGTTTCTGTTGGTCTAACCTGGTGCTAACACCAATTGCATTGGAGATTATAGAAACTTTAAATTGATCTTCTTCTCTTACCCCATTTGTTATATTCTGCACACTGCCACTGACCAAATCCTCGACTGCTAGCAATTCATTGTTCTCGCTCTCTTTCCCTTGCAAACTCGTACTATCAAGTATGTTGACAAAGATGTTGTCAACACACTCTCTACTGTCTTCATTGATACTCCTTCCCTCAACTAATATTTCAATTGGTGAATCATTCATGTCACTGGTGAGTCTCATATCATCTTTTACATCTCGACTCAAGCTTGCATCTTGACTCAAATTAACATCAGTTCTCACCCCATCTCTGATGTGATTCCTTTGCTTGAACGTTGGCTTGCCTGTTGCAACCTCCAAGATTTCTTCGTGATTGACAACTTTGTTGCTTTTTGGTCTCCTCCATATTCACATTGGCTGTCCAGATCTTGATGACTTTCGATTTTGTTTTATTTTGCTTTGAACAACCAGTGGATGCGTGTCCAAACCCCATACACTGCTCACACTTTGCTAGCCTCCAATAGTATTCCACCTCCACCATTATCACTCTCCCGTCATCAACGACTGGTATAAAACCTTTGGGAACTAACTATTAGCACTAAGAAAGATTTCTATCAAAATTTATATAATCTATCAATTTTGTAAGCAAACAAGGATACAACTATCTTCTTCAAGCGAGCCTCTTAAAGAACTGAGATTGATGAGCTAGGGTTTACGAGTTGAAGATGAATTAGAGTTTCAAAGCGGCCAATGGTGTTATGGTCGAGTGGTTAGGGCTGTGTGGGTTTATCCCCCACGTCCTAGGTTCGAGATCCGCCGGCGACATGATTACTTTCTTATGGTGTTAATCTGTAGGTCGCACCTTATTGATAGGTTATGAGATCCTATAAAAACCCAGCTCGCTTTCCAAAAAAAACAAAAAGTTTCAAAGCGCTTCAAAGAGAGATATGGATAGCCAAAGCGCTTCAAAGAGAGATATGGATAGCCAAGAGAGAAAATGGAACAGAGTCAGAGACAGTGGCGGCGGACAAATTTAGTTAAGGATGGCGAAATGACAAATGATTATTAGTTGATAATAGTAGTTTTCAAAGGCGGAGCCATGAACGGATCTATGTGTTGGATAAGGGGGTCAATTGACTCCCTTATATTTTTTTAAAATTCCACCAAGTTACTTATATGTTTTATTTTACCCCTTTTAAAATTTTAGATTGCCCCTCTTTATATACATTCTTGACTTTTGACTCCTTGTCATTTTAAAACAAAGACTTTTATTTTCTATTTCTTAAACTCCCCTTCACCAATCCTAATTCCACTCCATTTATTTCTCTTTTATTTAATTTATCTTTTTTTCTCTCTCTCTTTTTAATTCCCATCTATCCACCCACCATCTCTCTATTTTAATTTTCATCATATTCATATTAACATTTTTATTGAGTTAGGGACCGGGGGAAGGGAAATTATACATTTTAAAAATTTTTGTTTTTTATTTTTTAATCTCTATCTATTTAATCTCTTTATTTTAGATTAAATAATTATAAATTAAGATTTCAAAAGTTGTTGTTTGTCTGCTTCCTCTGAGCTAGCCCAAAAGGAAAAAGCTATCCATCCAGTCCATTCCAAAAAATAGACACTACCTAGGCTACTGCCGCTACTCGCCAACTCTCATCTTATACTACCATGCTTGCTTCTGTTTTCTTCAATTCAAAAAGGTAAGCTCTTCATTTGCTAGCTACAATTGAATTAATTATGTCAAGTATATATAGTTGTATAGTAAAATAGTTGTGTACTGTTTGTCCCCATTTGTCTGCAAATTCTTTTTTCCTATCCGAGATAGTAACTAATAAAGAAAATACAACTATCAAAAATACATTGCATATACTAAATTCAATTAAGTGTGGTCCAATTTTATGCCAAAATAAGGTCATAGTATCGATAACCTTAGTAAGGGCAAATGAGTATAATAACTAGAATATATAACTAAAATCACAAAATAAACTAAAATCACAAAATAATTAGAATAAGTATCTAGTTGAAGCTTAAAAAATCTGAAATTTGCAAATATAATAAGATCTTACTACAATTTCATAGGAGCCTCAAATTTAAAAAAAAAAAGTTTATAGGAGCCTCAAATTTTATATGAGTTGGCTAATGGTATATATATTTTTATTGAATTATATAGTTATTATTTTAGATATTAATTTCAAAAAATCTTGTTGGAGGTTTTATATCACTTGTGAACAAATAATTCATTTTTTAAATGTTTGCAATTACATATAAAATTACATTCAAAATAAAATGTAGGGTGCGGGTCATAATGACAGATAATAATTGTCAATCATCATAAAGAAATTATACGCTCCAAGAGGATCGAAAATAAGTTTTTATTTAAACTAAACAATTTTGTAATATTTGCAATTACTAGTAAAGTGCAATGAAAAAAATAAAAATAAAAATAAAAATAAAAATAAAAATAAAAAATAGGCGAGCTCGAAGAGTATCGAACTTGGGTATCTACAAAAAATGTTGACCTTTCAACCACTACACCAATATAGACATGAAAAAGTAATTAAATAAAAAATATTATATTGTATTATATATTATTTGATTTTTTTACTGCAAAGTATTTACTAAAAACATTTTGAAAGTTGAGGGGGGCAACTGCCCTCCTGGCCTCTTTGTAGATCCGCTCCTAGTCAGAGAGAGCTAGAGAAATCGTAGAGACATGTTTAATGGGTACGTTGTGTTTGTGTGGTTTGAGCAATTAATCATTCACGTACACCATAGTATAGCTTGATGAGCGGAGTTTAATAGTTTGGATGTTATTGTTTTGTAAGTTGAGTTAAATAACGATCATGACGCAAAAGAGTTGACATTAATGGCCAAAGATAAGGAGTTGATTTCTTATATCCTATTCCTCATCTTTTCTGCTCGCAAGTTTTTTCAAGTTTAATCCATTGATTTTCGGCTCGCAATTGGTAAGGCTAGTGTTGAGTATGAAATGTTCTTGATAACTATCCCCTTATTGAGAACCCTAAAAACAAAGATTTTTCTCTCTTGTGAGGATTATTTCTTGTCTGCAATGGTTGAGAGAGGAAATGAAGGACTTGGTTTTCTTCTTATTTTCTACAAAGTTTTGTGAAGAGGGTGTGACAGATAGGGAAAATAAAGAGAAAGGGGAAATGGCCACGAACGTTAATGAAAATGGACGGCTGAGATGAAACCCATTTCGAGATCGATAGCTTCAAGTATTTTAGTGGAAGGTTAGTCTAGGAAAGTGGGAATACAGTTTTTGTGTATGGCCAGATTCTGTGTATTTGAGGGGCATGTCTAATTAAGAAATACGTGGGGCGGGGAGTGTAAGCAACTCCAAAAAATAGAACCCATAGCCTAATTCAACTCAAAACTTGATTCAACCCAAACACCCCCTTTCGCAATTTGTTATGTATTTTTAAACCCAACATAAAAGGACAACAATTTATTATGTTAGAATGATTTTATAAATTTTAAATTTTCATTTAAAATAAATTACAAATTTCTAAGATATGTTTTGTAAACTATATGACAAAATGTTTGATTTTTTTAATGACAACCTATAATTTACTTTCATATTTGATAATTCAATGACCTATTTGAACTCAAGAACCGAAATAACATAGGCACGTCGGGTACACTAGTCACATGTAATGAGCATAAAAAGCAAACTCCCTAACTATGTTTGGGGCCAATAATTTTCATTTTTTATGGTGGGAGTGGGAGAAAATCAGTCTCACACAATATATTAGTTAATGGTGATGAGTGGAGATTTTAGTAATCAAGAAAATTAGAAGGAGAACATGGGCACGGCAGGAGATACAAATAATTTTGTGGCGGATGTTTCATGGTATGGGTTATGTAATTCACCAAGGCATCAATTTAAATAATAGTTATTGTAAATTTGAGGAGAGTTTGGACTTTGGACCTCAATGAAAGGAGGAAAAATGAAGACAGTCATAAAAACAAATTGATTGTATCCTTTGAGAGCGGGGTCTCTTTCTTTTTACATTACATTTTATATGAAATGATACCAACTGCTATGCTATGGTGCTTGTTTTTTCATTTTTAAATTAGACAAAAATAGATACTGTCTGCGTATGGGACAAAAAGGTGTGATTTAGAGAGAGGATAAGCTCAAATGCTCTTTAAATAAAGTCAGTGTAATGCAATGCAATGCAATGACACACACACATTCTCTCTCTCCTTAATTATTAGACGATGTAATGATTAAAGGGGGTGTATTGTATTTGGATTTTGTGGGCAATTTAATAAATTTTATGGATTCTGAAAATTCAAGTGTATTCAATTTGAATTTTAAAAAGTCCACAAAAGTCTAAGGGTATTCAATCAGGATTTTAAAAAATCTTTCTGAAATCCACAAAGTCTAGGGGTATTTTAAAAAGTCTTTCTGAAATCCACAAAATCTAGGGGTATTCAATATGGATTTCAGAAAGTCCACAAAAATTTTAGGGTATTCAAAATATCATTCATATTTATGGATTTGAAAAATCATGGATTCTCATGGACTTTGTAGTGTTAGGTATAAATAACAAAGTTCAATAGTTTGTCAGCCTCCATATCAAAGATTTCAACGTGAAAAAAAGTCTCCCAAAGTTCTTCCTTGTGCCAGCCGCGAAGAGGTTGGTTCTCATCCTCTTGTTTTCTCGATTCTTTTTCTATCTTTGCATAAACACAAGAGAGAGAGATGACGATGACTGACCTGCCTTTACGTTTATACAAAATACACAAGTATAATAGTTTTTGTTGAATTTTGGTTTTTTGTACACTAATCTCAAGTGTTAGGTTTGAGTACTGCTTTGAGGTCCTTCCTTATCTATTAGCTTTGATCATCAATCATCAATCAGTCATGAGGTAGCTGATAAAGGCACCCAACTTTGGATTTGGGCGCTCCCAGTTCGCTCGCATGTTCTCAATGACGTAATTTAACAAAAGGTGGGTGGGTCCACATTTATTAAGAGCACCCTAATTAATTAAAATGGAGTATCAACCCTCTTTTTTATTATTATTATTATTATTTTTATAAAGCTTATAGCTAGATATATATTACTAAATATGATTACAAAATAATTGTCCTACGTAAGCGTAAGTAGCTAAATCATGTGCTTCGTGATTCATCTCGCAATGAATAAAGTTACATATCCAATTAGAGTTACTAGCTAGAAGAGACTATTGTTGGGGTCAGAGTGAATGATGAAATTGAGTGTCCCTGAGTCGCCAAGAAGAAAACCTTTTTTCTATTGTTGTGACTGAATTGTAAGAAGTACTGCTTCTGCTGCCATGGTACTATCGCTAACTTTCCCTGAGATTGCACTTGCAATTCTGGCACAGACCTGTCCAAAAGAATCTACTGCAAACACTCCTAAAGCACCCTGTTGGGAAGATGAAAAAAAACAAACATCATAAGTAACAACAATCATATCTGTTGTAAGTGTGGGAGGGCAAGGGAAGAGATGTTGAGAGGGTGGTTTTGGGCAGTCCCGAGTTTAAGGTGTAAATCTCGTAATCTGGTGGATTGTGATGCAGTGACTATTGTGTTACTATGGGCTTGGGCTAAGTCATTTGGAAGGTTAGATGATTTGGCAGTCGTGGTGGCTGTGGCAAGGACTTGGTGCAATGTATTGGGTTCGGAGGAATCAACTAAGAATAAGATAGAGAAAACCATTATTTTTTCCAAGGAACCCACATGTGATTAAAAGAAAGAATGCACAGTTGTGGGGAAAATTTGGTTTTGTGAAAAATGATTTTATTACACATGTGCCAAATAGTGTCAATGATTGCCGTAAATTGGGAAAGCACTTCTTCTTTACGATTTCTGTGTTTTGAGGTCGTACTCCACATGAGTTTGAAGAAATGCATAACGGTGCCATCATTGACAAGAACTTCCTCCCAGTTGATTGGAATTTGGGAAAGAAGCCAGAGGCGCCTAATGATTGGGCGGCGAAAAAGAGATGGGTTACATCTTCTTGGTGAGCATGATAGAGGGCGCAACAATCCTCGATAGGGATATGAATCCTATTTAGATTGTTCATTGTAGGAAGCATGTTTTGGACAACCTTCCAAAGTAAAAGAGTAGCGCTGGCTGGGGATTTTATGCACCACATTTCTTTTAAGATTTTGGAAGGGAGAGGTGCTCCGATGCCAAGATTTTGAAAGGTGGAAGCTTCCAGAGTTTTCTGAATAAATGCCTTAGTGACACTTTTGACTGAAAAGTTTCCTGTTTTGTCAAAAGTCCAAAGAATTTTGTCCGGGGAAGGTGAAAACCTTATGACAATATTAAGGATATCTTGGACCACCGAAAGTGGAAGAAAAGATTTTAGCATGTTTGAATTCCATCTAGGTTGGTTCACCTGATAATCCCACAGATCCGATAGAGAGTAAATGGAGGACAAAAAACTTTGTTGAGAAAGACAGTCTTTCAGAATCAGTCCGGGCTTAACCCAACAGTCTCCCGAAACATTGATCTCATTGTCCGACATAATTTGCCAAAGGAGATGACGTTTCATTTTACCAAGAGTTATAAGATTTCCTTTCCAACCAAAGGAGGCATTTTTTGGAGATATGTCCAGTTGGAAGATGCTACAGCTTCGATAATAAATGGCTTTGAGTTGAGCCGTGTATGGGTGAGACGATCTAGAGACGACTAGCCAAATGTTCTTTACCATAAGAACAAGATTCTTTATCTTTGAGGGTGGGATGTTGAGTCCACCTAGATGCCTAGGAATGAATATCTTATCCCAAGTGCAGAGATGTCTACCTCTGTTGTCGTCTGTCCCATTCAACTAGAAATCTCTAGCCAGCGAGTCTATTTTCTTGGTGATAGAACCAGGGATAAGGAAAGTTTGCATGGTGTAATTTGGTGTGGAATGAATAACCGACTTAATCATTATTGTTCTACCTGCTTGCGATAGATCTTTGCTTTTCAGGACGAAAGCTTAGTCGAGATTTTATCAATCAAAAATTGAAAGTCCGAGACTTTCTTCCGGGAAAGGAAAAGAGGGGTCCCCAGATATTTATTTTTTTGATTATAAAGTTTGGAGCTCAGAATTCTAGTGATCATTTTGGTATTTCTAGGGTGGACATTTGCACTGTAAAAGACGGATGACTTGTCAAAGTTCACTGCTTGACCTAAAGCGGAGCAATATTGAGTCAGAAGGTCTTTAACTATGTGAGATTATGCTAAAGTTGCTCAACAGAAAAACATTAGATCATCTACATAAAGAAGATGACTAATAAAGGGGGAGTGATGTCTGATCCGAATACCTTTGATGGTTCCATTTGCCTTAGCCTGATTCAGCAAACGAAATAGAGCTTTAGCAACAAGAATAAACAAATACGGGGAAAGAGGGTCGGAGACCTCGGGAAGGCTTGATGCTTGGAAGAGGTGAGCCATTTAGCATGACTCGTAGGGATGTTGTGGAAATGCATTGTTCTAGCATTTTGATCCATCCCTCTGCAAATCCTAATTCTTGCATGATCTAGATTAAGAAGGACCATTCGACTCTATCGTAAGCTTTTGCCATATCAATCTTTATAGTCATCTAGCTATGTTTCTTTTTGCGACAATGTTTCATTTGGAAGAAAGTTTCATGGGCTAGATTGACATTGTCCGAAATTGATATTCCTTTGAGAAAAACCCCTTGACTGAGAGAGATGAGAGCTTCTAAAAGGGGCTTCATTCTATTCGCAAGAATCTTGGATATGATATTGTAGATAATGTTGCAAAGACCAATCGTACGTAATTTATCAGGAGTGGTAGGATTGGACACATTAGGAATCAACGCAAGGAAAGTTTCACTGAGTTTAGGATCTAAGGTGTGAGAAGTGAATAAATTAACCACTACTTTCGTAATGTCATTTTTGACGATATCCCAGTAATGTTGAAAGAAGAAAGCATAAAACCCATCCGATCCAGGGGCTTTGTGACTGCCCATACCGAAGACTATCTGTCGACTTTCTTCTTCACAGGGAATGGTCATAAGAGCTTCATTGTCCGAATCCGAGATTAGTGGTTGAAAGAGGGAGAAAATCTTATGGTCCTCCTCGGGTTGGGAAGTTTCGAAAATCGTCTCATAGTAACTGCAGAGGATATTCCCCATAATAGCAGGGGAAGAATGCCAATTATTAGAATCATCCTTGAGATGATGGATAAGATTCCTTTTGCGCCGGAGCAAGAAGGAGAGATGGAAAAATTATGTTTTTGTTGCCCTCTTTAAGCCAGGATTCTCTAGATTTATTTTTCCAAAACAATTCATGTCTCCGAGAGGCAATCTTCCAGGATAGAGACAACATAAGCATTATCCGAGGATACAGGAGAGTTTTGAAAGTTATCCAGAGCCAAGAGAGTTTCTAGAATATTCTGATCAATATTTTTGAAAACTTTTTTATTCCATCTAGACAGATTGTGTGTGTGTGTGGGGGGGGGGGGGGTGATTGGTGATATCTAGGCATCCAAGAAGACTGAATTATGGGGCAACAAGACGAGTCTCGGCTCCACATGTGAAAGAAGCGAAAAACTTTTGGCCCAGTGTTAGTGTGGGTGAGAATATTGAGAGAAATGACTGTGATCAAATGAGGAGATATGGATTGTGCGGGCTACAACCGAAGGATAGAGTTCCATCTAGCTGATAGGAACCAAAAGTCTATCAAGCTTAGCTTTAATCCCATTGTGATATTTCCTTTTGTTGTTCCAAGTGAAGCGAGATCCATTGAGAGGAAAGTCTAAAAGGCTATTTTTGTGGATGAATTTTTTTAAAAATTTCACATGGATGAGGTAACATTACGCCCCCCATTTTATCATTCGCTGAGGATTTGGCATTGAGGTCTCCTATAACAATAGTGGGGTTATGGTGCAAATCATAGAGTTGTGATAGATTTTCCCATAAATTGGCCCTAAGTGATGGATTTGGTTCGCCATAAGTGAAAATAATATACCATGCATCATTTGAGTAATAATTGTCAACTGAGCAATAAATGTATTATTTACTGGAGGAAATAACTGTAATAGAAATTGCTTCCTTCCAGAAAAGTGCTAGACCACCAGATTGACCAATAGCTGGGACCGTAGCGCCGTGTTTGTAGCCTAGCCTCCGTCATATGTGATCCATTCTAGGGGTGGTAGCTTTCGTTTATGAGATAAAAATGATTTCTACATTGGACTTGTGGGAGAGGGTCTTCAAGTTTTTGAAAGCGCAGGGCGACCCAAAACCCCTTGCGTTCCAAGTGAGGATCATGGCTCACTTGGCAGCCCTTTCCTGACAGCTGCCTGCTCCTCAGAATGTGTTGTAGATGATTCAGTAGAAGATTCTCAAGATTCTGATTGGGGAATGAGATGAGACGAGTCATGCAAATTTGCACGGATGAGACTTGGGTAGTGAGCCTCTTGACTTTGGAATTAAGATTGTTGAACCTGAAGTAAGTTGTGGTGGTACCGATCTGTGTATGAATTAACTAGGGTGTCTAAGAACAAAATAGGAACATCAACCATGGAACGTTTGCTTGCGTGAGTTTCCAATTCTTCCTCATTACTGAAAACCAATTTCCTTTTACCTCTTGAAGGAGTACCCTGCTCTTGTCCACCATGGACTGTCCTGGAAGGATGGTTAGACCAGAGTGAAGAGTGACTACGTCTTTCCACTCATTTTCTTGGATTCTAAGCTTGGTTTTCTGTCGAGCAATTCTTTGCTTCTCCTCCACAATTTCAGCTTGGCTCCAAATAATTCTGTTGGCTTCTATCAAATTGAACTCAATAGTTGTCCAAGTGCCATATGAAACAGGAAGATTTGGCAATGTGTGTTAATTTAGACCTAATAACATAAAACTCTAGTTGATTCAATGGAAACAAAGGAAGAATAGAAACATACCTTGATCCATAGTGATTTCCCTTTGATTGTGATGAGTTGGATCTTCCGATTGATTCAAACGTATAACTTAGAGTCTCTGTTGAGAGGATACAGAAAACAATACACAAAGCAATCTTTTTCACGTGCCGCTCAATCGGGGACCAACCACAATTTATGCGGGCTGTGAATTTCCAATTCTGCCTCATTGAATTAGAAATTACATCCTTATTTACACCATGTTATTTAATAATACTTTATAGTCCAACACCCCTATTAGATCACATATTAGATGAACTACACTTTAAGATAGCAATACACATTGTATTTCATATGTGTGCCCACATTAATGGATTTTTCCAACAATCTCCCACTTGGGCCACATATGTTACCTTTAAATGTGAATAACCTTATGAGCTCAAAAATTTGCTATCACAAGTAAAGGTATTTCTAAACAATCTCGTCCATTGACTATACTGATATAGGATTAAAACGATTTTCGTCACATTTAGCGTAACTAAATCCATCAATAGTCACATATACCAATATAATAAAATGACATAGATCAAACATGGATGTAGAGCATGAAAATTACATGTAATGTGATCCAAACATGTCTATTTCCAACTGGTCCAACTTTAATCTTTAATGAAATCAAACATATAATAAACAGACAATTGACTGAATACTTTATTTTTGCAGAAAATACTAAATTACACCAATATGTCCAAAAATCCATCATAGAACAACAAAACTCCCACTAAACCATGATATCCTCATGTGATATAACACCTATATGAGCGGTGTGCTCATGAAAGACCTTGGGTGGTAATCCCTTAGTAAGCGGATCCACAATCATGGAGTTTGTCCCAATATGCTCTATGAAAATATGTTTATTCTCTACTATCTCCTTCACAACCAGGAACTTTATGTCAATATGATTTGACCTAGACGAGCTCTTGTTGTTGTTGGCATATAGAACTGCTGACTTATTGTCACAATATAACTTTAGTGGTGTTTCTATGTCATTCAAAATGCGCAGCCCAATGACAAAATAACGCAGCCATAATCCGTGGTTGGATGCCTCAAAACACGCCACATATTCTGTTTCCATAGTGGAAAAAGTTATGAGTGTTTGCTTAGCACTTCTCCAGGAAATAACTCCTCCAGATAACAGATAAATGTAGCCCGATGTAGATTTCCTACTATCTTGGCATCCAACAAAATCAAAATCAGAATATCCTATGATCTCCAACTGATCTGATATCTTGTATGTGAGCATGTAATCCTTAGTTCTCTGTAAATATCTCATAACCCGTTTAGCTGCTTTCCAGTGATCCATCCCAGAGTTTTCCATATATCTGCCAAGTATTCCAACAATGAATGCTATGTCTGGACGTGTACATAGTTGAGCATACATAAGACTCCCAACAACTGTTGCATAGGGGATCTTTTGCATCTCTACAACTTCAAGTTTATTCCTAGGGCACTGTTTAAGAATCAATTTGTCTCCTTTAGATATAGGGGTGTCTCCTGGTTTACAATCTTGCATGCCAAATCTTTTAAGCACTTTTTCTATATAGCCCTTTTGTGATAACCCAAGAATACTCCGGAAATGATCTCGGTATATCTGAATCCCTAAGACAAAAGAAGCTTCACCAAGATCTTTCATTTCAAATTTCTTTGATAGAAATCTCTTGGTTTCGTGCAACATGTCTATATATTATTAGTGGCAAACAATATGTCATCAACATACAAAACCAAGAAGATATGCTTACTCCCACTGAACTTATGATACACACAATTATCATCAATATTTGTCTCAAAACCAAACGAGACAATTACTTGATGAAATTTGTAGTACCATTGATGAGAAGCTTGCTTGAGCCCATAGATGGATTTCTTTAGTCCGCAAACCATATTCTTTGGGTTTTCAGACACAAAGTTTTCTGGTTGCACCATATAAATTGTTTCATCAATGTCGCCATTAGGAAACGTTGTTTTAACATCCATCTGATGTAACTCAAGGTCAAAGTGCGCAACAAGTGCCATGATTGTCCGAAATGAGTCTTTCTTTGACACCGGAAAGAAAGTCTCTTTATACGTCGATGCCTTCCTTTCGAGTAAAGCCTTTAGCTACAAGACGAGTCTTATATCTTTCCACGTTACCTTTTGAGTCCCTCTTGGTTTTGAATATCCATTTACAACCAATAGGCTTTGTATTTTCAGGTAACAAGACAAGATCCCAAACTTGATTGTCTTGCATAGACTTGTACTCCTCATTCATAGCATCTATCCACTTTTGAGAGTTAGAATCCTGCATAGCTTGATGGAAGTTGATTGGATCATTTTCCTCCAATCCACCATTTTCCTCATGTTCTTGGAGAAAGACCATATAATCATCCGGAATAAGACTTCTCATTTTTCTCGTGGATTTCCTTAATGGCATTTGAGCTTGAGGTTGTTGAGTTTGTTCTTCAATTTGAGCAGGGAGTTGTTCAACATTGTATTGTTGAGGTTCCAGATCGGCTTCTTGATCAATGACAGGTATTGGAACATATATATTGTCAAAAACAGTAGTAGGAGTCGAAGTCTCTTCCTCAAAGACAATGTCTCTTACCTTATTTCTCTCCCCAAACTCGACATCCTCAAAAAATGTTGTTGTCCCCGTTTCAAAAATGGACTTAATAGTGGGATTATAGAACTTGTAGCCTCTTGATCACTCAAAGTAGCCAATGAACTTTGCCTTTGTACTTCAATGAAATCAAGCTAGCTAAAAGCATGCTTGTTTCAGCCTTATCGTTTTTAGCAAAACATTTTTCAAGTTCAGCAAGGAACTCATTAGCATTGGTCACCCCTTCGGATATTGCACGCCTAAAGGCTTCTGGAATACCTCGCTTGATGAGCATGAGACTCATGTGTCTGGAGCGTTCCCACTTCTCAAAATATCTCCTGGCATCAGGAGTACTTGCATCTGTAAGAGGAGCGAGTTGTTCAATCCTTAAGGCAATGTCCAAATCCATACATCCTAGATTGATTAACACGTTCTCTTTCCAGTCCTTGAAGTTTGTCCCATTAAGCATGAAAATATTATTTACACCAGCAGATATACTAGTAGCAGCATAGTAGCCATACAGAGAATAAATTAAATAAATAACATGTTCACATCATTATTCAAATTGCATAAACTTGAAATTCATACAATAGGTAAATAAAAAACCATATCAAGATACCTAGCACACATTGTTATTTAGTCTTCGGACAGAAATATCAATATGTAAGTGGTACTCTTCGAGCACAACGAAATCGGCCTAATATTATGTCGTTATTTGGACCGACATAATAAAAGCATGGTAAACCAAACTGTATCACATATTCAAGACTATGGATTATCCGGTCAAAATAATCTTCCTTTGGGCCGATTGTTTCACATGGATTTAGCATGCTCACTTATTTAAAATTAACCAATTTTTCTAATAGTGGTTGCTTTGGCAACCTATTAGTTAAATTGTGTAAATTTGAAATAAGGAACACAATAATGATACATGAAACGAAATTATAATCTTCGTATAGAATTGGAGTATAAACCAAATTATCACCTTAATACAATATAAACATGGGTCTAAATAAATGTAGCCCCAATTATTTAAAATATGTGAGCCCAAACCAAGACCCATTAGGTCCAAATGATCCAACAACAAAACAATATTTATCAACAGGCCCAACAGTGAATAGTCACCATGGTCCAATAGAGAACAGTCACCACGGTCCAACAGTGACCATGGCCCAACAGTGAACAGTCACCATGGTCCAATAGTGAACAGTTACCACGGTTCAACAGTGACCATGGCCCAACAGTGAACAGTCACCTCCGACTTTCAATTCAACAGAGAATCAATTTTTTATTTATCTTCTATTTCACTGTACACCGAATTGTAATATATGTAATATATTTCAACAATGAACACAATTACAATATAATCACTGAATACAATTACAATGAAACAGTGATTATAATTACAATTATAAACACTTGATACAATTACAATGAAATAGTGAATACAATTGCAATGAAACAGTGAATACAATCGCATGAATACATCTAGTATCACTGTAATATAATTGCTAATAAAAGAATAATATCACTGTGTAGTAGTGAATAGTGTAACAATGAATAGGGAATCAACATAATCGCAAAATCGCATAACCAATATAATTGCATATAATCACTGTAGTAGGAAATAGTGTAACAGTGAATCAACATATAATCGCATGAAATCACTGTAACAGTGAATCAACATATAATCGCATGAAATCACTGTAGCAGTGAATCAATACACAAAGCAATCTTTTTCACGTGCCGCTCAATCGGGGACCAACCACAATTTATGCGGGCTGTGAATTTCCAATTCTGCCTCATTGAATTAGAAATTACATCCTTATTTACACCATGTTATTTAATAATACCTTATAATCCAACACCCCTATTAGATCACATATTAGATGAACTACACTTTAAAATAACAATACACATTGTATTACATATGTGTGCCCACATTAATGAATTTTTCCAACAATGTGTCCCTAGTGGCCTAAGTTTGTCTAACCAAGATTTTAACCTAATCCAGAAAAGGAGGATCCGTCACAAAGGATTCAAGCAAGCCGTTGAGAGTAGAAGATTGTGCTCCAAAATTTTGCTCTGTGATAGATTTCTCGTTATTTAAATGATGTGGGAACTGGTACCCTTGATGCACTGAGTTGTCAAGCAAGGCTCCTGTTGGCACCATGTTATATCCACTGGAGTCGTTTCGAACACCATTGAAGATGTTGGAGCATTTGGCATCATCGAGAGGTACTGTTGGGAAGGAGAACCTGAGAGAATTTCTGGGTGTTGACTGATTCCGGTGTTGTTATGTCAAGTTACCAGAGAAGAAGATTGTATATTGGAAACCATTGTAGTGTATTCCTGGTTTGGTGGACTTGATAGATTTTCTAGATGCTGTGAGTTTGATTGTTGAACACTTGTAGCTGAGGCCTGAAGAGTTGGGGCTGAAGGAGGGATATTTGTCAATTGGGACGGTGCCACAAATTGAACTTCAACTGTATCATTATTGTTCAGAGAGTAGAGAGGAGTACTGACGTACTCTTGCACATTCGGCTGAAGCTCTCCACTTGACATTTGACTTGAATACTTAATCTGCTGAGACTTTTCAGTGGAAACATTTGAGTTGCAAAAAGTGCTTGGTGCATTGCCACATGGCTCTTCATTAAGAGCCGGAGTCTGTCTCAAGTCAGAGGCAGAAACTTGGGCTGAAGTAGTGGAAGGAGAGATTATATTTGTTTGAGTGTGAGTGAATGTTTGGGTTGACTTGGTGGTGTGAGAGAATAATGGCGTATCTTTGGGAAGATGGGCTGAGCAGGGGTTGGGTTATTTAATAAAGTGTTTGAAACATTTATGTTGGTGGTTTAGTTGGTAGTTGGGTGTTGAGCCAAGTTGGGATCCGGGGGCTCGTGAACAAAGCACATGAGGAGGTTCTGTGTACATCTCTTAGTCGCGAATCTGATTTGATGGTCCATCGATTTGAGCCGTCGAATCAGATCCGACAGCTGAAAGATGTGCACATGACCTCCTCCTCCTGTGCTTTGTGCGCAGGAGCCCCCCAATCCGCCAAGTTGGGAGGTGGGGTTGAGTTAGTGTTGGGGGATTTGAAGTTACTGTTTCAACTCGGTGTAGACATGAGTTGGCACGGTCTTAACTGGAGTCAACTCTCACATCCTCTAGAGCAGAATTAAGATCAATACTCTTAGGGGGAGGTGGTAGTGATTGCATAGAGCTAGTAGTAGCTGAATAATCTTGCTGCTTGAGATTACCATCGTTAATTTGCCCTGATCTAGCCTGCAAATGCAGGATGGGAGTATTGACCTTCTGTTCCCTGATCTGGGAAAGAAAGTGAATTGTTTTGGAGTAATTCTATATGTCGAGGGTTTGGGCGAGGTTTTGGGCGAGGGAAGTGCGTCGCACGCGAGCGGGCTGACGTGGTGAAAAAAAAAAAAAAAAAAGATTGCGAGGGAAATGAAAAATTTGGGCGAAAGAAGAAGAGGGAACTGATTCATTCCCTCTCTCGCTCCCTCTGTCTCTCGCTCCCTTCAATCCCTCTCTCGCTCCCTCTGTCGCTCGCTCCCTTCATTCCCTCTCTCGCTCCCTCTCCCTCTCCCTCTCCCTCTCCCCATTCTCCCTCCCTGAACGTATAATTTTCTACAGATTCTCCCTCTCCCCCAAACGAAGCTCCTCCTCTCTCCATCATCACTGAAACGAAGGAGAAGAACGAAAATTAGGGAAGAAGAAGGAAAGAAGGAGAAGAGAAGAAGGTCTCCATCGTCCCTTCCCTCTCGCAAAAGGTAAATTTTCCCTCTTATTTTAGGTTTTAGGTTTTAGGTTTTTAGTTTTTGATTTTCCCTTTACTTGGGTGTTTTAGGTTATTGGTTTCGGACAAGAAGTTGGTTTTCATCGCTCGGACGCAGAGGTAAGCCCTTTCTTCTTCTCTTCGTTTCTTCTTCAGATCTAGGGTTCAATTTTTTTTTTTAATTTCAGTGTTCTTCAGCCGAAGATCTTCATGTCGGGTTCAATTTTTTTTTTATTTTTTTATTTTTTTATTTCAGTGTTCTTCAACCGAAGAGCTTCATCTAGGGTTCATTTTAATTGTAATTCATGTGGGGTTTTTTTATGAGTCGTGGGGTTTTTTTTTTTTTTTATAATTTCAGTGTTCATATCTTTAGAATTTTTTTTTTGTTTAAGATTTTATATATATAAGCATTTTTTTATCTCTGTGTTTTCGTCAAAACTCTTCTTAGATCTATATTCTTAATCGTGTTAAGGCACCACATGCGAGGTAATACTCGGCGAGCCCACGATTATTAATATTAGATTAAAGAAGAATCTTCAAAATCATGACTATATTCATGATATTTATATCAGATCTAGGGTTCATTTTTTTTTTAATTTCAGTGTTCTTCAGCCGAAGAGCTTCATCTAGGGTTCATTTTTTTATTTATTTCAGTGTTCTTCAACCGAAGAGCTTCATCTAGGGTTCATTTTAATTGTAATAATATCAGTGTTCATATGGTTTTTTTTTTTTTTTTTTTTTTTTTTATGAATTGTGGGGTTTCTTTTTTTTTTTTTATAATTTCAGTGTTCATATCTGTAGTTTTTTCCTACTTGAACTGTAAATTAGTTGAACCTGCCACTAAGGTCCTAGATTTTTTTTGTTTAATTTCAGTGTTCATGTGGTTTTGTTTTTTTGTTTTTTTCATTTCATTTCTGTTTTGATTTCTGCTTATCATCTCCCTGTGATTAACCATTGTTGTTGTTATAATGCAAATAAAATTAAGGCTTAAAAACCTTTAGCCTTTTATTTGTATTGCTTTGTTGGAGCACATGGGCTAAAGCCGTGTACGTCTATGTATGCTTCATGTTTCTTATTGTGTTCTTTGTTTGTTAAATTAGGAATCCTATCCAATAGTTAATTTCTTGTTATCTCTTTCTGTCTCTTCTTTAGTGGAGCTGCTTTACTTGTGGAAGCTGCAGACATGGGTGATGCAGATGCTCAATATGAGCTGGGTTCTCGTCTAAGAGTCGAGGTTTGTCTCTTCTATATTTCCCTTCTTTTTTTAATCAGTAAGATGAATTTATTCAGAAACAAAAACTAGGATACAATATGCCTACCAGATAATAAAAAGCAACAGCAAATACAACAAAAGCACACATTTCAAACACATTTATAAGAATAGAAGCTTTTTCCATATGACTATGTATTTCTCAAAATAAACCCTTAAAACTCTTCAAAGACTCTGCACTAGCCGTAGAGGAACCTCTTGGGACTTTTCCTCATAGCAAAGAGTATTACATTGAATTGACAAGGGAAAATACAAAGAAGTTGCAGAAGTGAAATCCATGAGATTCTTATATGTATGATGTTCATGTCTGACATTTTTTTTTTTTTTTGGCAAAGGATATGGTAGATTCATCCTTGTATGAATTCTATGAGATATTCAAGCCGTTGTAACACTGATGTAAATTCATTAGTTGTTTCATAAAAGTTCAAGAATTCATACTTATATTTGTTGTTTCATACTTATATTCATTAGTTGTTTCATACTTATATTCATTAGTTGTTTCATATTAGTTGTTTCATAAAAGTTCAAGAATTCATTAGTTGTTTCACTGAGCATACTTATATTCATTAGTTGTTCCATTATAATCTGTGACTTCAAATGAGATTCTTGTATATTTCAGCTTCCTATTTAGTGTCTATGCAGGGTGTTTGATTCACATGAGAGTTGAGCATTCATGCTTTGCACACTGACTGCTTTCCAGAGAATAACAACACCTCTTCTTTGTCTGGTTTGAAGAACATACGGGGAATTATTGTCAGAGAGTTCATTTGATGCTGTAGTTGGGGATAGCAGGAATGGCATGTTCTGTTTTCTTGCAAGTAATTAGACGTCCACTGAATTCAGCTAATTGTATTAACAATTGGCAGATTTTGCTCTGTTTTTTTTTTTCAGTGCATGTTAGAAAAAATTGCCACTTCTTCAGAAATATTGATATGATTGTGATTCTTATATGTTATGATGACATGCATGCATAGATGGATATATATATATATATATATATATATATATATATATATATATATATATATATATATATATAAGAGATATCCTAGCAAATAAAAATGGAATCTGGAACAAGTTTTCTGAATTATGGATCAGTTCTTCAATTGGATTAGAAAGTTTAGAAGTTTTACATAAGGCTGCTGACCTTTATACTTCAGAGATTGCAGATTTGGAAATTTCTAGAAATACTTCAGTTCGTTATGTGATAAGAACTGACCTTTATCTTGATTCTAGAAATTGCAGATTTGGAGCTTGGATGCAATTTGAAGTGATCAAGATCAGCACTATACTTCAGAGATTACATACTGTCAGTTGGTGATTCACAATGATAGTCATTGAAATGATATGGGAACATACAAATTAGAAGTAGCAGATATGGAAGGCAGATAAGTGAAGCAGATGAAAAAAATGAGAATGTATTAGAAAGGTAGAAGTAGGATAACAAGCAATGTACATAGCAGATGAAAAAAATGAGATTGTATTGAAATGATATGAAGACTGTATTGCAATGGTTGTAAGCAAGATTGTATTGTAAGCAAGATTGTATTGCAATGGTTGTAAGCAAGACTGTATTGCTATGAATTGAAGACTGTATTGTAAGCAAGATTGTAAGCAATGGTTTACACAAGATAAGTTACAAAGTTTGGATGACATTATTAGCACTTCCATCACCCCTTGGTTTTGGTGACGAGGAAATATATGGCAGACCGATAACTAAGATATAGGACCTAATAGTACCTAACACCTAACAGATATAGCACCTAACAGATAGCTAACAGACATCTAACATCTAACTCACAGAGCACCTAACAGATACACATTCAACTGATAAAACAACTGAGATAAAAACGACCTCAATATCTGACATTGCAAACTGAATTTACATCATCTGAATTTACACATTATCAAACAATGCGACAAATACACATTCAAAGATAAAAACAACTGACATTGCAAACTGAATTTACATCATCTGAATTTACATCAACTGAATTTACACATTGCAAACTGAATTTACATCAACTGAAGATAAAAAAAAGCTTGAATATCTGAACATCAACTGAAGATAAAAACTGAATTTACATCAACTGCAAGGCAAGCATCTTCAGAAAAAAAAAAAAAAATTACTGAAAAGGAAAGAGAGGTTCCCGTGCAGTGCAATGCCCAGCCAGTTCAGCTATGGTTGAAATGCTCTCAAATGTATCTTCATTCACCTCAAGAGCCTTGTCTATGGTGCCCATAAGCCTCTCCTTATTTGATTTGATGTGCCAGAACCAAGCAACCAAGTACCGTCTCTCCTCAGGCCTGTCCTCATCTAGCGCTTTCAATCCAGTAAGCAGCTCCATCAACACCACCCCATAACTAAAGACGTCTGCCTTGGTTGTAATTTTGCCGGTGACTGAATTAATTGGTCAAGTAAATTTGTATTAGTAGAGAACTGGATACATCAAATAAGAATACTGAAAATTCCTACAAAAGCCTCTGTATATACATATTGGTGCCTTCTTAGACCCAATGAAGCATCAGATAACAATCTTTGCAGGGAACAGGCAGCAATCTAAGATGGATAAACTGAATTCAAAGACAGATAATAGGAAGCCTGCAGTATGTGTGTCTAGCATTTAACTGATCCCATCATATTTAAAAAAAATAGTGAAAAAACTAATCAGGACATGAACTTTATCATGAAGTACCTTTACGGAAACATGAATTCAAAGCTATACATGCAGGTAATTAAAACGTATTTATCGCGCCTAACATACACCAAACACTTGCTAGCTTCCCATATTGGCAACTACTCCCATCAATCTGCTATTGATGTGCGAATTGAAAAGATAAAAAAATGAAAGAGAGCAATACCACACTAAAGCTTGCTACCTCTTCCATGCAAGCAAAGCAAAACTTCCGTACTAGACCAGGACCATAAACCATTTGAACGCCCTAGCAAAACATTAGTGACGTATTTACGCTTTACTCATTCCAATCTAAAGAGTTTCTCTAATAGATGCTCAACAACATAAAGAGTTTCTCTAATATGTTACTTAAGGGGTAAGCCTGTCCCATACACAGACATCGATGACTAACCTTATCATAACCTATAATTTGTATAGTCCATTCCGGGTGGCTGCAAAGGCGGCTGCAAAAATAAATAATAGGAGTCATACAAAACACTTAACTAACAAACTGTACAAAGAGATACATACAAAATACATAATATGTACCTGTGAGAGGAGCGAGTTGAATTGATCAACGCTGCCAGGTTGTAAATCGCGTGACCCCGTATTATCATCCTTAACGATAACAAACATACAAATCATAAACAAGGTACGATTTATTGAATTGCCTAAAAACAAAAAAGCCCCACACATATCACATGAGATTTGCAGAACCTACTAATTTTTTAGGGTATGTTTGGTAATATAAAAAATATGCAAAAATTGAAAGTGATTCTACAAAATTTGATTATGTGAGGAAGCCAAAAACTTGGAATCATGTTAGTGAAATTGGTTCCATGTAATTAAATAACAACCAAACAATGAAATTTAGCTTCAGCTTTTATTTCCCACAACTAAACCACAGTTTGACATGCGGGAATAATTCGATAAGTCAATTGTTTGAGTATTCTAGAAGAGTGATTCTACACAGCGAGGAAATGGGCGAGGGGAGTGAGGTGGCGGGGGTGGGAGCCGTTCATCCCGTTCGGGATGCACGCGCGAAAAGTCAACACACGCATCTCGAGTGGAATGAACGGCTCCCACCCCCGCCACCTCACTTCATGATTTTGAAGATTCTTCTTTAATCTAATATTAATAATCGTGGGCTCGCCGAGTATTACCTCGCATGTGGTGCCTTAACACGATTAAGAATATAGATCTAAGAAGAGTTTTGACGAAAACACAGAGATAAAAAAATGCTTATATATATAAAATCTTAAACAAAAAAAAAATTCTAAAGATATGAACACTGAAATTATAAAAAAAAAAAAACCCCACGACTCATAAAAAAAACCCCACATGAATTACAATTAAAATGAACCCTAGATGAAGCTCTTCGGTTGAAGAACACTGAAATAAAAAAATAAAAAATAAAAAAAAATTGAACCCTACATGAAGATCTTCGGCTGAAGAACACTGAAATTAAAAAAAAAAAAATTGAACCCTAGATTTGAAGACGAAACGAAGAGAAGAAGAAAGGGCTTACCTCTGCGTCCGAGCGATGAAAACCAACTTCTTGTCCGAAACCAATAACCTAAAACACCCAAGTAAAGGGAAAATCAAAAACTAAAAACCTAAAACCTAAAACCTAAAACCTAAAACCTAAAATAAGAGGGAAAATTTACCTTTTGCGAGAGGGAAGGGACGATGGAGACCTTCTTCTCTTCTCCTTCTTTCCTTCTTCTTCCCTAATTTTCGTTCTTCTCCTTCGTTTCAGTGATGATGGAGAGAGGAGGAGCTTCGTTTGGGGGAGAGGGAGAATCTGTAGAAAATTATACGTTCAGGGAGGGAGAATGGGGAGAGGGAGAGGGAGAGGGAGCGAGAGAGGGAATGAAGGGAGCGAGCGACAGAGGGAGCGAGAGATGGATTGAAGGGAGCGAGAGACGAAGGGAGCGAGAGAGGGAATGAATCAGTTCCCTCTTCTTCTTTCGCCCAAAATTTTCATTTCCCTCGCAATCTTTTTTTTTTTTTTTTTTTTCACCACGTCAGCCCGCTCGCGTGCGACGCACTTCCCTCGCCCAAACCCTCGACATATAGAATTACTCATTGTTTTGGGACTCTCTTTCCTGAGGTGTGCTTGGACTCAAGAAAATATTCTCTCCTGACACGGATACGAGACTCACCGTTGAAAGGAAAAACTCATTGAAGAGTTGACTGGCTAGTGGTAGGACCTTGAATAGAGGCCGAGGCAGAAGAATAGTATGGACATTCTGTTCCTACTCGGTGTCCTACCATGCCACAACAAAAGCAGAAAGTGGGCATGTTTTCATATCGAAACTTAACTTCAAACATTCGGCCCTGATGTATACCAAAAGAAGTAATCACCTGACTTAGAAGTGGACGAGTGATATCAATCCACACTTGAAATCTTATATACGGAATGAATAAAACTTTTAAAGACTGAAGATCGATTTCAATTAGTGGACCAATGCTTGTAGCTAGCCTTTTAACTTTTTCCAAAGAAAGTTTCATGTGGGGAAACTCTTTGATTCTGATCCAACAAGGAATAATGTTGAAGTTGATTAGCGGTAATGTTCTTGCCAAGCTTTCATAGAAATTAGCCATCCTGAGAGAGACCACGGTCCCGTAGTGAGAGCCCTATTTTTGTCTGCCTCATTTGTAAATTTCAGGAGAAAAAATTGATGTCCTTCAACAGTGGGATTGCGAAGCTTTTCCACATGGTCCGGGTGTGAGGGGGACCATTGTGAGATTATACGTTTAGCAAAAGTGTCTGGTCCAAGTGGATCTGCAGAGAAGAACTTTGCTATTGCTCTAAGCGTAGAATGCTCCTTGTCAACCATATCATGGAACTCAGTTTAAGGATCTGGAATGGTGAGCTGTTGAGTCATTTGATGACCGAGATTTGTGATCATTGTGTCGGGTGGAGGATGAAAGGTTGAGCTCCCTCGAGGGGGAGTGAGATGGTGTGTTGTGTTTAGCCATTGGAGATGGTTGAGGTAGAAGTGTGTTGGGAACATGCGAGGTTGATGGAGGTGAAAAGTGTTCTGTCATTGAATTTTGAAGAATTGAGTCTTGAGATGAAGACAAGATTGAAGGAGGGGAAAGTATGGATCGGGTTTGAGCGAATATTGTGGAACAGTTGGAGAGGTCGAAAATTAATGGGTGTATGTGCATCTCCTGTATTTTGAATATTATAGTTGTACTGAGGGGATGAAAGTGGGGGTAGGTTGAGATTAATAAGATTGTTGTTAAGTATTAATGGATTGAGAGAGTGAGAATTCGTGGAAGTATCCATGATCAAAGCAAGGAAACAATGATGAGCTTGGAAAAGATAGGTGTGAATATCAAAATCCAAGGATGGATCCTGAAAGTGACTGAGAATAGAGCGCACAAAAGATCTATGGATTAAATATGAAGATCTTAAGGGGGGCTCTTGGCGGGAAAGAGAAGGGGAAGTGAAGTAATTACTCATTTAGTCAGGAGAATGATTTTGATGAGATTATTTGATGGATAATGGGAAGATCTGCTAAGAAACTGAGAGTCACCAGAATGAGAGGACCCCGGGATCGCGGTACGTCGGAGACCTGCAAAACAATCAGACAAATAAACAAACAAAAAACAAAAGGAGACGAACTCCTCGGTCTAGCACGTTATCAATCCTGAAATCCAACACAGATCTAAAAGAATGGTAAAATTAAGACAGAGACGGGTAAGAATGGTTATGAAGAAACGAAAGAAAAGGGTTAGAGTTTAACAAGAAAGAAGAAACTTAGAGAGACCCTCCTACAAACACCCCATCAAAGTTATCAAGCCTCCTTTATTTGATTCTCCTTTAGGCTTCAAAGCTCTACTCATGACTTTCCAGTATTTATTTGTACTAGCACATGAAAGATCTTCACATCTCCATATCTTCCTTTCCCCTACCCCATTCTCTTCCTCATCCTTTGTTAACAGTTTTCATCTTCTTTCTCTCAACTCAAACAAAAACAAGATCAAATGTCGATATTCGAATATGAAAAATAAAATTACAGAACAAGTCACTGGTCATGGTTACTGATGCATCCAAAAATCGTATTTTGGTGGTCGAAGGCACTTCGATGCTTAAGTCAGTAACTCTGTTGGAAGAAGAATGTAAATCTGGACAAAACTCAGTTAAAGTTGCATAGTGTGGATAGAATAATCGAATCGACCTTTCTCGAATCGAGTTGAGAGCCAATTCAGTCCCCTAGTCATACCTTTTTCTTTACCTTATATAATGAGTGAATTGATGACTGCATTCAGTTGGTTGCGTGACTTAAGCTCGGTTGGCGCAATGAATGGGGACATTTATTGTAACGGTCCGCTCCTTCATTGAGATGAGAATAATTAACGGTCCATCAATATTTATGATGAATTAAGCCTTCGTAACGGCTTTCCAACATTTATGGTGAATTGAGCCACGTGTATGGCCATGATCGCATGACGATTTCATGTATCATCAACTACTCCCCTTTTAGTTAGTGGGCTCGCTTGCATGGCCACTAACTTGTTAATGATGATTTTCTTTATTCGTTCTTTGAAGTCAGTGTGACAAGTCATCGGGGTCGGACTGCGTGAGTTCGGATGTGATGAAATCATCGGATTCGGGCTACATGAATTTTGACTAGACGAAGATTTTTTTTTTGTGACGAGTTTATCGTAGTCAGACTTCGTGAGTTCTAACCAGATGTCGTATTGTAGTCGACTACGCGAGTCCGCTACTAGGTGAATTCCATGAGTTCGGACCAGATGTCGTTCTTGACATCGTAGTCAGTTGCGTTTACTAGGTGGAGTAATCTTCGAAGTCAGTTTCATGAGTCCGGACCAGATGAAGTCAGTGCGATCAAACTGCATGAGTCTGAGCCAGATGAAGTCAGTTTGACTAGTTGGGCATGCAGACCTGATTCTTGTCGGATTCGTTTCTTGTTGGACTTGATTCTACTCTAGCCTGTTGGATATGTTTCTTGTCCATCTCGGATGTGTCTCCTGTCAGATCAGTCTCTACTTGGGTCTGTCGGATATGTCTCTTGTTCATGTCAGACTCGTCTCCATGTCGAGCTAGCTTCTAGCCGAGTTCATCCTTTTTTTCATTCGGGCTCGTCGTCCTCCGGGTTCGCTTCTATTCGGACTCATCCTCCGAATTTTTTTTTCATTCGAGTTCGTCCTCCACGGGCTACTTCTATTCGGGTTTATCTTCCGAATTTTCTTCAGCCGGGTTTGAACCCACGACCTGAGGTCTTCTAAGCAACGCCTTTACAAAATCTGTTGATGCTCCTTTGATGGAATATTTAGTTATGTGTCTTTATATTCATATTTGCTCGGATTATCTGTACCTCACAGGACACAATTTTAGTCATTTTAACCAAAATAGAATATTGAAAATTTTGCTACAATTGATATTGGAAACGACTATGGATGATCATAACATTTTCCTGTTTTGTTGCTCAGTTGTGATCAAGCATAATTATTTTTTTTTATAAAGGAAACTTGTCGTTCCCCACGGACGATGCCAAACTGATGTGACAAAAAATAGTCCTCCTGTGAGTTTAACCTGCAAAATAACTGTTAGACTGCCAATGACCACCTTTTTGGTGGTCGAAGGCACTCTGATGCTTAAGTCAGTAACTCTGTTGGAAGAATGATAAAAATCTGGACAAAACTCAGTTAAAGTTGCATAGTGTGGATAGGATAGTTGAATCGACCTCTCTTGAATCGATGAAGGGAGACATTTATTGTAATGAGTGAATTGATGATTGCATTCAGTTGTGTGTGTGACTTAAGCTCGGTTACCGCAATGAAGGGAGACATTTATTGTAACGATCTGCTCCTTCATTGAGATGAGAGTGATTCCCTCCATCTCCTTTGTAACGGTCAATCAATATTTATGATGACTTAAGCCTTCGTAACAGTTCTCCAGCATTTATGGTGACTTGAACCACGTGTATGGCCATGATCAGGTGACGATTTCATGTATCATCAACTACCGTAAATAAGACCATGCAATTATAGTGTGAGCAGTAAACCACTTGAGGTGTGTTTGTTTACATGGAATGCCATTCCTTGATAAGTAAATAACCACATATATATTGGAAAAAGTTGTAAGTTTTTGTTTTTTTGTTTTTTTGTTTTTTTTTTGTTTTTTGTTTTTTGTTTTTTGTTTTTTGTTTTTTGTTTTTTGTTTTTTGTTTTTTGTTTTTTGTTTTTTGTTTTTTGTTTTTCGAGTTTCTCACGGGTAAAGTCGTAATGTATCTCCATTTGAATTCTTTTTTGAACAGTAATAAAAATAACATGATTCTTGCATACATAGTGTGTGAATAATAAAAATAACTGATGCAGTCGATTTTCGCTTCTTGCTTTGACCTTGACCTGGAAACCTGCCGACCTGCACAAGGAACACACATGAGCCACAAACCACTGTTGTGGTTGCCGATGACACTTCGATGCTAAAGTCAGACATGGATTTGAGGAAGGTGTAATGCTGTAAACAAGGAATTTGTAGCGTATCTTAGTAGGGGTGGGCATCCCATCCCGCGATCCCGTTCCCGTCCCGATCCCGTCCCGTCCCGATTTTTCCGGGTCTTAATGGGATTGAATAATTTCATCCCGATCCCGTCCCGTCCCGATCTAGAATGGGATGGGATGGGATGGAGATTTTCAATCCCGCCAATCCCGTCCCGTCCCGAACTAATTTATTAATATTAATTATTAACATTTTTATTTAATTATTTATTTTAAAATTGTGGATGCCCATACAAATATACTAATGTATATAACATTAATTTTAACTTTATAAAAATGTTAACATTAATTGTGGAGCAATAGGGCCTTACAACTGAAACTCAAATAAAGCTTTGGACCAGAGCTCTGCCACAATGGCGCAGCCCAGAAGCAAATGGTCAATAATCTTCTCGGGCTGATCACAGAGCACACAATGGTTTGGGATTAAAAAGCCCATCTTGACGATGTTGTCTGCTGTGAGCACCCTACCATGAAGAACAGTCCACAAGAGAAATCTATGTTGACCAAATGAACTTGATGATGTTGTCTACTGTGAGCACCCTACCATGAAGAACAGTCCACAATAGAAATCTCTATTGACCAAATGAAAGAATGTAAGTTATTGAATCATTGAGCAAGGGGAGGAGTGATCCTAGGAGCCAAATCGTGATATAGTCCACAAGAGAAATCTCTGATGACCAAATGGAAGAATGTAAGTTATTGAATCTTTGATCAAGGTGGGGGGGAGTGATCCTAGGAGCCAATTCTTGATACCATTCTTTTACTGAGAAGTTAGAGCCCTTGTCATTCTAAAACCATCTATCTTGGCCTTCACCTAGCTAAATTGAGTTTGTGGCAGCTAGCAAGTTGGACATTTGATTGATTTCCTAGTCATCATTTGGGTTTCTCCTCAGCTGGAAACTTCCTTGAGTATGTTCCAGAATTCTCTAAATTTACCTTTCTTGTTAAGACACAGAGATATCAGGAAACGAGTCTTTCTTGTATATAACATTTTTATTTAAAATTTTTATTTAATTATTTATTTGGCAAATGTTGCTTCAAATTTTTTGGATGCCGCTGATCCCGTCCCGTCCCGATCCCGTATGAACGGGATGGGATAGGGATGGGTATATCTCGTCCCATCCCGTCCCGTGCCCACCCCTATATCTTAGCTTACCAACCTCATGTCTTATTTATAGTGCTGGAGTCCTGGCTCGAACAGGCCATCGATGACATAGATTAGGGAAGAAGATCTTTGTGGGGATCATTATCTAATTAGGAGTCGTAATGTGAAGGGGAGTTTACTTGTTAGCCATGTGCTGCTAGATACGGGGGAGGTAGTTCCTGTTTCGAGAGTAGTCCGTAGAAGTTTCCATGTGTGCCATAAACTCTGGAATTTGCTTCCTAGTGGGAAGCGAAAAGTTGTTGTAATTGCCCGTCCGAAGCTGATCATCGAGATACTTGCATTAGAAGGGTTTACGGGTATTGAGGATAATTGTGAGACACGTGGGCTTAGCAGGCTGTAAGAATTCGAGTCCGTCTGGCGGACTGCATTGGGTGGGCTTAGAATCGCTTGGGCCGGATCGGTGTTGGACTGGCGCTAGAGCCTATCATTCCTCGAGATTATCATGACTCGTATACGGCGCAGAGGAAGTACTGTTTTGATGTATCATCAACAACAAACATGTGAAAAAAATTAAAAAAAAAAACATGTGCTAATACATTAGTTAGTATAACTGGATTAAGCACACATACTGTGGTCCGGGCACAACAAAATTTGGTGTTAGCATGACCCTCCCTCAAACATTGAATCTTCTTCCTGAGATGTTAGCACCATATCAACAATTTCAAAAGTAATAAATAGTACAGATCAAGTTTGTCTCACTGTTTATAGGATGCCAGATGCATTGGGTTACAAATTGAAGATACTAGCGGTAGGTTAGGGATTTATACCTAACAAAATAGATTCGAAATGTTGGATATTCAGCAGCTCCCACAGAGAGCTATATATCTTGAAGGGAAACATCGAAATTATGTTCCATTACAACCAACATTGATCCTAGGCTGTAGCACATTCATGATATACAGATGGGAAAAAAACTGATAACTTTTTTCTCAATATCTGCTAAAGAATTGGTCAACAATAATTCCTATTGACACATACAAATATATCGCTTAGACAAGCTAAAGAAATACACGAAAGAGATTGAACGTCATGGTCAATGTTTAATTTGCTGAACTAACGTCTTCAATAAGGTTAAGGTTTTATTGAATTTGGAACTAAGGGTGTGTTTGATTGCATGAAATTCTATGTCATGGAAATTCATGAAGGGATCCCTATATTTTAGGTTAAATTGATGTATCACTCCACATCCACCATTTGGTTTTGTGATCAATGGTCGGAATTGAAGTCCCATGAACATGAGAATCACATGCCTTGGGGGATCAAGGAGTGTGATTCTCATGTTCATGAGACTTTCATTCCCACCATTGATCACAAAATCAAATGGTGGTCAAATGGTAGATGTGAAGTGATATATCAATTTAGCCTAAAATGTAGGGCATGAATTCTCATGGAATAGGAGGGGACCCCTACATTTTAGGCTAAATTAATGTATCACTCCACATCCACTATTTGATTTTGTGATCAATGGTGGGAATGAAAGTCCCATAAACATGAAAATCACATGCCTTGGAGACCAAGACATGTGATTTCCATGTTTATGGGACTTTCATTCCCACCATTGATCACAAAATCAAATAGTGAATGTGAAGTGATACCTCAAATTAGCATAAAATATGGAAGTCCCTTCATGAATTTTCATGACATAAGATTCCATGCAACCAAACACACCCTAAGGCTCTAAACATATTTTCTTGTCCTGTAAGAAAATTTACCAAAAAGTTAAAAGGGGGAGGAGAGAAAGATGAAGACAATAAAAGAGAATGGAGAATAGTCTTTTACAAAATTGTGATTTTATTTGTACATATTTTTTGGGTGGCAAAGCAAAGAATAATTTCTTAAAATACATGGTATATCTTCAATCTCTAGGTGATGAACTCTTTCCACTTTCTTGTCCTATTTAGGAAAATTTTCTTTTGAAACAAACACAATGTTAATATAACTGCGTATGTTAACAAATCACATAATAAACAAACAAGTCGAATAGGCAGTCAATAGAAGACATTCCATGGAGCAATTGAGAATGAGAATGGGAACGGATAAGCATTATCTAGCTACGCAATAAATAGGATGTGTAGATACATCACCATCTTAGATGAATCAAATTCATACAAAACAAATAAACAAAAATAAAAATAAAAATAAACAAAAAGCAAAATACAGGAAAACAAAGGGAAGTTAGTGTTTCCCTCTTTTCAGCCTGCCCAAGTTATTGTAGTACAAGGGGTGGAAGGGCATTAAATGCGTGTAAATAGACCAGGGGGTGATGGAGGGAGTCAATTGGCGTGGCATGGCTTGGCTTGGCTGAGATTAGTTGGCGGCGATTGGTGATTGCCGGCAATCGAGAGTGCTATGATCGACTATGGGAGATATGTGAGGGAGGTCAGTGAAGACAAAACAAAGAAAGAGGAAAGTGAGGGGGGGGGGGGGGGGTGAGGGTGGTTGCGAACAAAGAGAGATGAAGGCCGGGGGAGGAAACAATGGTGAGGGAGAAGAGGAACAGAACAAAAATAGAGAGGATGAGAAGAGATTACAGGGAGGGAGGGAGGGAGGGAGAGGACGCGGATATGCGGGGACTTCTCTAATAGGGACGAAAGTGTTTTTGGGATTTTGAAATTGACACACGGAATCCACTTTTGAATTCTCGTTACAGTACTAGATATATAGAGACAAGAGAGACAACAATGAGTTGGCGTATGCGTGTATCCCATGCATTTCTCATCGACAATAATTCATTCACTCACTCACTTGACTGCTGCATTGGGAGCTTTCCCACCCAACCTTTGTTGGAAAACAGTTTGTATCAGTAACAATGAAAAGATAGGATAATTCGAGGCTTGCTTAATGCAATGTCCTTAAAACAATCACTACACCACACTGGGCTATTGATAACATTTGATAATAGCATTTTTATACTTGGTGCTATGAAAATCCCAAATTTAATTACGCTGTAAAAAAAATGTGAGAGTTTAAAAAACAACACCGCTCGATTTTGCTCAAATTTTTTAGAAAACCTCTCTCACCAAAAGCAGAAAGCACGTCTCTTTCCCTCTCGCTTTTGTCGTTGCCTTATTAACAAGTTGTCTCATACACAACTCTCTGTCTCATACACACCTTCTCTTTCACATCTGTGTTTTTTACTCGTGTAATCCAAAAGAGCATAACTGCTCACGCTAAGCTGCTTCTTCGTCTTGGCGTAAGTTAGCATCTCGAGCTGGTTCTCCTGTAGAGGTACGGGTGTCAGATGCAAGGACCGTCATTCGATGTCTCATGGCGTGGTCTTCCTTCGCCACTAGATCCGAATTAGGGTTTCGCAATGAGGGATTTGTGAAGAAAAAATGGAGATTTGATTTGTAGGGAAGAATGTGAAGTTGGTATGATAGAAAGATCTAGGAAGAGAAAGAGACTGAGGGAGAGAAATACATCCACAGACCAATTAACAGAGATTTTTTTGCCATTTCTTCCTCCTTGCACTCACAAACACCATCTCGACCACATGTTCTTCACGTTGCCAGCCACAGGTCCATCTCGTAGCCACCAACAGATCCATCACGCCACCTCAGATATCCAAGGAATGAAACCCTCACTGTCAAATCTCTCCGCGAGGTACTCTCTCTTCTATCTTTAATCTTAATTTCAGTAATTTTGGCTCAGTTTTGATATTTGGGGTTTGATTGTTCAATTCAGATCATTGAGATCCATGGGTACTATAGCTTCATCACATATAGCATAAACATATGATTCTTCAGTAGTTTTCTCCCCTTAAATATTTGGTTTATAGTTCGTGCATTTGGGTTTGGTATATGTTATTTCATCGAGTTCATTGCATTTATTGTTTAATGCCCGACCAGAATAGTAATCGTATTGCATTTCAAGATCATTTGTTCCACAGCTTCTAGTAGTCAGAGTTCCACTTAGAATTTCAACTTTTTTAGAGCAAACCCCTAAAGATACCAACATTTAGTTTGAATATATGGGTTTTTAGAGTTCTACTTAGAATTTCAACTTTAAAAAAAAAAAAAAAAAATTATGTCCATGTGATTTTTAGTCTTTTATTTAATTAAACGGAGTTTTAATTTTCCGACAAGGTGTTCAAGTATGTATTTTTAGAAATGGATGTATTAAAATTTATATATTTGTTTTATTGCATTCTATTATTTCTCTATTCACTCTTGTATTTCATCTTTGTTGTCGACTGTAGCTAAAATGACTTAACGTTCCGTGGATGCTTATTTTTGGAACTTCTATCTGATTGTTCATTTTATATCCTAGTTAAGAGTTTTGATGAACAAGATATATACAAAACATCCATCCATGCACTTATGTTCTGTGTAGTCCTGTCATTTATTTGATTATCATAAATCTTTTGCTTATCCATTCTTATGCACGTGTTGCTTGAATATGACATATATTTTGATTTTGCGTTTGACAAGTATGAAGACATCAAGCAATGATTATTTTTATAGGCTTACATAACATGAATTATGTGTTGTGTGTATCATATAATGTTACATTTCCTTCAAAGATTTTCATTTTAACTCACAATCTCAAAAAATTTATGAATTTATGATAGCCGATTTATTTAATACGGTGAAAGTATATTTGAAGGCTAAGATGACTCTATGGATTTCTGGAGTCCATATTTGAGGGCTGCATACCACATAATCTGTAATATTGAAGGATAACTTTGATTAAATCTATTCCTTTTTCAGGCCGAGGCCCTTGACTTGGTTAACACTGGGCTCGAGACAGTGGAAGAAGCTGCAGAGGCAGAGAACTGGAGACTTGATGATATTAAAGGACTCCTTGGTTGGTGCAACTTCAAATCTAACGTGCTCGATAGGAAGGTCCTACTTTTAAGTGGTGGCGAGAAGGTATTGTTCTTCAGCATGGTGTTAGTGTTAGCTGCTTCCCTGTCAATATGTCCTAGTTAAATTAACTAATTGTTAGATCCAATTTCTTTTCATTTTGAAGTCTCTGCTTTTAGCAAGTTTGTCCTTTTTAATTGTTACCACTTTGTTCTGTCTTTATTTGGATTAATATAGGAGATGTCTTTAGTTGTTTTTGCTAAATAAGTAAAAGATGTAGTGAATATTTGATCTTTCAGTTCCCCCACCAAAACCCCACTATCCTCCTCCTATTTTTTTAAAAATTTCTTTTTTGCTTTATTTATTGTTCATTTCTATTGATTACTTCTAGTGTTGAGATAAAACTTTCCAATCAGAGATTGGATTAGCCCGGTAATTCAACTGAAGGAGAAGGAGCTCCACATTGGAACTCTTTGAGATGATCAAGGTCATTTCTTCACGGACATGAAGTATATCTACTTCACAGATACCTGCTCCAGAGTTGTTATCTGCACTACTGGTTTTCCTTTGACCCATTTTACTATTATTGCTCTAAAGTGGGAAGTCATGACGACTATATAGTGAAAATTTTTGTTCCTATTTTCATATTTCTGTTGTTTTGTATATTTAAAGTACTTATTTGCTTTCTTTTTAATTAAGCTTTACAAAAGGAAATTCCTTATAGCATAGTCCTAATTTGTTGATGTTAAGCTTTTTTGCTTTTGCATTTTTGTTATACGACATGGTTCCAAATAAGTTCAATAGGCTTAAATTGGTGATTTGCAATGAAAATGAGAACCTAATTATAATATGATTGCCATGCATAAGGTTTTCAAACATTTTGTCAGTTTATGGTGGCCAATAGTTTATAGTGTCACTGATAAACAAAAAAGGAGTAAAATCCTAGTTGTGTTTTAGGCTGCTTATTTACATCATGTGATGCCGTTTTCTATTGTGCTTCACCTTATTCGTCTTTTCACTACATCTAGATACTGGAATGACCTAACATTTAGCATATTATTTTAAGAAATAACGTTGATGTGGATGGTGGAAATAGCAGTGGTAAGTGATGGATTGCCCTTAAAACTTGAAATTTTCAGAATCAAAAGAAGAGAAGAATAACAATCAAAGTTTCAATATGTTTGTTTCTTATGCATGATAAATTGTTAAATGCATGCTTCTTTATGAGTACTATCGAGTATTGCACGCTTTCATCATGTGTGTTTCATCATTTGTCTTGTACCTTCAAATGAGTACTCTCGTGTCTTTTGTATGTTGAACAACTATATACCATAGTTAAGAGGGGAGAACCTCCTACCTAATGATGCTTCTCTTCATTTGTTATTCATTTGGAGGCTGCAATGGATGATTATCAAAGGAATAAGCTTCCAAGCATTTCTGCTATGGCATTGATGGGAAAGGCCACAAACTGTTTTTTACCTTATCTAATCAGGAAAAAGAGGTCTGTCACAAACTGAGAGTTTTAGATAACACTCACACTACAACGTGTTAGATTTGATTAAATTATAGGTGACCTATCAGACAAGGCAAGTGGCATGTGAAGTACGTCTTCTAAAGACATGTAGAAAACATGCTCACTTCAAAAGGCTAGGATGGGGTAGAAAAAATGCATATTGGTCGAAATATTCTTCAAGTTTCTTATCTACAATGTTTTGAATTCAGTATGAAAAAGAAGCATTTTTTGCATCAGATCTCACTCTCAAAACAAATACACCACAAACTGAGTTTTTCTGCAAAACATTGACTGCAAGTGATACAAGTACTCATGGGGGTTTCTCTGTGCCTCGACGAGAATCTGAAAAGATCTTCCCTCCTCTTGTAAGTGAATGACAAAGTCTTAAATTTCACTTCGATAATACTTCTTGTAGTTTTGTTATTTATATGTTGACATTCATATTGTAGGATTTCTCGATGCAACCAGTTGCTCAAGAACTTCTGGCCAGAGATTTGCATGACAGTAAATGGACCTTTCGCCATATCTACCAAGGTATTTTTCAATGGCCTTTGTGTTGTTTCTTTCAGTGTATCAACCAACTTAATTTTTATATGTGGAATTATCTTAAACCAGGTCAACCGAAAACATACTTGCTGGCTACAGGTTGGAGTCTATTCGTGAGTGGAAAGAGGTTATTTGCTAGTGATTCTGTTTTATTTATAAGGTAAAATTACTAAGTAAAACTTGATCATAGGGTGTAACAGGGAATGAAACAGTGACTGAACAGGGAATAGAAGGAGATGAAGTGAGCTGCATACAGTAGAAATAGTGAGTGTAGTAGTTGTTGGTTGTTGAAGAAATAGAGTGAATGACCAGGAGAATAAGGAGGTTGGTACCGACCTGTAAAAGAGATCATTATCTTCTTCAGGTAAATCATCAAAAATTCTGATTTTTTTCTTTCATGTACTACTAAATGCTACATGTTATGGTGAAAATTCTTTTTTCTTTGCATTTGTGTGTTAACTTCAAACTACAAATGCGCAAATAGCACATCAACCTAGCATATATGTTATGGATACCCCAGGAGTACTGGTTCCAAATATACCAAATATAGAGACAAGGCTAAAGTTGGTCATAACAAGTTTACCTCTCTTCCAGATCCAGCATATCATATTTCTATTTTCAAGAATGCATTACCTTAGGTTACTTCAAATATGGTCGTTACTACAATTCTTTTGAAACTATTGATGCAGCCATAGCTAGGCAAAACTATTCTCCTAGTCTTATTATTACTGACCAAGTCCAATTTTCCTCTGTTGTAGTTGAATCATGTATTTAAAACTAGAGATCTTGTGACTAAGAACGAAGCAAAACTAGCCAAGAATCAGGAGGGTGGTAATGAAGTTATTCTTAATGGTGATGAATTTCTTGATGGTAGATTTACTCGACCTAATGTATTTTTGGTGTTTTTCATACATAAATGGTACAAAAGTTTCTAATAATGTTGTCAGGCTTTGATGATACTTCTTATTTATTTCTTTTTACCAACCTATTTGCGCGTGTTTTCCTTGGGGATTTAGAGTTTCGGTAAGAATTGATCGAAACTTGTAATATATATTTGAATGCCTGAATGAATATCTCTCTTGGTCTTAAATTCCTGAATATATGCTTGAATTCAAACATGTTTGTCTTAGTAGAAAACTTAGCAATTATTTCATGATCAGGAATAGGTTCTTAAAAGCCTAAGTAGTGGTGAAATTCTTACACAAATTAAAAGAAGGTGAACTACTACCAATTTTGTAGATCCATTTGTATCAATGCATGTGTAGGTTTGTGTCCATGTCAAGTTTTATAAATGCAAGCTGGTGATAAAGCTTATCATGTTTAATTCTTTGATTAATTTTAGGAAGAACTGGATTGGAGATGGATTATCTTAATTCTGGTTTTGGTGGATTAGTCTAGTTTGTCAATTTATTTATTTATTTTTTCTAGGTTCATATCGATAATCTAATGATGGTGCAAAATGATTATCATTCAAGTTTTAAACTCTTTTAAATTTGGTTTTGTAGGTGCCTGAAATGTGCTTTATAAGTATTTTTATTGACCTCAATAAAGGATTATTGTTTTTACAATCACCACGGTGCCAAGTATGAGACTGCCCAACAACTTTATGTCAAATTCATGTAATGGTGGGAGTGAAGAGATCAATTTTCATTGAGATATAGTGTAGTACTTTTGAGACAAATGTTGTCATTGAGATAATATTTTTATTGTATTGTATTCAAATCGTGATGGTAGTTTCTATGTTTATGAGATGATTAATATATATTTTTGGATCATTTGGATGCTTTAGATATAATATATGCAATATTATTTTCTATGGTTAAAGAAATCACTGTTATAAAAAAGTCATTTGATAGCACTTGATAAGTGCTATAGAAAAAAAGGACTTGAGAAACGCTATAGAAACTAATACAATAACATTTGTTAAATGCTACGTGAGGGAAAACAAATTGGTAACTAGACAATAACATTTCTTAAGCGTTGTCACAAGCTAAACAATAACACTTTTTATACACTATTACAGGTTTAACCATAACATTTTTAAAACGCTATTACAAGCTAAAAATAACACTTGAAAAACGCTATAAATGGTCAACTTACAATAGCATTTCTGAAACGCTATAAATAATTAAGTACCTATTATAGCTCTGGTAGACACAGTGTTTATTAAAACGCTATGATAGCCTACAATAGCGTTTTTGAAACACTATGAATAAACATTTGTGGTGTAGTGAATATTCGACAAGTCTCGGTGCAATGTTGATGGTCGTTAGTTTTCCAAGATACAACATATTCGTCTCTGTTCCTAATGCACTTTAGGATATAAATTCATGCGAATAGAAATATGAATTGACTTTGAGATGAACAGAAAAAAACCTGTTTGATTTGAATATAAACTCTTTTTCTGTGTGCTAGGTTGTTGTAATGGTGAATTGCTAATATTTTGGATATCTCAAATGGCCAAATATGAGATTATACTTGTAGTAAAGGAAACACTACGTACTTGCTCCCCAAAAGACACAATAAAATCAACATATATGTTGGTCTAGAGACTTACATAAATGACCTTATATAATTATTTTACATAATGTACAATTAACTCATTCAATAAATATGAAAATACATAAATTTCCAACAATCCCCCACTTGAATGAGAAAATCGTGACATCTCAAGAGTACGTGGATTAATGCCATTAGGATAGGTAGCTTTCACTTTGAATCTTCTTTAGTAAAATAATATCAGAATTACTTAACTAATCAGTGAAATCTTGAACTGTCAGTTGTTGATGTAAAACTAGTCAATAAACTTTACATGACATCATTCCATTCAAATTCTATTATCGGGTGTGTTCATTTTGGTCCTGAACAATTATCAGTTCTGTAAGTGCTACTAGATATTCCAGCTTGATAAAATCTCGTAGAGCCGACCCAGGTCACACTTACATAGGTGACCTCTTCTATAAGAAGTATCCTACAATACCACACTTGCCTTTTGCAAGATATAGATGTCATTAAAAACAACGTATTATTATTATTATTATTATTATTATTATTATTATTATGATTATTATTATTATTATTATTATTATTATTATTATTATTATTATTATCCTACAATACCCAGGTCCCGTATGTCGCTCCGTGAGCAATCTCTTCATTGCTAGGTTGTATAAAGGGTGTTGTGACTACTTTGCTTCTTTCTTTACGCCATCTTTGCTATTAGTGTTATTTCTTCTTTCCTTTTGCCTTTTTTCATATTTTCTTACTTATTCGTGATGTTTGTTGGTGACATACTGGATGGTGAGCAGTTTGCTACCTGCGAGACTCATTTTTCCCCAAAGAAAGCTTACCTTGAATAGTGTCCGTTCCAACTACGCTCTGCCTTCCGATCTTGAGATCGTTCTTCCTCGTGAAAATGACAGTCCTTGTCATATGAGGAAGGGATATATTGTGCTTTACCCTCGAATGTTCTGTGTTGGTCTCCGGTTTCCAGTTTCGGAGCTATTATGGTATTATCTAGATTTTCTGGGTATTCCTCCTGCTCAGATGGGACCGAACGGTTGGAGGGTAATGGTTTCCACGTATGCAAGAGCAATCCTCTCTAGTATTTCTTTAATTGCTAGAATTTTTCATTCCTTGATAGGGTTTAGCGTGAAACCCAACCGCACTTGTTTCCTTCGTTCCCCTGCATGTTTTGGCAACCTTAATGGTGACATTATAGGTTGGTCGCGGGATTGGTTTTATGTGTCTATCGACTCTGGCTTCTTCAATTTGTGGGGTGTGTAGATAGCAAGGTTGTTTCGAGTTCCTATCAAGCGGCGAAAGCTGCAATTGACCGCCGAAGAACAAGTTATGAGCGAGTGTTTCCTACAACTTTTTGTAGTTCCTTTAGACACCTATCTTACTAATGATATGGTGAGGCGCAACGGTTTATACAACATTAGTGAAATCAAGTGGGCTCAGCTAACCGAGAGGCAAGCCGCAGAGATTGCTGCCCATGATGTTGTTGTTTAAAGTGATAATGTTGTCGTTGATCGGAAAATGAGCTCAGATGTTACAGATCTCAATGCTCCTATTAGCGGTGCTATCGGTCCGTCTTTCAGGAAGAGAAAAGTATTGAGGCCTGTTAGTTCGTCGAAGCGGATGTTTCTGAGTTCTAACCGTGTTTCGAAAAGAAACGGCTTGTTGACTTTGTTCGTCGTACTTATCTTTTACTCGGGTTTTGTTGATAGAGAACCTTCGAGGGAAGACCACTGCTCTCTGCAAGAGGAAGAAGAGATGAAGTTGGCATTGGAGAGAGGTAAAAATGATACCATTCGCCCGTTGGATGATGGCGAAAAGAGGCTCCTCTTTGCTTATGGTGGCCTTGATGCTTCTAAGTATTCTAACGAGGACCCCCGGTCTTTAGACGATAAAATGCTCTAGCTGGCCGTTGTCCAGTCTAAGGAGCTTGGCAATCATGATAGAGTTCCTGAGACGTAGACTCATCGTTCTTCGCCCCCTCCTGTTGATGATGGGGTAGAGATCCTGTCTTCTACAGTCCGCTTGGGCTCTTCTGCTCTTGTTGGGATCGCCATTCGTTCCGTTTCTACAATGCGACGAGAGGGTGAGGATGGTTCACCTGTCATTCCTTCTTCTTTTCCGGCTGTGGACGGTGGTTCATCCATACTACCGGATCCTCGCATTCTTCATTGGCGAATAAGTTGGAAGGAACCTACTCTTGAAGATATTCGGACAAATCGGATGAGAAGTTTTGCTAGTTTTGTCGGCTTGGCGCGTAGGACGGTGCGCATAAGCTGATTAATGAATGGCACAGAAGGTCGGTGGAGAGGCTTTTGATGCCCGTGTTGGATCCAAGCTTTCATCTTAAAGATGGTGTTAGGCTTGTGATGGACGGGATGACCCATCTTGCCTACGCGAGGGTGATGGGTTCGGGTCATCAAGTCAATCACAATCTTATGTTTTTCAGGAGAGGAAGCTCTTTGTGCTGCTATTGGTATTTTTCCATGTTTTTTTATCAATATGATGCGTTAAAAACGCGATGTTTTGAACGGATTAAAGCGGCTGGTTGCTCAAACTTCGTTGGCTGAGGTGGAGGGTGCACGTGATCGATATGTGGCCGCGCTTGAGTCCTTGAGAGTTGATTTAAATGACATTCATGCACATTTGCACGATGTGGAGAAAAATCTATCCGCTGAGAAGGCACTTCATGACGAGGCTGTGCGTGCCATGATAGAACACTCTAATCATCGCGACATCGCTGAAAAAAGGGTGGAGCAATTACTAGCTTCGCTTGACGAGGTCAAGGCTGATTCCTCCACGAGGCTCACTACTGCTGAGGGCCAGCTTATTGCGGTGAGAAATAAGTTTGCTTCTATTAAGGATAGGCTTCGTGTTATGAAGGTGGCGGATTGGTGTCGATGGTCAAACTAAGCTTCTGGATTATATTCGGGGTCTCGGTGTTGACTAGTCTCAATATTGTTATCTGTTTTATCGGACCTTCAAGGATGAAGAGGGTGTTGATGACCCTCTGGGTGATCCGATGGCTGAAGAGCTGCCACCTTCTCCGTTCGAAGAAAGAGTCCTTGTCGATGATTCGGCTAGTCCTCTTCCTGCAGATGGCATCGCTAAAGATGTCATAGATCTTTCCCCTTAATCTTCTATTGTTATCTTCGAATGTAATATAATAGATTTTGAATGAAGGGCATAAGTTTTCTCCTTGTTTACTTCGTTCGTCCGTTGTTGTCTAAATGATTTGTATTCGAGCTTTGATTTTTACAACTATATCCTTGGCAGTCTTTTGTTGATTTGAATTTTCCTAGGTTTCAGTACGTATGTCTCAACCTTGTATTTGACGTCTCGGAGCTTTTGTGAAAAACTGTTTTGTCTGTTTTCCTTATACTTTGTTGATCTAGTATGTTAGTTAATCCAAGGCTCTCCTGGGCTATGCTGATTCGTTCCTCCGTTGTTTGCTCCGTTTGTCTGATCAAAACAAAATATGTCTCATTCGAGTCGGTTTGTTGAATCGGTTGTCTTGAAGTTGCTTCTACTTCGTTGAATCGTTTGCTCAACCTTTACTTTGTTAACTCGACGTTTCAGTCGGTTCAGAGTTGTCTTTTACTTGGTTCGTTTTGCTTCTACTTCGTTAAATCGTCGTCTCAGTCGACTCAAAGTTTTTTAATTTGGTTTCTTAGGTTCGACGCTCTAGGCGACCTGGAATTGTTTTATTTAGTTGACTCGTTCGCTCAACTTTTACTTTCACTACAAAAAAAAAGCCCTTTAATAGCGGTTCAAAAACGCTATGGTAGGATACCATAGCGTTTTAGTAAACGCTATGTCTGCCGGCGCTATAATAGACCCTGGGTCTATTATAGCGGTTTTAAACCGCTATAGAAAGTTAGCCTGTTATAGCGTTTTTAAAACGCTATAGTAAAGTCTATGATAGCGTTTTAAAAATGCTATAAAAGGCCAACTTTCTATAGCGTTTTTGAAATGCTATGCTAGAGTCTACCATAGCGTTTTAAAAACGCTATGGTAAGTATATATAGCAAAAATTTTTTTTTTTTTTTTTTTTGGCTGTCAAATGACGTTTTATTTCTAAAAAATAAAAATTTAAATGTGCCAAACTTAAACATTTCCATGAATAGAGGCAAATCAATGGTTTCCTTCAAATGTTTTGATTTCTTTTTATGAAAGACAACCTGAATATATAATAGTAACATTCCAATAGTACAATTCTTTATGAGAAAACCTGTAGCCAATGGTTACAATACATTGAGCCAATATAATTAACCATCAATAATGGTAATGTACCATTCAATGTGGGAGAGTTCAGACCATCAAAGATTGTCCAAATAACGCCATTTCATATCACACAATGGTATTGGATCCTAGATGGGGTTGGAGTGCTCTTCGACGCACTGTTTGTCCATTCTGATCATTATCCACAGTAATTTCAATGTCCGGTTTCTCTTTGAAGTTTGCCATCCTCCCCAGTTCTTCAACTTGTTCAATTACAAGATCTAGTCTCACTACCATCTCTAATAACATTGAAGCAAAGGCAGCAAAAGGAAGTGCTTCAGAGAATTCAAGACTAGTTATTGCAAGCTTGCTTAGTGTTGGCCTCAAGACCTTTCTCTCTGACTCCTTGGGGTGATCAGCAACCCGTTTGGTTCTCCATTCAAGTAGCGCTGATGTATCAGTCTTCACTGAGGATAAGGACACCCCATTGTTCTCCTTGTCATGCTTGGAAGCTGCAGCAGCTAAGGCTAGCATGTTGCTGGCTTGGTTCTTGTTGGAGCCAAGGAAGAGTCTAGGTTGGGACTTTATGGCAATGTTGAGGTCATGCAAAGCTTCATGAAGATTGTCAGAGAGCAAGCTTGGAGAACAAAGTGATAAGATCTGACTTATTTTTGGTATTCTTTCCTGCAGAATTTCACTCAATGAAGCAATTCAAGTCAGCCAAATCACAAAGCAACTCAAGAACTGTAGAAATTGAAGAAAAACATTGCAATGTCAGAGATCCAGCTTGGATGAATTCTGGAAATGAGTTGATATTCAATAAGAATGAAATGTAATATGAATTCTGGTTACAAGCCAATTCGAGAAGGCTACTCTCCTTGTAGAGCAATTCGAGAAGCTCAATGTCTCCTAGAGCATAAGCTCTGTGTAACAAGTTTTACAAATCAATGAATGCATTTTCTGTCTACCTCTAGTATCTTATTTATAGCATCCTTACTAACAGAAAAACTAACAGAAGTTGCTATGTAACAGAGCACCTAACTGAGCACCTAACTGGCAGTCTCACCGAGCACCTCACTGGCAGTCACAGAGCACTAACATACTTCCTTATCATTGGCCTTCCTTCTCCTAGTATAGGTAAGTCTAATAGGGGGCCTAACACAAAGATGGTTGTTTCTGATGCTATTAGCTAGTTCCATGAGCACCTTTGAGACTTCCCCAGCAACTCGATTGCACGGGTTACGGAATAAAGTTCGAACTGATTTTGGTGTCTGAACAAAGACAACTGTGCATTACTAAACATCAAACAGTTCAGACAAATAGAAGACGCGTTAGATACAAAAGCAATTGTTATTTAAACATGGAAATGAAGTTTCCATGAATCTGGTCAACATTCTAGTGATATTTATGGACTATATGGTATCAAGAACAAGAACATGGACTTGAAATTATTGTATTCCATGTTTAGTTCGTTAGCGTTTCTGAATCTGACAGGATGGAAAAAAAAAACAGTATATATAACACAAAAACAGGACAATCTAACCAAACTAGAACCATAATCGTATATACTTATTAAATCAGACAACCATAGGACACGATATAGGCTGTCTCTTTATTATATGTGAAATACCAGTTCATTTAGATTATAGTTAAGCTTCAGTACTGAAAAAGCAACTAATTAACTATGAAGTTTTTATTAATTAGATCAGTCTGTAAAACGAATATTTATAAAAGCAGCAAGATCTAGTTTATGAATAAACCCATTCTTTAAATGACTTAGGTAACCATTTATAGTTATCAGTGACAGTTGCTGATCTAGGCCATATCTTAGCCTCTAATGACATTGTTATGTAGCATAAATACAGCTAAATCTCAACATAATAGAGCAGAAATATAGCGCCCATTGTTAAAGTCAGCAATGTTCCAAACACTAAGTTGTGTTTTTTGCGATTGTAAACATGCTAATTCTTGGCTTAATGGGCAGAAATGTTTTGTTCATAAACCAGTTCCCTTCTCTAAAATAAGTATAGAAAATAATGTCTTACTGTGCTCCTTTCTGCACGACACAGCCCGTTGAATCATTAGGCTCGTTACCAATTTGTTGCCAGCAGCAAGCAATGATAGCAACGACAGCAGCAGCAGCAGCAAGCAACCTCTCTTCTTGACAGCTCCTTCAACATCTCTGCAAATGATCAAAATTTGAAATTTTTTTATGTTCTGGCCTAAAACTAACACATACTTTCAGTACCACGATTATATCGGTGTTCTAGTGCATTTGGATGAAATCATAAACTTTTTGAATCTTAGCCATGTGCATCAATTGAAAATTTTCTTGACTTGCCATATTGAGTCCCGACACCTTGACATCTAGCAGAGAAACCAATACTCATCATACCAAAAGAAATGGATACCAAACATTCATGTAAGTCACAATTTCTATACATGTGAAAAAAGAGCAGAGAAACCAATACTCATCATACCAATAGATTTGTATGTAGATTTGCCTTAACATCCCAAGTTGCAACCATATACTTGTAAGCAGTAAAAACACCATACCCGGCTGACCTTGTAAGCAATAAAAACACCATACCCAGCTGACTCTAGCCCAATCCCCTGCTGAATTCCAGCACACCATCACACTAACAGCAGAAAAAAAAACCAAGCAACAGAGGGCATCAGGACAGAGCACTCTGTCAAAACAGAGCTTGCTGTCCAGTGTTAGTGAAATCTGAAAATGATGCTAAATGCTTAGCTCAAATCCCCTCTCTCTGCTGTTTTTAAGCTATTAAAAATTCATAAACTTGACTTGTTAAGAAAACACAACACCACCACTACCTAACTACAATATCCAACATTAAAATTCCTGGGAGCTCAGAGTTTATGGGAGACTAAAACCAAGCTCTGCCAAATAGATATCATACAACAACAATGCATTTGGAGATAATTGACAGTGCAAGATTGAAACTTGAAATGATAGTTATGAGAATGGATAGTGAAGCAAACTGTGGTTAGGACAAATGACAATAAAGAATGGATAAATCCACAGCATGTTCTCATCCACACTCAATGGCAATGCCAAGTTCATGCTTGTATGACTTTTGAATAAAGAGATCGTCTACTCCAAACAGAATTGTAACAGTCTAAAAGTTGAGAGTTGGTTGTCACCGAAAATGAGCTATTTACTGAAAAGTAATCATGTTTTTTTCAAACCTTTATGTTCCTGGTGCAGATTACGTGCCCTTTCTAATTCATACTTCCGCTTCCAATCAGCTGCCTCAGCTTGAGCAGAAGCCTTCCCTTCAGCTACCCGTCTTAACGCCTTTGCAACAGCTACAAATTAATTTTAAAAAAAAATGTAAGAAGCAAGCTACAAAATGAGCTCATGACTAAGAAAACATAATATAGAAAAAATGGTGCCAATACAAGGGACTATATACAGATGCATAATGGCCAGGACAGATACATATAATGGCAGCACAGGAGATACAGGATGCAAGATCATTGTTACAATTTTCACACGAGGTTCAATCACATGGAGATTAATCAATAGCCAATTTCATCATGGAGACCATGGAAAGTCAGTCTATCCAATATTCCTAGTTAATTGAAATATGTTCAGACGCCTAACATTTAGTAAGTATCCTTTTCAACCCTTCAAGGCAATAATAGCATTAAGACATTTCATGATATGTAACCACAGGAAGGAGTAAAGTTAATTTGGATAAAGCTTATCCAAATATAGAGTATCAAAAGCCAATAGATTCTTTATAATACGATATTTTGTTATCAAACAAAACTTAGCACCTTTTAGAATGGTATTTATAAAACCTAACCATAAGATTGCAAATACTCCACACTGAAAACATCTGAATGATGCAGGCCATTTCTTATAGCCATGGAGATCCAAGTATAATACATACAAAATAGAAACTATTAATTCAGTATTATGTTGCGTGTATCTAGGCTTCAGATCAATCTTACAAATCTTTGCCCCAATCAGGAAAACTTCATTCGTGTCTGATTGACTTTGTTTGACCTTTTTTGACATGCTTTGAATAATTTTGATAGACTCTGATCATCTTTGACTTGGTTAAGCTTTCCATTAGAATCGCAAATGAGAAATATGCAAAGATGTTTACCCTGTCTCTTTATGTAATGAGGAGACCAAATGGTGAAGGTTTTTGCCCTGTCTCTTTATGTAATGAGGAGACCCTCTATTCATAGATCCAAACAGTGTTTGACATGATAGCATATCCAAATCCTAAATCAAAAGCATGAAAATGAAATAAAAAAATTATATAATCAGAAATCAATCATACACCCGACCCAAAAAAAATGCAGTCTATAATGGTTTGATTGTTATGATTGGATTTAAAGATGAGGTCTACTTCACAAAAACCAACGAAAAAATAGCCTTAATAGATCAGTTTTGGTTGCTCTAGTTGTGCTTCAATTTAACTTCCATAAAGAACTTACATGTACCTCTTTGTAAGGCTTCTCATCATGAAATTTCTTCAAGGAATACCTTACATAGCACCCAGTATGTAGTGCTCTCCCCTCCTGTAATGGCATATAGCTTCTCAGACGATGTGAAGAATTGCAGCTTTCTGCGATACAATGTCTTCAATGAAAAAAGCTAGTGTTGACTTCCAAAATCTTTCACAATAGCGACCTCTTTAAAATTCAGTCCAAAAGATCCACTGGTACTATGATTTTCTGCAAGAATGATGACAATAATGTAAAACCACTTATGATATAAACTCTGAAATCACATATTTTGCTTAGTCTAAAATGAATGAGCTATAATACAAATACTTTACTTCGTAATGGACAGTGTAGAGTATGAAATGCATGTGTGGTTCTTCCAAAATAATTTACTATTTACATGGATAAAAGCAATGACTACTAACCTGTTAGCAAACACAAAATGAGGAAGCTAACAACCATTTTACTTGATGACAACTATGCAACCTGAAAATGTAGAAGAAGCAACAATCAACAGAACAAACATTGAAGAGACTAAACTTATTTTAACCAAACCCATTTACGCTAATCTACAATTGAATTAAAACCCCCTAAATCAATCACTCAATCCAAATTAGAGAGGCAGAACAATCAATCATTCAAACCATAAGAACCTCATTTTAGGGCATTAAGGCTTCATTACACAATCTACAATTCAAACCTCAAAATCAACCTTGATTCACTTCATTTTAGAAGAAAAAAACCCAACTTTTTTTTTTTATACTAAACACACAAAAGTTTACAATCGAATCACAATCGATTACACAAAAGTTTACAAAAACAAACCCCAAACCAGATTTCTTGTACTGATCTCAACAATGCATGGTACCAAAACAAAACACAAATCTAAAAAAAACCCATTACACATCATGAACTAATCTAAAATCCATTGATGACCAAACCAAACAACAAACCTTTGAGATGGTTCTATAGCCGATTGAGCTCCAACACCATTGGGTGTGAATAAGTCAGAAATAAGTTTTCTTGAGTCAATTCCTCGAAATCTCCAAAGAAAAATAGATGAAATTAGTGTGAGAAGAAAGAGAGAGCAAACCTTGGTGCGAGCATAGAGATGCGACCAGAGAGATCCAGCAGAGAGAGGCGACTAGAGAGATGCGAGCAGAAGAGTGAGTAGAGATGCGAGCAGAGAGAGCGGAAGAGGCGTGCAGGGAGAGTGAGTAGAGATGCGAGCAGAGAGCGAAAGAGGCGTGCAGGGAGAGTGAGTAGAGAGGCGAGCATAATAAGCAAATGAGAGAGAAGCAAAGGCTTGATAAGGGAGAGAAAAAATGGCGCTACGTTAAATGTTTGGGCGAGCGCTATTGCGTTTTAAAATCCCGCTCAATTTTAGACAACATTTTTTATTTCAATAGTAAAACTTCATTTTTCATAGCAAATGTGTAAAAACTGCTATAATCAAATGCTATTAAAGATGACTTGTGGTGTAGTGTTTGTTAACTCGACATCTCAGTCAACTCAAAGTTTTTGTGTTAAGTTGACTTGTTCAGCAATTTTATTTCGTTAACTCGACGTCTTAGTCGACTCAAAGTTTGTATGTTAAGTTGACTCGTTCGTCCACTTTGGCTTTGTTGGTTTGATTCTCTAGTCGCCCCGAAGTCGTTTTACTTAGTTGACTTGCTCGTCTACTTTTACTTCATTAACTTGATGTCTCAGTCGACTCGAAGTCGTTTTACTTAGTTGACTCGTTCGTCAAATTTTTACTTCGTTAACTCGATGTTTCAGTCGACTCGAACTTTTTATGTTAAGTTGACATATTCGTCCACTTTGGTTTTGTTGGTTCGACGCTCTAGTTGACCCGAAGTCATTTTACTTAGTTGACTCGTTCGTCAACCTTTTACTTCGTTAACTCGACGTTTCAGTGGACTCGAAGTTGTTTTACTTAGTTGACTCGTTCATCCAATTTTTACTTCGTTAACTCGACGTTTCAGCCGACATGAAGTTTTTATGTTAAGTTGACTCATTCGTCCACTTTGGCTTCGTTGGTTCGACACTCTAGTTGACCCGAAGTCGTTTTACTTAATTGACTCGTTCGTCTAACTTTTACTTCGTTAACTCGGCGTTTCATTCGACTCGAAGTTTATATGTTAAGTTGACTCATTCGTCCACTTTGGCTTCATTGGTTCGACGATCTAGTCGACTCGAAGTCGTTTATTTATTTGGCTTGTTCGTTCAACTTTTACTTCTTTGGTTGATCAAACCAGAAGTTTATTGTATATATTCGACTTGTGGCCTGAATCCTTTTGGTTTTATACGCTAATTGTTTTGCATATCTTCGCTTTGAAGCTGTTCGTCTCCGTGCGATATTGATTCCGAAATTGAAACTTTAGTGATTCTCCTATTTGGATGTATTGACCATTTCTAGCGGTCATTTTTCTGGAGAGTTACGTTACATTGTGTGGTTGATGTCTATCCCCGCGTTGGTGTTTTGTGCCTCTACTGCTCTTTCTTGTTTAATTTATGACCTTCTTTGCTTGGCTCGTTATTGTTCCTTGTTTGGCATTGCTTGTTGAGGCTTGATAGAGTTTGTCGTTGCTAATTCCTTTGTAAGTAACTTTGGTTGGATTTGTATCCATTGGTAGTGTTTTTGAGTCAGTCAGTGCAACCGTCTTCAGAGCGTTGACCTTTTCACTTCGATATAGATCTGTTCGAGTGGGATATGCTTCTTTGCTGGAGTGGATGTAGTGTAGAGCGTATATCAGTTCCCTAGATCGTTTTTTTGATCCTGTGGCGGCGGTATCTATTTTTTCTTTTCCTTTGAATTGCTTGTCTGGTGTTCCGATGAATTTATCAAGTCGTCCTTTTTGGATTCAATGCTCGATTTCTTCTTTCAACTTGTAGCAGTCCTCAGTATCATGTCCGTGATCCTTGTGAAAAGAGTTGTACCTGCTTTTGTCTCGTCCTTCTGGGTCTCCTATCATCTTGGGTGGCCAGTTGACGTTCTCTAAATTTGCCATGTGTTTCAAGATGTTGGCCTGACTCGTCTGTAGGGCAGTGTACGGTTTGTACACCTTTTTCATTACATTGTTATCCGTTCATGACTGGGTCGTGCTAATTGCAATTTCCTGGATTTCCGCTAGTTGGACTCAGTTCGCTCGTCGTTTCGAAGTTTCTTTTAATGACTACTATTTTCCCGTGGTCCATCATTTCGCCTTTTTATTTATTTCTTTTCCCGTTTTCTCGAATGGTTCTCCTTTTCCTGTTCATTCTTCCTCCTCCCCGCTTTCATTTCTTCAAGGGAGATGTGTTTCTGTGCTATTTTCAGCAAGACTGCCATGCCTTTTGGAGGCTCTAGGTTAAGGGCATAAAAGAAAGGACATTTTTTCAGTCCGACGACGAAAGTTGCAGCCGCTATGTCGTCGCTACATCCATCAATCATTGTCAATTCGTTAGTGAAGCGGGTGACATATTCCCGTATTGTTTCTTCGGGCTTCTGTCTGATGTGCAGGAGGTAGTGGGGTTCTTTTTTCATCCGCTAGCTCCCAATGAATCTGGTGATAAAAGCGACGGCTAAAGCCTGGAAGGAGTCTATCGACCTCGGTGGTAGGCTATTGAACCGGATTCATCGCTGTAGAAGTAAGGCTAGTCGGAAATGTTCTGCATATGATCGATTCTATGGTTTCCTTTAGGCCTTTTCATATGGTGGAAATGTCTTAAGTGATCTTTTGGGTCGGTGGTACCATCGTACACTTCAAACTTTGGCGGAGTGAACTTTTTTGGCATTGCCTTTTTCATGAGTGCGTCAGAGAATGATGGTTTGGCTAACTCGTACAGTAAGTTGAGATCCGTGACTCCAATTCTGAATGGGATTTCAGCAAGCGTTCCGCCGCACTGTGGGGTCTTGTCTTGGGGGAGTTCGTTGTTTTAAAAGTTTCCCTATTGGGGTTCTGCTAGGGTTTCGTCGCTTCTTTGAGTTCGGTCGACAAAATTTTGTTAGGGCGGTACCTGAACAGGGTCATCTGGCTGAATGCGTTCCTGGGTAATTTTTTCCAACATCTTTGTCACGTTGTTCATCTCGGCCATGAGCATGTCCACCGGAGGGTCTGTGGCAGCGCCGCCAGATGTTTGGGTTGTCTAGGCTACTGCGTGCCGCTGATCCGCATTTTCGGGTGTTACTGATCCGATGATCTGGGATGCTTATTCTTAGTGAGTTGTTGGTGATGCATTGTTGTCAGCAGGAGAGTTGTCACGATCATCACTGGTGATGATACACCAAAGCGGTTTCCCTTCCACACGGTACATGTGTCATGATGATCTCAAGGAATAGTAGGCCCAAGCATCAGCTCAACACTGATTCGGCCCAAGCGGCTCTAAGCTCGCACAACGCAGTTCGCCAGACGGATTCGAAGTCATTACTGCCTGTTACGCCCACGCGTCTCACAACTATCCTTAATACCCATAAGCCCTACTAAGGCAAGTATCTCAAGGATCAGCTTTAGACAGGCAAGACAACAACACTTTGCTTCCAACTAGGAAGCAAATTCTCGAGTATATATCACACATGAAGACTTCTATCTATGGACTACTTTCGGAACGAGAACTATCTCCCACGTATCTAGGAGCACAAGGCTAACATGGAAACTTCCCTTGACAACACGACTCCTAATTAGAGAAGGATCTCCACAAAGATATTCTTCCCTAAACTACGCCATCGATGGCCTGGTCGAACCAGGACTCCAGTACTATAAATAAGACATGAGGTTGGTAAGCTACAAATTTTTTGTTTATAGCATCATGCCTTCGTCAGATCCCTGTCTGACTTTAGCATCGGAGTGCCATCGGCCACCACAACGGTGGTCTGTGGCTCACGTGCGTTCCTTGTGCAGGTCAACAGGTCAAGGTCAAAGCAGGGACCGAAAATCGACTACATCAACTTGGTGTTGTCCATGGGGACGACAAAGTTCCTAACCTTTCACTAGCATCACCTTTCTTTAGAATACAAAGAGATGGTGACTACCAGATCACACAACAATGGAAAACAAGGGGACACGACAAACGCTCAGACTGGCGTTATATCGCCACTCTCAGCGGTGCCAGTGACACACGGGCATCAAACTTACACCATCGCGCCAACAACAGTAACGACTGACCCCAAAATAGATTCGTTGTTGTTTCAAATATAGCAAATCGCCAAAGCAGTGGAGGCCTTTATACAACAGAACCCTCCACACTCCAATGGAGATCAGGAGCAACACAAGCCTCCATTTCCAAAAGATAACAAAGAGCAAGCACAAGAGAGTCATACCTCTGCTAGCTCTCATTGGACCAGAGGAGGCGGCACAGCTAACGTGGAACCAACTTTCAGGGCAGACAAGCTCGCCCCGCAGAACCCTCTCCGTAGAGGGGCACATGACCCAGATGTGCTATATCGTCTATTTGTTCCACTGTTAATGGACCGTATCATGAATGAGGCGCTTCCAAAGAAATTCACGCCTTCAAAGCTCGACTTCTACGATGGGACCACCGACCCATTCGATCACCTATGCCATTGTCACCATGTAATGACACTCAAAGAAGGACTCGAGTCGGTGATGTTCAGAACTTTCCTACCAGCCTAAATAAGTCAACACTAACATGGTTCTATAGCATCCCTCCAAAGTTGATTGACTCATTCAAGACGCTAGCAAAGGAGTTCCTGATGCGCTTTGTCGGGAGTCAGCGTCTCCGAAAAGGCCCACACTACATTCTCTCTCTGAAGCAGAGACCAAATGAGACGCTCAGAGAGTATGTCACATGCTTCAACGATGAGTTGTTGCTCATTGCCGGCTGTAGCAATGAGACAGCCGTGATGACTTTTACCGCAAGCCTAAAAGAGGGAAAACTTTATGACTTCCTCACCTTGGAACCCCCTTTGGATATGACAAAACTCCTTAAGGGCGCCCAGAGGTACATCACCGTAGAAGAAATGAGAACTGTGAAGAGAAAAACAAAAGTTGAGAAGAAGCCCTCCATTTCTAAGGACTGGAAGAAGGGAAGCAGGCAAGAGGATGAAGAAAGGAGCAAGCGAAAGCGCGGACCCTGGCTGAGTTAGGTCAAAGAAAGCTTCCAACTACGTTGGATCCAGATCCATGACCCTTCTGAATTCTAGCATATCGAACGTCCTGAATTCCATGAAAAACTAGGAAGATCTGAAGTGGCCCTCGAAGCAGTGCGAAGACCCCTCCAAACGTGACAACGAGTACTGCTCATACCACAAGGAGGAAAGCCATGACACCAACGACTGCAAGAGTCTAAGGTACGAGATCGAGTACTGGATCCCACAGTGCTATCTGAACTAAAGCCAGACCTAGTGATTGTGGACGCATCACTCCACTCACGCAGAGACAAGATCCCAACAGCGGTGGCTCAATTCAGACATGTGGGACATTCAAGCGGTACAGGAGCAATCCGCTCTTCAACCCAGCCGAGGGAAGAGGTCAATACAAATAGGATTACAACCCCCGACAATTCGTCGGTGCGAAAATAAACTCCCATGCAAGGTTTACTCTTCAGTAACCTTAGCAACATCTGCGAAGCTTGGTAGTTCGCTGAAGGTATCAACGATCCAGGAGGGGCCATGCGAATTCACTTCAGAACCGGATTGACCTCTCTCCGCCAACATAGTCTATTTCAGTTGTTTATTGTCCTTTCCATAGCCAATGTAGAGTTTTCGTTCTTACAAGCTTATGTGATTTGCAATCATTTAAGAAATAAAAAAGAATTACGCAAACACATCCTATTGATTATTGGAAAGATGTAACAACGAGTGCCCTGAGGCGGATACACAAGACTACATACTACAAACATTTGAATCTAATGCGACATAAAGTAAAGACTCGCTTAAACAATTCGACTCCAAAAGACAGTTAAGGTACTCAAAGTAGGCCTTGCAAATTCTCCAATGAACGTTATTCGTGAGGACAACGATGCAAAGGCAACAGACAAGTCTACATATGACATCTTATATCGGCCAAGATCCCATTCCGGATGCTCCTCATTCATTAATGCTAGCAACTCCAACTTGCCGTGTACGATCCAACTGAACTCGCACTTGCCTTGTTCTTGCAGGAGCTCTTCTTCTCGCGCCTTTGCATCAGCAAGTTCACGCTCCAACAACTCCAACTTTCCAGTCAACGCATCAACCTGAGACTGCTTTTCTCAGCACCGAGCTCGTGCATTTTTAATTCGAGCTGGTCCTCCGCCTTCCTTGCCTCCTGATAATTGAACTTCACATCAGACTGTAATTTTTGCTTCTGAGCAGCCTAGTCAGCCTCCTTCAAAGCATTCTTTTCAGCGAGAGACCGTAGAACAGAATGCGCCTCAACCGCTGCTTCCTGCGCGACTTCCATGTCTTAGTGGGCTCAGTCCAACTCTTGTTTGAATCTATCCCTCGCAGACACCGCCTCTGCTAGATCACGCTCAAGGGCTTCCAAACGAACCCTCTGAGTCTCAACAACCACAGCTGATTGCTCCGACCTCTTCTCTTCAACTTGCTTCCTCAATCGTTCAATTTCATAACGTGCATCGGAATACCGCGTTTGCATGTGCAAGAAGACACACTCCATGGTGTACACCCTCTGATGAGCCACCTCGACTTCTATTCCAGCAACGACCACCTAGCTCAAGTGAGACATACCCGGGATAAGGTACTTTAAACCCTTATCTATATGCCCTTTAGCGTATCATCCTGGGTTTTGGAGCGTAATCCATCAGCCATCAATGACGCCAACTTATATGCTTCCTGGAAGCATACTCTACATCAACCTCCCAATGCAAGACCTGGTTGCTCATATTTATTAAGTCCGGTGCAAAGAGGTTGATCCGCGCATCCGGATGAAGCTCCCCTGGATCAGGAATTACACTAGCACCACCCTTCACAGTCGCCCCTATTCTGAAGCTCTCCTCCGCAATTTTTCCCTTGTCATGAACAACTGACCCTTTAGTTCGAGACGACTTAACAGGATCCCGAGGAAGGGGAGGAAGCAAGTTATCCAAAGGACCCTTTAACACCTCGAGATGTGGCCTGAAACGAGATGGTGAATAATGTGAACTACAAGAAACTTGGCTTGTGTCACCACGACCACTGTCTGACAGCACACCAACAGGATAATCAGGCTCCAGAACCTTAAGTGGATCTTCAAGGGAACCTATTATCGGAACAATCTCACACGAATCGACGCTGGCAGAGGTCGCCATTGCAACATCAACCGCTCACTCAAAGCTTCCGCCTGCGCATCACTGAGATTTGACATATCGCCGACCCCTGCAAATCACAAATAGTCTTTTTCCCAACCAGATACATAGACCTCCACCCTGACGAGCCAATTGGAGTCCCACTCTTCACTTACTGGAGCAGGTTGTGTTGAAGACAACCTAGTTCTGATGCGTTAACTTTTCGAACTCATGAAGGAGGCATGCGTCTCAGACGACTCCTCCGCGTCAGACAAAACAGGAGCTGGGGCCCCAACAACATTCTCTTCCTAGAAGGGGCCCCATCATCAAGCTTAATTCGCGATGTTCAGTAAGGAGTGAGGGGCACGTGCCAGTTGTCCCACTGCCCATTGCGAATGAAGTTGGGAACACATATAACATCCGCCACATTTTTCATTGACAAACCACAAAATGTCTCCATAATGTTTTGTTCCTCCAGGGTAAGAGGAGTGGTGGGAAAGCGTCCTGCGAAGAAGCATGAGCAACGATTAGCATGCAATCAAGCGCATCGAAACCAAGATAAAAAACTATACTTACGGAATGGCCTGAACTCCAGCTTGAGCGGACGACCCCTAAATTGGAAGTAATTTGAATTTGCGGGGGCTAAGAAGCAATACTTCTATCAAAACTTAAAGTCATCTGGCAGATTCGCGAAGCAAGCCGGTGATGTCATCTTACAGACGACATTACCCTTCAACCGAGGAGAATTCAGCAACTGAATCACTCGTGGAGTCACGCTGACACCAGTTTCCTCCGCCCTAATCAGGATGAAAAGGATGATCTTGTATCCATTAGGGCCCAACTGGGCCGGAGGAATCCCAAGGAAGTCCAAGAATTCCCAAATCACATCTAAAACAGAAAAGCGTTTCCCGGTTTGAAGCATCCTCCGGTGCAAGCAGACGAACCCCACCGGTGGTGACATAGGAATTTGGTCGCCCCTCAAAAGAATCAACGACAAGTCCTCAGAGACCCCAAACTTCATTCGGATCTCAGCAAGGCCGGGATTAGAAAGCAACCTATCTTCAAAAAGTCAAGGCCCCTGGCCAAGGTTGCATCATCAAGAAGGTTTTGTTGAGCCATGAAGAAGACGAACAATCATTTTAGTCAGAAGATGAACAGATCAATATCTTCAGAAACAAATAAAATAAAAGAGCCAAACTCTGCACAATGGATGATCTAAATAGGGATTAGGTTCCTGCCTCTTTTCCATAGAACCGACACACGTTCATTAAATGCAGCGCACAGCTCAAGCAATGATTCAGACTCAATCATCATGAGTGGAGTATCATTTCAAGAGCTGAATTATCAAACCGATGTGATGACCCACTAACTCGGGGGGAGTAGCTGATGATACACCAAAACAATCACATCCCTGAGCCATACGTGTGTCATGATGATCTTGAGGAATTATAGGCCCCCAACGTCAGCCCAACACTGGTTCGGCCCAAGTGGTTCTAAGCCCACTCAATGCAGTCTGCCAAACAGACCTGAATTCTTAAAACTTGCTAAGCCCACACGTCTAACTGCTATCCTCAATACCCGTAAGCCCTATTAAGGAAAATATCTCTAGGATCAGCTTCGGACAGACAATTATAGCAGCTCTCCGCTTCCGACTAAGAAGAAAATACTAGAATACACATCACACATGAAAACTTTCTCTTACGGATTACCCTCAGATAGGGAACTATCTTCCGCGTATCTAGGAACACGAAGATAACATGGAGCTTCCCTTCTTCAGCACAACTCCTAATTAGAGAAAGATCTCCACGAAGATCTCCTTCCTAAACTACGCCCTCGATGGCCTAGTCGAACCATGACTCCTGCACTATAAATAAGACATGAGGTTGGTAAGCTAAGATATGCTACAAATTCCCTGTTTACAACATCACCTTCCTCAGATCCCTGTCTGACTTTAACATCGGAGTGTCATTGGCTACCACAACAGTGGTCCGTGGTTCACGTGTATTACTTGTGCAAGTTAACATGAATAGGTCAAAACAGGGAGCCAAAAATGACTGCATCACTTCTTATGAGGAAATACAGTCTAAAAAAACACCGCATCTCTAGACTCAAGGATAGTATTAACATGAATATCATTGACATCAGATTTAACCACCAAAAATCTGTATGCATTCTATTTTCGGAATTTCGTAAAAAATAACAATCAACGAATTTTCGCTCCTAGTTAGTTCCTTTTGGGTGGTGGAATGGAAACCTTCACTAAGCACCCCCACACCTTAATGTGTTTATAGGATGATCGTCTACCTTTTTATACGAGATATTGTAATTTATCAAATTTCTTGTGGGGCGTTCGATTTAAAATACGATTTTCCATATGGAGTAATTTTCCCCAAAGTTCTCACGTAGACCGGAATTGATAAGCATGGTATTAATCATGTTTTTCAAGGTTCTAATTCTCCTTTCAACAACTCCATTTGATTGTGGTGAGTAAGAAGCAACAGTTTGGTGTATAGTACCACTTTGTTTACAAATCTCTGCGAATGAAGATTCATACTCACTGCCTCTATCATATCTCAATATTTAAAATTTTTTATTTAACTGATTTTCAACTTCAGTTTTGTATATTACAAACGCACTGATTGCTTCGTCTTTTCTATTTAATAAATACATATAACAACACCACGAGCAATCATCGATAATGTGATTAAATATTTCTTACCACTTCGAGTAGGAATTGATTTGAAATCACATAAATCGGTGTGTACGAAACCCAAAATTTCAGTGTTTCTTTTTACGAATGAAAATGATAGTTAATAAATTTGGCTTCTACACAAATATTGCATTTGTGTTGTGATTTATTATCAAAGTTAGGGATTAACCCTAGACTAGCCAAATTCTTTATTTTTCTTAAAATTTATATGTCCTAGTCTATGGGACTCAAACAAATAAGAAACAAATTTTGCATTATTAATGACCATTACATTGGCCTTGAAAAGACCATCTGTAAGGTAAACACGTCCCACATATACTCCATTTTTTAACATGACAAATTTCCCTTACTCAAAAACTATTTTAAAGTTATTCTCTACCAGAAGAGAACTGAAGATTAAATTTTCCCAATCTCTGGAACATGCAAGACGTCTTTCATTGTGACGTTCTTGCCTGAGGTATATTTTAATATCACAGTTCCCTTGCCTTCAATTTCCGAGACTGATTCATTTCCCATGAAGACCTTGTCATCGTTATTCAACTTTTCATAAGTTAAAAACATGGTCTTATCGCTGCAGATGTGGCGGATTACAATGGTTTTAAGCAACCATGTACGAGGATGATTAACGAGTTTAACCTTATATACTTGGTGCTAATGTGTAACCTTTCAACAAGACAGACAAGAGCTTCTGACAAATTTGCTCAAGAAAACTGTCTTTCGTTGTCTTCATCCTTGCAGTTTCGGCAATCCTTCGCAAGATGCCCATTCTTGCCACAAACATAGCAAGAGCCCTTGAACCTTTTAAAGTTCACATGGGTTTTGAGGTTTACGACACTTCCCCTGTTTTTTGATGAACACTTCCTTTTGTGAGAGTTTTTTTGATGCTTATAACTATCAATGACATGCGCATTTGTCTCAACCGATGTGCGTTTGTCTGTTCCTTGGTTGTCTTCCTCAATTTTTAGGCAGATGATTAAGTCTTCAAGACTCATATCCTTACTCTTGTGTTTCAGATAGTGCTTGAAATCTTTCCAATTTGGAGGGAGCTTCCCAATGATAGCGTGGCCTTCAACCTGCATTTCATGAATGAAAATTTGAATTTCTTGGATCTGGAGAATGACAGTTTTAGCATAAGTCATCTTGTAATCCATAAACTTGTCAACGACTAATTTCTTTAGTCCAACATCCTCCATTTTGTACTTCTTTTCCAATGCCCTCCACAGGTCCTTAACACAGTTGTACTATAGACTTTGTACAAAACTGCATCCAGTGAATTCAACACGTAGTTTCGACACAGGAAGTCAGAATGCCTCCAAGCTTCAATTGCAATGAACACTTCCTTGTTTCTCTTTTGGGCTTTTCCATCTTTTGGCTTTGGTTCATCTTCGGTAAGAAACATTGCCAAACCCAATGTGGTTAGGTAAAATAACATCTTGCTCTGTCGTGTTATAAAATCAATTCCTTTGAATTTTTCTGGCCTATCATGAGCAAAAACTTTAGTGACTCCAGAGGTCACCCCAGCAATTAAACTAGTTTCGTTTTTATCTCCCATATTTTTGTTTGACAGATATAAAACACAATATATTTGTTATTAGTAATAATACAAATAAATAAAATTTTGTCACATAGAAAATTTAATTAGACTAAGTACTGTAGAGATAGTATCTTAATCAGAGTTCATAAATTTATAAACTTTGTATCTAATTTGTACAAATTATTGTAATAAAAATCATTATTATTGATAGAGTTCTAATTAATATAAACTCTAAAACATACAATACAAAATAGTATGTTGAAATTACATGTACAAATAGAACACGTACTGTACAAAACAGTGGGGTAAACAAATTTGCACAAATAAAAGTTTACTGTACTAAACAATAGATGATACATACTTGAAGTTTGTAAGCCAACACATTTTTGACCAAAATATGTAATTTGGATTTGACTAAAGTTCTAGTGTTTTTAATATGTATGGCTACGTATAGTATACAACACAGACTCTTAAGTCTAAAAAGCAAACATGTATTGACCAAAGTTTTGGACTATGAATTTGACCAGAGTTTTTAATCTTTGGATATGTTTGGCAAGAGTTGTATGAAAGTATGAAACTGATACAGATTATCTAATATTGTCTTAAGATTGTTGGAAAACAATATGTAACAGTAACAAAGGGGATAGGACAATCTGAGGCTTGCTTAATACAATGTCCTTAAAACAATATTCAACCCCATTTCGGTGCAACATTGATGGTCGTTAGTTCCCCAAGGTACAACGGATTCGTCTCTAATCCTAATGCACTTTAGCACACACTACAACAATTAAGGCATTTTTCAAGAAAAAATTCCTTGATAAAAATTAAAATTTTGTTTTTTGTTTTTTATTTTATTTTAAATAAAGTAATTTATTACTTGAAAAAAATTCTTTTACATCAGTCGGGGGCACATGACGACTTTACCCGATAAAAAGAACCAGATGACATGCATCATAACAAACTCAAAATAAATACTGACCAAACCCCTAGATCAATGCCTGTACTTGCTGTTACTTTTCTTCATTCTAGATGATCTTCGAGGAAATACCTTGATGTCTTTGAAGTCCGTCGCAGCAAATCTTTTCGATAATCGAATTTGGTCTGTCTTTAAACCTGACACTAATCTTGACCTAATGGTGTATTCATCCAAATCTTCTTCTTCTGAACTGATTGTATCTGAAATGTCGGTATCGGTGTCCATTTCTGTTTCCCTGTTAGCGTTACGAACCAAATAGTTAATATGTTTTATATTCGGTGCTTCAAATACTACTGCGTCTACTAAAGTTTCGTCATCTTGTACAATACCCGCATCTGCTGGAACCCCTACCTTCCGGCCATGCACCTTGTCACCACTATGAACACGAGTCTGAGCACCAACGTGAGCTCCACTGCCAGCACCATAGACAACCCCACTGTCAACATGATCATCTTCAGCTACTGCATCGACCTTTGTTGGCCCGGAGTTGCTGCCTGGAAACATTTCATTTATCTGTAGAGAAACATTCCCACTGCTCTTCTTATTCCCTGGGCTAGAGATCCCAACATCCCCGCCTACAGCCTTGATCGAAACCCCCTGCGCCCTCCCTGGTTCCAATTGGTTAACATACTCGTGCTCTCTCTGCGGCCTTGAGCTGCTACCTGAAGCATTATCACATTCTTGCAGAAAAGCTTGGCCATCATTCACATTTTTCCTTGGGATCAACATCTCTGGATCATCATCTACAGCATGTGATGTTTTGTTCACCAAATCAATCTGCTCTATTGGTGATGCTACGTGCTCTGCAGAAACAGAGCGTACATGATCTGCTCCGAGCGCGACTTGCTCTGATGAAGCAAGCCCTGTTATTGGCAGAACACGCTCTGGCTGGGACGAAACAAGCCCTGAAATTGTTTCTCCTTGTTTTTCAATCGCTTTTTCAATCTCAACAGCTATGTACCCCGCCTCAAGAAGTCCTTCCTTTGTTGTTTCTGGCTCTACCAAATTTTTTTGGAAACAACTTTTAACAATTGCTTTTCCAATTTTGTTGGAAACAACTTTTAACAAGGAAAAAACTCGTTATTGGGTTCATGACGGCATCCCAGTAGCTAAAGGTTTTTACCAAGGAATTACATTTTTGTTGGTAAACGGTTGATAAGTCAAGAAAACACGGTGTTGGTAATACTGACAACAACCAAGAAAATTCGTAGGTAAAAATCAAATATTTTTACCAACAAATTGTTTTGTTACAAGAAAACTTATGTTTATCTATGAAAATTTCATCAAAAAATCTTAGAATCATCAAGGAAGATATTCGTAGGAAAAGGTAACTACCTTTATTATATAATTTTTTCGTTAATGAATGTATATCAACGAAAGTTGTCATAGGTACCCTTAACAATTACCAAGGAAATTATTTTCAATAAAAAAATTATATACCGAAACGATCATTGTCAACTCTTGTACGAGCCAATCTACATCTCAAACTCTAAGGAGATCACTCATGGTTGTAAGACTCCACTATGAAAAGCTGTATATGATTTTATTTATTTTTTGGCTAAACAACAATCGAATTCCTGACTTATAGTAAAATCTATTGCAATCCTTACTAATTGAGCTATTTGAATAATTGTATTGTGTGAAGCAGCTTTATAGCTTATTAAATCAAATTACTCTTCTTTTGCAATAAAAAATCTTTACTACATATATAATATGGACCAATAAATAATATTTCATCACTATAAATTAGGACTAAATATTTTCACGGCTATAAGTTTTATGTGAAATATTTACCACTTTTAGCAATGAAAAAAAATCACAATAACACCATTATATTTAGCAACAAAATAGTAATAACATTTCATTGCTAGATATGTTATTAAAATTGGTTATATTCCCAATGAAATAAAATAAAATTGTTGTAAATAAATAAAAAAACCTTAATAAGAAAAAAAAGTTCATGGAATTTTATCAATCTTTAGCAACGAAATAAATTGTCACCCATAATATTATAATTAACAATAAAATAATATTTTAGTATTAAAGAAATTGTGTTCGTTTATTCAGTTGACTTAATATCATTACTACTAATAAAAATTTTAAACGAACTAATATTTTTCCACTGTAAAGAATTTCAGAGCTTTAAATATAAAATAAATTTTATAAAAAAAATTCATATAAATAACTAAATAAATCGTTGCAATAACGTGATAATTAACTAGAGAAAATTTAGTTTAATTGTTGAAGAGACACAAACAAGTGTTATAGTGCATTTACCAAGAAAATGTTTGTCAATAATATTAATCTTTATTGACAATGAAACAATTTATTGTAAATGGCATCATAATTACTAATAAACTAAAATTTCATTGACATAGAAATATTTTGTTGCTAAATAATGTTAGTGGGAAATTGGTTTTGGAAAGAATATTTTCTGCCACCTCTTCAACAAAGAAAAGTTGCCAACAAAATAGATTTTGTTACAAAAAGTGACAACTTTATGGTTTTTCCGATGAAATTTATTTCTGTTAGAAAGAGTAACATATTAACAAGGAAAATAAATTTGTCAGTAAATAACACATTTCTTGTAGTGAGTGCACTGATTTCCAACAAAATAATAATTTGTCACTATAAAATAGTTAGTGAGGTTTAACGAGAATTAGATTTTCATGAAAGTAATTATCACCTTTTTACTTAGAAAACAATTTGTTACCAACAAAATTATAATTACCAACAAAATCTTATTTCTTTACTACAGAGATTTCATTAAAAAAGATACTGTTTCTAACAAAATAAAAAACATTGCCAAGTGTAACAATTTTTAACGAATGTTTACTTTGTTTCTATAAATTAATAAACGAGCTTTAATAAGAAAAAACTAATGTTAAAAATTATCAATCATTATCAACGAACCGAATCATTACGAATAATGTGACTATTGTCTAGGAAAACATATTTTCTTACTAAAGAGAGATGAATAAGTTTTTATATTCCGTTAATAAGAAAAGTAATTTGTTATTAAAATTAGTCTTCTTTATCAACAAAATATTTCATTCCAGATGATGGGATAATTATCAAGGTAACTAGTATTTTGTCACATTAAAAAATTATTTCGTTGTTAAATTAAATCGGCAAAAAATTAAGTTAGGAGGGAATGCTTCCTGCCACCTATTAAACAAGGAAAAATTTCCACAAAATATATTTTGTTGGAATAAAGTAACAAGTTTATGGCTTTTTTAATGATTTTTTTTTCTTTGACAATGATACCCTATTAACAAGGAAATTAAAATTCATAGAAACTTTTTTGTTGGTAAATGATAGATTTTTGTAGTGACAGAAACTCAGGCGAATAGAAATATGAATTGACTTTGAAATGAATAGGAAAAAACCTGTTTGGTTTGAATATATACTCTTCTTCTGTGTGCTAGGTTGTTATTGTAATGATGAATTGCTAATATTTTGGATGTCTCAAATGACCAATTTAGAATTTTACTTATAGCAAATAAAACACTACGTACCTGCCCCAAAAGGCACAATTGAACCAACACACTTGTTGGTCTAGAGACTCACATAAAGGACCTTATGTAATTAGTTTACATGATATACGATTTCTTATAAATCAATAAATATGGAAATACATAAATTTCCATCAGCCTTTGCTTTGCATTGCATGTGAGTTTTTGTCAGTATGTTCTTAACAATTTTACTTGTTATCAGATTGTAGGCAATATGCTTTTAAGATAAGAATGTAGCTCAAGATACCCAAAACAAATTCAAGGTTCTTCCCATGTGCCATTCACTTAATGTAGGGTTGTCAACGGATCAGTTGGATTTTATCCCTTACCTGATAGGTTTTGGTCCCCAGTGGAATTGAAACATAACTTTCCGAAGTTAAATTCAGACCCGAACAATAAGCTTTTTGTCGAGTATGGTTTTTGAATCTCCCTAGTGCTCTTTACGGTTTGGTATATAACCAACATAGTGGTATCAGAGCCAGGTTGATCTTGCAAGTCTTAGTGTTGGAATCATTTCCTACACTTGTTTCACCATGTCAAACAATTTGGTGCAACCACAAATTCCAAAACTCAATGGAGAAAATTATGAAAGCTGGAGCATCCAAATGAAAGCGTTATTTGGTTCTCAAGACCTTTGGGAAATTGTCACAGAGAGCTATGTAGAACCAACTTCGACCGTAGAAGCAACCTACACCACGGAACAAAAAAATTCTCTTCGTGAACTACGCAAGAAAGATAAGAAGGCGATGTTCATTCTTTACCAAGGAGTCGGTGAATCTTTGTTTGAGAAGATTTCAGAAGCAACGACAAGCAAATAAGCATGGGATAAACTCACAACTCTATACAAAGGAGTTGATCGAGTCAAACGGGTGCGTTTGCAAACGTTTTGAGGAGAGTTCGAGAATGCTCACATGCGAGATGGTGAAACTGTCTCTGATTATTTTTCTCTCTTGCTTACCATTGTCAATCAACTAAAAAGAAATGGCAAAAGATTGATGATGTTCGTGTAGTAGAGATAATATTGCGATCTCTTACAAATAAATTTGAGCACGTTGTTGTAGCAATTGAAGAATCAAAAGATGTCGAAAACCTCACTGTAGAGGAATTAATGGGCTCTCTTCAAGTCCATGAACAACGCATGAAAAAGAGCTCTAATTCCAATTCTATTGAGCAAGCATTGGAGTCGAAACTAACCTTTATCCTTGGGAGTTGAATGACACTTCCTAAAGAATGACACTTGGGAGTTGACTACACTTTTTAAAGATCAAAAGGCAATTGGTGTCAAATGGGTCTACAAAATTAAGCGCACGGCTGATGGAAAAATTGACCGCTACAAGGCAAGGCTCGTCGCAAGGGGATACAAACAGAAGTATGGAGTAGACTATGAAGAAGTGTTTGCCCCACCAGTTGTTCAGTTTGACACGGTGAGGATGTAGATATCTCTTGCAGCTCACCATAAGTGGAAGATTTACCAGTTGGACGTAAAGTTCGCATTTTTAAATGGGGTACTCGAAGAAGAAGATAATGTCGAACAACCCGAAGGTTTTGTAAGAAAATAAGGCATGGTGTATCGTCTCAAGAAGGCCTTATACGGACTAAAACAAGCCCCCCGAGCGTGGAATTCTCGGATCGATAATTATTTTCTTCAAAATGGATTTGTTAAATGTCCATTTGAGCATGCTGTATATCTAAAGAAGAATGTGAACGAAGAAATGCTTATAGCATGTCTCTATGTGGATGATTTACTCTTCACAGGAAATAGCCAGAAGATGTTCGATGATTTCAAGCAAGCCATGTTCAAAGAATTCGAAATGACTGATTCTAAACTTATGTTCTACTTTCTCGACATTAAGGTGCAACAACGTGATGATGGCATTATATTTCTCAGCAAAGGTATGCGAAGGAGTTACTTGAGAAATTCAGAATGAGTAACTGCAATTCAGTGGACACTCCTGTTTCCACTGGTTTGCGTTTAACAAAAGAAGGAGAAGGGAAATTTGTGGATGCTACTCTCTACAAGAGATAGTTGGTAGCTTATGGTACCTCACAATCACAAGGCCAGACATTGTCTATGGTGTTGGATTGGTAAGTCGATACATGGAAAATCCAAAGGAATCTCATTGGCTTGCTGCAAAAAGAATTTTAAGATATATTAAAGGCTCCATGAATTTTGGTCTATTTTATTCTTATAATGATGATACAGAATTATACGGATTTTTCGACAGTGATTGGGGAGGTGATCAAGATGAAAGAAAAAACACCACAGGATATGTATTATTTCTTGGATCGACTACTTTTACTTGGACATCCAAGAAACAAAGTGTTGTAGCACTATCTTCTAGTGAGGCGGAGTATGTTGCGGTATCTTCGGCAGTTTGTGAAGCAATATGGTTGAAGAATTTTTTGAAAGAACTTTGTCACCCACAAGAAGACTCTACTGTCATATATGTAGATAATAAGTCCGCAATTGAACTTTCTAAAATCCAGTGCAACATGGAAGGAGCAAGCATATTGACCTCAAGTATCATTTTTTGAGAGATCATGTGAAGCAAAAAAAAATTTCGCTTGAGTATTGTAATACCTTAGATCAAGTGGCGAATATTTTTACGAAGGCACTACCTAGTGATGCATTCAAGAAGATGAGGTCACTACTTGGCATGAAGCAATTTTTGGTTTGAAGGGGGGTGTTGGAAATACAAACAAAAATTAGATGAATCTTGAAGTGTTGGGAATGCAAACAAAAGTTGGATGTATCTTGGAAGATCTAGAACATGATGTTTGGCATTCTCAAGTTATATTCATGTATGGTATTTTATGTCTCTACATTCTAGGTAAATTATATATATCTAGAGTCCTCTACTACTAGTATAAATAGAGGACTTGTTTTGGGGTTGAGCAATGCAAGCAAGCAAGAAGAAAAGATAGAAAAGTTTGAGTCTCTTGAATTGTAAAGGCTGTAGCTTATTTGAAGTGATAATATAATCATTTTTTTCTTGAATCTCCCTAGTGCTCTTTACGGTTTGGTATATAACCAACACTTCCATCCCCTCAATGAGATTCAGTCACACTGAGCATCAACCAAGCTACCTAGAAGAGATCAAAAATTGCACCCATATGCTCCTAGGCCAATGATAATGAAGCAAAAGGTGTTGGGAAGAGTCATTGCTTGAACCACACATAACTTGCATCAATTTGCACTCCTCTATGCACCAATACCTATTTGAAGAAAGAGATTCAACGTTTATTCCCCAGACCTCTCAAAGGGAACACGGGGTCTCACTCTTTTCTTAAAATTATCAATCTTGGGGGTTCTTCCATGAGTAGTTGACATGAAAACAAAAGTTACTCTCTGAGCGGAGTATTTTTTTTAGCCAACTCTTCTTCCAATTGAAGTTCTGCATGTGGCTGTTGTTGCCATTGGAAGTCCTATGGAAATATGTCGTCATAAAGAGAGGTTATAATGAACACATTGGGGCACTCCAGTCTCCAAAGGTCATCGCCAGGGGTTATAACTTTATTTTATGGAGAATATCCTTCAGGCTGATCAGCTCATCACTTTCCCAAGCTTGTTACCATTTCTAAAATGTCAATTCCATGCATAGTTCTCTTGAGTTGAGTTAAAGACTCAACACCTTGTCAATTATCAAAGTTCCATAGACGCCAGAGTCAGCTTCTTGAAAGCTTGACTAGCGAAAGCAATAAACAACAAATAACCAGAAATTTAAATTGACAAAGATTCCTCAATTTGAAAATAATTCTCTAAACTTCAAAAAACTAACTAATTACAACTTTTAAGCCTACTTAACCAAAATCAAACCCTAAACCTAATTGAAGTTGTACTTTTAATTGGGCCTTAACATAGACCGACCCATTAAATAAAAAAAAATACTAATATACCATCATTTCCCCTACTTCGAAAAAGCTCACCTTCAAGCTTAACTGTTGTCAACCAAGTCATTAGCCACCACAGAGATGTGCTCATGCGCCTCATGACCTGTAGTGTCATCCTGAGGAGAAACATCCACAGGCAACAAATCTCGATCATCTCTATCTGCAACAAGGGTAATTATCTTATCCTTCGGGCAATTGCGATGAAGATGATCAACTTGCCCACATCTGAAACATTTGAAATTAGGATTGTAAGCAATAATACGTGCAAGTGGCTTAGCAGGTATGGTAGGGACCAAAGTTGTTTGATATGAAACTGAGTGAACGTACTTCGACCTTCTTAGTAGGGGTGGGCAAGAATCCATGTCCGACACGGACCGATATGTTTCCAACTTGTTTCAAACTGGGACCAACAGGTTTCTCACATTTTCATCCCGGTTACTGTAACATAGGTTCACTTCTCATTCATTTTAATGCCCAAGCCTTACCCAAACATAACAACCAGGCCTAAAAAAGCCCAAAATCCATTTTTGGCTTAAAGGGACAAAGAGAAGAGGAAACCTGATCTCTTCTTCCCCTTCTTCATGGCTGAGAACAACACAAGGAGGAAGCTCCCTCATCTGTTGGCGTCTCCTCCCCTCCTCCATTCATCATCTATTTCACCCACTCTCTCTCACACAAACACACTCTCCACCCCCTTCCGCCATCATCTTGCCACCACCATTCACGTCACCACCACACCACATTGCCACCACCTCTCATTACCACTCACACCCAATTCACCTCCACTTTTATAGACTGATTTAGACTTGATTCCATGGCTTTGTTTTTTGCCACATTGCACCACTTATCATCGCCACTCACACCCAATTCTAACCCAAGTCCATTTCTCTAATCACTTCAATCGACAACCCCTTTTAACAATTTCCCCTAATTTCTGGTACAATAGGTGAAATCAATCACATGGAATTCCACCTTCGTTACATTCAATAGCCATAGAGTCCCAACAATCATTTGCAACAAGGCCGAAATCAACCTAGCAATGGAGAGTTGGTGCTAACCACTGGAGGTAACAAGAGTATGTGGTAGATGTGTGGTCAAGGAATCGCCCGTTTTACTTAGGGAGTAGGTAGACTTTAATGGCGAGATTCCTAATCTTAAGTATGGTGAGATTGTTATTCCTGGCAGGAAGAAGGGGGAACAAGAAATAAATAGAATTTGTCATGAACCGGGATGGCATGGTTCAAACTGGTGACCAACTGGTTATGCTTAAAAAGTCCCCTATCCCGGACTGCTTCGTCCTATTTCATTGGACCAGGATTGGGACAAGCCCAATCCCGAACTGTGCCCACACCTACTTCTTAGCATACTGCTCTACTGCTGCCATAGTAGAATCAAAATCATATCCAAAACCTTCTGTATAGGCTGAAAAAGTCCACAAAAATACCTGTCAACTTTTTCCTCTTCAGATTCATTCTACTTCAGTCTACTGCACAGAAGACGAAATTCCTCAGTGTATATAGAAATTGTAGACTTGCCCTATGTAGGTTTATGTAACCTGCCAAACAAATCTCGCTAATAGTATTTGGGGATGAAAGCATGTTGTAATAATTTTTTTTAGGCCAAGTCTGAACTAGTGTCTTTTCCAACAACTCTCTCTATGGTCAAATCTCTCCACCAATTAGATGCAGTACCCTGTAACTTTGTTGCAACTAAATGCACACTTTAATACCTGTTAAAGACTTGTATTCCAAAACCTTGTCCATTTGGTCAACCCAATCAACAAACATTGAGACCGGCGTAAATTGGAACATCTAATTTAATATCACCATGTTGTATACGTTCCAAGCAATGGACAAAATGATCTAAAGTCTACGTAAAACATCAAAGTCATTCTCACCTCCATAAGCATCATGATCAACTTGTCCCCTTTGATTGGGAGGAAGAAAATTGGCTCGTTGCAGTGATTCATAAAAGTTCAAATCGAAATCATAAGCTCCGTCCCGAGGTGGTACAAAACTTGTTTTGCGTTGGTGGAAACCTGTCCATTGGAATCGGAAGAATCGACAACAAGTTCTTCAAAGGATGAAACTGAGTGAGTGATTACAGCTGAACGATGGGGCGTTGGTCGCCGAGGAGGAAGGTGACCGGGTTGAGGAGTTTCGGAAACATTCTTGAGATGAAGGAGGGTTGAATGACGAGGTGTTGCCTACTACGGTGCATGTCACTCAGGTGGGGGTTGTCTCTGTGAAAGGTGGCGGCGACAAGGGGGCTGATGTCAGTCTTGTTCAGGTAATTTGTTTCTATTATTATCAACTTTTTGACATTCTCTTCCTTTTTGTTGGTTTTCTGGGGAAAAATCAGGGTTTCCATCTCTAATTGTTTTTTCGTTATTCTGATTGCGAGCAACTTGTTGGGGTTTTACGCAAATCGCAACTTGCGATTCGCAAATTATTATTCTCTACCAACCCTAGAGTTAGGGTTTTCGAACAAATTGGGAAAATTAGGGTTGTTCGACACAACCAACCCTTGATGTTTCTGATCCTTTTCATAGAGGATGTTGTCGCGAATTACTAAAGGTGGGTATTGTTCCTCCAAATCAGTAATATGCGGTTTCATGGCCATACGACGCGACAACTCGCGGATAACATGAATATCTAACTCTGATATGTCAGGTTCATCGTCCTCACCTTCGTAATAATCAAACGAAGCCTTTTTTTTTCCTTCTAATCAACGACATCAGGGTTCACCTTCTTGCTTCAAACAAATTTGAAAATATTTCATCTCTTTGTCCAGCCTCAAAACTCAACTTTTTGTGGATAACTTCAGGTCTTGACGAACCAAGACAACAACCAACTGCTCCGAGATGTTCGCGAGGGATTTCTCCACATGCTCCATCCTTGCGTTAGTGACTCTAGTTCCCTTAGGCGACATTTTTTCCAAAGATCTTACCACTTTGATACCAATTGATAGATTTAAAGTGCGGAAACAATAAACAAATAACCAAAAACTTGAATTGAAAAAGTTTCTTCAATCTGAAAATAATTCTCTAAACTTCAAAAAGTAACTAAATACAACTTTTGAAGTTTATTTAACCAAAATAAAACCCTAAACCTAATTGGACTTGTACTTCTAGTTAGACCTTAACATGTACTGTTCCAATTAAATAAAAACTAATACTAAATAAATACTAATACTGATAGTGATACCATCTTGACATTTTTAGAGAACCAACCACTTGCAATAGAGACTACTCAATCCCGAACCCCCAAAATGACTTGTTCGCATATTGTGTCGTTCCAATAAGGTACCAAAATTAATCGGCCCAACCAAGTTTCATGTCATTTGGATTAGTGCAAGTATGCATATTGGCTAACTATTGACCAATCTCTGTTTAGTTCACCTACACAAGGTCCTTAGATGTGACCTATATTGTGTCTCACCCGTATTTAAGTGATCAAACTAGCAATGCATGTAACCGAGTTCAACAGGCTATGGAGTCTTGATATCTCAACTCACATACAGTATGACCAATTACATAGCGCACCCTTCACCCATTAAAATGACCATGTTAATGGGTATGACCAATTTTGGGAGGTTCTATAACTCCATAAGTTTTATTTCCACTACTTTACTGATTTTGGTCAAGAACTACCATTTGCATGACATTTATCACTTTCTCTACTAACTTCATTCGTTATAATCACATGATTTGGCTGACATCACATGACTATTTATCTTGTCCATAATCCTTCCAAAGTTCCACCTACTTACATCACTATTTCCCAATAATGTTTTAGTTCATCTCAGTGTAGTTAAGGTGGTTGCCTAGGCGCACCTCAAGGCGTTTTGGCAGAGTATCGCCTCAAAATAAAGCAAGGCGGAGCGCCTTGCCCGGCCTCAAACGCCCCGGGTCGCCTCAGCCCAAAATAACAGCCCTTATTCTGTAAAAACCTAAAGCCCATTTGCAACCCACTTATCTATTAGGGTTAAAAGTGGTATTTAGACAAAAGAATGAGTTGTTTCTTGGGTTAGATTGGCTGTTGTTGTGTGTATTCAGCTTCAAATCAACTTTTTTTTCCTTCAAATCAGTTGTTGGTCTCCTTAAAATCAGGTACATTTTCTTCTCTTGTTTCTTTTCTTCTTCCGGTCTTCTCTTCTTCTTCTTCTTCTTCTTCTCTTGTATTCTTCTTTTTCTCTTGTTTTTTTTGTTGATGATGTGTTCTTCTCTGCCTTCTTCTTCTTCTTCTTCTTCTTCTATCTTCTCTTTCTACTATCTTATTCTTCTTCTTCTCTTATTTCATTTTTTTTGCTGACGATCCGTTCTTCTTCTTATATCTTCTCTTTCTGCTGCCTTCTTCTCATTCTCTTGTATTCTTCTTCTTCTTCTTATTCTTCTTCTCTCGTCTTCTTTTGCTGCCTTTTTTTTTCTTTTTCTTTCTTTCTATTTTGTTCTTTACCCGATGATTTGTTGCCTTCTCATGATCTATTTTTTTGTTCTTCTGCTGCCTTCTTCTTCTTTTGTCTTCTCTTATCTTCTTTTGGTTTTATTTTTTTTGTTCCGTTAATAGACTTCATGGTATAAAGTCTGATGGTAGGGATTTAAGCCAGAGCAATTGGCAGAAACCCTATCATGTTGCCTCTTAATCAAAGAAACATCCTCGTTGTGGATTCTTTGGCAACAACAGTTAACTTGTGAACATGCTAAGTTACACTTTCTTTCTCACCAAGTAGTATGGCCTGTCATAGGTACCTATGATGCCCCAAAATTTTATTTTACAGATTATCACACTTTAATGATGCTAATTAAAAAAAAAACTCACTGGATGGTTTATCTCACTTACAATTAGCCAACTTGAATTTTGTCAAATGAAATTCATTAAAAATGTTGGACAATTTTTTCCTATGGCATTTCATTTTAACATGAAAACATAAAGCTATTTATAATAAAGAAAAATGAATAGTGGTGGGCGGGCCTTGCGCCTCCCTCGCCCCCTAGAAGACCTCCTGAAAATCAGCAAAAGCAACTCTCCGCATTAAATGCTAACAGTGGGTTCCTGGTTGCTCCAATTTCCTCACCAATTATTGGTGGTCCGTCACTTAGCCAGCATGCTACAGAAGCACCGGATAATACTTACAGGATGATAACAAGTAGCGCCTCACTTCAGGTGTCTCTTGGGCCTCCTCCTATCCACAAGATGGATTACTATGCTGGGCCATTTCTACAGTTTCTCTAGGCCCAAATGACCTATCCCCAAATTCTATTTGTCTCTGGTTCCCGAGACCCGGCTCATTACAGCCTGTAGCCCACACTAGCCCAACTCAGGACGGGCCGGGTCCAAATACCCAGAGTCGGTCACCATAGGCTCAACCACAGTCTCCTCTTGCTCGGCACTTTTGAAACCCAGAGCACACCTTGACGAAGCAGTTATCCCCCTTTGTCTTCAAGATTCTGGCTCATCCACTGCTCCCTGGGTGGCCCCAATTTATACTATTGCTACCACTTGTTCTATTCAAGCTACTGCTACTTCAGCCACAATTTCATCAGTCAATCTTCCGGAAGGTTTTAACAAGAAGAGACCTAAGGCTTCCACTCGCCAAACATGTCCTGAATCGTCTCCAGGGGCGGATCTATTAAGGGGGGGGGGGGACAACTTTCAAAATATTTTTAATAAATATTAAGCCTTACAAAAAATCAATTATATAATGTATAATACAATATAAGAATTGTTTATTCAATTATTTCAACATGTCTTTGTTGTTCTAGTGGTTCGAAGTTTAACTTTTTAGTAAACAACTAGAGTTCGATACTCTTGGAGTTCACCTATTTTTTTTAATGTAATTTTATTAGTAATTGCTAACATTAAAAAATTGCTTAGTTTAATAAAAAGTTATTTTTGGTCATCTTGGAGTGTATGATTTTTTATGGTGAATTGTTTGTTCACAATTAGTATAAAACCTCCTAAAAAAGATTTGAAATTAATATCTCAAATAATAACTACATAATTTAATGAAAATATATACCATTAGCCAACTCATACAAAATTTGAGGCTCACATAAACCATTTTTTCTATGAAATTGTATTAGGATCTTATTATATTCACAAATTTCACATTTTTAAGCTTCAACTAGATATTTATCCCAATTATTTTATGATTTTAGTTATATGTTCTTGTTTTTGCCATTGCTAAGGTTATCGATATTGTGACCTTATTTTGGCTTTAAATTTGATTACACTGGATTCAATTTGGTATATACAATGTATTTTTAGGTGTATTTTTTATTAGTTACTAGTTCGGGTATGAATGTTTTTTTGGCTCCGCCCTTAATAATTACTATTATCAACTAATAATTATTTATCATTTCGCCCCCCTTGACTAAAATCCTGGGTCCGCCACTGATCGTCTCAGGTTTCTCAGCGACATCATAAGTCTTCTTCTCGATCCAAAGGAGCACGCCCTACTTATAAAACTCTCTCCAAATTAGATGGCCATGATATTGTTTTGCAGTCCCTATGGCTATGAACCGAGTCCGGAAAGATACAGTTAAAGTGTTAAAGCCAGTAGTGTAGCTAAAGCTCGCCGAGAGGCCGCTTTACAATTGGGTAAACGTAAATGGCATTCTGATCATGACTCTTCTTCGGAGCAAAGCAAGTCAAAGAATCTATGGCCATGTTATTGCATCCACAATACACAAGGGTCTTCCCATCTCTACTTTGGCTGATTATCCTCAGTTTTTAGCGACCATATCAGACAGGTCGCCCCCATCACCATGATATTTTTTTGAAACGTTAAAGGCGCAGGGTCTTCCGAAACGTTCCAAACTATAAAGACCCTCTCCATTAAGTCCAATGTAGATATCCTTTTTTTTGTCTAAAACAAAGGCCAACTCTGCTAAAATGGACCGTATCCGCCAAAGGCTCGGCTTTCGACATGAACTCTCAGTACCCGTGCTAGGACAGTCTAGAGGTATAATTCTCTTTTGGAAGGAAGGTATTCATCTCACAGTTATTTCCTTTTGTAAAACTACTTTAATTGCACTATTTATGATTATTATGCTTCTAATGTTTGATCGGCTCTCTTTATTTATTGCGAACCAAACCCGGTCCGCCGGGTTCATTTATGGAATATTATATGATGATACACAAAAATGGTCACATCCCTGAGCCATATACGTGTCATGATGATCTTAAGGAATTATGGGTCCCAGCGTCAGCCCAACACTGATTCGGCCCAAGCGGTTCTAAGCTCGCATAATTCAGTCCGCCAGACGAATCCGAACTCTTACAGCATGCTAGGCCCACACATCTAACAACTATCCTCAATACCCATAAGTTCTACTAAAGCAAGTATCTCGAGGATCAGCTTCGGACAAACAATTACATCAACTCTCTGCTTCTAACTAGGAAGCAAATACCAAAGTACATTCCATGTAGGGAAACATCCTTCTACGGATTGCTCTTGGATTGAGAACTATCTCCCGCGTATCAAGGAGCACAAGGCTAACAAGGGATTTCCCTCCTACAACACGTCTCATAATTAGAAAAGGATTTCCATGAAGATCTCCTTCCAAAACTACACATTTGATGGCCTGGTAGAACCATGACTCCTGCACTATAAATTATACATTAGGTTGGTAAGCTAAGGTACACTACATTTCCATGTTTACAACATTACACCTTTCTCAAATTTCTGTTTGGCCTTAGCATCGGATTTCCATCGGCCACCACAATGGTGGTTCGTGGCTCACGTGTGTTATTTGTAGAAGTCAGCAGGTCAGGGGGACTAGGTGAAAGCAGGGAGTGAAAAACGACTTCATCAATTTGAAGCCGACTGTGGGAATGAAAAAGTTCCTAAATTTTCACTAGAATTGTCTCCCTTCAAAACCGAAAGAGATGGTGACCACTAGATCACACAACAACGGAGAACAAGGGGACACGTCAAACGCTCAGGCTGGCGTTGTACTGTCGCTTTCAGCGGTTTTGGTCATGCACAGATAGCATACTCACGCCCCCGTGCCAACTGCAACGATGGACCCCAGAATAGATATGTTGTCATCTAAAATACAACAGATCGCCAAAGCGGTAGAGGCTCTCACGCGACAAAATCCACTACCTGCTAATGGAGACCAGGAGCAACACGGGCTTCCGTCTCCGGAGGATGCCAGAGTGCAAACACAGAAGAGTTAAACCCCCGCTACTTCTCATTGGACTAGAGGAGGTTTCCCGGCTAATGTTGAACCCGCCGCCAGAGCAGAGAGGCTCGACCCTCATAACCCCCTCCACAACGGGGCACACGACCCGGACGTGCTATTTTGTCTCTCTGTCCCACCATTTGTGGACCAAATCATAAATGAGGCCCTTCCAAGGAAGTTCACTCCCCCGAAGCTCGACTTCTATGATGGAACCACCGACCCATTTGACTACCTGCACCATTACCAGCACGTAATGGCTATCAAAGAAGGATCTGAGTCGGTGATGTGCATAACTTTTCCCACTAGCCTGAAGAAGTCAACACCAACGTGGTTTCACAGCCTTCCGCCGAGGTTGATCGATTCTTTCAAGATGTTGACAAAGGAGTTCTTGACACGTTTCGTTGAGAGCCAATATTTTCTAAAAGGCCCACATTACATACTCTCTCTAAAGCAGAAGTCTAATGAGACACTCAGAAAGTATGTCACGCGCTTCAACAATGAGCTGACTCTCATTGACGGATGCAATAACGACACAACCATGACAACCTTCATTATGGGCCTCAATGAGGGAAAACTCTACAAAGACCTCACTTTGGAGCCCCATCTGAACATGACGGAGCTCCTCAAGAGCGCCTAGAAACACATTACCTTGGAGGAGTTGAGGACCATGAAAAGGAAGGCGAGAAGAAGCCATCCGCTCCTAAGGACAAAAAGGAGGAAAAAAGATGCGAGGATGAATAAATGAGCAAGAGAAAGTGTAGTGACAACATGTCAGACCCTAGTCGATCTAGGCTAGAAAAAATCTCCAACTACGTTGGATCCAAAGCCGTGACACCCCTCAATTCTAGTCTGTTGGACGTAGTAAACTCCATGAAAAACTGGAAAGATCCGAAGTGGCCCCAAGGCAGCGCAGAGACCCCTCCAAGCGTGACAACGGCAAGTACTGCGCATACCACAAGGAGGGTGGCCACGATACCAATGATTGCAAGAGTTTGAGGTATGAGGTTGAGTACTAGACTCGCATGGGCAAACTAAAAGAATTCCTGAACTCTGAGAAGCGACAAGAATGAACCAGGGATGGGGGGGGGGGAGTCAGTTAAAGAAATAGAGAAGGAAATTTCAGGGATAATCTATGTCCTTCATGGAGTCAGAACGAGTGAAAACCTGTCATACAGGTTCTGCAAGCGGATTTTACTGGAGATGCGGGGAGAAATGCATACCCATCGGAAAGATAAGGTTAACAATAGTGGCAGGAGAACCGCAGCTAAGAAAGGTCTTGTTTCTGGACTTCGTGGTAGTAGACGCGCCATTGACCTACAACCTTATCTTGGGAAGACCATGGCTCCACCGGATGGGAGCAGTAGTCTCCACCCTTCACCAGTGCGTTAAATACACCGCTAACAACTCTGAAGGGACAATATGTAGATACCAACCTACGACACGAGGCTGCTATTACGCCACACTGAAACAAATAGAATGCTCTCAGATCCAACTACATCCTGCGGAACAGGCTGAACCGGTGCCAGGTCGAATGACAACAGAGGTCAAGGCACACAGGAACACAACCCTGGCCTTCATTCGGCGTGGAGATTAACCCCTCTACAAGGTATATTCTTCAGTAACCTCTGTAACGCCAAAAAATCTCGACAATCCGCTTTGGATACCTACGATCCACAAAGGCCATCCGAATTCACATCAGGGCCAAGGTCAAAATTTCCCGACAACAGTTAGTCCTTTTCGATTGATCATTTCCCCTACCATAGTCAATGTAGAGTTTTAGTTCTTAAAGACTTATATGACTGCAATCATTTAAGAAATAAAGAAAAAATTATGAAAACAAACTTTATTGATTATTGAAAAGATGTAACAACGGGCGCCTTGAGACGAATACAAAAGACCACATACTACAAGCACCTGAATACAATTCGACATGAAGTAAAGACCCGCTTAGACTATCCAACTACGTAAGAAGATTGAAAGAAAGAGAAGTTATCTGAAAAAGGTCGTGCAAACTCCCAAATGCGAGCACTCTGCAAGTGACAACAAAGATATTAAAATGGACTTCGCTCGACCCCTTTCCCAAGATTAAGGACAAGGTGTCAGAGGGGATTGAAAGGACTGAGCGGTCGATTGCTCCAAAGAATCACTTCAGGAAAGCGCCCCTACAACATCGATGTAGACCTTATAACGGAAAACTGACTTCCTCAAAAGACATCCCTCCTTACAGACTTCCTCAAATGGTTTTTGGCCTCCTGAAGGGGATGGAAGAAGGCAGACGAGGATGGCAGCAAGCAATGATGCAGTCAAGGTCTCACAGTGTTGTTAAGCGATGCCACTTTTCCCATGGCAATATTAGGAGCGACTGAGAGATACCACACCCGGAAGCATCGTGTATCCACTAACATTTTGATCAGCCATAAGTTAGTAGCGGAACCACATACATACGGGCACAAGCAGCACAATGTAACACCATGGCATCTCCCTTGGTAGGAAATCCATACTACTTCTTCGCAATATGAAAAGAAATTATGAGATCTTAGCAAATCAACTATGTGCTCACCTAGGACAGGTGACCACGCATAACGATGATTATGATAGTACATGATCGGTGCAAATGTCATAACATTTGAAGACTCCATTGTTGGAGATCTCCCTTCAGTTTTTGAAAAATCCAAAACATTTTTTTCAAACAAGAACATTACAAGATATACGCTCTGCAAAAGATAGTGCCTACAATGATTGGAGAACACCATATATAGACATGATGGTTCACCAAATGGGCCTCCATCATTAACTATCAAGCATTTAATATCGTATGAGAAACAATGAGAAGACGAATCTCGAGGAAACTGTGCAGACCACGTTCGTCCAATTAATGGCGTTGCATGCAACCCCATCAATTGAGAGGGAGTAACCGATACTCAACCGTCCCGCAACCTACGCTGTACACGTGTTACCGCACGATCTACGTCGTACACATAGTGCAACCTTGCAGGAAACCCTAGCTTTTCTCTGCCATGGGCTCGGCATACTATTCAAGCAGTATTCTACCACATGCCTGGGATGAGCACTAGAAATCCTTGTCAACTCTGACATATGGAATATACCTATGGATCGCAAGCTGATTTAAGGTAATATTTTCCACATAGTGCACGACGCTAGCGGACATCGCACACCCTCAAGCAGGCGAAACCTCTCTCCAACAATGTAAGCTTAGTCAGCTGAGGCTGATGACGATGGCTTCTGATTCATCCCGATACCTAGTCTGTCTAGCATGGATCACGATGGTGTAGAAAGTGGGAGTCTAATTAGCGCTATCACGCTTGGTGATGACGACTCGCCAGGGATCGTTGCCCCTTTCGTAGTCAATGATCGCCAAACCTGATTAGGTAAGCCTAGGTGGTGACGACTAGTAACGAAAGCTTCTAATCAAAGCCCAAACCTGTAGCCCCCACTGTACGGGCGTAGATGGTTTGGAAGGTGGGAGCCTAGTCAGTCACGAACTGATTGCGATAGCTCGCCACGAGACTAATGCTTTTAAGCATGGCCGCCGACTTGCCAACCCTGAACTTGTAGCCCCATTGAGCAGGTGTAGATAGTTTAGAAGTGCCTAGTCAGTCCCGAACTGATTTCAATGGCTCGCCACGGGATCACTGCTATTCAGCGTGGCCGCCGAATTGCCAACCCTGGAGTTGTAGCCCTACTGAGTGGGTGTAAATAATTTAGAAGGTGGGAACCTAGTCAGTCGTGAACAGATTCCAACAGCTCTCCACAGGACCACTATTCTTCAGCGTGGTTGTCGAAAACTTGCAAATTTGTTGCTTGAAGCGCACAAGGGTAGATTATTTGGAAGGTGGGAGCCTAGTCAGTCCCTAACTGATTTCGACGGCTTGCCACGGGATCACTGTTTTTTAGCCTGGTCTTTGTACCCCTTTGACTAGAACTTGTAGCCCCCACCGTGCGGGTATAGAGGGTTCGAAAAATTGGAGACTAGTCAATCCCCAACTGATGTCGACGGCTCGCCACGGAACTACTGCTCTTCAGCGTAGTCGCCAAATCCTTGCCTCCCGAATTTGTGTCCACATTGTTCAAACATAGATGGTTTAGAAGGTGGGAGCCCCAAGCAGCTCGCCACACGACCACTGCTCTCCTACGAAATAGCGGCCGCAAAATCGAATCTAGCTAAGTCAGTGTCTTCATGCTCAAACGGATTGACATCCTATTACCAACAAAGACAATTCGTGCCAACACATAGATCATCTGACCAGTGCCCAAATAAATGCTACATAGTGTGTCAACCCGAGCTTACGACACCTGACTCGGTACAAACTCTTCAACGCGCACAATTGGTTATCGTAACTCACCCATAGTAGCAAATGCAACCGACCAATTAGACAAGCGAGGCAAACTCCATCAGCTTACCTCGAGGACAAGACACAGCTCGGGCAAACCAACCCCAAGCTAAACTGTCTGCAACATGCCCGCTATCGAACATGACTATGCAACAGTTACTCTGAGTCATTCGCAACGTAAACAGTCAAGCTTCTGGCAATAGGCAGACTACTCAACGTCCTAATGGTTCAACTAGCCTATGCCAAAGCATGTCAACAAAGCGAAATAAAAAAACATACAATAGAGGCAATGAGCACAAAACAGATAAAATTGTTTTCATTAATGTTCGAACAAAATGGCTACAAGAATAAGTTCACTTCTTATAGGAGAAGGTACATAAACAGAAGAGCCAAGCTTAGCATGGGAAGGAGCAAGAGTTGCGTCCATACACATTACGGCTCAGGGTCCAAACTGTCCTCCTCGTCTGATGATGCAAAGGCAATAAACAAGTCTACATATGACATCTTCTTATAGCGGTCGAGATCCCACTCCGGATGCTCTTCATTCATCAGTGCCAGTAGCTCCAGCCTGCCGTGTACGACCCAACGAAACTAGCATTTGCTTTGTTCCTACAAAATATCTTCCTCTCGCACCTTCGCGTCAGCAAGTTCACGCTCCAACTTGCCTGTCAGCGCGACAACCTGAGACTGTTTTGTGGCCGGACTACTCTTTACTTCACTAAGCTCATGCCATTCCAATTCGAGCTGGTCCTCGGCCTTCCTTGCCTCCCAGGCATTGAACTCCACATCAGATTCCAATTGTTTCTTCTGAGCAGCCCAGTCAGCCTCATTCGAAGCATTCTATTCAGCAAGAGACTGCAATTCAAAACGCGCCTCAGCCGCAACTTCCTGCGCAGCCTCCATATCTTTGCAGATTCGGCTCAACTTCTGTTTGAGTCTTTCTCTCTCGGACACCGCCTCTGCCAAATCACGTTCAAGGGCCTCTAGATGAGTCCTCTGAGTCTCGGCAACCACGGCTAACTGCTCCGACCCCTTCTCCTCAACCTACTTTTGTAACCGCTCAATTTCATAAAGGGCATCAGAATACATCGCCTGCATGTGTGAGAAGACACGCTCCATGGTGTATACCCTCTCACGAGCCGCCTCGACTTCCGTCCCAGCAATGGCCACCTGGCTCAAGTGAGACATACCCAACATAAGGTACTTTAAACCCTTATCCATACACCCTTCTAGCGTATCCTCTTCGAGTTTTGGAGCGCAATCCATCAACTAGCTGTGACGTCTACTTATATGCTTCCTTGAAGCATACTCCACATCAACTTCTTATGCTAGACCTGAGTGCTCATCCTTACCAAGTCTGGTGCAAACAGGCTTATCCGCGCATCCGGATGAAGCTTTCCCGGATCAGGAATCACGCTTGCACCACCCTTCGCAGTTGTCATTGTTCCCAGGCTCTCATCCGCGATCTTTCCCTTGTCACGAATAGCCGACTATTTAGTGCGAGATGGCTCAACAGGATCTGGAGGGAGAGAAGGAAGCGAATTATCCAAAAGACCCTCCAACACTTTGAGTTGTAGCCTGGAACGAGATGGTGAAAAATGCGGACTACATGAAACTTGGCATGTGCCACCATGGCCACTATTAGATAGCACACCAATGGGACGATCAAATTCCACAACTTCAAGCGGTTCTTCACGAGAACCTTCTATTGGAATAGTTCTGCGCGAATCAGCACCGACAAAAACTGCCATTACAACTTGCACCAGACACTCATGCAAAGCTTCGGCCTGCGCATCACTAAGATTCAACCTATTTTCAACCCCTGCAAACCGCAGATAATCTTTCTCCTAGCCGAATACATCAGTTTCTGCGCTGACGGGCCGATCAGACTCTCACTATTCTCTCACTGGAGCAGGTCATGCAGAAGGCAACCCCGTTCTTACACTGGACCTCTTCGAACTAATGAAAGAGACAAGCGTCTCAGACGATTCCTCCACGTGGGACTGAACATCAGCTTTGGCCCCAGCAACCTTCCTCTTCCTTGAAGGAGCCCCATCTTCAGGCTTAATCCGCGATGTTCGGTACAGAGTGGGGGCTATATGCCAATTTTCCCATAGCCCACTACGGATGACGTTTGTGATGCTTATGACATCCACCATGTTCATCATTGACAAGCTGCGGAACGTCTTCATAGTATTTTGCTCCTCTAGGGTAAGGGGAGTAGTGGGAAACCTTCATGCAAAGAAACACAAGCAATGATTAGCTAACCTGCAATCAAGCATAACAGAGTAAAAAAAAGCTACACTTACGAAGCGGCCTGAACTCTCGTTCGAGCGAATGACCGTTGAACCGAAAGTACTTTGAATTCGCAGGGGCAAGAAGCAATACTTTTGCCATGACTTGAAGTCGTCTGGAAAATTCGTGAAGCAGGTCGGAAACATCATCTTAGAGATGACATTACCTTTCAACCGAGGAGAAGTCAGCAACTGGATTACCCGCGAAGTCATGCGGATGCTTGCCTCCTTTGCCCTGATCAGAATTCCCAAATCACGTCCAGAACGGGAAAATGCACTTCAGTTTGAAGCATCACATGATGCAAGCAGATGAACCCCGTCGGTGGCGACATTGGCGTCTGGTCACCCTTCAGGACATACAACTACAGGTCCTCGGGGACCCCAAACTTTGTACGGATTTCAGCGAGGTCGGGCTCAGAAATAAACATGTCTTTGAAAAACTCCGGGCCCCTTGCCAAAGTCGTGTCATCAAGAAGGTTTTGTTGAACCATAAAGAAGACGAACAATCTTTTCTAATCAAAAGATGAAACAGAACAGTATCTTCAAATGCAAAGAAAATAAAAGAGTCAAACTCTGCACTACGGATAACCTAAATAAGGATTAGGCTCCCGCCTCTTTTTCGCTGAACCTACACACGTTCAATTAATGCAGCGTGCGGCTCAAGCAATGATTCAGACTCAATTATCATTAGCGGTGTATCTTTTCGAGAGATGACTTAGTGAACCGATGTGATGACCTACTAACTCGGGGGGAGTAGCTAATGATACAGAAGAATTGTCACATCCCTGAGCCATACCCGTGTCATGATGATCTCAAGGAATTGCGGGCCCTAGCGTCAACCCAACACTGATCCAGCCCAAGCGTTTCCAAGCTCGCCTAATTCAGTATGCCAGATGGATCTGAACTCTTACAGCATGCTAGGCCCACACGTCTCACTACTATCCTCAATACCCGTAAATCCTACTAAGGCAAGTATCTCGAGGATCAGCTTCGAACATGCAATTACAGCAACTCTCTGCTTCGAACTAGGAAGCAAATACCATAGTACATTCCATGCAGGGAAACTTCCTTCCACAGATTGCGCTTGGATTGGGAACTATCCCCCACGTATCTTGGAGCACAGGGTTAACAGAAAACTTTCCTTATACAACACGACTCCTAATTAGAGAAAGATCGTCACGAAGATATTCTTCCTAAACTACGCCTTCGATGGCCTGGTAGAACCAGGACTCCTGCACTATAAATAAGACATGAGGTTGGTAAGCTAAGGTACGCTACAAATTCCATGTTTACAACATTACACCTTCCTCAGATCTATGTCTGACTTTAGCATCGGAGTGCCATCGACCACCATAACAGTAGTTCGTGGCTCACGTGTGTTACTTGTGCAGGTCAGCAGATCGACGGGACTAGGTCAAAATAGGGAGCAAAAAATGACTGCATCACTATGCTACAAGTATATATAACTGTCAACCCATACTAGGGGTGATCATTGGGGACCTTAATGCCATTTACGACCCAATAGAAAAAAGTGGGCGGGGTGGCTCCATCCTTTGTTTCTCGTAGTCATTTTCTTAATTTTGTTGACACCAACCAACTTTTAGATCTCCCTATCAAACGGTCACAGTTCACTTGGTCCAATGAGCGCCAAGACAGACATGGCATCAAAGCTAAACTTGATCGGGTTATTGCTACTACGGAATGGATGTCATTTTTTCCTTCGGCTTCTTGTCGTTCTGTTCATGCCCCATCTTCGGATCACCAGGCTATCTCCCTTCAACTGATTGCTCATTCTCATTCTCTTGCAAAATCGTTCAAAATTTTCCATATGTGGACTAGAAACCTAGGATGCCATCACATTGTTTCTCTTACCTGGGCTCCCCTTAGACAAGGCTCTCTCCCTTACATCTTTCTCACCAAGATAAAAAATCTAAGTCATGCCCTGTCTAGATGGAATAAGTCTAATTTTCAAAATATCCAGGTTTGCATCCTCGAAACCCGAGCCACTTTGGATGCCCTTTAGAAGGCTCTCTGTCTAAAAACAATGTTTCCTTGATATCTTTTTTAGAAGCTCGTCTCGAGGAGCTTCTGATCCGTGAAGAACTTTTTTGGCAAAATAAATCAAGAATCTCATGGCTCTCGGATGGAGATAAAAACACCAAATTTTTTTCATCTTTCCACTTTAATGCAACGCAAGTCTAACATATGGTGCCTAAAGGACCAAAATAGTGCATGGCAGTCTACACCCGAGGCTATGGGTCGTGTCATTATTGACTACTTCTCTACAATCTTTCAAACTTCAAACCCTCAACCGGATCCTATTATCCTTCAACTTTTCCACCCTGTTATTTCTGACACTGATAATGAGGCGCTGGTGACTTTCCCGAATGGCGACCATATAAGGGAAACTTTATTCTCTTTCGGGGGTCACAAAGCCCCAGGTCCAAATGATTTTCATACCTTATTTTTTCAACATTACTGGGATATCGTCGGAGGGGATGTCATTGCAGTAGTCCAAAATTTTTTTTCCTCTAAAAGACTTAACCCTAAGCTTAATGAGACTTTCTTAGCGCTTCTGCCTAAAGTAGGTAACCCAATCACTCCAGATAAATTTAGGCCCATTGGCCTTTGCAATGTTATCTACAAGGTTATTTCCAAGAAGTTAGCAAATAGGCTTAAACCTCTGTTGGATAACATCATCTCTCCAAATGAATGAACTTTCTTGAAAGGTAGATCTATCATGGATAATGTTTCTATAGCCCACGAGACTTTCTTTCAGATGAAACACTTTAAACGAAAAGCTTAAGGCTGGATGGCTATCAAAATTGACATGGCTAAAACATTGATAGGATTGATGGTCTTTTCTTTTACAGATCTTTAAACAATTGGGTTTACTTGACTGGATCGAGCTGATTACCCAGTGTATTTCCACAACTTCTCTCAGAATTTTGTTGAACGGTTGTCCTTTATCGGCTCTGAATCCTTCCCATGGTATTAGACATGGCGACCCCCGGTCGCCCTATCTTTTCATCATGGTAGATGAGGCTCTTTCTTGCATCTTAACTCGGGCAGAAGTAAATGGTGAGATCAAAGGTATTGAAATTCGCGCCGCTCACCTTCTATTAGTCACCTCTTCTATGCTGATGACATTCTCTTGTTTTGTCGGGCCTCACCAGCCAAAGCCCATGCAGTTAAGGATATTCTTCATCAATATTGCATGGCTTCTTGCCAAGGAGTCAATTTCGACAAATCATCCATTTTCTTCAGTTCAAGTATCCATCCTAAACACGCTAAGATGATTAACAAAATTTTGGGATCTAAATCATTTAACTCGAAGGACAAATATCTTGGCTCTCCCCTTTTGTTCTCCAAGCATAAAATGACGGATTTTCAATTCCTCATAGATAAGATCTCCAATAAGCTGGCCTCTAGGAAATCAAAAGTTCTCTCCCAAGATAGTGTAATGGTTATGATCAAATCAGTTCTGAATTCTATCCATGTTTACATTTTGCAGACTTTCCTTCTCCCACCGAGGCTTTTGAACAAAATCGATTCCCTTGCCCGTAACTTTTGGTGGACAGGTCACAAACTTGGTCATGCCAAACATCTGTGTACTTGGGATATAATCACCGCTCCCAAACATCTTGGAAAAAAATGTAAACCATCTCGTCCCCATGTTCGTGGACAGGTCACAAAATGTGTGGACTGCCATCTCGTCCCCATGTTCCCTTCAGTCCTACCTTCTTAAAACCATCTATTGCAATTCTAGGACCTTGTTTCAACTTGTGAAACCTCCTACTTAGGCTTCATTTTCCTGGAGAGGCATACTCAAAATTCTTCATGTCATGAAAATGTTCCTTCATTGGCAAGTTCTGTCGAGTGACACCGTCAACCTCTAGTTTGACACTTGGGTCAAGCATGGTCTGCTTTTAGCAGATTGTGTCCCGGATCCAACAGTGGCTCATCTACCGTCCTTCCTCTCTAACCTTTGAACAATATCTTCGTCCTCTTCCATTAACTGGAACGGGGGTTTCCTTTTTTTCCTTTCTACCTAGTTTAGTGTTCGGGATATTACTAGTATTTGTATTTGCACCTCTTCCAGGCTCGACCGTCTCATCTGGAACGATGACGAAAAATGAATTTTTTCAGTTAGGAGCGCTACGCGTGCCTTCTCTTCTACTGATGTAGCCAGCTCTTCTACTGGTGCTTGTTCCCTAAGGCTCGACCCCAAAATTCTCCACCATATTTGGCACTTGAAAGCCCCTCCAAGCGCTATTCTTTTCCTCTAGAAGATAAGTCAAAACCTTTTGTCTACCATGAAAAACTTGGTTAGGGTTCATGTCCCTATTGAGAATAGGTGCGTGCTTTGTCACGGTCATGGCGAAGACTCCCTTCATCTCTTTTTCACTTGCCCAACCACAAGTCGTCTCTGGATGGTGTCCTTTCTCCCTTTAAACTGGCTCGGTCCTTCTTTTCAAGCTCCCTCGATCCAGGCCTTTTTCAAATTTATTTGGAAAATGGCCAGAGAACATCACACATCCTCATAGGAGATTATCTCCTAGTTTTTTGGCAATCGTCCTATTTATCTGGAGGGTGAGGAATGACATCATTTTCAATAAGACCAAATTTAGTTTTACCGCATTCACTCCGACTCTCCATAATATTTGGTTAACCTAGGCTGATCATTGGTTCAAATCTTCTACAGATAATTCAGATTTAGCCATTACGACCATCCCTCAAATCATCAGTACCGCCCGTGTTGATAACACTTCCCAACGCACTCCTACACCTATCAATCCAACTTTTGGTCTCGATACTGCTTTTGTAGCTAGTAGACTTGATCTCATTTGGAAACAATTTGAGTTTGGCAGGTCTCATAACCTCAATACTCACTTATCTTCCATCATCCAGTCTCCGGAGCATCAGGACCCAGACACAAGTGATAGTTAATTTTGATGTTTGCTTCTTTGACCATTCTAAACAGGGCACTATTGGGTTCATAACAATGGATCTAGGAGGACATGTTCTTGCTACAATGGCTATTACGATTCAAGGCTAGGTCTTGGATAGCACAATGGTCAAGCTCTTTGCAGGAGAGGCAACACTTATGTTAATCCAAGCCCCAAGGTGGAAATCAGATCTTATTTTTTATGATTCGGCAAACTTTCTGAAGGCGGTGCTCCTAGAGGATGACAACACATATTTTGCTTTGGATTGGGCTTGGCGCCCACTTTTGTGTACTATTAAACGCCTTCTTGTTTTACTTACTAATTGGCATTGGATGTATATTTGTAGGAACCTCAACTATGAGGCCCATGAACTCGCGTACAGAACAGGTTGCACTATGTCCATTCCTTAAGTAATTTTATGCATTATGCTTCATAAAAAAAAAAAGAATAAAAGAAAAAGACCTTTCTCCTCTTATTTGTAAAAGGGAGGAAGATTAAACAAACATGAAAATAGAAAAATTACACAAGAACAAGACAGAGAACTCAAACTGTGAGAGCTAAATGGAGTGACCATCAACCAAATGATAACAACAAAGCGAGAAGAACAAGGTGAAAAACAGAAAAAATGACCAGTTTTTGTAATTGTTGAGGGAATTGGCGAGGGAGCCTCCCTCGCACGTGCATGAGCTTTGTAAAAAAAAAAAGAAGAGGGAAACGAATTTGGGGAAAGTTAAGAGGGAGGGAACAACCTCCCTCTCCCCAAATCCATTTCGACAAAGAGGGGACCAAAGCTTTCCCCAAATCTGCTTTTCATCGCTCGGTCGCACAGGTATGATTTTGATTTCTCTATCTGTTCTTCTCTTCGTTTCGTCTTCATCTGTTTTGTTTGAACTCATTGTGAGAGAGAGAGAGAGAAAGAGAAAATGAGAAACCCCCTAGTAAAAACCTATATCTTCTCCTTCATTTCTGGGTGATTTCTTGTAGGGGGTTTCTAGATCTAGGGTTTCTACTAGATCTAGGGTTTATACTTTCTCTAGGGTTGATTTCAGGTGGCGAGTATTTAGATCTAGGGTTTCAAGTTTCTGTTAATGGGGGTTTTCTTGTTTTGCTGAAATGTTTGATAGGTTTTGAGGTTAACCCATTTTCGGTGAGGAAACAATGAAAATATATAAGTGGAAAATAAAATAATAGAGCACATGTTAAAGGGTATTGTTTTTCCAGTGTCCATTTTAAGGTTTATTTCCCCTCCATTATCTTTTGTTTTATGCTATGATGAGCTTATTTTTGAAAATGATTAGTCAGTTTCTTCCATTAGCTAAATCATGTTTCCTTGGTCAAATTGATTTGCAGAGAATTTTGTCAATGACACCTCTCCCTCTGAATCAAGGAGTTATGTTGGCTCTTCTACAACAGTTGGCTTGCGATATCAGCAAGGAGACTTTAAAGAAGCTGGCATGGATGTTTTGATGGGTTTGAATAGGTTTTTTTTAGTTTATGTTTGTTTAGGTTGTTAATGGGACTGATTTGGGGATGTTTGGTCTGTTTTTTTTTTTTTTTTGGGTGCAGCAAGGTAGTGAGGTTGTCAATTGCACTGGTTTTGACTGTGATTTCATAGAAACAGAAGGTAGCTCTGAGGGAGGCTTACAAGAACAAGAATCAACATGGTGATGATTTGTCTTTCCAAGTGAAATGTAAGATGAACAAGTAGAGGACGACGAAGAATGTGATGTATTCATGTAAATTTGTGGTTGTGTATGGTTTATAAACATAAACTGAATTAGGTGCTATATGCCCACTTGAGCATGGTTGTTCTTTTTTGTTTTCATAGTTTGGTTCAGTTTTTTTATTGGGTCAAATGTTGGACAAATCCAATAATGTGGGCACACATATGTAATATAATTTGTATTGCTATCTTAAAGTGTAGTCCATTTAAATATGTGATCTAATAGGGGTATTGGACTATAAGGTATTAATAAATAACATGGTGTAAATAAGGATGTAATTTCTAATTCAATGAGGGGCAGAATTGGAAATTCATAGCCCGTAAGTTGAAGGGTTATGACTTATGGGCATTATAAATAGGATGGGTCCCCGATTGAGAGTATGCGTTGAAACAGAAAAAAACTTTTGGCATTGTCTTCTGTATCCTCTCAACAGAGAACTAAGGGAAACGCTTGAATCAATCGGAAGATCCAAACAATCCAAACTCATCACAATCAACGAGGAAATCGCTATGGATCGATCGGGTATGTTTCTATTCTTCTTGTTTCCATTGAATCAACTAGAGTCTTAAGTTTTTAGTTTAAATACAAAAATTGGTATCAGAGCCAGGTTCTGTTGATTCCATGTGAAATTATAAAGGAAAACATACAGTGATTATTTGCTTCATACAGTGATATATATATTCATACAGTGATTATTGCTTCATACAGTGATATATATATATATTCATACAGTGATTATAGATTCATACAGTGATATATATATTCCTATAGTGATATATATACATTCAGTGATCATATTGCAATGAGATTCTTATTCATCTATATAGATATGTATGCATGCAATTGTATTCAGTGTTTCATGGCAATTGTCTTCACTGTTTCATTGTGAGTGTAATTGTATTCAGTGATTATATTGTAATTGTATTTACTATTGAAATAGATTACAATTTGGTGTACTGTACAAAGAAATAGATGTTTAAAAATAAAATAAAATAAAACGATTTTACTGTTACAATGAACAGTGATATGCGATTTCGTGAACAATGAACAACGATTTCACTGTTACAGTGAACAGTGATATGCGATTTCGTGAACAATGCACAATTGACCGCGATTGTTCACCGTTGGGCCTGGCGAATGTTGGGCTTGTATAGTGACTGTTCACGGGCCTGGTGACTGTTCTGGTGACTATTCAGTTGACTGTTCATGGGCCTGGTGACTATTCAGTTGACTGTTCACGGGCTTGGTGACTGTTCACCTATTGGGCCTGTTGCTGTTATTAATCATTGGGCCTGTTAGTACATTTTACTTTGACTATTGGGCCTGTTACTATTGGTAAATAATTGGGCCTGTTAGTAAATTTTACTTTGACTATTGGGCTTGTTGTTGTTGGTAATATTGTTTTAACTTATTGGGACCTATTTAATTTTTGGCTACATTTTATTTAATTTTAATTTGTATTCAGTTCATACTCCAAATTTATACATAGTTTATAATTTTGGTTTCATGTATCACTATTGTGTTCCTTATTTAAAATTTTCACAATTTAACTAATAGGTTACCAAAGCAACCACTGTTAGAAAAATTGGTTGATTTTAAATAAGTGAGCATGCTACATCCATGTGAAACAATCGGCCCAAAGGAAGATTGTTTTGACCGGATAATCCCTAGTCTTAAATATGTGATAAAGTTTACTTTACCATGCTTTTATTATGTCAGTCCAAAGAAAGGCATAATATTAGGCTGGTTTCATTGTGTACGAAAAGTACCACTTACAGATTGATATTTCTGTCCAAAGACTAAATAACAATGCTGTGCTAGGTATCTTAATATGAGTTTTTTTTATTTACCTATTGTATGAATTTAAAAGTTTATGCAATTGAATAATGATGTGAATATGTTATTTATGTAATTTATTCTCTGTACAGCTACTATGTCTGCTACTAGTTACTAGTATATCTGCTGGTGTAAATAATATTCTCATGCTTAATGGGACAAACTTCAAGGACTGGAAAGAGAACGTGTTAATCATTCTTGGATGTATGGATCTGGACCTTGCCTTAAGGATTGAGCAACTCGCTCCTCTTACAATGCAAGTACTCCTGATGCCAGGAAATACTTTGAGAAGTGGGAACGCTCCAATCGCATGAGTCTCATGCTCATCAAGCGAGGTATTCCAGAAGCCTTTAGGGGTGCAATATCCGCAGGGGTGACCAATGCCAGTGAGTTCCTTACTGAACTTGAAAAGCGTTTTGCTAAAAACGATAAGGCTGAAACAAACACGCTTTTAGCTAGCTTGATTTCATTAAAGTATAAAGGCAAAGGGAACATTAGAGAGTACATCATGGAGATGTCTCATCTTGCTTCAAAACTCAAAGCACTGAAACTTGAGTAGTCTGAGGACTTACTCGTGCATCTAGTTTTGATATCACTTCCTCCACAGTACAGTCAGTTTAAGGTCAGTTACAACTGTCAGAAAGAGAAATGGACTCTTAATGAGCTCATTTCATACTGTGTGCAAGAGGAAGACAGGTTGAAGCAAGACAGAACGGAAAGTGCTCATTTTGCAAGCACATCTAAAGATAAGGGCACAAAACAAAAGAAGGAGAATGAAGCTGCTAAGGGTCCAGCACAAAAGAAACAGAAAGGCAATGAGGGTTGTTTCTTTTGTAAGAAACCTGGATATGTAAAGAAGGAATGTACCAAGTATCACGCTTGGCGTGCTAAAAAGAGTATGTTTCTTGCTTTGGTATGTTCTGAGGTTAACTTAGCTTCAGTACCTAGAAACACTTGGTGGTTAGATTCCGGTGCTACTACTCACATAAGTGTTTCTATGCAGGGTTGTCTGAGCTACCGAAAGCCAAATGATGCTGAAAAATGCATCTTCGTGGGCGATGGAAAATCGGTAGAAGTGGAAGCAATAGGAAACTTTAGGTTACTCTTAGGAACTGGTTGTTATTTGGAACTGAAAGACACTTTTGTAGTACCGTCATTTAGATGGAATTTGGTTTCTATTTCCTTGTTGGACAAATTTGGATATTGTTGTTCATTTGGAAATAATCAATTTAGTATTTCATTAAATTCCAATATTATTCGTACTGGTTCATTAAGCACAGTTGATAACCTATATCTTCTTGACACTATTGCCTCATATAATGTAACCTTGCATGTGGAATCACGTGGTACTAAGCGTAAGCTAAATGAAGGAAATTCATCAAAACTATGGCACAAACGTTTAGGACATATCTCGAAAACGAGAATGGAGAGACTTGTGTCTGATGGCATAATAGATTCTCTTGATTTTTCAGACTTTGATGTCTGTATTGAGTGCATCAAGGGAAAACAGACCAAACAAAAGAGATTGGGTGCAAACAGAACTTCAGACGTCTTAGAATTGATCCACACAGATATTTGTGGACCATTCCCTTCGGCTTCTTGGAATGGTCAACAATATTTTATATCATTCATAGACGATTACTCAGACTATGGGTACCTTTATCTCATTCATGAGAAATCTGAGTCACTGGACATGTTCAAAGCTTTCAAAGCTGAGGTTGAGAACCAACTCAACAAACGAATTAAAAGTGTCAGGTCTGACCGTGGTGGTGAGTATTACGGCAGATATGACGGTTCCGGTGAACAACATCCAGGACCATTTGCTAAATTCCTAGAGGAATGTGGAATTGTCCCACAGTACACCATGCCGGGATCACCTAGCATGAATGGTGTAGCTGAAAGACGAAACTGAACTCTTAAGGACATGGTAAGGAGTATGATCAGTCATTCTACCTTACCTGAATCACTCTGGGGAGAAGCACTAAAGACTGCAGCTTACATCCTTAATAGAGTACCAACTAAAACAGCTGCCAAAACACCTTATGAACTTTGGACAGGCAGAAGACCTAGTCTAAAGCATTTTCACATTTGGGGATGTCCAGCTGAAACAAGGCCTTATCGGCCGAATGAAAAGAAATTGGACTCCAAAACAGTGAGCAGCTACTTCATTGGCTACTCTGAGCGATCAAGGGGCTACAAGTTTTATAATCCCACTACTAAGTCCATTTTTGAAACGGGGACAACAACGTTTTTTTAGGATGTCGAGTTTGGGGGGAGAAATAAGGTAAGAGACATTGTCTTTGAGGAGGAATCAATTTCGACTCCTACTACTGTTGTTGACAATGTACATGTTCCAATACCTGTCATTGATCAAGAAGCAGATCTGGAACCTCAACAGGACAATGTTGAACTACTCCCTGCTCAAATTGAAGTAAATATTCCAGAAGAACAAACTCAACAACCTCAAGATCAAATGCCATTAAGGAGATCCACGAGAGAAAAGAGAAGAGCTATTCCGGATGATTATATGGTCTTTCTCGAAGAACATGAGGAAAATGATGGATTGGTGGAAAATGATCCAATCAACTTCAATCAAGCCATGAAGGATTCTAACTCTCAAAAGTGGATAGATGCTATGAATGAGGAGTACAAGTCTATGCAAGACAATCAAGTTTGGGATCTTGTCCCATTACCTGAAAATACAAAGCCTATTGGTTGTAAATGGATATTCAAAACCAAGAAGGACTCAAAAGGTAATGTGGAAAGATATAAAGCTCGTCTTGTAGCTAAAGGCTTCACTCAAAAGGAAGGCATTGACTATAAAGAAACTTTCTCTCCGGTGTCAACGAAAGACTCATTTAGGACAATCATGGCTCTTGTTGCACATTTTGACTTTGAGTTGCATCAGATGGATGTTAAAACATCGTTTCTCAATGGCGACATTGATGAAACAATTTATATGGTGCAACCAGAAAACTTTGTGTCTGGAGACCCAAAGAATATGGTTTACAGACTAAAGAAATCCATCTATGAGCTCAAGCAAGCTTCCCGTGAATGGTACTACAAATTTCATCAAGTAATTGTCTCGTTTGGTTTTGAGACAAATGTTGTTGATAACTGTGTGTATCATAAGTTCAGTGGGAGTAAGCATATCTTCTTGGTTTTGTATGTTGATGACATATTGCTTGCCACTAATAATATAGATATGTTGCACGAAACCAAGAGATTTCTATCAAAGAAATTTGAAATGAAAGATCTTGGTGAAGCTTCTTTTGTCTTAGGGATTCAGATATACCGGGATCGTTTTCGGGGTATTCTTGGATTAACACAAAAGGGCTATATAGAAAAAGTTCTTAAAAGGTTTGGCATGCAAGATTGTAAACCAGGAGATACCCCTATATCTAAAGGAGACAAATTCAGTCTTAAACAGTGTCCTAGGACTAAACTTGAAGTTGTAGAGATGCAAAAGATCCCCTATGCATCCGCTGTTGGGAGTCTTATGTATGCTCAGGTATGTACACGTCCAGACATAACATTCATTGTTGGAATGCTTGGCAGATATTTGGATAACCCTGGGATGAGTCACTGTAAAGCAGCTAAACGAGTTATGAGATATTTACAAAGAACTAAGGATTACATGCTCACATACAAGAGATCAGATCAGTTGGAGATCATAGGGTATGCTGATTCTAATTTTGCTGGATGCCAAGATCGTAGAAAATCTACATCAGGCTACATTTATCTGTTAGCTGGAGGAGCTATTTCTTGGAGAAGTGCTAAACAGACACTCATAGCTTCTTCCACCATGGAAGCAGAATATGTGGCGTGTTTTGAGGTCTCCAACCACGGATTATGGCTGCGTTATTTTGTCACTGGGCTGCGCATTTTGAATGACATAGAAAGACCACTAAAGTTATATTGTGACAATAAGTCAGCAGTTTTATATGCCAACAACAACAGAAGCTCGTCTAGGTCAAATCATATTGACATAAAGTTCCTGGTTGGGACACACTCCATGATTGCGGATCCGCTTACTAAGGGATTACCACCCAAGGTCTTTCATGAGCACACCGCTCATATGGGTGTTATGTCACATGAGGATATCATGGTTTAGTGGGAGTTTTGTTGTTCTATGATGAATTTTTGGACACATTGGTGTAATTTAGTATTTTCTGCAGAAATAAAGTCTTCAGTCAATTGTCTGTTTATTATATGTTTGATCTCATTAAAGATTAAAGTTGGACCGGTTGGAACTAGACATGTTTGGATCACATCACATGTAATTTCCATGCTCTACATCCATGTTTGATCTATGTCATTTTATTATATTGGTATATGTGACTATTGATGGATTTCGTTACGCTACTTGTGACGCAAATCGCTTTAATCCTATATCAGTATAGTCAACGGACGAGATTGTTTCGGAATACCTTTACTTGTGATAGCAAGTTTTGAGCTCATAAGGTTATACACATTAAAGGTAACATATGTGGCCCAAGTGGGAGATTGTTGGACAAATCCAATAATGTGGGCACACATATGTAATATAACGTGTATTGCTATCTTAAAGTGTAGTCCATTTAAATATGTGATCTAATAGGGGTATTGGATTATAAGGTATTAATAAATAACATGGTGTAAATAAGGATGTAATTTCTAATTCAATGAGGGGCAGAATTGGAAATTCACAGCCCGTAAGTTGAAGGGTTATGACTTATGGGCATTATAAATAGGATGGGTCCCTGATTGAGCGTATGCGTTGAAACAGAAAAAAAAAACTTTTGGCATTGTCTTCTGTATCCTCTCAACAGAGAACTAAGGGAAACACTTGAATCAATCGGAAGATCCAAACAATCCAAACTCATCACAATCAACGGGGAAATCGCTATGGATCGATCGGGTATGTTTCTATTCTTCTTGTTTCCATTGAATCAACTATAGTCTTAAGTTTTTAGTTTAAATACAACATCAAATACATACTGCAGTTAGAACACGCATATTCCAGCAGTTTTTTTGGAGATGCTCTTAGTTCCCATTGTAATTTCAGGTTGTAATTCCAGGTTTTCAGGTTGTAATTTCAGTTCCCATTGTAATTTCAGTTCCCATTGTAATTCCAGGTTTTCAGGTTGTAATTTCAGTTTTTTTGGAGATGCTCTTAGTTCCCATTGTAATTTCAGGTTGTATGCTACTGAGTGCTGTAATTTCAGTTTTTCAGGTTGTATGCTACTGAGTGCTGTAATTCCAGTTTTTCTCTATGGTTCAGAGAACCACCGCTATAATTTAGTTAGTTCAGTGAACCACTATTGTATAGATTGGTCAGGTGCTATTTTGGTGCTATATGGTGTTATATGGTTCTAAACTTGAAGATGCTATCAGTTTTGATGCAGGAGTTGGTACAGTTGTAAGACCATTTTTTGGATTTCCATACAAAAAGCCGAGCTTTCTGATGATCTCATTTGCAATCATCTCATTTGCTCTCTCTGAAGAGTGTTTGAAGTTTTGTTAAAACTCAAGGCTAGCTTGTTGGTTTTATCGTGGCATCCTCCTGATGTACTTAAGACACTTGGAAATAATATTATTGGCTGGATAATGGAAAGCAGAAAGTCTGCACTTGGAAATCAAATACTCTGTCCATTCTAGTATTCACTCCATTCATATTTAAAACAAAACTAAAAAATGAGCTCCCAAGTATGAAAAAAATGTAATACAAATCTCTGCAACTATCAGTTACATATTGACCTTTCTTCTTCCTCGATCTTCCTATGCTCTTTCCAATGAACAAACCAAACTTCATTGCAGTAAATAGACAAAATGCAATAACGAGTGGCCTCAACGCCCAGTGAAAGTTCTCAAGGTGTTGGTACTTCTTTACTAGTACTTTGTTTATCTGCCATGTTCTGTTTCCAAGTCCAGCCCAGCCACCATCAATATGAACTGCTTTCTAAGAGCTGCAAGTTTGTTTGCATATTATGACATCAAACATTACATAATATAGGAATCTCAACAGATCAAGTTTACTTTTATGTGATCAAAATTCAGTTGAGTTGGAGTTTAAAAGTAAGCCATATACAAGAGTGGCACTGTATCTAAGCGACCATTTTGACAAGATTACATTAAGATGGAAGGAGTGAGGCATACAGAGCAAAAATCAGTATAAGATGCAAACTTCATGCAAAAATTTAGAATGAAAAGACAATAAAGAAAGCTTTGAAATTTTAAAAAAAATAGGTGCACATAGTTCCTAACTTCTCCAGCGAAATGCCAAATTGATTAGTGTATGCCAACGCCTGATTATTATTAGTTGAATTTTATGCCCACAAGTGTGAGATCTTTTGTGACAAAAGTTGCACTTACACCCAGAATAGCATGTTAGTAGGGCAAGGCTTTGGTTCTTTCTTCCACACACACACACAAATAGTACAGAGTTTTGGTAGGGCAAGGTATTTAACCTTCTCTCCAAAAAAAAAAAAAAAAACTAATTAATATAGTTTCTTTCAGCTTCTACTACATGTCCAAATCATAACTACCTGATTAATATATTTTCTCTTAGCTTCTACTATGTCCAAATCATAACTACAATCAGCTTTTGATGTCGTTAGACATTAATCAGAACATGGCACATTGCATCTAGTACTGGAGAGAAGCATGAAGCAGCTCATTGGTAAACTATGGAGCAAATGGAGAAAAAAAAACAGAATCCATGCATTTGCAATTACTGAAAATTCAGGTGTATTCGATTCCAAGCATTCAAGAGCCTGTGCTTCCACTTACTCGTGTATAGAAAGTGGAAAAAATAAATCAGAGAAAAGAATTTCAACACAATCAATAATTTCTCCATCCAAAACAAGAAACCCCTACCGAAAATGGGTTAACCTCAAAACCCATCAAACATTTAAGCAAAACAAGAAAACCCTATTAACAGAAACTTGAAACCCTAGATCTAGAAACCCGCCACCTGAAATCAACCCTAGAGAAAGTAGAAACCCTAGATCTAGAAACCCTCTACAAAAAATCACCCAGAAATGAAGGAGAAGAGATGGGTTTCTACTAAGGGGTTTCTCATTTTCTCTCTCACAAACAATTCAAACAAAACAGATGAAAACGAAATGAAGAGAAGAACAGAGAGAGAAATCAAAATCTTTCCTCTGCGACCGAGCGATGAAAAATAGATCTGGGGAAAGCTTCGGTCTCCTTTGTGTCGAAATGGACAACCTCCCTCTCTCTGGGGAAAGCTTCGGTCTCCTTTTTTTTTTTTTTTTTTTTTTACAAAGCTCCTGCACATCCGAGGGAGGCTCCCTCCCTCGCCAATTCCCTCGACAATTAGAAAAACTGAAAGATGACATTACCAACGATACTCAAATCACTTCAAACTCCTTCGAAACATTGGCTATATGAAGGAGGAAACCAATAAAGAAACTGATCCAACGCGTACAGTGGAAGGAAGGGATATAATCTCAAAGATATCTAAGATGGATATTCAAAGTCTAGATCAAATGGATGTGCAGAGATTATAGGATAGGAAACTAGGAATCAGAGAAGTATCCCGCTAAAAACTCATCATAAAAAAATGCAGATTATAGGGGAGGAAAAAGTTAATGAACCTACAGAAATCGTAGCACCTACTCTCAAATTGGAGAAATTCAACACAAATTTTGTTCTTGGAATTAGTGTAGAAAACCCAAGAAGACACGACTAGTCTCCAAGTTAAACACTTGTCAATAAAGATGAATAAAAAAATGAAAATTCTTGGGGTCGAGGGAGGTGTCGAGGGAAAGGGAGCGAGGGCCCATCCTCCTCGAGATGAGCTCCAGCGCGCATCTCCATAGCGATGCGCTCATCTCGAGGAGGATGGGTGGTTACACCCATCCCTCGCTCCTTTACCTCGCTCCCTCCCTCGTTCCCTAGAAGGGCTCATAAAAAAATTAGTAGTCAACAAAGGAATTCCTCTTACTTTTACTACAGCTAGAGAGAGAAGCAAAGCAGTGAAAGGGAAAGATACTAATTCTAAAATAAAGTAAATCGGAACTAGAACTCACTTCTGATGCACATAAGAGGGTTCAACAAACCAGATAAAAGATAAAAGAAGAGTTAAATGCACTCTCTAAATCTAGAGCTTGCTTGGTAGCTATCACTGAGAGTGAAACTAAGCCGGGGCAAGAAAATATGCTCTTATGAATGAAATGTACAACTCCAAGATGGAAGCATTTGCATAGAACCTTTCTAGAGAGCCAGGCCCCCACCAGGCTAGCCCAATACCATCCATCACCCTAGAGATGCTGAAAATGGCCCAATCTCTAGGATGATGGACGGTATTGGGCTGGCCTGGCATGGGCCTGGCTCTATAGATTCTCTAATTTTCATAATGCCCATCTTTCTTACGAGGTTACATGGAATCCCAATAACATGACCTTGAGTTTATCAGACTTGTTGATCAAGCCATTCATCTCAATGTAACCCTACAAACTCATATATTTCTCTTTTTGTTTCCTTCATTTTATGCTAAACGTAGAGGAGACTAAAGAAGATTATTATGGAATGAATGATTTGGACAATCCTTTCTTTATAAACGGTGTACTTTGGGTCCTTATTGGGGATTTTTAATTGTATCCTTTGTTCTCATGAGAAGCGAGAAAGATGGAACATTATGTTAGAAATATATTCAGTTCTTAATTAATGTTATTGATGATTCTAAAAAAGGTCACACTTCTGAACCGAGCACATGTCATGATGATCTCGAGAAACAACGGACTCAAGCATCGACCCAACACAGATCCAGTCCAAGCAAATCTAAGCCTGCTCAACTTCAGTCCACCAAGCGGACCCAGACTCTCATAGCATGTTAGGCCCACACATCTCACAGCTATCTATGATGCCCATAATCCCTTTTCAGGCAAGTATCTCGAGGATCAACTTCGAACGGGCAACTACAACTGCTCTTTGCTTCCAACTAGGAAGCAAACACCAGAATATCTTTCACATAGAGAAACTCCCTTCTACGGATTGCTCTTGGATTAGGAACTATCTCCCGCTTATCTAGGAGTGCAGAGCTAAGATGGAACTTCCCTCCCACAGCACGACTCTTAATTAGAGAGCAATCTCCAAGAAGATCTCCTCCCTAAACTACTTTTACGATGGCCTAGTTGAACCAGAACTCCTTGCACTATAAATAAGAGATGAGGTTGGTAAGCTAAGGTACTGTACAAAATCCTTGTTACAACATTACACCTTCCTCAGATCCCTATCTGACTTTAGCATTGGAGTGCCATCGGTTACCCCACGGTGGTCTGTGGCTCATGTGTGTTATTTGTGGAGGTCAGTAGGAACATGTTCAAAGTAGGGAGCGGAAATCGACTGCATCAGTTTGGCATCGTCCGTGGGGACGGCATAGTTCTTAACTTTACACTAAGCGTCATTTCCTACCAAATCCCAGGGAGATGGTGACCACTAGGTCACACAGCTGCAAAAAATCAGAGGACACGTCCAGCGCTCAGGCCATCCCTGCGGTTCCTGTCGAACGCGGGCAGCACATTCGCACCCCCGTGCACACGACAACACAGTTGAATCCTAAACATGATTGCGATCTCTTCCCACACACCTAGACCAGTTAATGATTCAAACGTTCATATCAATGAAGAAAAGCTCAAACGAGACGCAAGAGACGTATTTAACCTGATTCAACAATGAGTTAAACATCGTTTGCTCATGCGATGATGCAACGGTCGTCTTAACCTTCATTAACGGTCTATGAAAATGAGAGTTTGACAATCTTCTAAAACCAGATCCTCCGGCAAACACAACAGATGCGACGAATAAAGCACAAAGCTTCATCATCCAGAGAGAATAACGAAAGGGAACCAAACCCGGGGAGCCTTCGGTCAAAAGGATATATGCGCTTTACGGAGCATATTCAGAGTCCAAACTGTCCAACGGGTCAAGAAAAAATGGCTATTCGAGGCTTGAGAATTCAAGCTGTACGCAATGGACAACTTACACCACATGGTCAGAAGCAAGGCTCATTTTGGCATTCACACAGAAGGACCTCCAGGGCGTACAAATCCTACATGATGACGCCCTGGTGGTGATAGTTTTCCTTGTGGGATGGGAGGTAAGAAGATCCCTGGTTGATACTGGGAGCTCAATGAATGTCTTGTTCCTCTGCACGTTTCGCAACATGCAACTGGATGAAGCCGCCTTAATCCCTGATAGTTGTCCGGTAACCGACTTTAGTGGTGAGAAACAATTCCCTGTAGGAAAGGTATAGCTGACGATAACAATGGGAAAGTAACCAACTAATAAAACCCTGTTCCAAGAGTTCGTAGTGATCGACACGCCTTCGGCGTACAATTTGGTTCTCGGCAGACCCTAGTTACATCAGATGGGGCGACAGTCTCCACCTTACACCAGTGTGTCAAGTACCCTGTGAACCAAGCGATCGGTACATTGAGAGGAGACCAATCTGTGGCCAGGGAATGCCAATACATGATGACTTTGCCACCCGGCAGTCCTCAACTTGCAGTCAACCCAAAGGCCAAGCCTATCCTCCGCCCAACTCAAGGTCTACGGGAGAAACACCCGACACTTGGTGACAAGGCACTGGTAAGCCCTCGAGGCAGGCCCAATTCGGGCAACTAGAGGAAGAAACCATAACGGTCTACCTTGACAACCCTCAGAGCAGTAGAGCCATTCAGATTGGCTCCCACTTAAACAAGGAAGTGGCGAAACAACTTACGGAGCTACTGCAAGGTAACCAGGACATCTTCGCTTGAACTATCTAGGATATGGTAAGGATTGACCCTTCAATAATCATCCATCGCCTTGAAGTAGATCCCTCGAAAAAGCTGTCAAGAAGAAGGGTCGTGGCACCTGAAAGAAACACTATCATAAATGATGAGGTACAACGTTTACTCGACGCAGACATGATCAAGGAAGCACGATACCTCGACTGGCTGGCAAACACCATTCTCATGAAAAAGAAAAATGATAAGTGGAGAGTGTGCGTAAATTACATTGATCTAAACAAAGCCTGTCCCAAGGACAACTTCCCACTCCTCCAGATCGATAATATCGTAGATGCCACATCAGGACACAACCACCTCAGCTTTATGGACACCTACTCTGGTTACAATCAAATACTAATGCACTCCCAGATCAAGAGAAAACCTATTTCGTGACGGAAAGGGGAATATAGTGCTATAGGGTGATGCCATTCGGCTTAAAGAATGTTGGGGTTACCTATCAATGATTGGTTAATTTAATGTTCAAGCGACAGATCGATAGAAATATGGAAGTAAATTTGGAAGTATACATTGATGACATGCTGGTAAAAAGCCTTCGCAGCCCCGACCACGTGCGTGGCCTTACCGAAACATTCAACCACTTCAGGAAATACTGGATGAAGCTTAACCCACAAAAGTGCACGTTCGGAGCCGAGTTTGGGAAATTCCTAGGCTATATAGTTATTAGAAAGGGAATCGAGACCGATCCGAAATAGATCCAGGCTCTATTTTACATGAAGTCCCCATCTAATATCAGGGAAGTTCAGAGCCTGACTGGGAGGGTAGCAACACTAAACAAATTTATATCAAAGTCATTCGACAAATGCCTCCCCTTCTTCAAAATACTCAGAGGGAGCAAAGGATTTTCGTGGAACGAGGAAAACGAGCAAGCCTTTCAGAACTTGAAAACATATATGGGGAGTCCAGAGCTACTATCGAAGCCCGCGATAGGTGAAACACTATACTTATACCTTTCTGTTTCCAAACACGTTGTCAATTCAGCCCTCGTATGTGACGACCATGGAACCCAAAGGCCAGTATACTACACCAGCAAAATCTTCATAGAAGCAAAAGCACACTATTTGGACCCGAAAAAGTTGGCTCTGGCGTTAGTCGTATCCTCTAGGAAATTGAGGCCCTATTTTCAAGCCCATTCCATAACGGTCCTGACCAAACACCCACTTCACTCAGTATTACATAAACTCGAGCTATCTGGTAGGATAGTGAAATGGTCAGTAGAACTCGAGCAATTTGACATAAACTACGCTCTAAGAATCGCCATCAAAGCCCAAGCGCTCGCGGATTTCATTGTTGAATTCACCGATGGAGAAGAACCGAAAGTAGGCTACCAACTCACGGAACCCGATGTCCAAGCTCGGACCCTGCGCTACGATGAATCTTCAACGGATAAGGCGAGTGGAGCAGGGATCACTCTCCGCTCCCCTAGCGGCTTCACCCTCTAAAAGGCCATCAGATTTGGTTTTCCCGCTTCAAACAACGAGACCGAATACGAAGCCCTTCTATCAGTCTTAAAGCTAGCTTTGGGGATCGACATAGATTGCCTAACGACATACAACAACTCGAGACTAGTAGTCAACCAAGTCAAAAGAGATTTCACTAACAAAGATCCGCGCATGATAGCCTACCGTAACAAGGTACTCGAAGTAATGAGCAAGTTCAAGAACTATCAGCTCACACAGTGCTTCCGAGACGACAACCAGAGGGCTGACTAGAGAAAGAAGCCTCGACCCCCGGCGAAGTCTCCAGCGGCCTCATCGAATATTAGGATAAATGAAGAGAAGGTCGAGGAATATCTGAGCCATGAAAACATAGCTCAATTGGATGACTCCGATACTAAAATATATAGCATCAGGAGCCTTACCAGCAGATAAGATCGAACCAAAGAAACTTAAAAACAGAGAAGCAAGGTATACTCTCATAAACGACAAGTAATATAGGAGATCGGTAACTGGTGCTCCGATGTCTATCGCCCTCATAGGCTAGACAAGTCTTGGAAGCTATTCATAGCGACATAAGCGGGAATCAGTTAGGCAGGAGAACTCTTGCCCGCAGGGCTCTGACTTTAGGGTACTATTGGCCGACCATGCAGCGGGACGCCAAAGATATTGTCCGCAAGTGTGACAAATGTCAGAGGTTCGCACCATACACCCACATGTCGGCCCAATCATTAACTCCAGTAACTAGTCCATGGCCATTTACGCAATGGGGAATGGACATCGTCGGACCGCTCCTAGCATTGGCTGGTAAAAAATTTCTTCTTATTGTCGTCGACTACTTTTCAAATGGGTCGAGGCCAAGCCCCTATCCAAAATAGGGCGGTTCCAGATCGAAAAATTCATAAGGGCCACCATCGTCTGCAGATTTGGCATCCCAAGAGTATTGGTCAGCGACAACAGAACCCAGTTCGAAGGTAGCAAGGTCAAAGAACTGTGAAAAATCTTGGGAGTGAGGCACCACTTTTCCTCGCTAGGACACCCCCAGGCAGATGGTCAGGCAAAAATTACCAACCGGACGATCCAAGAAGCCATCAAAGGAAAATTGACACAGCCAAAGGAAAATGGGTTCCAGAGCTACCAAAAGAATCCCTACCGAAGAGACACCCTTCGCCCTGGCATACGGGTCAGAAGCTATGGTTCTAGTAGAGCTCGAGGTGACAACCTTTCGGACGGAAGAGTTCAGACTGGACGAGAACGATGAAACCTTATGCGTGTGACCAGACCTCCTCGATGAAAAATAGGATTTGGTTTCCACCAAGATAGTCGCCTATCAACAACGGATGGCGCAATAATGCAACAATAAGGTCAAGCCACACGAATTCAAGGTGGGAGACTGGGTACTGTGCAAGACCTAGCAAAACACCAAAGAAGTCGGGGATGAAAAGCTAAATCCGAACTAGGAAGGGCCTTACAAGGTAGCTAAGGTTAACAGGCCGGAAACATACTCGTTGGAAGACGCCGACGACAACGAGTTAAAACGACCATGGAATGTAGAGTCTATAAAAAAGTATTATCAATAAAATATTTTACTTTTACCCAAAGCCTAATCCGCTCCGCGCGGGTCACGATGGCCGAGGAAGTGGGAGTCTAATCAGTGTTTGTCAGTTGATGACGATGACTCTCCATGGGATCATTACTCTCAATGATCGCCAAATTAGCTAATGAGCTTAGTCAGTTCGCGACTGATGACGACGATTTCTAGTACCCAAAGCCTAACTCACTCTGCGCGGGTCACGACGGCTGACGAAGTGGCAGTTTAGTCAGCGCTTGTCCACTGATGACGACGACTTGCCAAGGGATCATTAGATCACCGAATTAGCTAGGTAAGCATAGTCAGTTCGCGAATGATGACAACGACTTCTGGTGCCCAAAGCAAAATCCGCTCCGTGGGAGTCACAACTGCTGAGGAAGTGGGAGTCTAGTCAGCGCTTGTTCGTTGACGACTACTCACCAAGGGATCATTACTCTCAATGATCGCCGAATCAGCCAGGTAAGCTTAGTCAGTTAGCAGAAACTGTGAAAATAAGCTCGATTGTTGCCAAACGTCCAGTCCCCAGTTGCCAGGCTATCAGCGGTCTATGTAATACCCGCTCAATTCACTTACCGATATACTTGCATTATTTTAGAAGTTAATAATATTTATTGGTAGTAATTATTAATTGATAATAATTACAAGTAATAATAGTTTATGATTTTCAATTTCAAACCTATGTTTAGGCCGGTGGTGGGTAAGAGATAAATGATGGGGGTGTTTAGTCAAAGAAACCATAAATTCTTCCTTTAAAAAAAATATAAACCCTAGTTTTTCCTCCTTGCACACACACACAAAGAAAAAAACAAAACAAAACCTGCGTTGAAAGGGTGGGGAGGCGCTTGAAGAGAAAAAGCTTGGAACCTTGCAAAGAAAAGTACTTGTGAGTTAAACTCTACTACTTTTTCCTACTGTACGAACTCTACCCTTTCATGTGATTTAATACAACAAAAAAAAAGAGGAACAAACAAAACAAAGGGGTTCTTTTCTATTGATCAATAGTGATTGGTCTCTTTCACTTTTATTAATAGTGATGTGACATGAGAATTTCTATTGATAGTGATGGGTCTCTTTCAACTTTTTCATTTTTATTAATATTGATGTGACATTAGAAGGGTTCATTCTTTTGATTGAGAAGGGTTTGTATAGTTTTGTGAATAATCAATTGAGGAATAATCAATGAAGCTTTTGATAAAAGCAATGAGGTGTTGGGTTGTAACCGTTTTTTTTTATAGAAAATCTATGAAGTTTTGTTGTTACAGTTTTGTGAATAGTCACATGGGTTTCACTTTTTGACAGTGTTGTTTTCATTTTTTAGTTGTGTGTATAGATCTATATATGGGTATGGGCATGGGTATGGATATGGATATGTATGTTGACATGTATTTTTATATTGATTGTCACTCTAATCAATAGATGTGGTCATGATAGGTGGTCTTCAAAAGAAAATGTGGATTTCCATAAGGATAGTCAGGGTATCTTAATTTGGGGTATAGCTGGTTAATGGAACTTGTTTTCTTGTCATGCGTATGTCACTATGTTAAAAGAATGCTTGTGCTTGCGACACACTTGCTTTTCATTTTTTGAAGGAGATGGAAAAATAAATTTTGTCATGTTGTGAGTATCACTTTGGTAATGTTTTATGTATATGGTTCTTGTAAGGGGAATGTGATGCGATGTAATTGATTTGGAAAATTAATGGCTCCAATAAAATACTTGGTAAATGTTCTTTTTTCACAACTCCATAAAAAAAAATGTGAAAAGAAAAGAAATTTTTGTATACAGACTTGCTTGTATACGTGTGATATTATTATGGGTATGCAGACTTGCTTGCATATCGGTGCACCGTTCCATGTGAGTTCGGTTGTACGTGTAGATTTAGGAAGAATACTTGCCAGTGATCGAACTTCGGGTGAGATGACATGACACTCGAGGTGGCACCCCACTTGGGTCATGTACGCTCCGAGTGGCTTCGATGGCAAGGGAGGCACACTTGGGTGAGGTGTGTTCGGCACAGGAGGAGAGTGCGATTGTGGAAAAGAAGCCAAGAATTAGATAACAAAAATAAATAATTAAATAAAATCATTGAATTGAGCATGCCATGAAATTGTGTATAGATTATTTTAGCTTGTACTAGGTTAGCCTTGAGGGAAGAAACTAACCGCTCATTCGAACCTCGAATGAGAACTACATGTCTTCCTTAAGGTGAAATTTGCATTTTGTCCTTTTATATTTAATTGTCTTGATGTGTAAGTTTGCTCACGCCAGTATGATTATACTGACCCAGATTTTGTATTGTTTTACAAATTTGGGTACGTTATTAATGAGCGTAGTCCCAGAGAACTATCAGGGTTAATTGGAGCGTAAGGAAGGATAGTAGCTGCGTGGCGATAGCTGAGGAGTCAACACGTTTTATTCTTTTAGATTTTTTTATTATTTCTAGGTAATCAGATGTAGGATTTGGATATAAATGCTCAGTTTTGTCAGCTATTTATTTGGGGAATTTATTATTGAAATTTTCATTTATTCGTTGTGGACCTCATTTTTAGAGGAGGAATATTGAGGAAGCTTATTTGTTGTTTTCTGCCTTATGACTGTACCATTTAATGTGTTCCTGTCATGCCTTGGTTTTTGGACAATCTATTTATTTATGTTGTTCAAAAATCGGGGTGTGACATTTTTTTGGTATCAGAGCATTTGGTTAGCCTAGATCTAGGGTAGGTCTAGGTGATCCTCGGAAGTGTGGAAATGGGATTATGAACGTTTGGATTATTAGGTATTAACGGTTATTTATTTTCGCTTGAAGGTAATGGCGAACACTCGATCAAATGGGGCCAATGGACAGAATGGTGATAACGGGCGGAATAACACTAATGGCCCAAATGGTTCGAATGATCAGGGAGGGGGTCCTAACTTGGTTCAGGTAGACGTGGGAGCCATGATGACGCAACTTTTGCAGGTTGTGCAGAACAACCACCAGGATAGTCATGGTGACCCGTTTGCCAGGAGAAATAAGGAGTTTGGGAACCTAGGCGGTCAGAGGTTTAATGGAGAGACTGGCCCTATTGCAGCTGAGAAGTGGATTCGCAAGTGTGAAACCATATTCAATTGGATGCAGATGACTGAGGTACAAAAACAAGAATTAGCCGCTCATAACTTGGATGGTAATGCCAGGTATTTGTGGGATTCTGTGGAGGAGAGCATGGATACGACTGTTATGACTTGGGAGACTTTCAAGTCCAAATTTGACTGTCAGTTTGTACCTGAAGCTGTGAAATCTCAGCTAGTTGCAGAGTTCTTTAGTTTGACGCAAGGTAAAAAGTCAGTGACCCAGTATGTGACAAAATTCAACGAGTTGACTCGGTATGCTCCGTACTTGGTTGATACCCCTGCCAAGAAGAATCAGAAGTTTATCAAGGGTTTGGGTCATTATCTGTCAAAGCCGCTTTTACCCTTCGATAAAAAACCCTTTGACAGAGTTTTAGACTTAGCTCTCAAGTTTGAAGAGCAAGACGCTGCTTTTCGAGAGGCTCGAGAGAAGAGCAGGGGAGGTGAGTCGTCTAGAAACTCACGTTCATCTGGGAACCGAGATCAGAACAAGTATAAGCCTTACGATCATAATCAGCGAGGACCTGGATTTCAGTATCAGCCGAGGTCCTAATCTGGAGGTCAGTACCAGTAGAGGCCCCAGGGAGGAGTTGAGTCCCAGGGAGGTTTCAGGCCGCAGGGTGGCTTCAGGCCCCCAGGGCAGCAGTGGCAGAGACCGACATTCCAGAATCAGGGCCCACAAGGCCCATATCAGCAACCTCGACCTCAGGTACCTGCAGCACCACGAGGGCAGGCTCCTACTGATAAGTTATGCTACAAATGTAACCGACCAGGGCATCTCATTCGTGATTGTCCCAGTTGGCGAGGCGCTCCACAGGGTAGGCAGGCCCCACCAGCTCCAGCACGTGCATTTGCGGTTATACCAGGGCAAGAGAATGTTGAAGGTACCATCACCACTCCGTTTCCCTTGTGAGTATTATTTGATTCTGGTGCTTCTCATTCTTTTATTTCTCGGCGAATGGTAGAAAAAGAAAATCTTAAAACTATGTCACTTATCAAACCTTTATGTGTTGAGACACCCATAGGAGCCACTGTCACATTATTTGAGCAATGTAGAAATTTTGAGATCTCTCTAATGGGTCGAAAACTTGTTGCGGATTTGATAGTTATGAATTTTGAGAATTTTCATGTTATCCTTGGGATGGATTGGTTGGGTAAAAACTATGTTACTATAGATTGTGCCGGGAGAACCATTTTGATAGATACACCAGGGTTGCCGCGAGTTAGTCATGTTTGTGAACCTTGTGGGGACTCCACAATGACGAGCACTCTATACTCTATGGATATACCAGAGAAAGATATTAGCGTGGTTGAGGTGGTGAAGGATTATGTAGATGTATTCCAAGAGATTCCTGGTTTACCACCTAAGAGAGAAATTGAATTTCGAATTGACTTGTTGCCAGGGGCAGCACTGATTTCGAAAGCTGCATACCGATTGGCTCCTAAGCAGTTGGATGAGATGAAAGTCCAACTGGAGGAATTACTCCAGAAGGGGTAAGAAATTTTTCTCGTATGTTTTTATAATAGTTATATATATATATGTGCTTATTTGTGAGTAACTTTATGGTTAATCCTTTAAGGTGTGTATATTTATGTTTATACGACCAAGTAATTCTCCATGGGGTGCGCCTGCTATTTTTGTTTCTAAGAAGGATGGTACTTTGAGGATGTGTGTCGACTATAGAGATGTAAATAAGGTGACAATAAAAAATAAGTACCCTCTTCCGCGGATAGATGATTTGTTAGATCAGTTGAAAGGGGCGGTTGTATTTTCACAGTTGGAATTGAGGACTGGGTACCATCAGATGGGTGTTGAAGAGCAGAGCATACCTCTGACGGCGTTTCAGACTCGGTATGGGTTATATGAATTTCCGGTCATGCCATTTGGATTGACCAATGGTCCTGCTTTCTTTATGGATTTGATGAACCGTATTTTTCGTCCGTACCTTGATAAATTTGTTGTCATTTTCATTGATGATATTATGGTATATTCTCGAAACATGGAGGACCATCGAGAGCATTTAAAAGTAGTGTTGCAGACTTTAAGAGATCACAAACTGTATGCTAAATTTAGTAAGTGCCACTTTTGGGAGAAAGAGGTGAAATTTCTTGGGCATGTGATTTCTAGCGAAGGGATAGCCGTCGATCCTGACAAAGTTGTAGCAGTTAAGGAATGGAAACAACCCACTAATGCAACTGAAATTCGGAGTTTCTTAGGGTTGGCTGGATATTACAGGAGGTTTATTGAGAAATTTCCGTTGATTGCAGCACCTTTGACGAGTCTGACTCGAAAGGATGTCAAGTTTATATGGACTAAGGACTGTGAGACTGCATTTCAAGAGTTGAAGCACAGGTTGACTACAACTCCAATTTTAATCATTCCCACGCGTGGCGGGAAGTTAGTGGTGTTTACAGATGCTAGCGGAACAGGTTTGGGATGTGTTTTGATGCAAGATCAGAAAGTGGTTTCATACGCTTCTAGGCAGTTAAAGCCACATGAGAAGTGATATGCCACGCATGATTTGGAATTAGCAGCAGTGGTTTTTGCTTTAAAAATATGGAGGCATTATTTGTATGGAGAGAAATTTGAGTTGTATACTGATCACAAAAGCTTGAAGTATCTATTTTCACAACGGGATTTAAACATGAGGCAACAGAGGTGGATGGAGTTCATCAGTAGTTATGATTTTGAAATCCTTTACCATCCATGCAAAGGGAATGTGGTGGCGGATGCCCTTAGCAGGCAACATAGTGTGTTGACTGCTCTTATGGTGCAAGAGTGGAAGATTCTCGAGGTTATTGCAGCTCATGATGTTTCGACTGTTCCGCATACTAGAGGAGCTTATGTTTGTAGTTTGACAGTAAAACCTACCCTGATTACCCGGGTCATTTCCGTGCAGCACACTGACCCGTTTCTCATGAACAAAATAAATGATTTGATAATTGATATGTTGGATGACTGACCTACTGATTGGTCCGTTGACATAGATGGAGGATTGCGATTTCATGGTAGACTCTGTGTACCAGATATTTCGGCATTAAAGAAGGAGATTATGGACGAGGCTCATCGTTCTATTTTTACTATTCATCCAGGGGGTACGAAGATGTATCATGATTTGAGAAGGAGTTTTTGGTGGGAAGGCATGAAACGAGACGTTGGGGAATATGTCTCACACTGTTTCACTTGTCAGCAAGTGAAAGCGGAACACCAGAGGTCGTCTGGTTTATTGCAGCCTCTAGAAATACCCATGTGGAAGTGGGAACACATTTCGATGGATTTTGTTGACAGGTTACCTAGATCTCGGAGGGGTAATGAGTCCATTTGGGTTATTGTTGATCGTTTGACTAAATGTGCACATTTTATCCCCATTGGTGCATCTCGAAATACTGACAAGTTAGCTGCTATGTATATCCGAGAAGTGGTAAGGTTGCATGGGGTCCCTATTACCATTGTTTCAGATAGAGATCCATTGTTTACATCAGCATTTTGGGAAAGTTTTCAACGTGCTATGGGTACTACCTTGGCTATGAGCACGGCGTATCATCCAAAGACTGACGGGCAGACTGAGCGGGTAAATTAGATTTTAGAGGATATGTTGCGAGCTTGCATCATGGATTTTGGTGGTAGTTGGGAGGATCACTTACCGTTGGTGGAGTTCTCGTACAATAATAGTTACCAATCGAGCATTGGTATGGCACCCTTTGAGGCTTTGTATGGTAGGCCTTGTAGATCTCCTAGTTGTTGGGCAGAGGTAGGTGATACCGTATTGTTGGGACCAGAGATTGTTAGGGAGACTGCAGGGAAGATTGAGATTATTCGGGGAAGGATAAAAACTGCCCAGAGTAGACAGAAAAGCTATGCAAATCAAAAGCGCAAGAATGTAGTGTTTGCGGTTGGGGATTTAGTTTTCCTTAAGGTGTCTCCCATGCGAGGTGTGATGAGATTTGGCAAGAAAGGAAAGTTGAGCCCGCGGTATATTGGGCCATTCGAGATTGTCAGATGTGTTGGTCACTTAGCTTACAAGCTTGCGTTGCCGCCCAGTTTGTCGATGATCCATGATGTCTTTCATGTCTCGATGCTGAGAAAATGTGTGAAAGACCCAACTCATATTGTTCAACCTACAACTATTGAACTAAATGAGGATTTGACCTGTACAGTTGGGCCGGTGAGGATAATTGATTGTGACGTGAAGCAACTACGACGTAAGAAAGTCAACTTGGTCAAAGTTCAGTGAAGTGAAAAGGAGAACGATGTCACCTGGGAGTTGGAGGACAAAGTAAAGCGTATGCACCCAGAATTATTCGCCTAATCCTTATCCTACCGAATCTCGGGACGAGATTCTTCTAAGGTGTGTATATTGTAATACCCGCCCAATTCACTTACCGATATACTTGCATTATTTTAGAAGTTAATAGTATTTATTGGTAGTAATTATTAATTGATAATAATTACAAGTAATAATAGTTTATGATTTTCAATTTCAAACCTAGGTTTAGGCCGGTGGTGGGTAAGAGATAAAGGATGGGGGTGTTTAGAAAATCTATGAAGTTTTGTTGTTATAGTTTTGTGAATAGTCACATGGGTTTCACTTTTTGACAGTGTTGTTTTCACTTTTTAGTTGTGTGTATAGATCTATATATGGGTATGGGCATGGGTATGGATATGTATGTTGACATGTATGTTTTATATTGATTGTCACTCTAATCAATAGATGTGGTCATGATAGGTGGTCTTCAAAAGAAAATGTGGATTTCCATAAGGATAGTCAGAGTATCTTAATTTGGGGTATAGCTGGTTAATGAAACTTGTTTTCTTGTCATGCGTATGTCATTATGTTAAAAGAATGCTTGTGCTTGCGACACACTTGCTTTTCATTTTTTGAAGGAGATGGAAAAATAAATTTTGTCATGTTGTGAATATCACTTTGGTAATGTTTTATGTATATGGTTCTTGTAAGGGGAATGTGATGCGATGTAATTGATTTCGAAAAATAATGGCTCTAATAAAATACTTGGTAAATGTTCTTTTTTCACAACTCCATAAAAAAAAATGTGAAAAGAAAAGAAATTTTTGTATACAGACTTGCTTGTATACGTGTGATATTATTATGGGTATGCAGACTTGCTTGCATATCGGTGCACCGTTCCATGTGAGTTCGGTTGTACGTGTAGATTTAGGAAGAATACTTGCCAGTGATCGAACTTCGGGTGAGATGACATGACACTCGAGGTGGCACCCCACTTGGGTCATGTACGCTCCGAGTGGCTTCGATGGCAAGGGAGGCACACTTGGGTGAGGTGTGTTCGGCACAGGAGGAGAGTGCGATTGTGGAAAAGAAGCCAAGAATTAGAGAACAAAAATAAATAATTAAATAAAATCATTGAATTGAGCATGCCATGAAATTGTGTATAGATTATTTTAGCTTGTACTAGGTTAGCCTTGAGGGGATAAACTAACCACTCATTCGAACCTCGAATGAGAACTACCTGTCTTCCTTAAGGTGAAATTTGCATTTTGTCCTTATATATTTAATTGTCTTGATGTGTAAGTTTGCTCACACCAGTATGATTATACTGACCCAGATTTTGTATTGCTTTACAAATTTGGGTACGTTCTTAATGAGCGTAGTCCCAGAGAACTATTAGGGTTAATTGGAGCGTAAGGAAGGATAGTAGCTGTGTGGCGATAGCTGAGGAGTCAACACGTTTTATTCTTTTAGATTTTTTTATTATTTCTAGGTAATCAGATGTAGGATTTGGATATAAATGCTCAGTTTTGTCAGATATTTATTTGGGGAATTTATTATTGAAATTTTCATTTATTCATTGTGGACCTCATTTTCTGCCTTATGACTGTACCATTTAATGTGTTCCTGTCATGCCTTGGTTTTTGGAAAATCTATTTATTTATGTTGTTCAAAAATCGGGGCGTGACAGTCTAAGTTAGCAATTGTTGTCGTGTTTGAATCAGACCCCAAGCTTGAACACTAAATAGTTAGTTTCTTGTTTGGATTTGAACATTGTAATCCTATGCAGTTTCGACAACAATCCAAAATAGGATTGATGTTGATTTAGGAAACTAAGTTTTGGAAGCCTTCTAATGGTTGGAGAAGGAAACCGGTCTACTTTTAAATAGACCCCGTCTAGAATGGTTTTGCATGCTTAGAAAGTTGAATTTTCAAAGAATTGTGAGGCTTGTTTGAGAGATTGTAATCTCATTTTGAATAGTGGAATTGATCATCGCTCCCCGTGGATTATGTGTGGGTAGGCTGGGAGGCTACCTTGTGTGGGTGGGCAGAGGCTGACAGGCTACCTGAGTGGGCGGGCAAAGGCTGACAAACTTCCTAGGTGTTATAATCCCACATCGGCTGGGGAAGGGAAGGGAAGGGAATGTACTCATGTGTGAGCTTGTATCCCCTTGGTATAGCGTGTTTTAAAGCTATGAAGGTGGTTAGGCCCAAAGTGGACAATATCATACCATGTTGATCAAGTCGTTACAGAATGGTATCAGAGTCGGACCCAGCTAGTAGTGTGTCAACAAGGACATTGGGCTCCTTAAGGGGGTAGATTGTAATACTTTTGTGTGGGCGGGTTGTGAAGCTGGCAATGGGGTTGAAAACTAACCCGACAGTTTGGTTTTAGGTTGAAACCGTCAACCGAACCGCTTCTATTAGTTTTGATATATTAGAAGATGAAACCGAACTGACATCTTCACCAACCGAGCCGAAACCAAACCGATTCGATCAGTTGTTTTTCAATTTTTGCTGATTTAAAAGAAACAAACTCTAATGACTAGACTTGACTTGATTTGAAGCAAACAAATCTAAAATCAAGACACATACAAATCTGAACTTGGAACTTGTATCTGAACTTAATATGCAATTGATCAGAACTTGAATCTAAGATGATATTTTAACTCTAATAACTAGATCTTGACTTGATTTGTGGTGAAATCCCTTAAAAAACCTTGAACTCTTTCTGAAAGATTCTCATTCACTGAACTACACACAATAGAGGATAATTTGTGGGCATTTAGATTTCACCATAAACAGGGAAACATGTTTGCTCAAACAGTATGATATAACTCTTCTTTTTCTTTTTGGGGTTGGGGGACTGAGACACATCAAGCTTAACTCTATCATGTTTGAGCAGATATGGCGGTAAATCAGATCACTCACTACCATTGTTGGATCATTCATGGCCATGTCCTCTTCTCTACTTGTACAAATTGTAGTACTTTGTTCATGTTTGAGTTTCAGTATTGAACAAGTAAATGAAAAGACTTTTTTTTTTAGAAAGTGCAATGAAAACTTGAGAGCCATTTGTTGCTTGTTAGACCATGAGACACAGTGATTAAGATTGAATAGATATGTAAAGCAACGTAGGTTACCTCGGTTGGCAATCCTTTTACAAGTTACCAAAAATCATTCCTACCAACAAATATTGATTGATTTCTGTTTACACTTTTGCATTTATTTAAAGCTCACATTCCCAAAAAAGCTAACCCCAAAACGTAAATAACTTTAACTTTATGATTTATTTTTTTAATTTTGCATTTGGTGATTTGACAATAGCTAAGGATCTACAATCCCACAAAAGCTTCCCCAAATCCTTAGTCAGAAGTTGGTCGGTTTTAAAACAATGAAAACCGAGAATCGAACTGAAATGTGCGGTTTATAAATATTCAAAACCGAAACCGAAACAGAAACCGAAATTGAACCGAACTAAATTTAGACCGAACCGAAACAATCGGTTTGGTTTGGTCGGTTTAATCGATTTGTTCGTTTTTTGTTCAACCCTAGCTGACAGGTACCTTGTGCGAGAGGGTAGAGGCTGACAGACTACCTTGAGTGGGCGGGCACAGGCTAGCAGGCTACATTGAAATTATAGTCCCACATCGTCTGGGTGAGGGAAGGGAATGAACTACTTATGTGCAAGTTCGTATCCCCTTGGTATAATGCATTTTAAAGCCATGAGGGTGGTTAGGCCCAAAACTAATAATATCATACCATGTGGATCGAGTTGTTACGAGAAGGCTCTCACCGAACCACATAAATTTGTGTGTTTTGTGTGATTGCTTGTTTTCTTCTAAGCTTTGTTGTCGCTATTTCTGCAGGTTAATATTGAACCCAGATCTGAATTGTTTCGAAATTGCGGAGGCCTGCGCAACCCTCCACATAACAAACTGGTATCAGAGCGAGATTTGGATCGTGTTTCTGGTGGTGAATTTTTGAGCTTAGTGTTTTGAATAGGAGAAGATGGCAGACAAATATCTCTAGATTTGCTAAGAGTTCTTAACTAGTAAAAACTACGGTGTCGAACATGAAGTTCGAAGGTGAAAATTTTGATGGTACCAAAAACTATGGCATGTGGCTGTGCGTGGTAAAAAATGTTTTTAGTCAGCAGGAGTTAGAATTTGCTTTGGAGGGTAAACTTGCAGGGATTAAGGTGGATGATTGGGAAAAGGTCAATCTCTAGGCTTGTAGTACATATAAATTGTGTTTGGCAAAAGATCATAAATATTCTGTGATGAAGGATACTTGTGCAAAGGAATTGTGGAAGAAATTGGAGAGCAATTATATGACGGAAAACACTAAAACTCGTATGCATCTGAAGAGTCCTCTTCAAGTTTTAATATCGTCTAGGCATCTCCATGGCAGAGCACTTGAACGATTATAACAATATCCTCGCAGATTTGACAAATTTGAATGTTGAAGTTGAAGATGAGGATAAGGCTATCTTACTGTTGAACTCTCTCCCTGATCAATGTGAGCACTTGACAACCAATCTACTATATGGGAAGAAAAAGGTGAATTTGAAGCCGTGTCTACAACCCTACTGAGCAATGAATACAAAAAGAATGACCAACAAGTCCACATGGATTCTAGCAAGGCACTGAGTGTAAGAGTCTATCTGATGACAAAAATTTGGTAAGTTTGGAAAGTCTCGTTCAAAGTTCAAATAAAAATATGGTGATAGAAAGATTCGGATGAAGGATGAATGTGGGTACTATTTCAACAAAGGGCAATGGAAAAAATGTCTTAAGTTGAAAGACAAGGACAATAAGAGCTCAGGTGCAAACCTCGCATTGGGCAGAAAAGAATATTTCGATTTTGCACTAATTGGTTAGTCGTTGGTTTGCAGCGATCAAGATTGTATCCTGTGTTCTGCATGTACCTATCATATGTGTCTAACATGAATTGGTTTTTCAGTTTCAAGAAATTGGGTGGTGGAGTTGTCCTTATGGGAAACGATGTTGCATGTAGAACTAAAGGGATAGGAGATGTTCGTTGGGTACTTTAGAATCCAAAAGCTTTTGTGTCAGAGTAGAAGGTGTAGTTCTAAAGGTTAGTAAGGGTACTCTTGTTGCGTTGAAAGAAATGAGATAGGGTAATTTGTACTTTTGTAGAGTAGTACAATTATTGGAGGCGTAGCTGCAATATTTGCTTATTCAGAGAAGGTTGCTCCCGATACTACCAAATTGTGGCACATACGCTTAAGGCATGCTGGCGAAAAAGCCTTGGAAAACAAGGTTTGCTAAAAGGTGCGAGAACTTGCAAATTGGAGTTCTATGAACATTGTGTTCTGGGCAAACAAACTAAAACGAAGTTTGGCATCACTATCCACAATACTCGAGGCACTATCGACTATGTTTACACAAATGTCTGGGGTCCTTCAAGAGTAGCATCTCTAGGAGGAATGCATTATTTTGTTTCCTTTGTGGATGACTTCTCGAGAAAAAAAGTATGGGTTGTACACCATGAAGAATTAGGATGATGTCTTGGAAGTGTTTTTGAAGTGGAAGAAACTGATTGAGACTCAGACTGGCAAAAACAATTAAATGGATTATATCAGATAATAGTGGAGAGTACAAGTCAGATCCTTTGTTACAATTATGCCAGGATGAGGGAATAATGAGACACTTTATAGTGAGGAAGACACCACAACAGAATGGGGTGGCATAACTCATGAATCAGACTCTATTAGAGAAGGTCTAGTGTATGATGTCTATTTATGGGTTGGGGAAGTCATTTTGGGCTGAGGTTGTTACATATGCGTGTCATCTCATCAACATGTTGCCTATTGCTATGAATGAGGGCAAGATGCTCACTAAGATATGGTATGGAAAACCTGCATCAGATTAAAATAATTTGCATATATTTGTTTTGTTTTGTTTAAAACCTGCATCAGACTTCAAAACATTTTCAGGGATGCTAAACCGAGTGTCGACTACTTCTCATAAACCTAAAACCTCAAAACAATTAGGGATGTTAAGAAATGCCATAAATGGAAGTCGAATTCTTTCCAATAGTCTTCATCTTTAATCAACACTGATACAAAAATCTAAGTGCCAATTTCTCTATGTATCTGAGGCTTTGAGCTCAATTCAAAGCGTGAAGCGAAGTCGAAGCAAAATCCGATGGCTTGGTTTTTTCAAAAAGCGAAGCGTAAAACGTTGACTTTATGCAAGTGAAGAGGCCCTTAAAAAACAATTCATATTATATTTAAAAAAAATGCATAATGAAAGCATTTGCTCTGCAAAATTAAAACCATGATTTCCTTAATTTTATATTAATTACATGGTGTTAATGTTAATAGAAATTGAAATTTATTTATTTTTATTTGAATTTTCTAGGCGGGGTGCCCTTGAAAATGCAGTGGGAGCGAATAGCCACCCAAGTTTAAAACAAATTTCCCTCACCCCTACGCATATTGTTCATCGTCTTCCTCCTCCCCTGTGTAATGTTCATCGTCTTCCTCCGCATGCATCCGAGCAATCTGGTGGGTTTCTCCGCCTAAAATCATATCATATCTTCTTCTTTTCTATTCCTATTCCTTCTCTCTCCTTTTACGTTGTTTTTTTCCGACCAAAATCAGAGAAAATCAGTAAGATAATTGTGTATTGTTCATCCTCTTTCTCCTCTCCCATCCGCCTGCGTCCGAGCAATCCAGCTGGTTTCTTCGTCTAAAATCTTATCATCTCTACTTCCTTTCTATTCCTCTTCCTTCCCTTTCCATTTCCGTTCTTTTTTTCCGACCAAAATCACAGAAAATTAGTAAGTGAATTCGAAAAAAATAAAATATTTGGAGACGTTTTGTAACCTGAAGCCACCGCTTTGGGCGCTTTAGGCTTCGGCAAAAAAGTGCAAAAAGCCATGGCTTTTTGTGGTTTCAGAGTAGTGATCTGGCTTTAACCGAAACGAATCGAGATGTCATGGCTTGGCCTGGCTTTAGGCTTTAAAAGGTGAAAAGCCATGGCTTTGACTACTCTGATTCAAAGACTTCTTGATCTCAGAGGAAGAAGATCAAAACATGTCTTTTGTGTGATTATTTGTTTTCTTTTTGGTGCTTTGTTGTCCCTATTTAGCCCGTTAATGTTAAACCAAATCAATAGTGTTTCAAAATTGTGGAGGCCTGCGCCACCCTCGCACAACAAAAACATACTAAGAAAAATTGAATCCATAACATTTGGGATTGGGAGGTCCCCTGCACCAAACTTTTGTTGGACATCCTTAAGACCAAGCCTCCCTTTTCCTTCTTCTCCCTTATCACTTTTTGCAAATTTGAAGCCTACTAACTATGGAATGGAACTACCAATTGATTCCAGGAATATTCAAAGCTAGGGAATAATCTAAACAAACATAAATAGATCGGAGCAAAAGAAGCAGGAAGCTAACAGACAAAGCAGAGATAGACAGAGATATATGAATTAAAACTTAAAGTTCTTAATGCATTTTTGAAGACTTTAACTCTAATCTTAGAACAATCGATCGATACAGCTTTAAGACAGTTTCCTGTTTTGCACTTAAAGATTCACTGTAAGATCTTATCAGAGTTCAGATCGGAGGTAAAGGTTTTGTAGAGAAAACAGAGATAGAAATATGCTTATATATATAAAAAAAAGATTACAGAGGAGACTTACTAGTTAAGGATGTACAAGAGATGGATAGATGAGAAGGTGGATGATTACAAGCTAGATACTAAGGGATACAAGTAGGAGATGGGGTTCTAGTGCGTCTGAGTATTTCTCTCAGCCTTAGCTCTTATTTATAGAAGATACAAGATAAGAGAAGAGAAGGGATAAGCCTTCTCGAAACTTGAGTGGAGGATGAGCTGGATGCTTATCCTTTTGATTGAGTGGAGGAGAACTGTTGAAGATGCTTCGACTGTTCACCTTTTGACTGTCGGCAGGTACTGTTGAAGATGCTTCGACTGTAGCTGCATGATTTGAGGGAATTGTAGCTTCACGCGGATGCTTTTGAAGATGCTTGTCGGGTGGTGGCCGAAAGCAATTTTGTTTGTTCATAGAGCTGGCAGATGCTGCCTTTTGATAATGGACGTGGGTCCATTTTACAGATCTCTAGGATCGAAGATGTTGAAACAATCATCTTCATTGAGATCAACTGCTGGATCGTCTTCTTCGTCTGCTTCATCTGAACAGATCTGTGACAGAGTTTCCATGAGTTGAGCTTTTGTTGGTTTGGCGAGAATATGCTTCAGAATCTGTTGCTTCAGAAGCTTTGCACTGGATGATGATTCTGGCGATTGGCCAATTGATAATTGTGGTGTAGGTGTTGGAGACACCTCTCTTTTGGAGAAAAAGGCAAGAACACCTTCTTTGGTAACTTTGGAGTGGTCAAATCTTTGCCACCATTTAACTTTGAAGCGGCGACATAACCATTGGGGTTTTGTTTTGGAAAGGGTTAGCGAAAAATCAAGTTGAGAACAAACATAATCCAAACACATGATCCAAGCTAAATTGAATCGAATAAAGAACCAGACAGATAAAACCTGCTCATTTACAGGTATGGGAGGCTGGTATCTTTCTTTGAAGACATTCCATCCTTCTTTGACAGATGGAGGAAGAATGTCAAGGACTGGACCAAAGGAACTCCACCATACATGTTGGAACCAAAATGGGAGAGTTTTTTGATTGAATTTTTTGCAAAATAAAAAAAACCAAGAATGGCCACTTTGATGAGTACTAACCAGAAAAGCCCTTGACCACACATTTTTGTAGTCAAGATAATTGTAAGATGGAGGAGAGAAGTCATGAGAGAACTTTTTGTGGTAACGAGGAACTTGTCCCCAATCTGCTTCTGTCAGAATTTTGAAGATCTGACATTTAGAGAAAGTGATTCTTGAATTGGAGTCATCAAAATGGTGTGTGATAGCTACAGAATCAGAATCAACAAGAATGAATTCATAGAATTCTCTTGTTTTTGAAAGATCTGTTTCTTCAAATTGTTGATCAGAAGAGAACAGGTTTTTGGCGATGCTTTGAGGATCAGGAATCAAAGCATGAAGACATGGTTCGATCATACCTATAAAGTCAACATTTGACTTATTGATGTAAGGCAGGGGTGCCTGATTAGGCTTTGGGAAACTTGTCATGGATGAACCAGACTCTGTGGCTTTGCCTAAAGGAGAAAACCTTTGGGACAATTGAAGGGCATAAGAGAGAGGGGCTGGAGGCGGAGAAGCAGGAGGCTTCTTCGCATAGCTGGCTTTGGTTTGGGGTTTTGCAGGAAGAGCCTGCTTTGGAGATGAGTTTTGGGAAGAACTCATTTTTGAAGAAACTCTCTAGAGAGGAAGTCTGCAAGAGAGTTGTCTGCTCCCTTTATATATTTAATCTCGAAATCGAATGCAGAAATCAAGCCTTGCCATCTGGCGAAGATCTGTTTGGAAACCAAATTTAAAACATCTTTGGTTAAAATATCTTTTGCAGATTGACAGTCAACTTGTAAAAGAAATCTTTGGTTTGTTAAATCATCTTGAAATTTCATGATGCATAAAACAATTGCTAAAACCTTTTTTTTAACAGTTGAATAATTACTCTGTGTAGGATTCCAAATACCTGAATGGTATCGGACTAATTGGATTATAGAAGAGTCTGGAAGACGCTGTTTTAGGAAACCACCGTACCCTAAGTTGGACGCATCAGTTTCTACAATCTTAAAAGCCTTGGGATCTGAAATTCCTAAACAAGGAAGATGCTTGACTTGGGCTTTGACTTGACGGACTATTTGAGAATGGGCTTCAGTCCATGGGCTGGGGTTTTTCCTAAGACGACCATATAAGGGCTTAAGTAAAACTCGGAGGCCTTTATAAAAATTTGCAACATAATTTAAAGATCCAATGAATCTTTGCAATTGGGTTTTATCCCGGATTTCATCAGGGAATTTATCTGCAAATTCAATTGATCTTGAAATGGGAGTAACCATTCCATTGAAAATCTTGTGACCTAAGAATCGGACATTTGTTTGAAATAGATTGATTTTAGTGGGAGATAAAACCTAACCATTTTTCTTTATACAATGTTCAAATTGATATAAGTGTTTCCAATGAGTTGGAATTGATTCAGAAAAGACCAGTATATCATCGATATACACAATTGTAAATTGAGAAAATGTGGAAAGAATATCATTCATGATATTCTGAAATTCACTGGGGGCATTCTTGAGGCCAAAGGGCATTACATTCCATTCGTAATGTCCAAAGGGTACATTGAAAGCAGTTTTATACCTATCTTTGGGATGAACTTGGATTTGCCAAAATCCAGATTTAAGATCAAATTTTGAAAAGACACAAGCATTGTGAAGTCTTTTCAGAAGATCTCTTTGATGAGGAATTGGGTATCTTATCCATTGTAAAACCTGATTGAGCGGTTTATAATTGATCACAAGGCGAGGACTACCTCGTTCAAGTTCATCAGCTTTTCTTACATAGAAGGCCGCACAACTCCAAGGAGACTTGGAAGGCTTAATGAGGCGTTTTTCTAATAATCCTTGAATTTCTTGTTTGCAGTATTCCATGAGTTCACTATTCATTTGAATAGGACGAGCTTTGGTAGGAATCTTGCGTTCATCAAAATCTGGTTCGTAGGGAAGACGAACAACATGTTGGGATCTGTACCAGAATGCATTAGGAAGATTGGAACACAGTTCCTTTTGAAGATGATGTTGATATTGGATAATTTGGGACTGAATTTTAAGATCAAGAATTTGATCTGCAATTCTTTTATACTCAATTTCTTGTTTTAAGAAATTTAATTGTTGTTGTTTACAAATTAAGCGATGTAAAAAGACTTTCTTTGTGACTTGATTTAATTCATAAATCTCAGGTTTGAAAAGGAATGGAAATTCAAGTTTTGTTCCTAAATAGGAAGTTTGAATGCCTGTTGTTGAAACAGTGAAGGGTGAGATTGTATTGATAAAAGGTGTTCCTAATATCATTGTTTGTTCCATATTTCTGACAAGAAGGAAATGTTGCTTGATGCAAATTTTATCTTTGCAGATATGTGCATTGGGAAGTTTATGAAATATTTCAAGACGAGAGTTGTCAGTGGTATACAACTTCTGAGTGGTCTTCTTGAAATATTGGGAAGGAACTATTCCTTCTTTGATACAATTCATATCAGCTCCTGAGTCGATTAAGGCTATGGTTGATATGAGCGTTTGTCCTTGAATAAATAGATCAATGGCCACATACCATTTTTGAATGGTAACCTGATGTGGAATGACTTGTTTTTTATTTATATTATTTAAAAATCCATCATCTATGTCTTTAGAAGATGGTTCACCTAAGACTTCTTCTTCTTTTTCAGAGAATTGATTAAATTGATGATCTTGAAGTGTTTGGATTTGAAGATTAGCCAAGGTTTGGTTTTGTTTTAAGATATTTACTTCTTTTTTAAGGTTATTCACTTCATATTGGAGGTCAGATAAACTAACCGGAGAGGAGGTTAATTTGGATTGGTGAAATCTGCTTATGATTTCTTTATGATCATAAAAAGGAGTTATGACATCTGGTATAGGTTTTGGTTGGGTTATGGATTTCTTTATGTGCTGAAGATATTCAGTTTTTAGATTTGGATCATCAATTTTATCCACAAAATCTAACAATATCTGGGATTGTTTAGAGTTGGATAACATATTGATTTTTGGTTTAGAATTTTGACAAAGGCAAGCACCTGCTGCACAATTGTCAGATTGATCTGATGAAGTAGAAGAGTCTGAAGAATAGTTGAGGTTTCCTACTTGAAACTCATCACCAGATGTTTCTACGTCAGTATCAACAAGGGAATTAAGAAACATATGTTTCATTTGATCTGGAATGTCCAGGGCTTGGATCTTTTGGGTTGTTCTGCAGTTCTTTGCATAATGGCCCGGTTGTCCACATTTAAAGCAAACAGGTTTTGATGTGGGCCTTTTGAGGGCTGGTTTGGACTTATGAGTCCCATGTTTTTTGGGCTGGCTATAGTATTTTTCGATATCTTTAGCAGGCTTTGGACCATAAGGTTTTTTAGACTTAAATTGTCTAGCAGGATGAAACCTGTATTTCTGTTTTGAAGTTAAATGGCCTGGGGCTCGAAATTCTTCAAACCCATATTGTTGACAAAAATCACCTAACTCTTTAGGCCCATTAATATGTTGTTTCTTAAGTTTTCTTTTTAACCTAAGATCATTACATATATGAAGAGCACATTTATTGATAAAGGCAATTAAATCTCCAAAGGTTAACTGATCGTATTGAATGTCTCCATTGAATTGCTCTTGGAGTTTTCCACGGACAGTTTCAGCAAATATTTCAGGAAGTCCTGAAATAAACTTTCTTTTCCAAAAAGGATTTGCTGCATCAGTTTGGAGCATAACCTTTATCATAAATAAATCCTTATACCATCTAAAATGGCTAAGGGTTGGACATTTATGGGTCATAAGCAAATCTTTTGCTTTTCCTTGATATTCATTAGGATTTCCAATGAAATGTCTAAGAATAGTTTGTACCAAGGTAGGCACACAGTCAGGAATAACCTGACCTTGATCTGTTTTCATAGGTTGACCATCTGGGTCGATTTTTATTGCAAACATGATTTCACGTTTTTCTGCAGTGGAAAGATAGTTATCCCACCATCCTTTAAGAAGGCCTGAAAATCCTGCAATAATTGCAGTAGCAATTGTATTATCATCCTTATTTTCAGTTCGATGAGTGGAAGCCATCATGACCATTTCTTGAGTGATTTCAAGAATTGCTTCCTCAGAGAGTCCATCAATATTCCAGATATAGAGTTCTTTCGTAGAGAAAGAGCCAAAAGTTTGAAGAGATCTTTCTTCAAATTGCATATCTGGGTATGAGGGTCTTGGATAAAAATTTCTGGAGGTTGGCATAAGGTTTCGCCATTTTGGATGCTTGGTTGATTGTTTTGCATGTCTAATTGGATTAGCCTGATATGGAATAAAATTCAATCTATCTAATTCAGACATTGGATCAAAATCAGCACTTATATCAGAATCCTGATTTGTATTGTAAGGATTTGATAAGGTATTGATCTTGAGTCTAGAATCCAATTTTAATGCCTCTAATTTTGCATCTATTTCTTTTAATAATTGACTGGACGAAGTGAAAGTATGAGGGGCAATAGGATCAGGAGGTTGGAAGAAAACATTCTTCGCCTTTGATTCTTTCTCCTGAATTGCTTCTTTACTTTGTTTCTCAACCAATTGTTTTCTTTTTAACTCATCAGTCACAAGTTGATCTTGGACTAGTTTTTCACCTAATTCTGAGAGCAGAATATTTGTATAATTATTTTGTTGAATAAGCTTACTGACTCCTTGGCTTTCATTCATATGAGATTGAAACGGAGAAGACTGGTAAGTTTGATCAGAAACTGAGAATTTTAAGTCTGCTAAGGGGGGCAGAATTGCATTAAACTTTTTCTCATCAGGGGTTTTCCATGTTTTAGGTGAAACATTTAAAACATGAATATTGGGGAGATGAACATTGAAATACCAATCTAAGAATGGTAAGTTTTCTTTCAAAGCTTCACAACATGCATAGAATTTTTTACTAAGTTCAAGCCTTTCAATAGGGTTGTCTGAGCTTGAAATTTAGTTCTTCTATCATTGTTTGCTGAAGACATGAAATCTTTCTTTATGCGTTCTTTGTCTAAAGAAAAGGATTTAGTTAGACATTGAACTCTTGGCAGAAAATTCATTTCTGATTGGGTTGGAGATTGATTATCTTCTATTTGTTCAGAAGCTTGATCTTCTGGAGGATTATAGATTGGTTGAGGAATTTGAGGAAAATTAGGATTATTCCTAATATTTGTTAAATTAAGATGAGGAAGAGTTTCCGGAGTGGGAACTCTTGGAAGTTGGGTAGGAGCGGTTCTGAATGAAGATTCAGATCTGCGTCCTGATTGGAATTTAGATGGGTCGAGATTTGTGATGCGTAGATCACTAAATCTTAACTCAACTGTCCCATCTGGGCGAGAATAAATGTTATCTATTTGGCTGGGAGGAAGATTTTTAGGAACAGAGGCTCCTTCTATGATCCAGGTTTCTGGAAGTGTGACCTGATTCCAATGAATTGTTCTGGGTACAATTACATTAGTTTTCTGGTCATTGATTTCAAAGAGAATTGTTTGTCCTTTCTCATCAGTATGAAGAGCTTTGGGACAAAGTTGTGTTTTCATTGCTCTATATGTAATCTTATAGATCAGAGCAAGAGGTTCAGAACCTTCAGCCATGTCAAAGCCGCTGGTCTGAATATTGAGAGTTAGTGTTTCTAGGATATGTGGATCCCAAAGGGATACTGAGAAGTTAGGGTAACAGTTAAAATAAACTGGCCCTGTTGAAAGAGATGATTCTGCAATTCCAAGCAGAGAATCACCAAATTTGTTGTGTCTGCAGTCGCGGAGAGCAACTAAGGCACAAGTTTCTAGTCCTAACCTGGTTAAAGGTTTAAGGGCTACTTGGATTAATCCTAGATGGATGTATTTATATTTTTCTTTAATTAAAGAATTAATTGTTTGAAATGAAAGCAATTGTTTTGAGTCTAAAGATTTATTGATCGGTATTGTTTGTTCAACAATACTAATTAAATCTTCAGTTTTTGGAGAAAAGATTGATTGGGAAATTTTATAAATTTCTTTTTGAGGTATTACTGGTATAGACCAATTTTGCAAATCATGTTCAACTTCAGGAATTCTTCCTTCCATTCTATTTTGTAAATTTGGATTATTTGACCTAGAACTGGATGTTCTGGAAAGCCTTGAAAACAAAGACGACATTTTCAAATTTCTTTTGGAGATGGAGGAACACTGTGCCTGGAACACCTACAGCTGGAACACCTACAGCTGGAACACCTAAGTGGGATCACCTAACCCTGATCTCGTACTGCGCACACCATGGCGACTTACAATTATCAGTGGCTCTACGGCTGACCAACACTCTAAACGATTTACCAACGCTATCAACGGTTTACCAACGACACCTAGGACTCACTACCATTCCCGAAGTCGAATTCTTTCAAGCAGTCTTCATCTTTCGTCAACACTGATACAGAAATCTAAGTGCCAATTTCTCTATATATCTGAGGCTCTGAGCTCAGTTCAAATACTTCTCAACCTTGGAGGAAGAAGATCAAATCATTCTCTTTTCCCTCTTTTGCTCCAAACCCATTTCAATTCATCCAGTGTCAACACACCCCTTTTTGTTGATTCTTCTCAGTCGCAGTATTTGGGTACTTCCAAGTCTCGTAACTCCCAGGAACTCTGCCTTTTTTACTCAGTTTTTGTGCACTTTTTGCTCTTTTAGTTCCAAAGTTCCTCAAAACGGTTGAACAAGAAGAGAAGGGTGAAGATGAAGACGATGATGGCAGTGGTGATGATTTTGAAGTAGGAGGAGAAATGGGGATCGAAAAAAATTCGAACTTTGTAAAGAATGTAGAGACCCTTGTAGGGGGTTTTAGGTGATCTTGGGAGAAGTGGGGTTGGGCATTCTAGTATGATTTTCTGTTATTCGAAAGCTAGTAACCTTAATGATGTTCTCAAGCTGTTTAATCAGATGGAAGAGTTGGGCATTGCTCCAGATAGAAAGGTCTACAACACGGTGATTTATGCATTAGCAAAAGGTAAACTTGTCAAAGAAGCCTTGAATTTACTCCAGACAATGGAAGAGAAAGGTTTTGCCCCAAACGTTGTCACTTACAGCTCACTCATCAAGCCCCTTTGTAAGGCTCGTCGAGTGGATGAAGCAAATATGTTATTTGATGAGATGTTGGACAAAGGTTTCTCCCAATCAATTAGAAATTATCATGCATATTTTGGTGCTCTTGAGACTGCAGATGAGGTATTTGAGCTCTTGGGGAATATAAAAATAAAAATACAGGGTTCCTTCCCATTAATGATACTTGCATCATGTTGATCCGAAAGTTTTGTCGGGTGGCGTCAGCGTGAAATTGTTTTCAAGCTTGGGAATGAGATGGCTGTTGACCGAAGCTCCTATATCGACCTCATCCATGGGCTCTGTTTAAATGGGAAATTGGAAGATGCTTGGAAATATAATGATGAAATGAAGGAAAAAGGATTTTCGCCAGAACCTAAACCGGATGAGATGCATCAGTCTTGAGTCTCAGCTAAGCAAATTGCTGGAACAGAGAAATTGGATCAAAGACCAGTCAAGTGGATAGTGGTTCCTCAAAGAAGCACACAAGGGTGGAGGCAAACACTTGTAGTGGTTGTGAAAGAGATTTTTATAAAGCAGCGGGAAACGATAACATTTAGGGTGTGTTTGGTTGCATAAAATCGTATGTTATGAGAATTTATGAGAAGACTCATACATTTAGGCTAAATTGATATATCACTCCACATCTACCATTTGACCACTATTTGATTTTGTGATCAATGGTGGGAATGAAAGTCCCATGAACATGAGAATCCCACTCCTTGGTCCCCTAAGGCATGTGATTTTAATGTTCATGGGACTTTCATTTCCACCATTGATCACAAAATCAAATGGTGAATGTGGAGTGATACATCAATTTAGCCCAAAATGTAGGGATCCTCTCATGGATTCCCATGACATAGGATTCCATACAATCAAACACACCCTTAGTTACGCGAGAAGGGGATTCTCGTTTTGGGAAAGTGAGGAGCTGCCACTATATGTATTCAACAATTCTAGGCACCATGTTTGCAGTTTTTTTTTTTTTTGTATTTTTTGAATTTTTTTTACACTCTATCCCTTCTATAGATAGTATTTGTGGTTGTGTTTTAAAGACAAATGACAAAAAGTGTAAAAATACAAAAAATAAAAAACCAAAAAGACTAACAAACATGACTGGCTAGACTTACTCATATGTATTGGATATTATATATGAATTATACTACTGACAGTACCGGTGTGTACTTTTTCTACATTAATGTCTTTGTTTTATGCTCCCATGGTTTTTTACCATAAAACATACTATATCCAACTTTTATTCGGTTTACGTTCAAACAAATAATGTTTGTTTACATAAAAATCAAAGATAATAAATATGATGGTTGAAAAATAAACAAATCCCAAAATTCATTCTGTAAGCTTTCTGAAACTTTGTACAAGTCTATAGCTTTGCGGAAGCGACTCTTCTTTTGGTCCAGGCCAGACAGTGGCAAAGATGACTTTTGCTAGGAGACTCTGGAGCTCTTTATTCCGTTTTGCATTATAGGGTAGCGGCTATAGACTCTAATATCCACTTAATGTGAAAGTCAATTATATGTAATATTAAGAATTTACTATCTTTTCTCATTTTTTGGTTTTGTAACTATATTCCTAGTAACCTTAACAACGAGGCTCACCACCTGGCTGCCATAGCTGGGGATTCCTGTATTTCTATTTAATTTTAATATATCTGAAATCATATAAAAAAAGTCTATAACTTTAAGAAATATATTTATTTATTTATTTATTTATTATTATTATTTTACCTCACTTTGCTTCGAAGTATATGCTTCTCAGGCCTTGTAAAACTATGGGGGATATCCATGTTTTTAGTCAACATTTGGATTGTACTACAGGTGGGTGCACATGTTGGACCTGGGCATGTGTAGAGGCGGAGTGCCCCACCCCAAATTCCTAAAAGTTGTTTATATACTTGCAACTTATTGGCTCAGCTAAACTAAAACCGAAGTAAAAATCAAGTGGTAGGGCACCAAAGTAACTTGTGGCCTTATGAAGAGTAAAAAGATATGGTTTTAATCAAGGATTGTGATTTCATTTTTAAGGTAATTTCGGTAAGTTAATTTTATGAAATATTTTGTAGTATATAGAAAAAATATATAAATTTTGATTGTAATTTTGAAGTTATCAATATAATTTAAGCATTTTAAACTCTTACATATTACATAAGGAGTACAACAAAAAGTTGTAATGTTAGACAAACTACATATTACATAAGAATCATTTATATAACAAAATTTTAATATTAATTTAAAGTTATAACGAGTTAAAATGTACGTAAATTGAGATTGGCTTAATGAAAGAAATATTTAGGATTTAAAAATAAATTTCAATAATTCAAATAAAAGAAATAATTCGTGAAATTTGGACATTTTTTCGAGAAATCACATTCCTTGGTTTTCAGGAGTAGGCCTAAGGAACATTTGAAAAAAAATTTGTCTTTCAAATTCATAATACATGGTTTTTACTTTAAGCCCTCTTGAAAATCCCCCCACAACTATAAGATTCTAATATATCTTCGGTAAAATTAAACATTGTGGTGTTTCTCAAGATTTTCGTAAAACATTGTCGTGAAATTTGGACATTGTTTCTCAAAGCGTTTTTTAAAATAAACCATGATGTAAAGGAATATATATATATAGTGGTTAAGTTGGAGACCACCGTTGTGGTGGCCGAAAGCACTCTGATGCTTAAGTCAGATATCGATGCAAGTAAGAGTGAAGACTGTATGCGTATCTTTCTTCTTCCTTTCGCCATCTCTTATAGCGAGTGTTACCTCCACAACTTTCCTTGCGATCAAAGGTGTGATGGAGGGAAGGGATCTCGCATAAGATCTTACCTGTGCATGATTGAGTCTCTCGCGGTGAACTATCTGTGTACTGGGTTCGGTTTGCGTGTGTGTTGCCTTAGTTATTGAAGAGGACTAGACTATCTTTGGAATGGTGAGCCGTCCGTGGACTGAACTCGCCCGCTTATGGTGAACTGTCCGTCGACTGGGTTTGGTCTGCACTATTGTTGCCTAGGCTCCTGAGGCGGACTAGGTCACTTATGCAGCGAGCTATTGACATCCTGAATAGGACTAAATATGAAGCAGATTACTGAGCTATTTGAAAACAACCACTAAGAAGAAATTGGCATGGTTTTAATTAAGACAAATGCATTATTGCAATCTCTTCCATCAACTTTTAATATTTGGATGAACTTAGACTTCTATATCATGCTGGATAAAATTTCCTGGTGAGTCATGGTGACTCATCTTAAAACATCTAGATGGATGAGTTGAAGCCAAGTTAACTAGCAGAAACTGAAAAGTAAATTCTGGCGGTACTGTTATCTGCTAATCTATTACTATTATCTCCCTATATACATGTGTTGTATGTCAGAATGTTCAAGTTGGTAAAACCATTTCACAGCAAAATTGAGCCCAAACAATCAAAACCTAACAACAAACAAATGGGGTTCTATAAAAATCTCATACACCCTAACCCAATGCAACTTTTCTATTTCATAAAAATGAAATCTTGAAAACTCAAAGAGGAAGACAGACTCACATACAAGAAGGGAATGGAGAAAACTCACCTCATTTTGTAAGAATCCCAAGATTTGAGCAAGTTTCTTCCTCCAACACTTCCCACCATTTTCAACGTAAGTTTTTCTTTTCTTCTGTGTGTATCCAGAGAGAAAAAAAGGAGGCTAGGGCTTAAATGAGTTTTTAATTAGGGTTTATTTGGCTAAACACAACCATCACTCATCTCTTATTCTTTTAATCTTTATTTCTCTACCCTAACCATTACTTTCATGAAAGCCCAAACTCAAGCCCAAGAAAATTGAATAAAACCCATCAAGATTAAGGTTTAACTAAAGTATATGTGCACCCTTTTTTTTTTAGAGTGTGACTAATTAATTTACTTAAGGCAAATGTCTTATTTTTTTGGGTTTTCAAATTTTGGCTAAACACACACACACACCTTATTCTATTTAGCAATGACAAACAAAACAATTTTTTTTTCCAATAATTGAGATTACAACATATACCACAATTAATAAATAAGAACTTTTTATATTTATTTAATTAGGCGGGTATTACAATATATACAACTCAAAAGAATCTCGTCCCGAGATTCGGTAGAGGGAGGTAAGTAGGAAATTAATTCTTAAATAAACAAACTACCTTCCAAATGAACCAACACTAGAGTCCAAATAATAAATCTTTCAAAAAAATAACTTTTCTACTAACCCTCCTTAATAAACAAACCACACATCATATGGACAAAAAAATAGTTCATACGTATGCCCATAACTTAATGAAGACAATCACACAAAAATATAAAAAAATTCAGCAAGTACAAAAATTACGGGGTGCTACAATAAATACAACTCAAAAGAATCTCGTCCCGACATTCGCGAAAAGGGTTAACTAAAGATTTAGGATAACAAACCGCTACAGAGAAACTATACGGAATAATGTCATCCACTATTGACATTAAAATAAGTTATGATTAGCCCCGAATACTTAGGTCACAGAAATTTCATCTCGAGATTCACGAAGAAAAAGAAACAATAATAAAAGTTCAAGGTTCACCCTTGTCACTTTGTCTCTAGACATTCACACTACTACTCTCCCATATCCAAATTTCGAGGATCACCTAGACTCTACCCAAGCCTAGGCTAACCAAATGCTCTGATACCAAACTGTCACGCCCCGATTTTCGAAGAAAACGAAAATCCTAAAATCCACGTAGGATTATCCGTTTCCCCGAAAACTCAGGACGTGCAAATTCAATAACAACAGAAACAAATAGCAGCAACAACTAAACATGATTTTATTACAGAAACAAATAAAACTCTAACCCGGAAAGGACCGGCGTGGCAAACTCACTAGCGGAACTCTAGTAACGCAGCTCAAAATCTCTAAACCTGAAAGGCTAATCGGCTACATTCCAAAAGGAATGTACCCAAGAAGCAATAACTCACTTGGGTCAGCAATAAAGCTGGTGTGAGAAATCTTCATCCCAAAATCAATAAATTCGCACATGACGACATAAAAATAAACAAAACAATAAACAACCACACCATCAGGTAGTTCCTAAATGAGGCAAAGGTGTTATCATCCTAACTATAGAAATTGACTATGACAAATCTGACCTGTAGAAATATGAGTAGACTTGCCATCCTGCATGAAAATGTTAGAAGCAACCGGATAATATTATGACATAACATAATATTATCCGGTTGCTTCTAACATAACATATTATGACATATCATGAAAGCATATTCGCATATTAAATATAGGCCCAAGTAATTTATAATCCATATTCGCATCATTAAGACATAGATGATATTAATCAAATACAGTAGACTATATTAACAGTATTCAAAATTCATGCATCTGCAGTTCCAATCAAAGACTATATTAATCACAAACTCTACTTTATAGGAACCCGACCAATATTAGTTGTGCAATAGTTATAGGCATGTTTGATGTATTGGACTATGCAAATCATTTTGTAAGTATGGATTAGATGGCAATTGTGAACTGTTTACCAACAGTCAACTGGACCCTAAATATGAAGCAGATTACTGAGCTATTTGAAAACAACCACTAAGAAGCAATTGGCAAGGTTTTAATTAAGACAAATGCATTATTGCAATATCTTCCATCAACTTTGAATTTTTGGATGAACTTAGACTTCTATATCATGCTTGATAAAATTTCCTGGTGAGTCATGGTGACTCATCTTAAAACATCTAGATGGATGAGTTGAAGCCAAGTTAACTAGCAGAAACTGAAAAGTAAATTCTGGCGGTACTGTTATCTGCTAATGTATTACTATTATCTCCCTATATACATGTGTTTTATGTCAGAATGTTCAAGTTGGTATACTAATTCCTCTAATTCTGGATTTAGTGTCTCAACCTATACATGGTAGATCTGTTTCATACTATGAATGTGTTTTTATAAACTTTCTTTGTTGAATCTGGAGATAAAATCTCTAGTTTGAGACCCGAGGATAAAAATTGAAACTTCTGTTGCATGGTTGGTTCCCTTTCAAATGGAATATGATTAAAATAAGTAAAGAAATCAACAACAGCAATAGATAACATAGTCAGCCTATAATTCATGCAACCCCTTCCTTAGTTCCAACTAAAAAAAAAAATTAAGTTTGAAGCATGGTCTGACTTTGCGATCCTAATCAGCATATGCCATTCCCCAACTAAAATATCTCTTTGTATGCTTAAATATCAACATCTTTTCAAAGACATCTCAGTTTATACCAAGATATCCTGGTTTTCTAAACGAGTTCCAATCCTCAAATTTCAAAGAAACTAAAACCATTTCACAGCAAAATTGAGCCCAAACAATCAAAACCTAACAACAAACAAACGGGGTTCTATAAAAATCTCATACACCCTAACCTAATGCAACTTTTCTATTTCATAAAAATGAAATCTTGAAAACTCAAAGAGGAAGACAGACTCACATACAAGAAGGGAATGGAGAAAACTCACCTCATTTTGCAAGAATCCCAAGATTTGAGCAAGTTTCTTCCTTCAACACCTCCCACCATTTTCAACGTAAGTTTTTCTTTTCTTCTGTGTGTATCCAGAGAGAAAAAAATGAGGCTAGGGCTTAAATGAGTTTTTAATTAGGGTTTATTTGGCTAAACACAACCATCACTCATCTCTTATTCTTTTAACCTTTATTTCCTTCTAACCAATACCCTAACCATTACTTTCATGAAAGCCCTAACTCAAGCCCAAGAAAAATGAATAAAACCCATCAAGATTAGGGTTTAACTAAAGTATATGTGCACCCTTTTTTTTTAGAGTGTGACTAATTAGTTTACTTAAGGCAAATGTCTTATTTTTTTGGGTTTTCGAATTTTGGCTAAACAGACACACACACCTTATTCTATTTAGCAATGACAAACAAAACAAATTTTTTTTTCCAATAATTGAGATTACAACATATGCCACAATTAATAAATAAGAACTTTTTATATTTATTTAATTTAGCGGGTATTACAATATATACAACTCAAAAGAATCTCGTCCCGAGATTCGGTAGAGGGAGGTAAGTAGGAAATTAATTCTTAAATAAACAAACTACCTTCCAAATGAACCAACACTAGAGTCCAAATAATAAATCTTTCAAAAAAAATAACTTTTCTACTAACCCTCCTTAATAAACAAACCACACATTATATGGACAAAAAAATAGTTCATACGTATGCCCATAACTTAATGAAGACAATCACACAAAAATATAAAAAAATTCAGCAAGTACAAAAATTACAGGGTGCTACAATATATACAACTCAAAAGAATCTCGTCCCGACATTCGCGAAAAGGGTTAACTAAAGATTCAGGATAATAAACCGCTACAGGGAAAATATACGGAATAATGTCATCCACTATTGACATTAAAATAAGTTATGATTAGCCCCGAATACTTAGGTCACAGAAATCTCATCTCGAGATTCACGAAGAAAAAGAAACAATAATAAAAGTTCAAGGTTCACCCTTGTCACTTTGTCTCTAGACATTCACACTACTACTCTTCCATATCCACATTTCGAGGATCACCTAGACTCTACCTAAGCCTAGGCTAACCAAATGCTCTGATACCAAACTGTCACGCCCCAATTTTCGAAGAAAACGAAAATCCTAAAATCCACGTAGGATTATCCGTTTCCCCCAAAACTCGGGACGTGCAAATTCAATAACAACAAAAACAAATAGCAGCAGCAACTAAACATGATTTTATTACAGAAACAAATAAAACTCTAACCTGGAAAGGACTGGCGTGGCTAGCTCACTAGCGGAACTCCAGTAACGCAGCTCAAAATCTCTAAACCTGAAAGGCAAATCGGCTACATTCCAAAAGGAATGTACCCAAGAAGCAATAGCTCAATTGGGTCAGCAATAAAGCTGGTGTGACAAATCTTCATCCCAAAATCAATAAATCCGCACATGACAACATCAAAATAAACAACCACACCATCAGGTAGTTCCTAAATGAGGCAAAGGTGTTATCATCCTAACTATAGAAATTGACTATGACAAATCTGACCTGTAGAAATATGAGTAGACTTGTCATCCTGCATGAAAATGTTAGAAGCAACCGGATAATATTTCTATGTTATCAGTCCTCACAAATGTGATTTATCTTCAAACAATGATACAATTCATAGTCATGTTAGACTATTATTGAAATATTAACAAAACACATTTTCTACCTTTAGGAAGACATGTAGTTCTCATTCAATGGTTGAATGAGCATTTAGTTTCTTCTTTTAATGTAATCATGCACATACACAAAAAGAAATCTCACTTCTTTCCCACAATCGCACTATCCTCTTTGTGCCGAACACACCTCACCCAAGTGTGCCTCCCTTGCCTTCGAAACCACTCGGAGCGTACATGTTCCAAGTGGGGTGCCACATCGAGGAACATGTCATCTCACCCAACATTCGATCCATGGCAAGTATTTCCTAAATCTACACGTACAACCCAACTCACATGGAACGGTGCACTGATATGCAAGCAAGTCTGCATACCCAAAATCATATCAAACGTATACAAGCAAGTCTTTATACAAAAAATTTCTTTTCTTTTCACATTTTTTTTTCGGAGTTGTGGAAAAGAGCATAATAAATCAACTAAAATTCGAACTCTTTTATGGTGACTCTTTGTATACCATAAATAAATCAACCACAAAGTTCACCCATTCTATTGGGGGAAACAAATAACAGTTTCATAAATAAATTTTCTATAACCCAACAGGGATCAAACTCATTCAATATAAGGATGCTTCTTAGCAAGTTTATTGGGCATAACAATCGATTTCAATGCATGATTATCCAAGGAAACAACAAGGAAGTCTTCTGTCAACTTGACTAAATTGGGCAAACCAAAAACATAAAAATAATTTACTCCAGAAACACACCACGAAACTAGGTCAAGACTTGAACCCATGTTCTCGTTAGAGGAGGGGAACTTGAGTCTGGCGCCTTAGACCACTCGGCCATCCTGACTTGATGATTATTTTATGAAACTATTAAACTAGTTCATAAAATAAATTAAATCGAACATAATGTCAAAGGAAATACTAGTAGTCGACAATCCTTCATAAAAAAAAAATATTTGTTTTTTTTTTTTGACGGAAGTCATACATAACATATTATGACATATCATGAAAGCATATTCGCATATTAAATATAGGCCCAAGTAATTTATAATCCATATTCGCATAATTAAAAGATAGATTATATTAATCAAATACAGTAGACTATAATAAAACTATAAAAGTATTTAAAATTCATGCATCTGCAGTTCCAATCAAAGACTATATTAATCACAAACTCTACTTTATAGGAACCCGACCAATATTAGTTGTGCAATAGTTATAGGCATGCTTGATGTATTGGACTATGCAAATCATTTTGTAAGTATGGATTAGATGGGAATTGTGAACTGTTTACCAACAGTCAACTGGACCCTAAATATGAAGCAGATTACTGAGCTATTTGAAAACAACCACTAAGAAGCAATTGGCATGGTTTTAATTAAGACAAATGCATTATTGCAATCTCTTCCATCAACTTTGAATATTTGGATGAACTTAGACTTCTATATCATGCTTGATAAAATTTCCTGGTGAGTCATGGTGACTCATCTTAAAACATCTAGATGGATGAGTTGAAGCCAAGTTAACTAGCAGAAACTGAAAAGTAAATTCTGGCGGTACTCTTATCTGCTAATCTATTACTATTATCTCCCTATATACATGTGTTTTATGTCAGAATGTTCAAGTTGGTATACTAATTCCTCTAATTCTGGATTTAGTGTCTCAACCTATACATGGTAGATCTGTTTCATACTATGAATGTGTTTTTATAAACTTTCTTTGTTGAATCTGGAGATAAAATCTCTAGTTTGAGATCCGAGGAGAAAAATTGAAACTTCTGTTGCATGGTTGGTTCCCTTTCAAATGGAATATGACTAAAATAAGTAAAGAAATCAACAACAACAATAGATAACATAGTCAGCCTATAATTCATGCAACCCCTTCCTTAGTTCCAACTAAAAAAAAAATTAAGTTTGAAGCATGGTCTGACTTTGCGATCCTAATCAGCATATGCCATTCCCCAACTAAAATATCTTTTTGTATGCTTAAATATCAACATCTTTTCAAAGACATCTCAGTTTATACCAAGATATCCTGGTTTTCTAAACGAGTTCCAATCCTCAAATTTCAAAGAAACTAAAACCATTTCAGAGCAAAATTGAGCCCAAACAATCAAAACCTAACAACAAACAAATGGGTTTCAATAAAAATCTCATACACCCTAACCCAATGCAACTTTTCTATTTCATAAAAATGAAATCTTGAAAACTCAAAGAAGAAGACAGACTCTCATACAAGAAGGGAATGGAGAAAACTCACATCTTTTTGCAAGAATCCCAAGATTTGAGCAAGTTTCTTCCTTCAGGACCTCCCACCTTTTTCAACGTAAGTTTTTCTTTTCTTTTGTGTGTATCCAGAGGGGAAAAAAGGAGTCTAGGGCTTAAATGAGTTTTTAATTAGGGTTTATTTGGCTAAACACAACCATCACTCATCTCTTATTCTTGTAACCTTTATTTCCCTTTAACCAATACCCTAACCATTACTTTCATGAAAGCCCAAACTCAAGCCCAAGAAAATAGAATAAAACCCATCAAGATTAGGGTTTAACTAAAGTATATGTGCACATTTTTTTTAGAGCGTGACTAATTAGTTTACTTAAGGCAAATGTCTTGTTTTTTTGGATTTTCAAATTTTGGCTAAACACACAAACACACACCTTATTCTATTTAGCAATGACAAACAAAACAAATTTTTTTTTCCAATAATTGAGATTACAACATATGCCACAATTAATAAATAAGAACTTTTTATTTTTATTTAATTAGGCGGGTATTACAATATATACAACTCAAAAGAATCTCGTCCCGAGATTCGGTAGAGGAAGGTAAGTAGGAAATTAATTCTTAAATAAACAAACTACCTTCCAAATGAACCAACACTAGAGTCCAAATAATAAATCTTTCAAATAATAACTTTTCTACTAACCCTCCTTAATAAACAAACCACACATCATATGGACAAACAAATAGCTCATACGTATGCCCATAACTTAATGAAGAATATCACAAAAAAATATAAAAAAAATTCAGTAAGTACAAAAATTACGGGGTGCTACAATATATACAATTCAAAAGAATCTCGTCCCGAGATTCGCGAAAAGGGTTAACTAAATATTCAGGATTACAAACCGCTACATGGAAACTATACGGAATAATGTCATCCACTATTGACATTAAAATAAGTTATGATTAGCCCCGAATACTTAGGTCACAGAAACCTCTTCTCGATATTCACGAAGAAAAAGAAACAATAATATAAGTTCAAGGTTCACCCTTGTCACTTTGTCTCTAGACATTCACACTACTACTCTCCCATCTCCACATTTCGAGGATCACCCCAGCCTAGGCTAACCAAATGCTCTGATACCAAACTGTCACGCCCCGATTTTCAAGGAAAACGAAAATCCTAAAATCCACGTAGGATTATCCGTTTCCCCCAAAACTCGGGACGTGAAAATTCAATAACAACAGAAACAAATAGCAGCAACAACTAAACATGATTTTATTACAGAAACAAATAAAACTCTAACCCGGAAAGGACTAGCGTGGCTAGCTCACTAGCGAAACTCCAGTAACGCAGCTAAAAATCTCTAAACCTGAAAGGCTAATCGGCTACATTCCAAAAGGAATGTACCCAAGAAGCAATAACTCACTTGGGTCAGCAATAAAGCTGGTGTGAGAAATCTTCATCTCAAAATCATTAAATCCGCACATGACAACATCAAAATAAACAAAACAATAAACAACCACACCATCAGGTAGTTCCTAAATGAGGCAAATGTGTTATCATCCTAACTATAGAAATTGACTATGGCAAATCTGACCTGCAGAAATATGAGTAGAATTGCCATCCTACTCGGAGCATACATGTTCCAAGTGGGGTGCCACATCGAGGAACATGTCATCTCACCCAACGTTCGATCCATGGCAAATATTTCCTAAATCTACACGTATAACCGAACTCACATGGAACGGTGCACCGATATGCAAGCAAGTCTGCATACCCAAAATCATATCACACGTATACAAGCAAGTCTTTATATAAAAAAATTCTTTTCTTTTCACATTTTTTTTTCGGAGTTGTGGAAAAGAGCATAAATAATCAACTAAAATTCGAACTCTTTTATGGTGACTCTTTGTATACCATAAATAAATCAACCACAAAGTTCACCCATTCTATTGGGGGAAACAAATAACAGTTTCATAAATAAATTTTCTATAACCCAACAGGGATCAAACTCATTCAATATAAGGATGATTCTTAGCAAGTTTATTGGGCATAACAATCGATTTCAATGCATGATTATCCAAGGAAACAACAAGGAAGTCTTCTGTCAACTTGACTAATTTGGGCAAACCAAAAACATAAAAATAATTTACTCCAGAAACACACCACAAAACTGGGTCAAGACTTGAACCCATGCTCTCGTTAGAAGAGGGGAACTTGAGTCTGGCGCCTTAGACCACTCGACCAACTTGACTTGATGATTATTTTATTAAACTATTAAACTAGTTCATAAAATAAATTAAATCGAACATAATGCCAAAAGAAATACTAGTAGTGGACAATCCTTCATAAAAAAAATGATTTTTTTTTTTACGGAAGTCATACATAACATATTATGACATATCATGAAAGCATATTCGCATAATAAATATAGGCCCAAGTAATTTATAATCCATATTCGCATCAATAAGACATAGATGATATTAATCAAATACAGTAGACTATAATAACAGTATTCAATATTCATGCATCTGCGGTTCCAATCAAAGACTATATTAATCACAAACTCTACTTTATAGGAACCCGACCAATATTAGTTGTGCAATAGTTATAGGCATGCTTGATGTATTGGACTATGCAAATCATTTTGTAAGTATGGACTAGATAGGAATTGTGAACTGTTTACCAACAGTCAACTGGACCCTAAATATGAAGCAGATTACTGAGCTATTTGAAAACAACCACTAAGAAGCAATTGGCATGGTTTTAATTAAGACAAATGCATTATTGAAATCTCTTTTATCAACCTTGAATATTTGGATGAACTTAGACTTCTATATCATGCTTGATAAAATTTCCTGGTGAGTCATGGTGACTCATCTTAAAACATCTAGATGGATGAGTTGAAGCCAAGTTAACTAGCAGAAACTGAACAGTAAATTCTGGCGGTACTATTATCTGCTAATCTATTACTATTATCTCCCTATATACATGTGTTTTATGTCAGAATGTTCAAGTTGGTATACTAATTCCTCTAATTCTGGATTTAGTGTCTCAACCTATACATGGTAGATCTGTTTCATACTATGAATGTGTTTTTATAAATTTTCTTTGTTGAATCTGGAGATAAAATCTCTAGTTTGAGACCCGAGGAGAAAAATTGAAACTTCTGTTGCATGGTTGGTTCCCTTTCAAATGGAATATGACTAAAATAAGTAAAAAAATCAACAACAGCAATAGATAACATAGTCAGCCTATAATTCATGCAACCCCTTCCTTAGTTCCAACTAAAAAAAAAATTAAGTTTGAAGCATGGTCTGACTTTGCGATCCTAATCAGCATATGCCATTCCCCAACTAAAATATCTCTTTATATGCTTAAATATCAACATCTTTTCAAAGACATCTCAGTTTATACCAAGATATCCTGGTTTTCTAAACGAGTTCCAATCCTCAAATTTCAAAGAAACTAAAACCATTTCACAGCAAAATTGAGCCCAAACAATCAAAACCTAACAACAAACAAATGGGGTTCTATAAAAATCTCATACACCCTAACCCAATGCAACTTTTCTATTTCATAAAAATGAAATCTTGAAAACTCAAAGAGGAAGACAGACTCGCATACAAGAAGGGAATGGAGAAAACTCACCTCTTTTTGCAAGAATCCTAAGATTTGAGCAAGTTTCTTCCTTCAGCACCTCCCACCTTTTTCAACGTAAGTTTTTCTTTTCGTCTGTGTGTATCCAGAGAGAAAAAAAGGAGGCTAGGGCTTAAATGAGTTTTTATTAGGGTTTATTTGGCTAAACACAACCATCACTCATCTCTTATTCTTTTAACCTTTATTTCCCTCTAACCAATACCCTAACCATTACTTTCATGAAAGCTCAAACTCAAGCCCAAGAAAATTGAATAAAACCCATCAAGATTAGGGTTTAACTAAAGTATATGTGCACCTTTTTTTTTTTTAGAGTGTGACTAATTAGTTTACTTAAGGCAAATGTCTTATTTTTTTGGGTTTTCAAATTTTGGCTAAACACACACACACACACCTTATGCTATTTAGCAATGACAAACAAAACAAATCTTTTTTTTTCAATAATTGAGATTACAACATATGCCACAATTAATAAATAAGAAATTTTTATATTTATTTAATTAGGCGGGTATTACAAAGGTCCCATTGGAAAGATAAGATTAGCTACTGTAGCAGGTGAACCGCAGCTCAGGAAGGTCCTATTCTGGAGTTCATGGTGGTAGACACACCATCATCCTACAATCTCATTTTGAGAAGACCATGGCTCCACTAGATGGAAGCATTGTTCTCCTCTTTACCAGTGTGTTAAGTATACTGCTAACCACTCCGAAGGAACCATATGTGGAGACCAACCTACAGCACGAGGCCGCCACTACGTTGAACTGAAAAAACAGAGTGCTCCCAGATTTAGCTATATCCTGTAGAACAGCTTGACCCAGTGCAAGACCAAAAGACGGGAGAAATACCATTTTCGAGTGATACAAAAGCAATCAGCTCTCCAGCCTAGCGAGTCGTAAAGGCAATGGCAAGCGGGAACACATCCCTCGACATTTCGTCGTTGTTGAGATCCGCCCTTCTGCAAGGTTTACTCTTCAGTGACCTATGTAACGCCTTGACAGTCCACTAAAACAATCCACGAAGAGCAACCTGAAATCACTTCAAGGCCAGGATGAGTTTCTCTCCGTTAACAGTTAGTTTGATTTAAGTTGTTTGTTTTCCTTTCCATAGTCAATATTGAGTTTTAGTTCTTAAAAAGCTTATGTGATTCGCAATCATTTAAGAAATAAATGAAGAATTACAAAAAACTATCTCTATTGATTATCGAAAAGATGTAACAGCAAAACACTTTGAGGCGGATACAAAAGATTACATATTATGAATGCCCTGAGGCAGATACAAAAGACTGAGCATTTGAATACAGTGCAAACTGAAGTAAAATATTCGATTAGACAATCTTATTATGATTCTACTACGAGAGGCATCCGAAGAAGACTGAACTGAGCAAGATCAGGAGGAAAACATCATATTCCAATGCTCCCACATATATATCCCTCAAATATGGCCTGAGGTCGTACAAAATCAGCAATCGGGCACACCGGTAAAAATTTGAAGCCCAACTCACACACTGTGAACTTGTGACAAGTATCAGGTGAGCTCGGATCGCTTATACCTTCCCGCGCAAGGAAAATGGGAATCAATGGCCCATTCCAACAGGCCATGTCCAACTCTGCCTCAACCCAGAAGCTGACTTCCAGTGCAAGGCGAAACGACGGGGTTAATCGAGAAGTAGCGGAGGCGACCACCACTGAATATGACGCAGATGCTATCTCTGACATCAAACATTCAGGAACAACGATAAGGCACCTGCACATAAAGGACAAACTATTCCCTTGGGAGAGAATCCGTACTACTTCACCGCAATATGAAAATAAATTACAAGACCTCGGCGGATCAACTACGTGCTCACCCAAAGCAGGTGACCACGCATAACGACAACTATTACTGTGCCTGAGCTTTGCAAATGTCAGAACAATCGGAGACTCAGATACGGAGATTGACCTTCAGCCTTTGGAAAATCCAAAGCGCTTTCTTCAGCCTTTGGAAAATCCAAAGCACTATCTTCAAGCAAAAACATTACAGAAGATAAGCTATGCAAAATTAAGTGCCTACAATGATTGGAAAACACCATTATATAGACATGATGGTTCACCAAGCTGGCACTCCAGCATTAACTGTCAAGCATTGAATACGGTATAGGAATCGATGAGACGACGCTTCCCAAGGAAACTGTGCAAACTACGTCATTCAAATTAATGGCGTTGTATGCAACCCCATCAATTCAGGGGGAGTAACCGATTCTCAACCGTCACACAGCCTATGCCATACACGTGTTACCACGCGATTTACGCCGTACACGTAGCACACTGCGCCCTAGCCTCTCCTCTGCGGGCCCATGGGCTCGGCCCATTATTCAAACAACATTCTGTCGCATGCTTGGCACGAGCATTAAGAGATCTTAGCCGATCCTAACTTACAGATTGTACCTACAGGTCACCTGCTAATTCAAGGTAACTTTGTCCACACTATGCTACCACTAAATTCACACGCCCCCAATAGGTGGAACTTCTTTTCAAACCATGCAAGCTTAGTTAGCCCAAGCTGATGACGACAACTTCTGGTTCAACCCAATACCTAGTCCGCTTAGCGTGGGCATCGACGCTTTAGGAAGTGGGAGTCTAATCATCGCTATCACGCTTGGTAACAACGACTCACCAGGGATCATTGCCCCCCTTGCGGCCAATGATCGCTGAACCAAATTAGGTAAGCCTAGCTGGTGACGACTAGAAACGAAAGCTTCTTATCAAAACCTGGACTTGTAGCCGCCACTGTGAGGGTGTAAATAGTCTGGAAGGTGGGAGCCTAGTCAGCCTCGAACTGATTCAGATGGCTCGCCATGGGACCATTGCTTTTCAGCGTGGCATCCAAATCACCAAACCTGGATTTGTATCCTGTGTTACGAGGGTGTAGATAGTCTAGAAGGTGGGAACCCAGTCAGCCACGACCTGATTTAGACGGTTTTCCATAGGACCGCTGCTCGTTAGCGTGGCCGCCGAACCCTCCCAAATTTGTAGCTTGGTGCACCCAGGTGTAGATAATTTTGTTGATGGGAGCCTAGTAAGTCCTAAACTGATTTCGATGGCTTGCCACAGGACCACTACGCTTCAGCCTTGCCGCCAAACCTCTCTCAAATTCGTAGCCCCCACCGCGCGGGGAGGGTGTAGATTGTTCGAAATGTGGGAGCCTGGTCAGCCCTGAATTGATTCCAACAGCTTGCCACGGGTCCACTGATTTTCAGCCAAACGTTTACTCCTTGAATCCATAGCCCACATTGCTTGGTCATACACGATTCGGAAGGTGGGAGCCTAGTCAGCCCTAAACTGATTCCAACGGCTTGCCACGAGACCACTGCTCTTCAGCCTGGTCGCCAAACTTTTACTCTCCGAATCTGTAGCCCATTTTGCTTGGTCATACACAATTCGCAAGGTGGGAGCCTAGTCAGTCGCGCACTGATCTCAACGGCTTGCCACGAGACCACAGCTCTTCAACCTGGTCGCCAAATATGAATCTAGGCGAATCAGCGTTTTCACGCTCAAACGGACTGACATCCTAATATTCGCGAAGGCCATTCGCGCTGATATAAAAATTGTATGGCCAGTGCCCAGATAAAATTTATTTAGGATGCTAGCCCGAGCTTACGGCGCTTAACTCGGCACGAACGTTCCGACACATGTGCTCGGTCATTGTAAATCGCTCTTAGAAGCAACCGCGACCGACCGGTCGGACAAACAGGATAAGCCTTAAGCAGCTTACCTCGAGAACAAGACACAGCGCCGGCAACCCCCAGCTAAACTATGTGCAACATGCCCACTATCAAACATGGCTACGCAACAACAATGACCGCCGAGTCGTTCAAAATACAAAGCAGTCAAGCTCTCTATCACAGACAGACCAGTCAAGCGTCCTATTGACTCAACCAGCCTAAGCATGATGACAAGGCAAAAGGAAAAAAACATACAATAGAGACAACAAGCACAGTACTGAAAAATTTATTTTCATTAACGGTCAAACTAAAAGGGGGACAATCACATCAAGGTCAGTGCTTACCAGGAGAAGGTACATAAACAGAAAAACTAAGCCTAGTAGAAGATGGATTAGGGATAACTTCCACATGTGTCGCGGTCTATGTATCAGGGCCCACATTGTCTTCCTCATCCAACGATGCAAAGGCAACAGACAAATCAACATATGACATCTTCTTATACCGGCCAAGATCCCACTCTGGATGCTCCTCCTTCATCAGTGCCAACAGCTCCAGCCGGCCATGTACAACCTAGTAGAACTCTCACTTGCCTTGTTTCTGAAAAAGCTCTTCCTCTTGCACATTCGCGTCAACAAGTTCGCGCTTCAGTAGCTCAAACTTGCTAGTCAGCGTGTCGACTTGAGACTGCTTTGTGGCCAGACTGTTCTTCACAACACTTAGCTCATGCCACCCCAATTCGAGCTGGTCCTTAGTCTTTCAAGCCTCGCTGGCGTAGAACTCCACACTGGATTTCAACTGTTGCTTCTCAGCAGCCCAGTCAGCTTCCTTCGTAGCACTCTCCACAGCAAAAGACTGCAGCTCAGAACACGCCTTCACCACAACATCCTGTGCAACCTCGACTTCTCGGTCAACCCAACTCAACTTCTGCCTGAGTCCGTCCCTTTTGGACACCGCCTCCGTCAGACTACTCTCGAGGTCCTCCAGATGAGTTCCCTGAGCCTCAGCGACCACGGTTGACTGATCCAACCGCTTCTATTCAGCCTGCTTCTTAAGTCGCTCGATTTCATGGAGCGCATTAGATTACATCAACTACATGTGAGAGAATACACGCTCCAAGGTGTATACTCTCTCATGAGCAGCCTCGACTTCTGTTCCAGCAACGGCCGCGTGGCTCATATGAGACATACCCAACATAAGGTACGTTAGACCCTTATCCATGCATCCTTCCAACGTATCCTCTTCAGGTTTAGAAGCATGATCCATCAACCAGCTGTGGCGCCTGCTTATGTGCATCCTTGAAGCATACTCTACATCCACCTCTTGATGCCAAACTTGTGAGGTCATATTTACCAAGTCAGGTGCAAACAAGTTTTTCCGTGCGTATGGGCGAAGCTTTCCCTGATCGAAAACTACGCCAGCGTCACCCATCACGGTTGCCACCGTCATCAGACTCTCTTCCGTGGCCTTTCTTTTCTTAAGAACAACCGACACTTTATTGCAAGACGACTCAATGTGATCCGGAGGGAGATGAGAGAGCGACCTATCCAAAGGACCTTCCAACACTTCCAATTGTGGCCTAGAACGAGACGGTTAGCAATGTGGACTACAAGAGACACGGCCGGTACCGCGACCACCTTTAGGCGAATCAACAGTTGGGTAATCAGATTCTACCACCTCAGGCGAATTTTCATAGGAACCTCCAACATCAATGGTCTCACGCGAATCAACATCAGCGAAAGCTGCCATTACAACCTGCACCAAACGATCATTCAGAGCCTCAACCTGCACATCACTAAGGTTCGACCTGCCCATGACTCCTGCCAACAGCGGGTAATCTTTCTCCAAGACAAAAATGTCAGTCTCCGCCTCAATAAGCCCAACAGACTCACTATCCTCTCTTATTGGAGCGCTGCCGAAGATGGCCCAACTCTAATGCGAGCCCTCTTCCTCAAGAAGGAAGCAAGCGTCTCAGACGACTCCTTCACATCGGACAAAACTGGAACTTTGGCCCCAACAACATTCCTCTTCCTAAAAGGGGCCCCATCTTCCAACTTAATGTGCGACACACGATACAGAGTGGAGGCAACATGCCAGTTGTCCCACAGCCCACTAAGGATGAAGTTGGAAACTCTTATGACATCGATCGCCTTCTTTTGCGGCATGACACAGAACGTCTCCATGGTGTTTTGCTCCTTTAAAGTGAGAGGAGTGGTAGGAAACCTTCCTGCAAAGGAACACAAGTAATTAGTAGTCGGCTCGCTATCAAGCATATCAAAATCGCGAGAAAGGGATTGAGCTTACCGAACGGTCTAAACTGTCGCTCGAGCAAACTACCCCTGCACCGAAAATACTTCAAATCCGCAGAAGCTAAGAAGCAATACTTCTACAAGAATTTGAAATCATCGGGCGTTCTACCGAAGCACTTTGGCAACTTCATCTTACAGACAGTGTTACTCTTCAGCTGAGGTGAGGTCAACAACTGGATTACTCGCGGAGTCACGCTAACACCGACCTTCTTGGCACATAGCGAAAACATGAGGATGATCCTATATCCATTAGGCCCCAATTGAGCTAGAGGAATCCCTAAGAGATCTAAGAACTCTCAAATCACGTCCTGTATCAGAAAATGCACTCCAGTTTGGAAGATCCCACGACGTAAACAGATGAAATCGACAGGAGGTGACACAGGCCTATGGTCGCCAGTCAGGAGATACAATGAAGAAAACGAATGACATTTTTAGAACAATATTTTCCAAAGCAAACAAAGTAGAAGAATCAGACTCTGCACTGCGGATGACCTAAATAAAGGATGGTTTTTCGCTGAACCGATGCACGTGCCATTAATGCGGCGTACGATTGAAGCAACAATTCAGGCTCAATCATCATGAGCGGCGCATCCCTTCAAGAGATGATTTAGCGAACCGATGTGACGGCCCAATAACTCGGGGGGGGGGGGGGTAGCTGATAATTAATAAAAATGGTCACGCCCTTGAGCCATACACGTGTCATGATAATCTTGAGGAAATACAGACCTTGGCATCAACCCAACAATGAACAGGCCCAAGCGGTTCTAAGCCCGCTCAATTCAGTCGACCAGGCAGGCCCAGACTCACACAGCACGCTAGGCCCACATGTCTCACAACTATCCTCAATACTCATAAGCCCTATTTAGGCAAGTATCTCGAGGATCTGCTTTAGACAGGCAACTACAGCTGCTATTTGCTCCCAACTAGGAAGCAAACACCAGAGTATCTTCCACACAGGGAAACTCCCTTCTATGGAATGATCTTGGATTGGGAACTATCTCACGTGTATCTAGGAGCGCAGAGCTAATAGTGAACTTCCCTCCTACAAAACGACTCCTAATTAGAGAGGAATCTTCACGAAGATCTCCTCCCTAATCTACGCCTACAATGGACTGGTTAAACCAGGACTCCTTGCACTATAAATAATACATGAGGTTGGTAAGCTAAGGTACGCTACAAATTCCTTGTTAAAACATTACACCTTCCTCAAAGCTCTGTCTGACTTTAGCATCGGAGTGCCATCGACCACCACAACGGTGGTCTGTGGCTCACGTGTGCTACTTGTGCAAGTCAACAGGTCAACAAAAATCAGATCGGAGCAGGGAGCAAAAAATGACCGCATCAATTTGAACTATCTCCCACGTATCTAAGAGCGTGGAGCTAACAGGCAACTTCCCTCCTACAACACGACTCCTAATTAGAGAGGGATCTCCACGAAGACCTTCTCCCTAATCTACGCCTACGATGGCCTGGTTAAACCATGACTCCTTGAACTATAAATAAGACATGAGGTTGGTAAGCAAAGGTACGCTATAAATTCGCTGTTACCGCATTACACCTTCCTCATAGCCCTGTCTGACTTTAGCATCGGAGTGTCATCGGCCACCACAACGGTGGTCCGTACCTCACGTGTGCTACTTGTGCAAGTCAACAGGTCAGCAAGAACCAGATCGGAGCAGGGAGCGATAAATGACTGCATAAGTTTGAACTATCTCCCACGTATCTAGGAGCATAGAGCTAACATGGAACTTCCCTCTTACAACAAAACTCTAATTAGAGAAGGATCTCCACGAAGATCTCCTCCCTAATCTACGCCTTCGATGGCTTGGTTAAACCAGGACTCCTTGCATTATAAATAAGACATGAGGTTGATAAGCTAACATACGCTACAAATTCCTGGTTACATCATTACACTTTCCTCAAAGCCTTGTTTGACTTTAGCATCGAAATACCATCGACTACCACAACGGTGGTCCGTGACTCACGTGTGCTACTTGTGCAGTTCAACAGGTCAGCAGGAACCAGATCGGAGCAGGGTCCGAAAACCGTCTGCATCAGTTTGGCGCCGTCCGTGGGGACGACATAGCTCGTAACTTTACACTAAGCGTCGTCTCCTTTCGAAACACAGACAAATGGTGACCACCAGGTCACGTAACAAGGAAGAACCATGGGACTCGTCGAACGTTCTGGTTGTCCCTATCTTGCATGCGCAACCAACTCACGCTCCCGTACCAATGACAGTAGTGACAGATCCTAGAGTTGATATGCTGGCATCCCAAATACAGCGGATTTCCAAAGCGGTGGGGGCTTTCACGCGACAGAATCAACCACCCGCCAATGGAGACAAAGAGTAACACGGACCTCCGCCTCTAGCAGACGATAGGGAGCAAGCACAGGAAATCCAAGCACCCGCCAGTTCCTATGGGGCTAAAGGAGGTTGCGCGGCTAACACTGAGTTCAACGCCAAGGCAGAGAGGCTCGACCCTAGGAACCCCCTCCGCAGAGGGGCGCACGACCCGAACATACTGTATCGCCAACGGACATAGTACATTCACTCTCAGAGCCCGATCCTGCCGCTAACTTTCACATACAGGGACCTCTGAGGTGTCCACACTCCGCATAATGATACTCTGGTGATATCGATCTCCATAGAAAACTGGGAGGTGAGAAGGTCCTTACTAGACATTGGAAGTTGCACGAACGTGTTGTTCTTAAACATGTCCACAACATGCAATTGAAGGAAGAAAACCTAAGCTCCTCGACAAATCCCCTAGTCGGACTCAGCGAGGAGAAGCATTTCCCTCTGGGGAAGATCAAATTAACATTAGTGGTAGGAGAAACACGACTCCGATAAAATAATCCTTCAGGAATTCATGGTGGTCGACGCGTGTCCACCTACAACATCATTTTGGGGAGGCCCTGGCTTTACTAGATGGAGGCGGTGGTATCCACTTTACACCAGTGCATCAAATACCCTGTCAATCGAACAGTAGTCACCATGCGAGGAAATCAGTCAGTCGCCAGAAACTGCCATTACGCAACACTGAAGTGGCTCGACTACCGTCAACTACAGATTGAGACCACGACTGGTGCACCACAAAGCTCGGGTCCAGAGTCAAGCAATGACTCTCCCCACTCAGAAGAGGAGGCTCATGTCAGCCCAAAGGGAAGACCCAACATCGGTCAACCTGAAGAAGAACCAGTGACCATGTATCTTGGGAGCCCTAGCAACAATAGAACCATTAAGGTAGGCTCCCACCTAAGCAAAGAATTCGCAGAACAACTGATAACATTACTGCAACAATATCAAGATGTCTTCGCTAGACGATGATGGAAATGGTTAGAATAGACCCCCTCCATAATCACCCATCGACTAATAGTAGACCCAGCACAAAATCGGTTAGACAGAAGAAAATACCTATGGCCCTGGCTAAGAGGAACCAGATCATAAAGGAATAAGTGCAGAGGCTACTTAATGTCGACATGATCAAAGAGGTGTGGTACTCAGATTAGCTGGCAAACATCGTCCTGGTTAAAAGAAATTGAAAGTGGAGAGTCTGCGTAGATTACACCGACTTGAACTGGGCATGCTTGAAGGACAACTTTTCGTTTCCCCGCATCGATCAAATTTTAGATGTCACGTTCGGACACAACCTCCTAAGGTTCATGGACGCCTAGTCCGGGTATAACCAGATACAGATGCACCCCTGGGTCAAAAGAAAACATCTTTCATAACTGAAAAAGGGATATACCGCTACCGGGTGATGTCATTCGGTCTCAGGAACGTGAGTGCAACATACTAACGGCTAGTGAACCAGATGTTTGAAAATAAAATCGGAAGGAACATGGAGGTCTACATAGACGACATGCTAGTCAAAAGCCTCCATAGCCCAGATCACATATCTAATCTTGCGGAAGCTTTTGGCCAACTCCTCAAGTATCGGATGAAGCTCAACCCACGTTTGGGGTCGAATCGGGAAAGTTCCTAGGTTACATAGTGAACCAGAGAGGAATAGAAGCAGATCAAGGCTCTTATTGATATGAAGTCTCGACCTCCATCATGGGAAGTTCAAAGCCTGACCGGGAGGGTAGCAACACTTAATAGGTTTATCTCCAAGTCATCAAACAAGTGCATCAATTCCTTCAAGATTCTTAGAGGAATAAAGGCCTTTAGCTGGGATGACGATGCAAGCAAGCCCTCCAGAACCTAAAATCATACATGGGAAGTACCGAGCTACTCTCGAAATCGACCCCGGGAAAAACTTTTTATTTGTATCTAGCCGTCTCAGATCAAGCCATCAGCTCAACGTTTATACAGAATGATAAGGGGATATAGAGACCAGTGTACTATGCCAGTAAAACTTTCGTGGAAGCAAAAGCAAACTATCCGGATATAGAAAAAATAGCTTTGGCATTGGTCATTTCTTCCAGGAAGCTGAGGCCCTACTTTCAGGCCCACTCTATCACAATTCTGACCAAACACCCACTTTGCACAGTGCTGCATAAGCTGAAATTATCTAGCAGGATGGTTAAATGGTCGGTGGAACTAAGACAGTTTGACATCAATTACACTCCAAGAATGGCCATAAAATCCCAAGCATTAGTAGACTTCATCGCTGAATTCACTAGTGGTGGGGAACAAGAGCTAAGCAGCTTAGAGTAGAGACCAGTTGAACCAGGTTGGATTCTGCGTTGCGACGGGTCAGCCACGCAGAAAGGAAGCGGTGCCAGTGTCACACTACACTCTTTGAGCGACTTCATCCTAAAAAAGGCGGCAGATTTGGTTTCTCAACCTCAAATAATAAGGCAGAATACGAGGCTCTCTTGTTCAACATGAAGCTAGCAAAAAGAATTGAGGTAACTGTGCTAATCGCTTATAGCGACTCACATCTGGTAGTCAACCATGTCATAAGAGATTTTAATAGCAAATACCCAATAATGATAGCCCACCGCGAGAAGGTCATTAATGTAACAGACCAATTCAAAAGATTTGAACTTCTACCATGTCTACGAGTCGACAACGAAAAAGCTGACACACTGGTCAGGCATGCCTCAGCCACTATAGAGACTGCTAATGGGCTTATCGAATTCCAAAAGCAGTCAAGTCTGGAAGAAGAAGTCAATGAGCTCTACGCAATTGAAGCGGATTGAAACTGGATGAATCCCATTGTTGAGTACCTCAAAGATGGGGTCCTCCTGGCTTAAAAATCAGAGGCCAGAAAACTTAAAAATAGGGCAGCGCGGTACACCCTCCTGAACGACAAGCTCTATAGAAGATCAGTCACGGGTCCCTTGTTCAGATGCCTAGCTTCCTCGGAGGAAAATCGCGTCCTTAGAAGGATCCACAATGGCATATGTGGGAATCACCCAGGCGGCAAGACCCTAGCCCATAAGGCCTTAACTCTGGGATACCACTGGTCGCAAATGCAACAGGATGCGAAAGACATCGTCTGCAAGTGTGATAAGTGCTAGAGGTTCGCGCTATATACTCACATGCCCGCTCAACCCTTGACTCCGATGACCAGCCCATGGTCGTTTGCGCAGTGGGGAATGGACATTATCGAGCCGCTCCCGACCTCAACCAATAACAAGTTTCTCCTTGTAGCAGTTAATTACTTCACTAAATGGGTCAAAGTTGAGCCTCTGTCCAAGATAGGACAGGACCAAATTGAAAAATTCATATGGACGTCCATCATCTGTAGGTTCGGTATTCCAAGGATACTAGTCAACGATAACGAAACTCAATTTGAAGGCAACAAGCTTGAGAAACTATGCAAAGACCTCGACATCAATCACCATTTCTCTTTGCCAGGGCACCCGCAAGCCAATGGCTAGACGGATGTCACCAATAGAACCATCTTAGTTGCTCTCAAAAGGAAGCTCGATGCGGTAAAAGGAAAATGGGTCTCAGCACTGCCAGGAATACTTTATGCGTATCAGACCACCTAAAGGACACCCATCGGAGAAACACCTTTTCACCCTAGCGTACGGGTCAGAAGCAATGGCCCCGGTGGAACATAGAATACCAACTTTTCAGACTAAAGAATTCATACCAGAGAATAACAAAAAAATTTTGCGTGTCAATTTAGATCTCCTTGAGGAAAGGAGAAATCTGGCCTCTACCAGAGTAGTTGCCTACCATCGAAAGATGACTCAATACTATGACAAGAAAGTAAAGCCACGAAAATTCAAGGTAGCAGACTGGATACTCAGAAAGACTTAGCAGAACACTAAAAAACTGAGAGTAGGAAAGCTAAATCCGAATGGGAAGGGCCATGTAAAGTTACCGAGGTCAACAGGCAAAGGATGTATTGGTTGGAAGTCGTGGACGGTAGAAGCCTTATGCGACTATGGAATGTAGAACACCTTAAAATGTAATTATCAATAAAGGACATTTGTTTTCTCCAAAATTCCACTACCAGTCTTCTATTACCTAACTCCCAATACAAGTTAGGGCGACCACAATCAGGCTTCAACACTGTATATATAAATAATGACCCTTAAGTCAAATTTATCAAGTGAGCCAGGACGACCAACGTCAGATTTGTAGAATAAGTTAGGACGGCCACAGTCAGGCTTGCACTTTGTATATATAAATCAAGACTCTTAAGTCAGATTTATCGAGTGAGCGAAGACGGCCAAAGTCAGACTTGTAAAGTAAGTCAGGACGACCACAGTCAAGCTTGCACTCTGTATATATAAATCAGGACCCTTAAGTCAAATTTATTGAGTGAGCCAGGATGGCCAAAGTCATACTTGTAGAGTAAGTCACGGCGACCGCAGTTGGGCTTGTACTCTGTATATATAAATCGGGACCCTTAAGTCAGATTTATCGAGTGAGCCAGGACGGCCAAAGTCATACTTGTAGAGTAAGTTCGGAAAACCACAGTCAGGCTTACACTTTGTATATATAAATCAAGACCCTTAAGTCAGATTTATTAAGTGAACCAGGTGAGCCAGGACGACAAAAGTCAGACTTGTAGAGTAAGTCAGGACGACCACAGTCAGGCTTACACTCTGTATATATAAATTAGGACCCTTAAGTCAGATTTATCGAGTGAACCAGGTGAGCCAGGATGGCAAAAGTCAAACTTGTAACATAAGTCTGGACGACCACAGTCAGGCTTACACTTGTACATATAAATCATGACCCTTAAGTTAGATTTATCGAGTGAGCCAGGAAAGCCAAAGTCAGACTTGTAGAGTAAGTCAAGACGACCACAATCAGGCTTGCACTCTCTATATATAAATTAGGACTCTTAAGTCAGATTTATCGAGTGAGCCTGGACGACCAAAGTCAGACTTGTAGAGTAAGTCAAGACGACCACAATCAGGCTTGCACTCTGTATATATAAATTAGGATCCTTAAGTCAAATTTATCAAGTGAACCAGGACGACCAAAGTCAGACTTGTAGAGTAAGTCTAACTACCATAGTCGGGCTTACACTTTGTATATATAAATCAGGACCTTTAAGTCAAATTTATTGTGTGAGCCAATACGAAAAAAATCAGACTTATTTGGGTGAGCCAGGACGACCAAAGTCAAATTTATCACAAAAGTCAAGACGGCCACAATCAGGCTTGCACCCTATGAACACAAGTCAGGATGGCCACGATCAGGCTTACACTCTTTAGACATGAGTCAATACCCCCAAGTCTGACTTATTTAGTGAGCCACGATGACCAAAATCAGACTTGTGTTTATCCCAAGCGAAGCTTAATCTATGACTACTGATGACGATAGCTTCAGGTTTGCTCGAAGCCTAGTCCGAGTAAAGCAGGCGACGACGGCTTAGAAAATGGGAGCTTAATCTGTGCTCATGCAGCTTGGTGAAGATAGCTTGCCAGGGATCATTGTCCTTCCACAAACAATGACCGTCGAGTCTTATCGCTCTAACTCCTCGTCTGCAAATATATAACAAACGCCAATACAAAAAAAGGAGCATAATCACACTCATACAGCCTGGTGTATGCTCGCCCGGATCGTTGTATTCCCGAGAGCAACACTTAGCCATCTTCGGCTACCGACAACAGATCAAGATCGAAGCTACGACCTAGTACTTAAGAAAGTCAAAACGGGTCTAAGAAAGAGAAGTGCAAAACGTCAGGATCAAGCATGCAAACAAAAGACTAGCGCAATAGCACGATAAACACAGAGGTTACAATTGTTTTGGAGAGCTTGCTCCAGAAGTTACAATTGTTTTGGAGAGCTTTCTCCAGAAGCCGAAGAGCCACTTACATCAAAAGGAATTGCGGGAAATACAACAACATTATCTGAAGTCGATCGTGAGTTGCCAGACGGGGATGCTAGATCTGAAACGTCTGCCTCGTCAATCTTCCAAAAAACAGCCTTCCTATATCGATCAAAGTCGAGCTCCACATGAGTATTCTCATATTTAATCAGTCCAAGCAGCTCCAGCCTACCACGGGCAATATCAGGAGATCCTGAAGTTCCTTGCTGAGCCTTGGGCTCCGCTAACCTTGCCTCCACTTCTGATAGTCGGTGAGAAAGCGCAGCCACATGAGATTCCTCCTATACTAATCATTCTCTCAGCGATTTTAACTCTGCCAAAGCGTCTGCATACCGAGCTTCAGCTTCAAGAACTCAGCGTTGCCCGTCGGCCAGATCAAATTCAAACTCCATCCGCAAAGCAGCCAACTCAGATTCATGAGACTGCACCTTGCTCACCAACCCCTTCAGCTACTCGCTTAAGAGGCCCAACCTGTAGAGCGTGTCTGAGTACAACCTGCAAAGCACCACAAAAGGCTCATCCATAACATGAACTATACTACGAGCGGCAGGGTGCAGATTACCCTTAATAAACGAGGACAAGGAACCTTTGGGAGACACTAGCTCCACATCCAAAGACTTTTCAATAGGAAGATTAGCTCGACGCTCAGCATCTGGCCCAGGGGGCAGGAGAGAAGATCCGCTTCTCAAGGTAGCAGACTCAACGGGTCGAAGATCATTAGGGACATCATTGACTTTTTCGGCATCCGCCAGCTTTGAACAATTCTCCTCGAATACAACTAAAGGAGCAAGAGTTTCCAGACAAACACTCCACCCCCAGGAGCCATCTCTTTAGCGGACTGCTTGGGTCCAGATTTCGTAACATTTACTTCCTGCTATTACAGAATCGGTTTAGGAGAAGAACCAACATTGCTGCCAGGCCGCCTTCTCCTAGGACGACCGATAAACGGCATGGCCGCCTCCAGTTCAACATGTTTCAAAGGGATACGTATTGTGAGCCTCCTCATTCTGGAACGACTACCACCAGTCTCCCTTGGCAACGCCAACGACCTAGGCACAAAGGACCTGCATGAAAGTACCTGAACAATCCACTCCACATGATGCTGTTTGCGGCCATGACCCCCTCAACAAAAATTGAGGAAAGCTCGCTAAACACCCTTCTCACTTATTCCTCCGCCTCAGTAAGAGTTGGAGCCACGAATTTATCTGAATGGAATAGTAAGACAACATGTCAGTTCCTGCAAAAGCACATGAATGTATAAAATGAGGAGAGGCATTACACTCACTGAGGTCGAATTTGAAGTGTCTGACAAGAGACAACCCATCCACCTTGAAGTACGGGGAATTAGAAGAAGCCAAAAAGCAATGCTTTTGCCAAAACTTGAAGTCGACATACAAAGAGCCCAAATACTTTGGAGTGCTCAACCAACAGACTCTATGAACATTAAGATGAGGAAAAGTTAGCAAGTCGAGTATTCGCGGAGTCAACAGAAAGCTAGCAAACTTGGCCTCGATAAGGACAACAATCACAGTCTTGAACCTGTTAGGCACCATTTGAGCTGGGGAATATGAAGTTGTGCAAGGAAGTGCCAAATATCCTCTGAAACTGGAAAGCGAAGCCTTGCTTGGAACATGCCTTTATGCAAGCCAATGAACCCTTGTGGGGGCGTCAACATATTGTGAGTAGCACTCAGAGAAGTATGCTCCAAGTCTTCAAAAATCCCATAGTTCTCACAAAGCTTATCCAAATTGGACCCCTTCTTTACCCGGTACAAAGTATGGCAAGAATAGAGCATGTTCTGCCGGGGTCAGTTCGACGTTATCCACCATAAAGAGAAAGATTTTTAACTTAAAAAAAAGATTTGCAACAAAGAGCACAAAGAAAATAAAACAAAAAGGACATAAAAGAGATACAAGGTGAAAACTCCCTCTCACAAAAGCGTCGACTTATATAAGCACCAGGCAGTCCTTTCTTATTGAACGGTCACAAACTCATTTAATGATGTGCTCTACTCGAGACAACATTTCGGGTTCAATCATCACAAGTGTACAGATTCTATCAAAATGATTTAGTGGACCGATTAGATGGCCCACTCACTCGAGGGGAGCAGTTGATGATACACCAAACCGACCTCTGACTAGTACCATACACGTGTCATGATGATCTCGTCAGCAGAACAAAGCAAACCTGACTACATGCTCAATCCAGCGAGGCAACAACACATTGGATCCGACTAGGAAACAAATCCTAGAGCATATGTCGGGCAAAGAAACTTCCTTGTATGGACAACACTCGGAAAGGGAAACCTCTTCCTTAGATCTAGGAGCACGAGTCATGTAGGGAAACTATCCCATATGGACAGCTCCCAATCAAGAAAAGATTTCTAGCAAAATCTCTTTCCTAAACTACCCCACCAAAGGCCTAGCCAAACAAAGACTCCTACACTATAAAAAGGAGATAAGGTCAATGAACTTGAGGTACGTGACAAAATCCTTATCTAGCTTAAGCACCGGAGTGCCATCAGCCGCCACACAGTGGTCCTTGGCTCACGTTCGCTACATGTGCAGGTTTAGGTAAATAGCAAGGAAGGAGAGCAGGAATAGACTACATCAGTAGTGATGGGCCATATTTTGTTGATAGAATGTTATTCTTACAGCTTCATCCCTTCGCTCTTCGAGTAAGTCTAGCCCGAGTCTTAGAGCTTCATTGTTGTCCTCCATTCTGAATGTAGGTATCTCCAGTTCCCCTGGAACTGTTGCCTCAGACCAATAGGCCAGTGCGAATGGTATGGTATGCCCAAAGTATGCCCGGAAGCTTAGAGATCAAGCGCCTTTTGGTTGCATCGAGTTTCCTCTTGATTGCTTCAAGGATAGTTCGATTGGTGACTTCTTCTTTTCCATTGGCCTGGGGGTGACCTGGCGTGGAAAATTTGTTTAACTTTCCTGCCTTCGAACTGAGTCTTATTATAACTTACCAGGGTTTTCGATATTCCGAACTTGCAGAACATAGACTTCCCTTTATCTGATTTTTTCCTATCTTAGAGAGGGGTTCTACTTCTACCCATTTAGTGAAGTAGTCGATCACCACAAAGAGGAACTTTTTTCCTTTGGAGATGGGAACAGGCCCACGATGTCCATACCCCATTGGGTGAAGGGCTTGGGGCTGATAATTGGACATGAATATGTACAGGGCATACCTGTGACACTTATTGCATTTGTGGACTAGGTCTTTGGTCTCTTGCTGTATTTTTAGCCAATAGTACCCTGCTGTGAGTGCATTATAAGCTAGTGTCTTTCCTCCGGGGTGGTTCCCACAGATTCCTTCGTGGAGTTTTAGGAGGACCTGGTTTGCCTATTTGGGGTCAAACATCTAAGTAGAAGGCCAGTCGTTGATCTCCTGTATAACTTGTCATTGAGAAGCGTGTATTGTATCGCTCTATTTTTTCAATTTGCAGGCCTCTAGCTTATTTGTCGGGAGGAATCCATTTTTTATGTAGCTGATCAGGGGGCTCATTCAGCTGGTCTCCGTACTTGTGGAGAGGGTTTCGTTGAGCCCTTCTTCCTCTGGGACCTACTTCTCCTGGATATCTATGAGTGTGTTGGAGTCATTCTCTGTGGACGAGGCCTTCCTGGCCAGGTTGTCGACTTCCTGGTTTTCTGCCCTAGAGCAGCGGCGGAGTAGTATTATCTTCAACCTTCTTTTGGCGTTGATTCCTTTCCTGCAATAGGCCACTATTCGGCTTCTTTAACATTGAATTCACCGTTCATCTGATTGACCACCAGTTGGGAGTCGTTGAACATCGTGTTGTCTTATATTTCGATTTCTCTGGCTAATTTTAGCCCTGTTAGGAAGGTTTCGTACTTCGATTTTTGTTTAATGCACGAAAGCCAAATTTTATAGCCTTCTTGAGGGTGACCACTTCAATGGTGTAAAAGACGATCCTCTCTCCACAACCCTTCATGTTGGATGACCTGACGCATCACAATCTCCATCCCTGTGGGGGCGGCTCGGGGTTCTCGTCCCCTTGTTGGTCCTTCAGTCCCGATTTTCCTGTCTCAGTGGACTCGACGATGAATTCTGCCAATGCTTGTGCCTTGATGGCCGTTCTCGGAGCGTAGTGGATGTCAAACTTTGCTAGTTCCACTGACCATTTGACCATTCTTCCTGATAGTTATGGCTTGTGCAATACTAACTGGAGTGGGTACTTGGTCAGGATTGTTATTGAATGAGCTTGGAAATAGGGTCTTACTTTTCTGAAGGAAGTCACCGACACTAAAGCCATTTTTTCTAGATTACTGTAGTTAGCCTCTGTCCCATTGATTGTTTTGCTGATGTAATAGACGAACTTTTGTTTCCCTTTCTCTTCCTGAGCCAAAGTTGAACTAACAACATGCCCTGAGACTGAGAGGTATAGGTAGAACGTCTCACTCATAGTAAGTTTTGAGAACAACTATGTGCTTCCCATGTATGCCTTCAGATCTTGGAAGGCCCGTTCACACTGTTCTCCACATTGAAATTCTTTGTTTCCCTTTAGGATTCTAAAGAAAGAGAGACATTTGTCTGAAGATTTGGAGATGAACCTGTTTATGGCTGCCATCCTCCCGGTCAGGCTCTGAACCTTTTTAATGTTTGTGGGTGGTCTCATGTCGAGAAGAACCTGAATCTATTTTGGATCAGCCTCTATCCCCTTTAGTCTACTATGTAGACCATGAGTTTCCTTGATTGCACCCCAAAAGTGCATTTATCCGGATTGAGCTTTATTTGGTACTTTCTGAGTTGGGAGAACACTCCTTGGAGGTCCACCAGGTGATCGGGACTGTGGAGGCTTTTTACTAGCATGTCGTCGATGTAAACTGCCATGGTCTTTCCAATTTGTCCTTTGAACATTCGATTTTCCAAACGCTGGAATGTTGGCCCGCATTCTTTATTCCGAACTAAATTACCCGCTAGCATTATGTGCCTTTGTTCATTATGAATGAGTTTTCTCCTGGTCTGGTGGGTGCATACTGATCTGATTGTAGCCAGAATATGCGTCCATGAAGCTGAGTAGGTTGTGTCTGGATATCGCATCTATGATCAAGCCTATTCGGGGCAGGGGAAAATTGTCTTTTGGGCAGACTTTGTTAAGGTTTGTATAATCCACGCAAACCCTCCACTTCTCATTTTTCTTCCTCACTAGGATCGTGTTTGCCAGCCATTCTGATTAGCAAGACTTCGTTATCATGTCGGCGTTTAAAATTTTATGCACCTATTCATTAATGGCCCGGTTGCGCTCGGGAGCCACCAACTTTCTTTTTTGTCGGACTGGCTTCAAGTCAGGATTGACTACCAGTCGGTACGTGATTATTGTGGGGTTGATCCATACCATGTCTTTCATTGTCCAGGCGAAAACGTCCTGGTTCTCTTTTAATAGGTCGACTAGCTGATTTGTCAATCTTCTATTGAGATTAGAACCTATTTGGATTGCTTTCGTGTTAGTTGGGTTGTCTAGGTACATTGTGATGACTTCTTCTTTCGGCTGCCTAACATTCGGTTTTCTCCTCGTGTTGGATGGAGGTTCGACGTTCGAAGGTGGAGGTGGGTTCCTCATCTAAACCCTTTTGTTCAGGCTTCTGTGCTCCATTCCCCGGTTGCCTGGTTGTGGCGTAGTGACATTCTAGAACGATATTTTGGTATTTTATGATCGTTCCTACTTCGCCATCAAAGGGGTATTTGAGGCACTGGTGCTGGGTGGAGACGATTACCTCCATGAGGTCTAACCAAGGTCGACCCAAGATTATGTTGTACTTGGAATGGGCGTTTACGACGGATAACTCTGTCATCATGATCCTTTGTGCCTTATGACCACCAGCAACATGATTTTGTCGATTGCATAACAATTTTCTCTATTGAAGTCGAACATGGTTTGATTTGAAGGGTGTCAGCTCCTTCTGTCAGCTGCAATTTTAGGAATGCGTCCAGAAACAATACGTTGACAAAGCTGCCTGTATCCACCAACGATCTTCTCACTTTTTGGTTTGTTATCCCTATTGAGATGACTAGGGATCGTTGTGTGGGAAACAAACACCCTTCATGTCCCGTTCTGTGAACGTTAAGCTCGAGGCTTTTCTCTCATCATGTACGTGCTAAGGTGATCTCGGTAGTGTGATCTTACTCGCAGTTTCCCTTACCAATTTCTTTAGTGAATGATTCGAGTGTTGTCTCTCTCCGTTTTCCCTGTGAAGGACACATACCATGTCAAGAGTCATGTCTCTCGCTTACTGTGTCCTTCCTTCGCCTTGAGGATTCATGTCCCTGAAGCCGATGAACTCTTTTAGTCTTGATCTCTGGATCCTGTATGGATCTCATCTCAATGGCTCTAATACTTTTTGGTGTCGTGGCCTATCTCCTTGTGATAAAAGCAATTCTTATCAGGCTTTGAAAGATCTCTTTTGAGTTTCGTCAACCACTTAATGTCTGCCCATTTTCCATGGCGGACAAAATGTCGGGCAGACTGGAAATGACTGGGTGTAATAGAGGTACCTGGAACCATTGAGCTTGAACAAATTTGCTTGGCTAAGCCAGCTCTGGTTCTCACCCCATTTTTGCTTGGAAGTATCGCCCCTTTCATCCCCGTCCTTGGCTCTGAAGGAGTGTTTTGGCTCATTTTCCCCCTTTTGGCATCCAAAATTCTTCTAGGATGATGTACTTCTGGATGCTCTTTAACAGACTCACCATATTCATTGGGGCTCCAAGGTAAGGTAGTTGTAAAACTGACATCCTCGGAGGTCGGGGGTGAAAGAGGTGAGTGATGAATTGGCACTGCAACCATCAATCAAGTTAAGCTTGTCATTGAAACGAGTGACGTACTCCTTAAGGGTCTCGCCATGGTTCTGCTTGAGGCTCTACGGATAGTGGGACCCTTTCCTGATCTGATGGCTCCCGGCGAACTGGTGATCAATGCCTTTGCCACCTGAAATGACCAGATAGACCTAGGTCAATGGCTGTGAAACCAGGTCAGCACGACCTTCTTCAGGCTGGTGGGAAAGGTTCTGCACATGATGGCTTCTGAACTTTCTTTAAGTGCCATCACGTGGTGGAAATGGCACAGATAATCTTATAGATCTAATATTTTGTCGTAGAACTCGAGCTTCGGCAGGACGAACTTCTTCAGAAGAGGGGCACTCAAGATTTTCTTTCGAGAATGAAGGGACAACAAGATCATACAAGACATCAGGGTCGGACGTCCCTAATCCGAGTAGCGGTTCTCGACCATGGTCCTATTTTTTCCTCAAGGTATGGTCCTTATGATCTTCTCCTCTTCCTGGGCCTCCTTCTCGGCAAGCACTTTGTTCCTCTGCCAGGAGGGGTTTGCCTTCTTGGATTTGAGATCCTTTCGGATCTTGATCAGTCTCAGATCGTTGCTGTTTATATTGAGTAATCCTTTTTACCACCCTTGTTAAGTGATCTAGGTGGAGCAGGACCAGACTCATGTCGGGGACAACCACGGTCACCTCCGCTGCTGGACCATGTGGTTGTTCAGCCTCCTCAATCAGATTGATTCGGCCCTGTGGTTGGGCTTCACTAGCCTGAGCTTCCTCTGGCTCAACATCATCGTTGAATGTTCGAGATCTGGTGCTGGTGGCCATTTCTCGATGCTTTGCTTAGCTAGAAAAACTTTGTGTGTTTCTTGTAGGGAAAACTATCGTATTTTACTCACAGACGGCGCCAAACTGATTTGTTCAGATTTGTCCTCGATGATCTCCCTGATCTCGAGCCTACAAAAGTGAGCAGCGGTTAAGCGAGGGACCACTGTTGTAGTGGCCGAAGGCACTCCGATGCTTAAGTCAGATATCGATGCAAGGAAGAGTAAAGACAATATGTAAATTGCAGTGTGTATGCGTGCAAACCTTTCTTCTTCCTTTCACTGTCTCTTATAGCGAGTATTCATTCCACAACTGTCCCTGTGATGGAGGGCGTAATGGAGGGATGAGATCTCACATAAGATCTTACATGTGCATGACTGAGTCTCTTTGGCACTTGGCTCTGTTTAGGACCCAATGTTTGATTGGACTAAGAGCTGATTTTATGCGAGTGGATCTTGGGCCTGTGATAGCTTTGAAATCCGTATTCGGACCTCATTGTTCTAGCCTAAGCCTAAGATCTGTGTCTCTTGGGATGGCGTGTCTTGGGCTGGGCGCCTGACTTACGGACTAAACAACAGTTTGTGCATGGGTGCGCTTAGGACTACGTTGAGGCCTCTCACGTGCTAGGGTTAGCCCATGCCACGTATATGACTGTGATCGAGTGATTGTTTGATGGCTCATCATATAATATTAGTACCCCACCCCAAAAAAGTTTCAGGCTCCACCCCTTGGCAGATGTGTTGAGTATCGGACATAATCAATCTAAAGAAATTGATACTTGGAGTCACCAAGGTACTCGTTGTTAGATACACTTTCACTACAAAATTGCAAAAGTAAGAACAACTATAAAGTACCAGGTTAAATAACACGAAAAATGTTATTGTTATATGCAGGCTACTATGTTTTTCAGAATCGATATGAAGATCACACACATAAGTTTAGAAAATGTAGGACACATAAGCCTACATGTATCCTAAATTATCTTGTATTCATGCATCCACTCCTTTTCCATTCAAGTAAACCTGGAAATGAGACTATCTCGGTGGAGTTCTAATGAGCTAATTTTGGAAATCTGCAAACAGATGCTAGAGTCCTTAGGGAGGAGATTTGTTGTTTGTCACACTCCTTTGGGTAATTTTTGGTCTGAGTGTGACAATATTTTCTTGTCTAATCCTTGGTAACCAACCAGTGTGGGGACTTTAGTTTCCATTTCAAGCTTGTATTCCTAAAGAAGTAAATCTGGAAATCATGTGTGTGGATGCTCTAAAGTAGGCAATCCAAATTTCTCACAGATATGAACATATGCTTATTACCGTATATTATTTATGTCATTTTCATTGAAAACTATGGTAAGAATTATAACAACAGTAAGAAAATACTTTTTAGCAGGTCGTATTGCATCCATTGCATTATGCATAATGAAGTGTCCAAGTATGCTAGTTTGAATATATACCTCAAATAGCAAAATGTGTGTATCAAGATAAAGGTTGTCTCGTGTCCAACACGTCCATATCCAACATTGGAAGTCTACTTCAAAGTATCCATGCAAATAGAGAACATCCCGATGCATGAATGTTGTGGCATCTTCTAGAGTTGATCCAGACTAAATAATTGCTTATTGTTGGAAGGGAAACGTTGTGGCAGAAAGCTGCCCCGCTTTAACTGTAGATAGAATTTTTGGTCCATATCATTCTCCATTGTGAATCAATGTTCTAAAAATCGGGTCGCCTAGGCGTTAGAAGGTGGAAAATCGCTCAGATTAATGGCTGGGCGGGCAGTCTGGGCGGGTCTAGGTGGGTCTGGGCGGGATCTAGGCGGACTCTAGGCGGTCTGGGCGATTTTTATTTTTTTTTAGTTTTTTAATTTTTTAATAAAGCTGATTGTGTTCTTATTTTATTTTTCTTTCCTATATTTTAGAAATAAACTATTTAATTGTTTTTTATTCAGTATATGTCTAAATGTAGCAAATGATGATTACTTAATGAAATTCTCAAATGATCTGCCGGTACCAATTTTACTAATGTAGATTTTATCAAACATAACTGAGGTTATTCATGTAATTTGAAGAAAAATAAAAGAGTACACAAATTCAAATTTATATAAAGTACCCATCATGACCAACTTCAGTCATTTGAGTTTTAATAAATTTTGTTCACGATTGTTAATTTTTCATGTTTTTAAATTTTGCATATGTATATTGGCATTAAATTGGATGTAATTGATAAGTTATTATGCTTAACTTTTGTAAATTATTAAAGTTATAATACAAAATCTAAGACCGCCTAGGCCCCTGGGCGCTAGGCACCTGCTCGCCGTCCGCCCAGCACCTAGCGATTTTTAGAACACTGTTGTGAACTGATAGTCTATTATAGATACATTTCCTCGGTTTATTCAGTGTTATGTGACCGAGTAAGTCTAGCCAGTCAGGTTTGTTAGTCATTTTTTTGTCAGATTTTGGCTTTTTTACACTTTTTATCCCTTTCCTTTATAACACAACACAGACACCATCTATAAAAGGAGTAGAAGTGTAAAAAAGCCAAAACCTGACAAAAAAATGGCTAGCAAACCTAACTGACTAGAGTTGTTGTATGTGACCTCTCCAAAGGTTAGTGATTAAAGAAATAAAACTTTCAAAAGTTGAAATAAGGACATGAAGCGGGAGACTAATTCCCTAAGTTTTCAAATAAGAGGAATATGCATTATTTGAGCATGAGGCATTTTGATTGACACTATGGTGTCTTATGGTAGGTGTGTAAGGGAGTACTTCTCAAATTCTTTGTGGTCACTGAGGTTGTTTCTTCTTAGGAGTTTTAAAGGCATCATATAATCAAATTACTCGAACAAATTCTGCTACTAGTTCCTCCACAATCATATCTTGTAAATGTTTCTATTTAGCGAAAAAATGAAAATAAATAAAAGGTTTTTTTGAGTTTAACACTCATTATTTTATAGTTATTATATTTTGGCCCTCGTTTTGAAAATTATTTAAATCTAACTCTCATTTTCTGACAAAATCGTTAAATCCACATCATTGACTGATCAAAATTAATTTTTGAACAATTTTACTCCTACCTTAGATTAAACCATAATTAATGAGATTTTGCCTAAATCTCCTCAAACCCACGTAACCTCAACCTCGCCTTCATCTCTGCCACCTCGCCCCTTTTCTTTTTCTAATAGACAATAACAGTCCCTCTTTTTTACATCACAACCACCACAAATCGCCGCCTCACACTCATTTTTGCCTTTCATTGCACCTCACCTGCTTTTTCCACAAATAGGAGAGCGAACTCCACACCTCCCTCACGCCAACAACCCATCATAGTTTTATCTCCATCTCGTAATAACGCTCGCACTGTACACATGGAGCACGACAACAGATTGTGAAGAAGAAGAAGATCTGGAGGGACGGCGAAGATGCACCTACCTCCTGCGACGTGTTCCCTGCTGCAGAGGTAAATTTAAAACCTCAACTTTCTCTGCTCTTGTGTTTATATAACAGGGATAAATTTGTCGTTATCTTCTGTTTTATTTTTAAATTTATAAAGTATTTTATGGAAGCACGCAAACCAAAGTTTACTTGAAAGAATGTTAATATGGAGTCAGAGTGGTTAAAATATAATAATAATGACCACCTCGTCATCAGTTTCTCCAAACTTTCTATGATTTTGTTGTCCATAAAGTCTCTTCAAACTTAATCAGAGCTGTTAAAATATAATAATAATAAAGTAATAATGACCACCTCATCTACTTGCTCTACATAATTGGAGCTTAGGAAACACATATATAGTCCAATCCCTACCTCCAAACTTAACTCCCTATCATGTTATTTGAAAGAAGGTTAATAAGAACCTAAACGTGTGTTTTATGTAATTGTTTATTATGTTAGGACTAACTAAAAGACAAGGGTGTTGTGGGTTTGTGGTGCCTTTCATTTTTATGGTTACTTTATTGTTATGTCTTAAAGTAAGTTATAGAGAAATTGAAGCACATGTTTAGTACACAAATTTTTTGGAAAACATACTCATACCTTACTTAATGTTTTTTGTACTTATATACACTTATGTATGTATGATGTATTATACTAAGTGTGTATATATATGTATGATGTATTGAATGTTTATAGTATTATAGCATATTGTTATTGATTGTAGGGAAATGACAAGTCAATTGAGAACATTCATAATCAATCATGAAGGTCACACTACTAAAAAAATTCCCTTTTGCGACGACTCGTAGCGCGACGAGGGAAGTTTTGCCGCTCAACATTATCCTGGCGCGACGACATATTTAATTTCGTCACGCAATTACAAAAAATAGCTAACTACTTAATGCGACGAACTGTTTCGTCGCGTCAAAACCTCTTTCGCGACGAAGTTAAAGCCTTCGTCGCATACCTAATATGCGACAACGTGTCGTCGCTTAAAACCAAATATTTTGTCACCCTAAAATACCTAGGGCTACGTGTCGACCACTTTGAACGACCAACTTGAATATCCTCGGGCGACACACTGTTTGGTCGCATAAAAATATCTTACGCGACGACCTGAAAACCGTCGTCGCATCGAATCTCTTACGCGACGACCTGGAAACTTTCGTCGCATCAAATATCTTACGCGACGAACAGGAAAGCTTCGTCTACCAATATCTTACGCGACGAACGGGAAGCCTTCGTCGCTTAAATCGAAATATTTTGTCGCCCTAAAATACCTATTGCTATGTGTCGGCCACTTTGAACGACCAACTTGAACATCCTAGGGCGACAAACGTTGTCGTCGCCTTAAAATATCTTACGCGACGAACTAGAAACCTTCGTCGCATAAAGTATTCACAACCAAGATTCGTCGCGTAAAGCGAGCATGTTCATCGCCTAAAACATCCCAGGGCGACGAATGGTGTCGTCGCACAAGCTCTGACCTGTTCATCTTCTCCACGAATTAGAATAATCAGATCTGCGTTTTTCAATATTTTCTCCTCTCATTTTATTCCTTTTCTCTGCTAGATTGATTTCTCTCACTATATACTCCAAGCTTCCAGCACTTAATTAGGTTTCGTCTTCTCTTTGCATCGCCGGCGCCGGCCACACCTCCAATCGTCTCTCTCTTTCACTTGGAGAACGGTGAGGAAATTGCTAATTTTTTTTATTTTTTGAAATTTCATGAAATTAGGTTGCTATCATGTGGATTTTTTGGAGTGTCTCACATTGTTTTTCGAGTGCATACTAGATATTTATTAATTAATAATATCTACATCGTCCACTTGAAGAATTGTAATTGAGATGCTGCTGAAAATTTTCCACATTGAAATCTAATCGCATTAGTGTCGTTAACTCTCTTGAATTCTCATGTTTTGTTTATAAAATAAAAACAGGCGTAATGGAAAGACAGTGGATACAAAATCAGGACAAATGTTGTGATGAATATTTAAATGGGATCGAGAGCTTCATTGAGTTTGCAAGGGCACGTGTCACTGGTACGACGAATCATATCAAGTGTTTGTGTCAATGTTGTAACAATTGTTTGTGGCAGACATTCAATATGGTTCGATATCATTTGGCGAGGTATGGGATGATTCAGAATTATACGAGGTGGATTTATCATGGGGAGCAACGAGAATTTGGTTCGACTTCATCGAATTCCCAGCCACTTGTGCCGCACATTGAAGAAACGTCCATAAATGATAATGACCAAGTTATGGGTATAATAAATGACGCTTATCCATATGCATCGATGAACGAAGATGGCATTGATGATATGGTAGGAGATACCGTACCTCCCAACATGTTGCAAAGTGAAGAGTTAGAAAACTATGAAAGACTGTTGAAACAAGCCCAACAAGCATTATACCCCGGTTGCACAGAGTTCTCCCTGCTTACTGCTATTGTGGAGTTGATGCATTGCAAAGTGAAACATCATATGTCAAATAAGTGTTTTTCTCATTTAATGGGAATTATGAAGCGGATGCTTCCGAAGGAAAACGTTTTGCCTCCGGCATCTTATGCAAATTCGAACAGATATTTCCTCCGGCATTTTTTACTTGCCTGATTCACTAGATGATACATTTACCGGGTGAGGCAAAGCTTGGTGGGCCGGTCAATTATCGGTGGATGTACCCAATAGAAAGGTAACTCATATGTTTGTTTTCTAACTATTCTTCATTTATTGTAACGAGTCTGACATCTTTTATATTTTGTAGAATACTAGGCACATACAAAAGGTACGTACGGAACAGGGCAAGACCCGAAGGATCCATAGTGGAGGCATATATTGCAAATGAATCACTTACTTATTGTGCAATGTATCTCCATAATGTTGAGACGTCCTTCAACCGAACTCAACGAAATAATGACGGTGGTACTAGAAGTGAGACACTTTCTGTTTTTTCGCAACTCGCACGACCGTTTGGCGAGCCACCAACAAATGATCAGTTTAGCGATAACGACATGAAAGTTGCGCATTGGTTCATACTCAACAATTGTGACGAGGCCTTGCCATTTTTGGAGGAGCATGAAGAACTAATTAGGCGTAAGTATCCTCCACATTTACAGGTCGAGAAGCACCGTCAATTGTTTCCTGAATGGTTTCGCAAACACGTAAGTTGATAACTATAAGAAAATTTGATAATATTGCATTTTTTTTTTATAATTGGTATTCAACATATTCTGAATATATATAATTTTTCTTTTAATAGATGTTACAATTGAAGGAAGTAAATTCAGCTCTTTACGATGATGAATCATCAAAACTAGCGAGAGGTCCTATTCGATCTGAAACATTTTTCAGGTTGTTATGTGAATGGTGTTAAGTTCCTGGTTATCGAGCGAGACAACAATTTGAACACTCAAAATAGCGGCGTATCAGTACCTGGCGAGGACGGCGACGGCGACACCGCCGATGTTGATTTCTATGGTAAATTGACATCTGTAATTCAATTACTGTACAAAGACCGTTGCCAGGTGATTTTATTCAAGTGTCGTTGATTTGATACAAACCCACATAAAGTCGGGAGTATTAAACGAGAATATGGTCTAGTAAGTGTGAACACAAACACACTTTGGTACGAGCATGATCCTTTTATTTTGGCAACTATGGCAAAACAAATTTTTTATCTAGATGATCCTAAAGCTGGTGGTGAATGGAAAGTAGTCCAAACGATCCAACACAGAAGTATATGGGACATTCATGAAAAGGCTTCTGATGACCACAGTGATGACGACACCGCTGATCATGATAATTCATCTTCAAGCATTCCCATTATCCAACAGCCATTTGAGTTATTTGTCGAACTTCCTCCGATTGATGACGAATATGATGTTGAGGTATCACCTGCAAAAGATGGAGTTTTAGGAGAATCTGAGGCAACCATGTCAGATGAATTTGAAGAAGAAGTCGAAAGTGATTACTCTACTGATTCAGATTAAATACATTTGAAGGAATATAATTTGTTAGGTCGTTTACAAGATGTTAATAATATTATGTATTTTGTTAGTTCATTTAATTAAATTTGTTAATGTACTATGAATTTTTTACCAGAAATTTGTTAAATGAATGTCAAAGTTCAATTAATTAATTAAATAATGATATAAAAAATTTCTCCAAAATAAACAAATGTGATGTTTGTGCGACGAATATTTCGTCGCACAAAATGTTCCCCCTTTAAAAACCCGACGCGTGCTTCTGGCGGCAAAAAAATTGGGGTGAAATTTTGAATACTGGCGCCACTCCACCAAAAATCAAATTTCGTATTTATAAAAACCCAAAATAAAATCCCTCCATTTCTTCTTCTCTCTCTCCCACTCATATCTCTCTCTTAGGGTTTCAAATCAAACCTTCTTTCTCTTTCTTCTTCACTTCGATTTTGCACAAAATGCTTCGAAACAACGAAGACGATTCGTCCCTCAAAGCCGCCGAGCAATCGAAGGTCTTCCTTAGCGTCCGCTTCGCCCTTCTTGGCTTCGATCCAATCCAAGAACAAGAGGTACTTCAGTTCATTTCAGTTGCCTCTTTGTGAGGTTTTGTTTCGATTTCACAAAATTTCACTTCAAATCTGTTGGAAAACTGTAACTTTTTGAACTTCACCGTGAAATTGATGTCTGGGTTTGTTTCTTTGCAGGTTAGATCTAAGCTTGTGAGTGGAGGTGGAGTTGATGTCGGAGAAAATAGCCTGAAATGCTCGCATTTGATAGTAGGCAAAGTTGCCTATGTAAGTAGTTTGACCACTCCGTTTACTGATTTTCCAAGGTTAGGGCTAATTTAGGGTGATGGACCTAATGGTAGCAATTGCGTTAATATTATTGTGTTGTTTATTAGGATGACCCTAGATGTGTGGTTGCAAGAAAGAATGGAAGAATGGTGGTTACATCGTTGTGGGTTGATCATAGTATTGATATCGGGTCGCTTGCCAATCCTAGCATGGTAAGGTCTTTTCCTGGGTTGGTTCATTGTTTTATTGATTGAAAGGTTGTTTCATAATGTCTTGCTTGTGAGTTGTGACGATACTTGCAATCTGTGATTTGATCTGATTATGATTTGAATAAGACGATGGTTATTAGCAATATATAATTTTTTTTTCTACATGTAATATGTCTAATTTTAATGCAATATTTCGTACATTACGTTATGCCACTTTGTTTGCCTTCTCAACCCAACCCACGGATGTATACATCTTTGGTCTTTACTCTCTAGGTGGAAGGAGATGATATCCTTGTTGAATTTTACCCATCTGTAATTTGCCGCTTTTTGCATTACTGCCATTTTACATGATACTAGTGCTATCTTCTTCTTGTGGAACAACTTAATTTGTACAGGTGTTTCTTTAAGTGAAATAGAGTTATCAAAAGAATCATGTTACGCTAATGAACGTGTTTACTGGTAAGCTTGTCTTCTTCGTTCTTAGTAATCTTCGTGCTCTATTCTAATGCCTTATTGTGATTAACATTTCTGACTCTGTTGCAGCAATAATTGTGCAACGTCAATATTTGATCTTTATAGAAGCTGCCCAAACTGCTCATATGAACTCTGTCTTAGTTGCTGCCAGGAGATTCGAGAGGGAAATCTTTTAGGGGGTGGTTCTAAGTCACCTGAAGTGAAGGCCATTGATTGCCTAGTGAACTGTCAGGTCAGTCCTTTCGCCTCTTATTTTTGTTAATTATTGGATCTGTATTTGATTATCTCTTTTTAATGTTGTCAAAATCAAAATTAGAAATTGTCATGTTCTATTACAGAAAGCTTTAAGCAATCATTCCACCAATTGATAGCTCATCAAGGATCTAGTAAAACAATTTCATGAGCTAGAAGCACTTTAGTATAAACAGAGTTCATTATATAATCTGGGGAAATTCTATGAGCTTTTATGTTGAAACTTGGCCCCACATTTTAGCACTACATAAACAGTCATTGGAGGTCAAATATGTTGTATCACAACTCTGATTCAGCTTTGAAATGCAGGTTGATATCAGTACACAACATTTCTTCAAAGGGTATACAGAAGGCAAGGGCTATGAAAACTCGTGGCCGCTAATGTTAAAGCTGAAAGATTGGCCTCCCTCTGCCAATTTTGAGGATGTGCTACCACGCCATTGTGACGAGTTCATTAGTGCCTTGCCATTTCAAGAGTACACAAACCCTAGGTCAGGCTTTCTCAACCTTGCTGTAAAGCTTCCAGATGAAGTGATTAAGCCTGATATGGGGCCAAAAACATATATTGCTTATGGTGCCGTTGAGGAGCTTGGGAGAGGGGATTCAGTCTCCAAGCTTCATTTGGACACGTCAGACGCAGTATTTTCACATTCTGAATAGCATTTGCTATTCTTTTATTGGTTTTATCCGTGAATCATCATTGTTTGAAGATAACGCCCCTTTGGTAATGGCTTCAAGTTGCAACCCTCAAAATGCTTCAGATTATTAATTGAAATCAATTCATTTGTAAGTATATTCCACGTAAAATAGCTCATTTATCAGTATCTTTCTTTTGTTCCTTTCCAATTGGCATAGGTAAATATCCTGACACACACAAAAGAAGTACCAATTCCAGAAGAGCAGAATGCCAAAATGGATCTGCTGAAGATGAGACATCGAGCTCAAGATGAGAGGGAAGGTGTAAGAACAGTTATAATGGATAAAAATGTATGTGCACAAAAACCACATGATCATGTGGAAGGAACAAATCTTCCAGGTTTTCCCACAGGAAAAAATACAGGAAAAAATGAGGAAGAAACCGGAGGTGCTCTGTGGGGTATTTTTCGGCAACAAGATGTATCAAAGCTAGAGGCTTACCTTTTAAAGCACTATAATGAGTTTAGAGATGTTTATTGTTGTCCAGTTGAGAAGGTAGCAAATAAACTCATTTTCATGTTTACACATAATATTAACATGGGTATATCCATATATATAACTTTTGCTATTTCTATTTTTCTTATCATTAGGTTGTTCATTCAATTCATGATCAGTCTTTGTATTTAACAATGGAACACAAGAGAATGCTCAAGGAAGAATTTGGTTAGTTTTATCACATTTTTTGTGCTATTGATTTTACAAAATTAAGCTTTTTTCTCATATTATACCAACTCTGTTTCTGTTTAGGAATTGAGCCATGGACCTTTGAGCAGAAGCTTGGAGAAGCAGCCTTCATTCCTGCTAGTTGTCCACATCAAGTTAGAAATCTCAAGGTTTGTACACACTCATCAGCTCCTTGTTATGACAAACTTTCATACTTATTCTGAACTGATTTACTTTCATACTTATGCAATCAACCGCCCAACTTGGAAGCAGTTGATTGCATAGCTAAAGTTCGTGAGGTCAACACCTCATCTTCAGCTTCGCAGCGGTCAGTCGGAATCGTTTCATCATTACAGTCAAAAGTGGAGGAATTACAGAATGAGTTAAATGCTGCCAAAGTGCATGAGGCGGAGAGGGAGGCCTTGGAGGGGGAACGACAAACACAAGAGGCAACTAGGTGGAGTATGTTATTAGGGGCTCTCCAGCAGTCGGAGATTAATTTGTCGAGCCTCTCGCTACTGTCGACAAACCATCATCAGCCACCACATCCCTAAAAAATGTACTGATGTGTTTTTTTAATTCGTAACTATAAAGTACGGTTTAAAATTTTTATTTGTAATGGATACATTATGATTTTACATTATTATATTGTAAAGTTAATAGTATTTAAATAAATTAGCAAAACCTTTCTACGATTCAATTAATAAATATTTCAAATTTAATTAAAATAAATATTTGAATTAAAAGATTTCAAAATTATTAAACAGAACTTTAAGTGACAAAAATTTTCGTCGCATAAGAATAGATCAAGCGTGTTTAGATCGACGGAACCTGTGTGACAACATTACAGTGATGAATATTGTTGTCGCGTAAGAATATCTTGCGCGATGAAAGGTTCGTCACCATTGAGTTAAGCTGACAAAGTCTAACGCGACGAAAGGGATCGTCACGATTGAGTTATGCCGACAAAGTTTAATGCGACGAAATGGTTAATTGCGTAAGTATATTTTGCACGAAGAACAATTCTATTTCTTGCGATGAAATTAGCGTCGCGCAAAACAGTATTACGCAATGCACCCTTTTGCAACAGTCGTTGGTGTCGTCGCGCAAAAGGATTTTGTAGAGACGAAGATTTATTTTCGTCGCGCAAAGACTTGCGAGACAGAGCTGTGGTGTCGTCGCGCAAAAAGGATTTTGTAGCGACGAAGATTTATTTTCGTCGCACAAAGGCTTGCGAGACAGAGCTGTGGCGACAACCTTTGCGCGACTAATATTTTGTCGCCCAATATTTATGGCGACGAAATGTTGTCTATAGCGACAATTTTGACTACGTCCCTAAAGGCCTTTTTTTTGTAGTGTCAATGGAATCAACATACAAGACTACATATGATGGGGGTTGTATTTATTGTTTAAAAGCATAGATGTGAAAATTTCTTCACATATTGACTTGATGGCAAACCTTGAAAGGATATGTGGGTTGAGGAAATGAAGTTTTAAAGTTGGATGGATAAATAATGGAGAAACGCAATATCAGTTGGTGGTAACAATAGGATCTTCCCAATTGGCATCTATATCTATAGAAGAGAGACATATGACAATTGGAGTAGGTTTTTCTACATATTGGAGCCTCATTTAAATATACATAGATGTGAGTTGACTTTTATGTCAGATAGATAAAAGGGTTTGATCCAAGCTGTGGCAGAAGTGTTTGGGGAGCATTTGCAAACTGTTAGCTGGGGAGCTGCAAATTCTTTCAAAGTTGAAGACCACGAGGCTTACATGAAGTAGTTGGAAAAGGAAGAGCCTAAAGCAAAAGAGTGGTTGGAACAAAGGACATGAAGTCATGGGCAAGATCACACTTTGATCTCACATCTAAGTGTGAGCCTACAACTAACAATTTCTCAGAGTCTTGGGACAAGATGATACTTCATCTTAGGGAGCTACCACTAATAAGGTTATCCAAAAAGTTTCAGAAGTTAGTAATGGAGATTTTGCATAATAGAAAAACCAAGGGAGATATGCTTCAGCTTGAGGGCAGTGGAGTTTTCCCTAGAGTTGCTAGGATCATGCGAAGATATAACAGAAAGTACAATAACTACTATGTGCATAGTGCAATCCAATTGTTACAACAAGTAGAGAATAAACATGGGAAATCATGGGTTCTCAATTTGACTAAGAGAGAGTGTAGTTGTTGTAGATGGCAAATTACTGGTATTCCTTGTATTTATGGTTATGCTGCTATCATGAGCATTAGAATGCCTTGGACAAAGTAAGTATATATGCTTATGTTAAATTCTTGTTTATGCTAATGCTAATGTTCGAATCATGCTTATGCATATTAATTTTTTGTAATATAAGCTCTCTATTTGGTTTGGTTGAATGTAATTATGTTGATGATTTCTTCAAAGTTGAGGCTTATAGAGCTGCACACGGAGACTATGTGCATCGTATGGAATATTCACAATATTGGAAAGAGGTAATTAGTATTTTATGAAATATGTTATTTATGTGAATATTTACTTTGTTTGCTAACATAAAAAATTCTTGCATTTGCAGACGGAACAAGAAATTTTGCCTCATTGAATTCGTAGACCTCCTGGAGACCAAGAGTTAATAGAAGAAGATCCGAGGACGAGTCTAAACCACCCAACAGGATTCAGAAAAAAAAAAAAAAAAAAAAAAAAAAAAAAAAAAAAAAAAAAAAAAGGAGTTCTAGATGCCAACAATATGGTCACAACAAGAAAACATGTAAAGGAGCTCCTGCTCCTGTTCAAGTGAATAAAAATGGAAATAGAGGTAAGAAATAATGCATCCCCTTTTTTGTCTTGATAGGTATAGGAATTAGTGTAATGATACATTAATTATTTGGATTGGATAAGTGTAGGATTTAAAGTAATGTTCATTATTTGTAAAATTTTGCATTGTGTAATCATATGCACGTATTCCTTGACAGGTGAGAAAAGACCTAATGTTGAGGCACCAGCTGAAGTTGGACAATGTTATTGGCAACAAGGTGGTGAACAACGCCAACTTCCTACAAGAACACATTTAGTCCTCCCCTCCATGCCTTCTCTAAGGAAGAAGTTTAAACAAAACACCAATAGAAAGGCTACTGACTGGTTCAACTCTAGCGACACACCCTCTATACCAGTTATGTAATGGGAAAATGATGCTCAATTGTCACAAAATTTGACTCAGTCCCAAGGAGCCTTAGCCTCTCATGTAGTCCATCATTAGCTTTAGTCTTGGTGTGTTTGGTTCATTTTGGGTTGTTTCATATTATTTCGTATTTTGGTTGAGTTGTTCTTTTCTTAGATCTTTAAAGTTGATGAACATGGTTGAGCTTGCGTGCTCTTTTCCTAGACAGGTAGACAAGATGAATATGGTTGAATTTGGTTGAGTTTGCATTTTTTTTTTTTTTGCTAGTTAGAAAACTATAATGGTAATATGTTTTTTGTTAATGAAATGACCATTGGTGCTTATACTGGTATATGCTTATTGTTGGTGTTATGCTTATTGTTAGATTATAACTCCTCTCTATTGTGTACTAGATCAAACAAGCAAAAAAAGAAACCTCAAATTAATTAATATTTAACCCCTACAATTTTTCAAATAATTAGTGTTTAGTACTCATCTTACCCAACAACTCTTTTTGGCTTAATTATGGTTTCACCTAAGGTAAGGGAAAAATGGTTTGAAAATTAACAGTTCCGTCAGAAAATGAAGGTTAGACTCATAGTTTTCAAAACAAGGGCCACACTCTAATAGGTATAAGCTAATGAGTGCAAAACTCAAAAAAACCAATAAATAAATCTCACTTGCATATATATGTTGCACAAAGAATATCCCTTCCTTTCGTCTTATGCATGGTCCTTTCTTTGTTGTCTACTTTTTGTCTCAATTAGGCCTCTTCTGGTTCCTTGGTGGAATGGGAATGTAAATGGGAATCGAAATGGCAATAGGATTGAGAATGTGTATGTTTGCTATACCTATGAGCAATGATAATAAGGTATAACATTTTTGGTATGTGAATCTATGGTAAGAATGGAATAGGAATGAATTGTGTTTTATCGATATGCCTTCAGACTGTAAACTTAATAAGGAGGGCAATAATACATTATTGGTTGTGTTGACAAAAATCGGTTGGAATGTGGAGGCCATTCATTGGGTCATGAATGCTCATTACAATAGGATTTAGAATGGTCATTCCCATTATGCCATTTTTAAACCCAACCAAACAACTGAATGGCTTAAACCATTACCATTACAATGGTCAAATGTGTACCAAACATGCCATTAGTGTCAAGCTAAAAGCTACACTTATATGTTTATAACATTCATAGATTGATATATATCTCCCCATTTGAGTCTTTCAAAAATAAATAGATACTTATTTATGGTGGGAAGCATTGGCACTTTTGCTTGCACAAACAAGTTGTTTCATAGACGACATTAAAGTCATTAGGTTGTAATGCTATTGCCAGCAATTTCAGTTCATTTTTCCATTCATCGGGATGTTACTGACATTAATATATTGGATTCCCTTTGAATCTGGGTTGAACACATTAACTGCTGCAAATTGCCACAAAAATCGGCAATTTCATTTATTTTGTTTTTTTAATAGCATCTGAAGTTGAAGAGAGTTCGCCTGATTTAGTCTCCTTTTGCTCTGCATTCCTCTAGCTATCATTCACTAATTAGTGCATTTCACAATGTAGCATGTTAGGAAACTCCCTTAAGGTGTCTACACAGTTCATATTATTATACGTTGTAGACTGTCAAAATATAAGTGATGAATGGTGTTTTATTAGACCCAATTAGTTCTAATCATTAAGATACAAGACTAGTGTCATAAACATGTTTCTAATTACACGTTTTATGTCTTGATATGTATTACTAAATTGAGTGTAGAGGATATTTATGTGTAGATACCAATTTAAGTACCAATATAATTTTATTATTGATGATGGACTAATAATAAAATTAGGGCTCTATATATATACGGTTGAGGTCCCCACTCCAAACCTGATTCTCAATCTCCTACTTTTTCCATGTAGTTTGAGAAACACAAGAGAAAAGTTATGGAGGTGGAAGATTTAACACGTCGTTCCCAACACTAATCAACACAATCCCTAAAAAATTAGGGAGTTGCTATGTGTACCCAAGGACTGTGATTTCACAAAATATTTCGTTCTTTGAATCTCAAAATCTAAAGTACCAAATTTTTTTTGTTGTAAATTTTGGCATTTACACGAAAAGTTATGAAGCAAATTACATCTTTTCACCCGAAATATTTCGTCATTTTTTTTAGATTTCGATATTTTCGTCTAAAAACCTTAAAATTGTGAAGAAAATTACATTTATAGGGATACTTGTGTACTTATGCTTCATTTAATATTTTACTTTGTATCTTACTTTTCCACATTCATATATGTTTTACTTTGCATCAGGTTAGTTTATTTTGTATCTGTTGGGAAAGTTTTGGCTTGAATAGTCCCACATCAACTAAGGAAGAGTTGTCACAAATGTTTATAAGGAGATGGTTCACTCCCTAAAAGCAACGAGACCTTTTAAGATAAAAACCCCACACCCATGGCCCGGATGGTAGGCCCAAGTTGTGGTGTTTAAGTTGGGACAATATCGTTACTATTTATAGTGGACCTAGGTGCGCACACGCGCTCAGCGCGCACCAACAATATCTTATTTTTCCGCATATTCATATATGTTTGACATATTCTCAATATTTTTACGTTTTTTTACACATAAAGAAATATTTCTCGAAGTATTTTATAAGATTAAAAGACCAAAATTACTTCAAAAGGCGAAATCACAATCCTTGCGTGTACCCGATTGTTGTATGATACCCCCAACTTTATCTTATAGAATTTTGGCTTTTAAAGTTTGTTTGGTATACCCAAAAACAATTTCTTTACCCTATAACAAAATAGCAAGTGAAGAAAATTACTCATGTTGTTGATTAGGGACTTTATATAGAGTTCTAATGTAAATGTTTAGATTTTTTTTATTATTTTTAAAATGTTGAATGCAATTTTTACGAATATGATGTAAAAGTTGCAAGAATTTTGAAATTTATTTATTGATTTTCCTTTTCTATTTTTATTTTATTTTTAATACGTATTGATTTTGTCACCCCCACAGTAAGCTAATACTTGAAGTGGTGAAAGGAATGCCGCTCAAAGATTGGTTTAGCTTTGAAAAAGTCAAAGATTTTGTCTTTCTGTGGAATATTCAAAATTTGAGCAGCATTTCAAATGTCGTATGAGAGTAAAAATGGAAGTTAGATTAGAGAGTTAAGAGTAGAAGAGCTTAAAAGAAACGGAGATCATAAAACTGATGATATATCTCATAAGGGCTTAAAAGGAAAGGAGATCATAAAATGATGTCTTCTAACTCAATGCTCTGGGAACTTTATATGCTAATTTGTATCTTTGCCAAAACGTTGTTCAGGCAATGACCAATGATCTAGATTCTAGAAATAGACTACCTTCTTAACCTAATTAAGGAGGTAGAAGAGCAAAATGAGTAAAGGCATGCTTATTTTCACCCTTGATCATCTCCTATCACCATACGTTGTATGGTGAAACATGCATATATATGAAAATGGCACATTCACAATAAATTGGCACCTCGAATTGCTCATTATTAAACAAGAAAACTTGAAATATGTAATGGCATTAGTCTTCAAGAATCCATGCACATATTATAGCATACAAATTTCTGGCATAGACGATGTAGTACGACTGCAGGAGGACATTATTGTAGGAAAACACTCGTCAATACTTGAAAAAACAACAATTATACAAGACCCCTTCATCGGTGACTGTGGTGCGTACATTTTGTAGTTTCGTATGAGTCTAATTTCTCTTTAAGCCCAACATGAGGAGGACAAGTCCAAGATAATCACGATTAAATGCTGATCTGAGGCATTGGAGTTTGTAAGCAGTCCAGGGAGGGTACCGAAACCAAAGGTCAGTCATGAAGCCTCTTCTGACTACTGGTTTATCATGGCTGAACGTATCGAAAGAGAACTTTCCATGATATTTCCCAAAACCACTCTGACCCACGCCTCCAAATGGTATTGTGTCAACCAAGAACTGCATGCAACAAGTATATGTAAATGGGAAACACTGAGGTAAGGTCGTGCATAAAATCATTAGTGGGACGAAGATTAACTAGTGTTTCACTCTACCCTGAAAAAAGTGCTCTAAAAAACTTACTTGAACAATGGAGTCGTTAAATGTCAGGGATCCGGAGGATGTTTCAGTAATCATTCTTTTCTTCAGGATTTCATTGTTGGTAAAGACGTAAAGAGCAAGAGGTTTGGGCTTTGAGTTTATGAACTCAATACTGTCTTCAATGTTCTTCACCTGTAAAAAATAAAGTACGGATGAACATCAAGTCTGAATGTTCTTCGCTTTACTGACAAATGCTACACAATACAATTATCAACTACTACAATGAAGATAATATCATAAGCGGTGTTGCAAATAACTTTTAACATGTACACTGAAATTATTCCCCTGCTAGGTATACTGCAAGAACAGGAGAACTTACTGTGATTATCGGAAGCAATGGGCCAAATATTTCTTCGTTCATAATATCGGCTCCATTTGGTGGATCTAACAAGATGGTTGGCTCAATGAATCTACATATGGTGGTTGGAGATAAAGCAATTAAAAATACTATTAAGGAAATAAGACTCAAAAAACAGGCAAAGAAGGTATTAAAATGTCCTAGAACAATTACAGGCTTTCTTCATCCATTGAACCTCCATAAACGATTGAAGCTCTAACTTTAGGGTCGTCTAAAAGACTTTGTACTCGTAAAAAGTGTTGTTTGTTGATAATCCTTGACATGCTGTTTCTTTCTTTTGGGTTCTCTCCGAACATCTTCTTCGTTTCTGCTTTCAGTGAATCAACCTGACAAGGATAAGATATTATGTACAGTATTACAATATAGACTCAAATTATTTGGCTTGAAAGAAGAGATAGTAGGTCATTTTTTTTTGTAGTAGCTACAATACACTACCAGTGTAGGTGCAAACTTTTCATCCACAAGTATATAGTCGATTCCTATACACGCTTGACCACTGCATGATGCATACTTCCCTCCCAGTATCCGTTTTAAGACCATCTTGTGAACACAAAAGAATCGAAGGAAGAACTTCAACAACCAATGTGATATTTTAAGCTTAAAAAGTTTAGGATATAATAAGAATTAAGATTGAAACGGAAGGTGCATTATTAGGTATTACCTTCCTTTGCCTTGGATTCTCGAACCAATCAAGAATAGCAGCGCATTTTCCTCCTAACTCTAGAGTAACAGGTGTTAGATGCTTTGCAGCTGCAGCCATGATAATACGCCCAACGCGTGGACTCCCTGCAATAAGCTTGCATTTAAACTACAGTATCACAATTGTTTCCATATGAATGACAAACATGGTGAACAAATCACCCCCATGAGTCACAAATCAATGAATTTCGAAAAGGCTGCTGCTAGAAAACACCACCACTTCTACTGATGTATCACCACCTTTCTAAAGGACACCACCACCTGCTAAAGAACACCACTAATAAAAGGAAAAAAATTAACCTCGACCCCTTTTCTCCTCTCTCCCCTTCACCACCACCACCTTGCCACCACCACCCCTCCTCTCCTCCTTCTTCTTCTTCAATCACACCACCTCTGACACCGAATCTAGTCCGACCATATGAACGGGTTTGAACTTCATTTTGTTATGTGAAAGGTTTGATGCATTCACCTTGAAACTTGATGCATTCATTTATTTTAAAATTAATTATGAATGTCATTAATTAAGATACATGTATTAATATTAATCAGGGATGAACCTATTCATGGAGGGATGTTCCATGATTCTTATATAAGTCCCTAAGAATGAAATAGCAACTAAGATTGTGTATTCAGAATATATTGTCAGTGAAGAGTATTCTTCCTAATTCACTACTCTTATCTCTTTGGTGATTTCATAGAGTGTCGAGTTTTTATTTCTTATTTCTTTGGTGGATTTCTTAAAGTGGCGAGATATCTATCATTTTCTCACTCTTATCTCTTGGTGGATTCCTCGAGTGGCGAGTATTTCTAATCATTTCACATCTGCGAAATTACATCGTACAATCCTTTCATTTGTCCGATGTCAATTTTGGTATCAGGGCAGACTCAAGTCATTTTCTTCAATGGCTGGTCGTGGAGGACGTGGTGATCGTGGTGAACATTACAATGAAGATCCTCCAATACGCGAAAAGGAGCTTCGCGATATTGAGGTTGAGGAATTAAGAAGGCAAGTGCAGCAGCTTTAGGAACGACTTGCTCGGGTTGAAACTCGAGAGTAGAAAAAATCTCAACATGATTATAATGAAGAATCTTCAGTAGAGGAAGATGTTAATCCTTTTTATTATGCACGTGACTGTGGATCTAGTAAAGATGAGCGTCCGAGGCATCTAGGAAGAATTCAACATTATCAACATCGAGTTCCCGACATGAAAGTGAACATTCCAGAATTTGAAGGAAAGATGCAATCCGAAGAGTTAGTTGATTGGCTTCATACAGTGGAACGGTTTTTTTACTACAAAGACATCGCGGAGGAACAAAAAGTGAAGTTAGTAGCTATTAAGTTAAAAAAAAATGCTTCATTTTGGTGGGAACATTTGAAGAAACGGAGAATTCGCGAAGGAAAGAAACGAATCAAGACGTAGGAGAAGATAAAGAAAGAACTAAAGACAAAGTTTATGCCACATCATTATCTTCAAGACTCTTTCTTGAAGGTTCATAATTTCAAACAAAGAGATTTATCTGTAGAGGAGTTCACTACAGATATTTAAAATCTCATAATGCTCTGTGATCTTGAGAACCAGAAGAACAAACTATTGCACGTTACTTGGGAGGCCTGCGAAGTGACATATGCAATACATTTCAGTTGCAGCAACTTTGGACCTTCAATGACATGGTGAAGCTTTCCTTGAAGGTGGAAAGACAATTGAAGAAGAAGGTCACAACAACGGAAATAGGTCGTGGACCAAAGAAGGCAATGCAAAGGGTGTTTCTTCTAACACTACCAGTGCTGCCAAGGGAACTCCTACTTCGCGAATCAGCCCGAAGTCGGATATGGTGTCAAATTCATTTCGGGAACCTGATGCAACAACAAGTTCTAGTCATTCAACTACTGTCCGATGCTTTAAATGCCAGGGGTTGGGTCACATTGCTTCAAAGTGTCCGAATCGAAAAATAATTTCACTTATTGAGGTAGAAGAAAAACCTGGTGAAGAGGAGTTTTTCCAAGAAGATGGAGATCCGAAGTATGATGATGAGATTACGTATGGCGACGATCGAGCAAGCCTGGTCATTTGCCGTAGTTTGAAGTCAACTCCAATTGAGGAAGGTAATCCGCAGTGGAACAATATTTTCCATACGAGGTGTACCTCCCATGGAAGAGTTTGTGATCTCATCATTGATGGGAGAAGCTGCGAAAACGTAGTTGCAACCACCATGGTGGATAAACTGAATCTGAAAACTGAAAAACACCAGCAACCGTACAAGCTTTCTTGGCTACGAAAAAGAAATGAGGTACGAGTTGATAAAATAAGTTTAGTTCAGTTTTCCATTGGAAAGACTTATAAAGATGAAGTGTGGTGCGACGTTGTCCTTATGGACGCTTGTCATCTACTGCTTGGAATACCGTGGCAGTATGATCGAAGAGTCATCCATGATGGCTTCAAAAATACATATTCTTTTGAGAAGGATGGTGCGAAGATCATTCTAGGCCTTGTAGAAGCAAAGAAAAGTAAAAAACAACTCAAGGAAAATAACTTATTAACTAAGTCTGAATTCCTTGGAGAGATGCAAGAGAGACCATGGTTTTGATTCTGGTGATGTTGAAGTCAAATCAGAACACTACCAAAGTCCCACCCATGTTGCGGCGGCTATTTGAAGAATTCCAAAATGTTGTTACAGAAGACATTCCAGAAGGGTTGCCCCCAATGAGAGGTATTCAACATCATATTGATTTTGTTCCTAGTGTTATTATTCCTAATAAGGCAGCTTATCGAATGAATCCCAAGGAGTTTGAGGAGTTGCAGGGGCAGGTGAATAAATTGTTGGCCAAGGGATTTATTAGAGAAAGTATGAGTCTTTGTGCTATACCCGCATTGCTTGTGCCCAAGAAATATGATTTGTGGAGAATGTGTGTAGATAGCAGGGCAGTGAACATAATCACCATCAAGTACCGGTTTCCCATTCCCTGACTTGATGATCTTCTTGATCAACTCCATGGAGCAACAATTTTCTCAAAAATTGACTTGCGAAGTAGATATCATCAAATTTGTATGAGACCTGGAGATGAATGGAAGACTGCTTTCAAAACCAGAGATGGTTTATATGAATGGATGGTAATGCCCTTTGGGTTATCAAATGCTCCTAGTACTTTTATGCGGCTCATGAATCATATTTTCAAATATTTTATTGGAAAGTTTGTGGTCGTGTACTTCGATGACATCCTCATCTTCAACAAGGATTAGAGTCTCATTTGGAGCATTTACACCAAGTGTTTCAGGTGTTACGTGAGCAGAAGTTATTTGTGAACCTGAAGAAGCGTGAATTTCTAATCAACAAGTTAACATTTTTGGGTTATATTGTTTCTGGAGATGGAATTATGGTGGACCCTAATAAGGTTGAAGCTATTACAAGTTGGCCAATTCCAACAACATTTCATGACATTCAAAGTTTCCAAGGCTTGGCTTCTTTCTACCGACATTTTATCAGAGGATTCAGTACTATTATCACTCCGATTACAAAGTGCTTAAAAGGAGGAAGTTTTTAGTGGAATTCAGGAGCACAGAAGAGTTTTGAATTGATAAAGAAAAAGATGACCGAAACTCCTATTCTTGTGCTTCCCGATTTCAACAAGTGTTCGAAGTGGATTGTGATGCATCGAATGTTGGGATAGGTGTTGTGCTCAGTCAAGAAGGTAAACCTATTGCATTTTTTAGTGAAAAATTAAATCATGCTCGCTCAAGGTATTCTACCTATGACAAAGAATTTTATGCTATTATTGGAGCCTTGAACCACTAGAGGCATTATCTCATTTATAATGAGTTCATTCTCGAGGACGGTCCTTTCAAGGTACTTAACCGGATCGGAGAAATGCTTATAAGATCGAGCTTCCAGGAGATTATGGTGTGTCGGCAACATTCAATGTCGCAGATCTTTCTCCAATTGTCAATGACAAGTGTGATGAGAACTCAGAGACGAGTTCACGCGAAGCGGAAGCCTATGACACCGAATCCAATCCGACCATATCAACGGGTTTGAACTCCATTTTGTTATGTGAAGGGTTTCATGCATTCACCTTGAAAGTTGATGCATTCATTTATTTTAAAGTTAATTATCACTACTACAAATATTAGCTTAGGTAATGCCACTTAGATAGCGCTTTTTTAAAGAGCTATCCAAGTGGGCACTAGGATAGCGCTTATTTGTCTTTAAAAAAAAATTTTAAAAAAAAAAACACTACAATAGCGCTTTTAATTTTTTTTTTCAGTTAAGCGCTATCTTAGTTATGTCTTAGATAGCGCTTTAAAAAACGCTATGAGAAAAAACGTTACCAAAGCTACCATAGCGCTTTTAAAGTGCTTGCATAGCGCTTCCGAAGCGCTATGCTATTTACATTTAAGATAGCGCTTCGATTTTAATCAAATATCAAATTAAATCTCTTTTTTGCAGATCTTGATACGATCGGACGGTTAAGATCACAAACCCTCATTTTTCATTTTTTCAGATTTTGGTTTACTCGACATTTAGAATTCCCCTTCTCAAACACACAGAGAGGCGATGAGGCGAGGAGGCAAGGAACCGAGGCGACGAACCAGAGGAGGCGAGGAACCGAGGAAGGAGGCGACTCAGGTCCAAGTAAGACTGATCGATTTTTTTCTTTTTTCAGATCCAAGTAAGAAAGCCAGAAGAGAGAAGAAGAAGAAATCGAAGGGAAGAAGACTGAAAGACTTGGAAGAAATCGAAGGAAGAAGAAGAAGAAATCGAAGAAGAAGGAAGACGAAGAGAGAAGAAGAACAAATCGAAGGAAGACGAACTCAGAAGTAGAAGAAACTCAGACTCAGAGATCAGATCTGGACCTTTGGTAAGTGGTAACCTGCTTCTTTGGTGGCTTTTTCGTTCTGTTCTTCTTCAAACCTGCGAATCTGCGATGGTTTATGGTTTTGTTCTTCTTCAAACCTGCGATGGTTTAGATCTGTTCTTCTTCGTTTTGTTCTGTAATTCTGTTTTTCTTTGGTTTATTGTTTTGCAAGAACAACACAAGTGGCAGAATAGGCCCTGAGTTGTGATTACTTTGAGGATAAAATATCAGGCTACATTAAGGACATCAAGCCCACAAATAAGAAAATGCAAAAAGAGAAAGAAAGAAACACATTTTTCATAATTAACAAAGTAGCTTGTCGTTGTTTCAGAGTTGGAGTTGCTCATCATTTGTAGTATGCACCAACTTTATGTCTCAGAAGTTTGGGATGATAGGGATACATATTTACCCCTAATCGATATAGGTATGTGCCATTGACCAAGCATTTTATGAAGTTGTTTTATACTTTTTCCAACTAGATTCCATTCATCTCTTGCATATAGCTGTTTTTAAGCTTGATTTATTATGTTGGTCTTGTGTGTTTCTTTGATCCTTCTCCAGTAAAATATTGAGCAAGGCCTCTGATAATTATATGCACCAAGTCAGAAGAGTCATCTCTCGTTGCTTCTCAGGAAAGTGCTTTGCAACTTGGAGCTTGGTTTGTTTGTAGAGGTTTTCGTATTTTGGTTGATCTTATATATTCCCTTTCCTATTTTGAACATGTTTAGTTATTTTCTTAACTTTCAGCTTAATTCTGTGGTATATTGGAAGTGATGTCCAAGTTCGATCAAGTGGGATCTTCTTGTTATACGAGAGAATGAGAGGTTTGTTATACCCTTGAGCAGATATTAGGTGGGAATGTCAATTACTATCGACTGTGTTAACAGAAATCTCATTGTATGTGCCTTAATTTCTTGTAGTGTTCCTACTCTTGCTAAACATTGACCATTTAAGTTGCACTGAAAAGTATGACCTTCTATCCAAAACAGGGACAATTTTTCTCAAGCTGGATGCCACGGCTAATGAGTCATTGCAGATTTTCCAAATAGACGAGCCTTCAAGTTATATGGTATTGAGAAAGCAAAAGAAGGTACACTGAAACTGCAAATACATTTTGAGGTTTCTGTGTTTTTTAATTGATCCAAGAGTGTAGAGTAAATTGCAGATGTTAGGCGTATAAGAGAACTTCATCATTTTAAGTAAAGTGGTGCATAAATAATATTCGCTTATACCGCTTTCTCGCCTTTCCTGCTCAGTGTGTCACACCACTTGGTAGGCATCTTTCTTTCTTTTCTGCTTCTTTAAATAATTGAAATCTTTCTTTTTAACTTCAGTAATTACATCAACTAATGATTTTCTTGCTTAGCATTACTTTCTGTTCATAGGGAACATGTAAAACTTGGAAGTGGAACGACATGCAGCTCAGAAGACCTCAGAAGCACTGGACAGGTCATTGAAGTGGTGATAATCATCACAGAGTTGCCAGAGCCAGCAAGTCCTTCCTGCATGAAGGCATGTGGTACAACAACAGAGGTTAGTTCCATGCTATTTATACGTTATGAGATCTAGATTGTTCATTTATATGTTCTTTCCTTTTTCAATATGTTGTTGAAAGTAGCAATGTTAAATTTTCTGATATAATGCTTGTGTTAATTCTATGGGTTCCACTTGTTGTAATAAGTTGTGGGTATTCAATGAATGATACCTGATCTCGAGGACTACTACAATTCTTACATTTTTTACATTCTAAGATGTGAAGACTTATGTGGATACCTTGAGAGAATGCTTCATTTATATTGTTCTTGTCAAACCTTAACTATTTTTATTTTTGCTAGCCATATGAAGGAAAAATTAATGTGAATAGTCCCAGTTAGAAAATACAAACATTGTCTGCTTGTATAATGTATTAACTGATTTGGCCTTGGACACAAATTTAGTTACCTAGGTTTATGGACATTAATCCTTAAATATTTTGGAATATGGTGCTATTTGCTCTGCTTGTTGTGAAAACTTATTCTTGTGCATGTAAACGCATACAACAGAGTAATTAAGAAAAGCCTCCAAAATCATATGAAATCTACAAGCAACGAGGATCAAAATTGCCTTTACTTCATTATTATGCTGCCTTCAGCTTTACGCATGTGTTTTGCTTCATGACTTGAGGTTGAAAAATGGTGGTTAGAAGTCTCTATCATTTCATATGTACATCTAACATAATTTATTTCTTGATTAGGATTATCTTTCTAGTTTTTGGCTATCTGACAAGGAGTCATTTCGCAGGTCTTGTTTTTCCAGGAATTCTTGCCATGCACAATCCCTGAGGAAGTGTTGCTTACTTAATTACTGGTTAATTGACTTACTGAAGCAGGTTGCACCACTGTCTCACTTAGATCTTATTGTTGTGCATTTCTTTTTATTCAGGTTGTGATATTTCGCGATGGAACATATTTGACACTAAAAGAAGTTTTCGAGAGTCTTGATTTGACTGGGTAAAATGCAATCTAGTTTAATTTTCTTTTTCTAGTTCTTAGTTATTTTGGGATTTGATATATGTTTCTCTGTCTTAATGTGGAAACAGGTATGACCTTAATGTAGATCTGCTAGATGTTCATGCTGACAAGAGCACATTTCATCGTTTTGATAAGTTCAATCTCAAGTATAACCCTTGCGGTCAAAGTAGGCTCAGGGAGATTTTCCTTGAGCAAGATAATCTTATCCAAGGTAAATCATATCCATTAAGTTGGTCTTCTTACCTTAATAAGTGACCTGTCATCTTGCACTGGTTTTGTTTGTATATGAAAACTTGTTTGGGTTGATTTATCCAAACTTATATGCTAATATATCATGAAAAAATAAAGAAATAATTTTTATGAGTAATGCGATGTTGAAAAACGTAGAAGATCCTGATGAGCTCCACATCCTAAATGCTTTGTTATATTTATGACCTTATGTTTATTAATGCAAGCTACTTGGCACATATCTTGCTATCATGACTGTGATTTTCTTTTGGGCTTCCTGTGAGACAGATTTCTTCTCAGTAAGTAGTCTCCTGTCCAAAGAACACGTGCAACATCTTATATATCAATTAGTATATATTAATCATACTGATCCTACTCATTGTCTACCAAATGATATAATGTGCAGAAAACATTTGGCGTGAGATCAATCAGGCACAACAACGAAGAACTCACTGCAGCTCTCTATCTCCAAGTGAGCATAGTGAGCCAGGCTCTCATCTTTGTGACCCGATCTCAGAGTTGGTCCTTTGTTGAACGACCAGGCGTGTTGCTTGTTAGTGCCTTCCTTGCCGCTCAATTGGTGAGTATAAATGATGTTTCATGCCATTGAATATATCTGTATTCTCCATTAAAACTGACAATTTATCCATCCATTGTGTTAAGGTGGCTACATTGATAGCTGTTTATGCAAACTGAGACTTTGCAAGGATCCAAGGCATAGTGTGGGGATGGGCAGGAGTGATTTGGTTATACAGCATCATCTTCTACTTCCCTCTTGATGTCCTCAAGTTCTTGATCCATTACAGTTTGAGTGGCAAAGCTTGGGATACCGTGATTGAGAACAATTTTGTATCTTTATTGAATTTTGTATGAATGCTTAAATTATATTTTGAATGAATGAGAAACAGTTAGTTATCATATTGTGTCTTTATTGATTGATTGAACGTTGTCATTATTATATTAAATATTATATTTAGCCCAGAAAATCGGTATCGGAAAAATAGAAAAAACAAATCAAATAACTTAGATAGTGCTCAAATAAGCGCTATCTAAGTTTAACATATATACTACAATAGCGCTTCTTTTAGCGCTATCTAAGAACAATCTAATTACTTCCATAGCGCTTATTTACGCGCTATCTTAGCAGATAAACAAATCTAATTTAAAAAATTCATTTAAATTAAATAGCGCTTTTTTAAGCGCTATCCAAGCTAATTAAAAAAAAAATTAGCGCTTACATAGCGCTTTAGAAGGCGCTATTGAAGTTAATTAAAAAAAAAAATAAACGCTTAGATAGCGCTTTTTAAAGCGCTATCTAAGCGAAGTGCTATTCAAGTACGCGCCTTGCATAGCGCTTTTTTGAGCGCTATCTAAGCTACCATAGCGGTAGCTTAGATAGCGCTATCTAAGCCTATTTTTAAGCGCTATGCAAGCCTATATCTGTAGTAGTGTATGAATGTCATTAATTAAGATACATGTATTAATATTAATTATGAATGAACCTATTCATGGAGGGATGTTCCATATTCCTATATAAGCTAGTCCCTAAGAATGAAATAGCAACTAAGATTGTGTATCCAGAATATATTGTTAGTGAAGAGTGTTCTTCCTAATTCACTACTCTTATCTCTTTAGTGGATTTCATAGAGTGGCAAGTTTCTATCTCTTATCTCTTTGGTGGATTCCTTAGAGTTGCGAGATATCTATCATTTTCGTACTTTTATCTCTTGGTGGATTCCTGGAGTGGCGAGTATTCCTAATCATTTCGCATTTGCGAATTACATCGTACAATCCTTTCATTTGTCCGGTGTCAACCTCCACCTTTCCTTTTCCTTCTTTTTCAATCACACCACCACCACGCCACCTCTCCTCTTCCTCTTCCTCCTCCCTTTCACCACCACCTCTCATCCCACCTCGTCCTATCTTCTTATTCACTTTTTTTCCTTCTCCTCATTTTTTTTCACCCTATGAGGTTCCCCACTCGCTGGAACCTCTGCGAAGTTAAAAACATTTGTCCCTAGCAAAAGTTCCTCCAAGTGGGGAACCCACACCCACCACCCCTCCGCCTTATCCGGGGTGATGTTGTTTCGGTGAAGGTGGTGGTGTCATTTTTCTTCCTCTTACACTACAAGAAATCTATCTTTTACCAACAAAATTATTGCTACGAAAATTGATTTCCTTGTTAATATTGTAGCATTGTCAACGAATAAAAAATTTCCTTGAAAAAGCCATAAACTTGTTACTGTTTTCCAACAAAATATATTTTGTAGGAAACATTCCTTGTTAAATAGGTGGCGGGAAACATTCCCTCCAAACCCAATTTCTCGCTAAATTGATTTAACAATGAAATTATTTTTATGGCCACAAAATATTTGTTCCTTGGTAATTATGGCATCATCTAGAATGAAATATTTTGTTGCTAAAAAAGACTAATTTTAACAACAACTCAATTTCCTTGTTAACGAATATTAAATCTTATTCATCCCTCTTTAGTAAGGAAATATGTTTTCCTAGACAATAATCACATTATTAGTAATGATTCGGTTCGTTTATAATGATTGATAATTTTTTCCATTAGGTTTTTTCTTGTTAAAGCTCGTTTATTAATTTATAGCAACAAAGTAATATTTCGTTGAGAATTGTCACACTATTGGCAACGTTTTTTATTTTGTTGGAAACAATATCTTTTTTAATGAAATCTTTGTAGCTATGAAATAAGATTTTGTTGGTAATTATAACATTGTTCGTAACAAATTGTTTTCTAGGTAAAAATTGATAATTATTTTCATGAAAATTTGTTTCTCATTAAAGTTCACTAACTATTTTATAACGACAAGTCATTATTTTGTTGGAAATTGGTATACTCACTACAAAAAATGTTTTATTTACTAACAAATTTTATTTTCCTTGTTAATAAGTTACTATTTCTAACAAAAATAAATTTCATTGAAAAAACCATAGAGTTGTCACTTTTTATAACAAAATCTATTTTGTTGACAACTTTTCTTTGTAAAGAGGTGGCGAAAAATATTTATTCCAAAACCAATTTCCCACCAACATTATTTAGCAACAAAATATTTCTATTTCAACAAAATTTTAGTTTGTTAGTTATAATGACGTCATTTACAATAAATTATTTCATTGCTAATAAATATTTATATTATTGACAAACATTTTCTTAGTAAATGCACTATAACACTTGTTCGTGTCTCTTCAACAATGAAACTAAATTTTCTCTAGTTAATTACCATGTTATTGCAACGATTTATTTGGTTACTTATAATGAATTTTTTTCATGAAATGTTTTTATATTTAAAGCTCCTAGCTTCTTTATAGTGGAAAAATATCAATTCGTTGAAATTTTTTATTAGTAGCATTGATATTATTTCATCTGAAAAATCAAATAAAATTTATTTAACAATACAACATTATTTTAGTGTTAATTATAATATTAATGGTAACAATTTATTTCGTTGCTAAATATTGATAAAATTTCCATGAACTTTTTTCTTATTAAGGCTCATTTTCTTATTTACAACAATTTAATTTTATTTCATTGGGGATATAACCAATTTCAATAACATATATCATTGAAATGCTATTACTATTTTGTTGCTAATTATAATGGTGTTATTGTGAAAAAAAATTTCATTGCTAAAAGTGGTAGATATTTAACATAAATCTTATAATCGTGAAAATATTTAGTTCTAATTTATAGTGACGAAATATTATATATTGGTATCTATTATATACGTAGCAATGAATTTTTATTGCAAAAAATGAGTAATTTGATTTAATAAGCTATAAAGTTGTTTCACACAACACAATTATTCAAATAGCTCAATTGGTAAATATTACAACAAATTTTACTATAGGTCAGGAGTTCGATTCCCGTTGAGCCTAAAAATAAATATATTATATATGAAATTCCATAGTGGGGTCTTATCATCAAGAGTGGTGTCCTTAGAGTTTGAGAGGTAGTGGGTGGTGTCCTTAGAGTTTGGGACCTAGATTAGGTCGTCTCTTAGATAACTTTAATATATCATTTTTTTTATTGAAAATAATTTCCTTGGTTATTGGTAACGATACCGATGACAACTTTCGTTGATATTCATGCATTTTACCAACGAAAAAATTCTATGATAAAGGTTGTTACCTTTGCCAACGACAATTTTCCTTGATGATTTTAAGATTTTTCGAGAAAATTTTTGTGGGTAAATAAAATAGTTCTTACAACAAACAATTTGTTGGTAACGATATTTGATTTTTGAGTAAGGCTAACTGGCAAGGAAACCAGCGAGACCCTCCATCCCCCTCGCGATGCGTGCAGGTAGGGGTGGGCATCCCATCCCGCGATCCCGATCCCGTCCCGATTCCGTCCCATCCCGTCCCGATTTTTTCGGGTCTTAATGGGATTGAATAATTTCATCCCGATCCCGTCCCGTCCCGATCTAGAATGGGATGGGATGGGATGGGATGAAGATTTTCAATCCCGCCAATCTCATCCCATCCCGAACTAATTTTTTAATATTAATTATTAATATTTTTATTTACTTATTTATTTAATTTATAAACATTTGCATAAATTAATTACTGCTTACTTTTCTTGTAACAGATTGGTTATATTAGTCCTAGCACTTGGGTGTTCTCAATAGAACATTTGCAACTACTGTTAGCTAACTTACTTAACAACTTTCTTTCCTTTTTCAGGTGTTGTTTACAAAATATATTGTCAAATGTAGTCCAGCAGTTGCAAGTGCAACTTTCTTTCCTTCAATATTTTGCAGCTGCAAGTGTAGTCCAGCAGTTCCAGCAGAATGCAGTCCAGCAGTTTCAATAGAATGCAGTCCAGCAGTTCCAGCAGACTGCTTAGTCCAGCAGTTCCAGCAGACTGCTCAGACTCAGACTGCAAGTGAAGAAGATTTTGCTCAGACACGGACTGTTCCAGCAGACTTCTAGCAATAGATTATGCTCAGACTATTCCAGCAGTTGTTGTAAACTTGTATTGAGTTGTTTTAATATGTTCCAGCAGAATTGAGTTGATTTGATTATGTATTTTAGGCTACTAGCAGACTATGATTCAGAATGTATTGCAGTTGATTATGTTCAGAACTTCAAACTTCTAGTTGATATGTTCAGAATGTATTCTATTTGATATGTCCAGATTAGCACGCTGATCCCGTCCCGTCCCGTTCCGAACCCGTTTGGGATGGGACGAGGTCGAGATGGGGTTTTTCCCATCCCGTCCCGTGTCCACCCCTACGTGCAGGGGATGTAAGGCACGCATCGCGAGGGGGATGGAGGGTCCTCCCTCCTTCCCTCGCTGGTTTCCTCGACAATTAGAATTTTCCATTTTTACCAACGAATTTCCTTGGTAGTTGTCAATATTACCAACAAAATATTTTCTTGACTTAGTTTCCCTTTTACCAACAAAAACTGTAATTCCTTGGCAAATACCTTTAGCTACGAGGATGCCTCCAGGAACCCACTAATGAATTTTTTCCTTGTTAAAAGTAGTTTTCAACAAATTTTTGAGTTTTGTCAAGGACATTTTTTCTTGAAAAATGTCTAATTGTTGTAGTGTTATGTGTTTTTTCTTCTTTGCCTCTCTTATTTTCTTTTTTTTTTCTCTTATTTTCTTCACAACAAAATGTCATAAATTAACAAACACAAATAGGAATTTAGAAATACTCATTTGAAATTAATCAAAACACATTAGAAATAAAATCAATAAAAAAATGAGAAGGGGAGGATTACCAACAATTTTAAAGCGTACAATCGCTACAAAAAAATGAGGAAGGAAACACTGTAAATGGCAAAAAATGGGCCAATTGTAGCAACCCATGCGAGTAGGAGAACCCACATTGCAGCGCCACATGTGAATGTAGTTCCCATAATCGCATCAGTTGTCACCACTGGGGTTCTGCCATACGCATGCACCGCTGCGATTGGCCCATTTTAGTTTCAGACTCTGTCATTGAATTCCGACCAAATTTGACACTCGATTGAGACAGAGTCTCAAGCTCATCAAAACACGAAAAATGTAGTACTCTGAGTTATCTAATGAACACAGTTTGAATCACCTAAAAATGTTTTGAAATGAGCAAGTTATGGTCATTTTACTACGGCTACTCAAAATTGTCCAGTAACAACCAAGTCGCAGTGGATCATGCGAATGTAAGTCTCTCACTCGCATGATCCGTTGCGAGTTTAAGTATTATACTCGCAGTTTTAGTTGTTTGTGCGAGACCTAAACTCACAGTGGATAATGCGAGTGAGAGACTTACATTTGCATGATCCGCTGCGACTTGGACGTTGCTGGATAGTTTTGCCTGACTGTAGTAAAATGACCATAACTTGTTTATTTCAAAACACTATCAGTTGATTCAAAATGTGTTCATTAGATAACTCAAAGTACTACATTTTTTTGTTTTTGATGAGCTTGAGAATCGGTCTCAATCGAGCGTCAAATTTGGTCGAAAGTCAATGAAAGAGTATGAATCTGAAATGGAGCAGTACCTTGTTTTTATGTTTTGAATGAGTGGGTGCTAGACTATTTTAGGAAGATAGGAGAAGAGGGGGCGAGCGATGGCGGGGTGGTACTGCTCCGTTGTCTGTTGATTTGTTGATGTACAAAGAAATGAAGAGAAAAAATAGAGAACGGGGGAGAAGAAGATGGACAATGGTGTTGTCTTTCAGAACATCAAAGGAAAAAAAATGAACAGTGGTTGCGAGGTGGTGGTGGTGGTGAAGGGGAGGAGGAGGAGGAGAGGTGGCGTGGTGGTAGTGATTGAAGAAGAATGAGGAGGAGGAAGGGTGGTGGCGGTGGTGGGGAAGGGGAAGAGGATGAGAGGTGGTGGTAAAGGGGAAGAGGATGAGAGGTGGTGGTGGCGAGGAGGTGGTAGTGTAGGGGAGGAGGAGCGGTAGCATGGTGGTGGTGTGATTGAAGAAGAAGAAGAAGAAGAAAGACGAGGAGGAGAAGTGGCGGTGGCGAGGTGGTGGTGGTGGTGAGGGGAGGAGGAGGAGAGTTGGCGGTGGTGGATGATGGAGAAGAAAGGGAGAGAGGAGAAGTAGTTAGGGTTAGGGTTTTTTTTTGTTTATATAGTGGTGATGTCTTTCAGTAGATCGAAAAAAGAAAAAAAAAGTGGGTTGTGGTGTCCATCAGCACAAGTGATAGTGTTATTTAGTACAAAGAATCCCTTCCATGCTTCAGTTAACTGTATAAACTAATCATGACATTCATAAAAATGAATCAAAATTGAGATCATTAAAGAAGACAATAAAGTGAAATTTGCCTGTGAAAAAGATCTTATCCCATTTCTTCTCCAATAGCTTTTCCGCAACAGTTGGTCCACCTTCGACAACTTTCACAGCTTCAGTGTCCACATAGAGAGGAAGCAGATGGGCTAGAAGGGCAGAACATGCAGGAGCCAGTTCTGAAGGTTTAATCACCACCACATTTCCTGCAGCAAGTGCCCCTAGTACCGGTTCCAATGACAAACCTACATAAAACACAATAAAGATACAAATCATTCATTCACCAATGTAGTACCGATGGAGCCTCTCACAAATAACCATTCACTCACCAATGGGGAAATTCCAAGAGGAGAATATAAGAATAAGTCCAAGAGGTTCTGGTACCATTTCTGCTGAAGCAGGGAATGCAACTACCGGTACTGAAACCTGAAACATAATTTCATTCTTGCAGTAAAAAAACTGTCTACATATAAAACAGCTCAGAACAGGGGATTCTGCTAAAAAATCTAATTAGATATACACTCTGAGATTTGCATACCATGCTTTTCATATCAAAGAAGAAATCACATGAAAATAATAGCACCGAAGAACAGAAAGAACCTTTTTGGTTGCCATCCATTGTCGTAGCCCATCCAATGCAAATCTCACGGATTTTATTATAACTCCTACCTACAAAAAATGTGCAACATGTAGAGACTCAATAATCCAAAAAAATAAAAATAAAAACTTTAACGCTCGAATTCCTCATAATGGCAACAATAAACCCTTGTCCAACATGTCTGGGTTCAATTGAAGGACCAAAAAAAAAAAAAAAAAATTGAAGGACCAACACAATCAATGGCACCATAATTTGGTTTACCAAACTAGCTTTTATAATAATTGATGTACTCCAACTTTCAAACACCAATTTTTTTTATTTATTTAAATTTTTTTTTACTCAAACTAACAAACAAGATTTGATGACCCTCGTCAAAAGCCAATTACTACAGATGTACAAATTACATCAATATTTTGTCACAAAACACCACTGTTGTTACATGGCACAAAATCATTCTAGATATTATATATATTCACATTCTTATAGTAAAGAAGGAATTGAGAGAAGTAAGAACAAACATAAAAGTTTGGCTCAAAGAAGAATTCAATTGAAGCATTTGGTTTAGTAGTGAAGTAGAATTGACAGATAAATATATATATTACCTCATCCCTATAGGCTTCAGCATAGGGTTTGGCCAAATCCTGATTCAAAGCTTTGCAAATATGCTCTTCCTTTTCTTGAAGAAGATTGAGGATACCCTTAAGTTGAGCCTTCCTCCATTCATAACCCCTTGTCTTCCCACTTCTAAAAGCTCTCTTTAACTCCTCCATTTCCACATCCAAATTTTTCCTCACTTCTTCCATGTTGACAAAAATGAAATTGATTATGAGGAGCAGAGAGCCTCCCTCAAGTCATCAGTCACTATAATGCAGGTGGTGTTATGTAGTGAGCAAACTAATCCCCATATTTCAAGTTCATCCGTCTTGCACTGCATTTATGCTTCTCAACTACCTACATTTTAGATTAGTAAAGTTGAACATGGTTTGAGTCAGATCATGTCTGAAATCTCACCTAAGTTCATCAATTCTGGCAGTTGTGTGATAAATAGCATGGAATGGGCCTCTGATTGTAACACTACAATTGAATATCACATCAAGTAAAGTTGGTGGATTATCTTGTTGTGTGTCTTCAAGTGGTTTATGTCACTTTGGGTGATGTTGGCCTAGGTTAGTGAGTTATGGACGGTTTTTGATTTGTTTAGTTTTTATGATGTTTGTCCAATTGGGTTTTTTTTCTCGGGTAAAGTCGTCATGTACCCCCGACAGTTTGTATAAGAATTTTTTCCAAGTAATAAAGGTCTGGCATCCCATAGCTGCCCCTCCCCACTGGAGGTTCTTTAAAAAAAAAAAAAAAAAAAAAAAAAGTGCATTCAAATCAATGGGACAACTTCAGACTTGAGATCTTGAGATAATTACAGTAGCTTCTTTAGAAAATTTCACTTTAATCCCTTCCGCTAATCTCGTAAATGGGTTTAGTTTGACTGGTGCGTATACGTTGTCCCCTCATAAGTTTCATTAGATGATCAAGCTGAACTAATACCTTCTTTCTTTCCTTTTTTTTTCCATGATAAACTTTGCTACCATCCAGGAGCCATTAAAGAACGGAGAGTCTGGGTATTGGAGTTTCGAATATATAGCTGACACGAGAATTTGTTTTTTTTAAATTGTTATCATATTAGTTTGATTAGAATGCCCACACCATACGATGTCCCTCTCTTCTAAGATTTCCAAACCTGTTCTGTTGTGTGCCTTTGTCATGCTTCCAAAATTGAGAATGTCCTAGGAATGAGAGTGTGCTCCAACAGCTTATAAGTGTGTTGCAACAGACGCACAAAATAATGTTAAGTGTCCTTGGAGTTGCATAATGAGCCATGTTATAGATCGGAATTCATTTTTAAGTTATAGCCTGGGCAATTATAAGACACGAGGCCAAGCAACATGTTTTATCCTCACTTTAAATGTCGTAATAGAAATGTTTGATAGACCTAAAAGGATTCCACTAATATAAGATTGGGCGTTCATTTATGCTCTTAATCTAGTGAGAGATCTGTAATTCTTAAAGCATGTTGTATATAGCAAAATTGAGACGTCAAATAGACAATCAACATAATAGAAGACAGAACAATATGAAAGTTAACATTATAGTTGAGAAAGAGTAGTAGCAACAAACAAACCATATTATTATTATATATACAAAACATGATGGTGTTTGGGGTGGGGGATAAAAGACAGCTGAGATTTAACCAAATATATGAATCTAATGAATCACATAGAACTCAAAACACCAAGAGTGCATGGGTTTTATTCCCTTACCCAACATTTTATTTATTTATTTATTTTTCTTCAATTGTTGATGATGATGGTGTTGAAAACTCAAGGGTGAACATATTTTGACAAGTTTTAAACGTTTATCGTGCCAACAGCACAGAGAATACCCTAGTTTGTCTTACATAACAGTATGTTGTTTGGGGTGGGAGATGAAATACGGTTGAGATTTATCCAAGTATAAGAATCTAACGGATAGTATAAAACTTAAAGCACCAAGAGTGCATGGGTTCGATTCTCTTACCCAACATTTTGATATTTAATTATTTTTCTTCAATTGTTGATGGTGGTCATTAGACATGTACATATGAAGGATAAAAACTTAAGGGTGATCATGTTTTGACAAGTTTTAAACTTGTATCATGCCAACGGCACATGGAATACCCTAGTCTTATTACAAATCAAGATGGTATTTGAGGTTGGAGATAAAAGACAGCTGAGATTTATCCAAATATAATAATCTAACGGGTCACATAGAACTTAAAACACTAAAAATGCATGGGTTCGATTCCCATACCCAACATTTTGATATTTATTTATCTCGATATTTATTTATCTTGATATTTAAAGTAGACTAAATTCTATTTATCATGTTAAACTTTTATCGTGACGACGTCACGAGGAATAATCTTCTATATTACAAATCATAATGGTGTTTGAGGTTAGAGATAAAAGACGGTTGAGATTTACCCAAATATAATAATCTAACGGATCACATAGAACTTAAAGCACCAAAAGATAAGTTTATAGATAAACATAGTTCATGGTTGAGATTTGTTTCATCTAATGGTTGAGACTTAAAGTTAGCATTTATGTCTTACCTTCAAACAATCTCCAATAAAAGTGCATGGCTTCGATTCTCATACCCAACATTTTGATATTTATTTTTCTTCAATTATTGATGGAAGTGATTAGGCATATAAGTATGAAGGATGAAAACTTAAGGGTGATCAATAATATATTGGCTTAATCAAGTTTTGAAAAGTTATAATGGGGTGTCGATGCTAGAAAAATTAAGTAGAATAAATTATATTTATCATGTTAAACTTTTATCGAGCCAACGGCATGGGGAATATCCTAGTCTATATTACAAATCAGAATGTCGTTTGAGGTTGGAAATAAAAAACGGTTGAGAATTACCCAAATATAAGAATCTAACGGATCATATAGAACTTAAAGCACCAAGAGATAACTTTGTAGATAAACATAGTTCATGGTTGAGATTTTTTTCATCTGATGGTTGGGACTTAAATGTAGCCTTTCTGTCTTACCTTCAATAAATCACCAATAAGAATACATGGGTTCGATTGTCATACCCAACATTTTGATATTTATTTATCTTGATATTTAAAGTAGAATCAACTTTAGAGTTATTCCCCATTTAGCCCCCATTAGTTCTTACGTATTCCTCTTTGGCCTCATTAGTTCTCAAAATTCAGTCAAGCCCCCATTTTGAGTCTTTACTGTTAAGTCAAGTCCTTTGACTAGTGAAAAACATTTTTTTAATGTCAAAATTACTCTCACGTGCAATTCACGCGAGCTATAAGTCCTTGAAGGATGCACAACCTCGAGATACTTTCATGTGTCTACTTCGTATCTCGAGTTAAAATTAATAGAGGAAATTAAATAAAAAAATTTTAAAATAAAACAAAAACAAAACCTTTTTCACGAACCATCCCTCATCTCTTCACATACTCCCTCCATTACTCCGTTCCTGCAACCTCACCACACTGTTACTACCATCCCCTTCTTCCCCCTCATCTCTATTTCACAACCATCGCCGACCGCTCCACCCCCTTCTTCCTCCCTCCCTTCTTTTCTATTATCACAGATGATAGGATAAGCTCAATCATTTTTTTGTATGAACACAATATTGAACTAATTGAGAGGTTGCATATTTAAAAGAGAAATGTTTTCATCCATAAACACTATCTATGAAAACTACGAAGAAGTATTGAGTTCTTACAATTTATGACATCTCCTTTCTAAAGTTACTTGCCTCACACTTTTTCTCTATACCCACTTCAACCTCCACAATCAACTCTACATGCAAGAGATAAATTTGTAGATAAACATAGTTCATGGTTGATATTTGTTTCATCTAATGGTTGGGACTTAAAGTTAGTATTTATGTCTTACCTTCAATCAATCTCCAATAAGAATGCATGGCTTCTATTCCCATACCCAACATTTTGATATTTATTTTTCTTCAATTGTTGATGGAGGTGATTAGGCATCTAAGTATGAAGGATGAAAACTTAAGGGTGATCAATAGTATATTGGCTTAATCAAGTTTCGACAAGTTATAATGGGGTGTTGATGCTAGAAAAATAATGTAGAATAAACTCTATTATCATGTTACACTTTTTTCTTGCCAACGACACGAAGAATACCCTAGTCTATATTACAAATCAGAATGGTGTTTTAGGTTGAAAATAAAATACGACTAAGATTTACCCAAATATCAAAATCTATTGAATCGTATAAAACTTAAAACACCAAGAGTGCATGGGTTCGATTCTCATACCCAAAATTTTGATATTTATTCATTTTCTTCAATTGTTGATGGTGGTGATTAGGCATGTAAGTATGAAGAATGAAAACTTTTAAGGGTGATCACGTTTTGAAAAGTTATAATGGGTGTCGATGCTAAAAAAATAAAGTAGAATAAACTCTATTACATTGTTACACTTTTATCATACCAACGACACGGGGAATATCCTAGTCTATATTACAAATCAGGATGGTGTTTGAGGTTGGAAATAAAAGACGGTTGAGATTTACCTAAATATAATAATCTAACGGATCATATAAAATTAATGCACCAAGATATAAGTTTGTAGATAAACATAGTTCATTGTTGAGATTTGTTTCATCCAATGGTTGGGACTTAAAGTTAGATTTTTTGTCTTACCTTCAATCAATCCTCAATAAGAGTGCATGGCTTTCAATCCCATAACCAACATTTTAATATTTATTTTTCTTTAATTGTTGATGGAGGTGATTAAGCATGTAAGTATGAAGGATGAAAACTAAAAGGTGATCAATAATATATTGGCTTAATCAAGTTTGACAAGTTATAACGAGGTGTCAATGCTAGAAAAATAAAGTAGAATAAACACTATTTATCATGTTAAAAATTTACCCTGACAACGGCACGGGGAATACCCTATCTATATTTCAAATCAGAATGGTGTTTGAGGTTAGAGATAAAAGACGACTGAGATTTACCAAATTATAAGAATTTAATAGATCATATAGAACTTAAAGCATCAAGAAATAAGTTTGTAGATAAACATAGTTCATGATTGAGATTTGTTTCATCTAATGGTTGAGACTTAAAGTTAGTTTTTCTGTCTTACCTTCAATCAATCTCCAATAAGAGTGCATGGGTTCGATTTTCATACCCAACATTTTGATATTTATTTATCTTTATATTTAAAATAGAATAAACTTTATTTATCATATTAAACTTTTATCGTGCCAACGGCACGGAGAATACTCTAGTCTATATTATAATTCAAAAAGGTGTTTCACTATTTGGGAGATAAAATACGGCTGAGATTTATTCAAACATTAAGATCTAATGGTTGGGACTTAAAGTTAGTCTTCTATGTCTTACCTTCACTCAATCCCCAATAAGAGTGCATGGATTCGATTCCCATACCCAACATTTTAATATTTATTTATTTTCTTCAAATGTTAATGGTGGTGATTATGCATGTAAGTATATTTATTTATTTATTTGTTTATCCTACTCAACATTTAGCATGTGAAGTAATGTTATAGTGGTTTATTCTGTATATTTATTTATTTGATGAATTACACATTCAAAATTCCACAAAACAAATTGGAACTAACTTAGTTTAAGATACCATTACAGAAACACTAAATATTAAAAAGATGATTGTCACGATAGATATTAAAAAATTATGTTTAGTGATAATGGTACATGTGCCATAACCTTGGGGTATGATTAGTGACACGTCTTGAATGACAATATATATTTATTAGATAAACTTGTTTATGGTAACATCTAATTATTATTTGAATAAATGGGCTAATGTTAAATTCTTTTCTCAATTATTCTTATTTATTTGAGTTTTATATGGAAGACAAGTGTATCAATTAATTTTCTATTTGGAACAGTTCATATATGTTTACCATGCAACTTTACACGCATTGCATATCTTGCGCGACTTTTTTTTCCCATGTCTCTAGCCAAATAATATCTACAAATCTATAAGTTACATGTTTCAAACACATTATTGTCATCTGGTTAGGTAAATTTGGTGGTTGTGTTTCATTAAATGTTAAGAAACAAGGGTGATTGTAAAAGTGTCTAAAAAATATGAGGAATTGAATGACATTGCCAACAGTCTGAAGTAGCGAAAAATGTTCATTTTTACATTTTGTTTCATTTACATAGATTTTTTTTAATTACATGTTGAAGGTATCGGTAAGCTTTTTAATCCCCTTTCTTAACTATGGTTTATTTTAAGCCCACGTACCAGGTGCTAATCGCATATTGAGCTAAAATCCACAAAGGCATACCGAGATATTTTTCAACACAGTAAAACCCCTGATAGACACTGCGAAAGATAAGCCGCGATTAAAATATTTAACATCGTATAGTAGTGCCAATGGCATGGGGAATACCCTAGTCTATATTACAAATTAGAATGGTATTTGAGATTGGTGATAAAAGATGATTGAGATTTACCCAAATATAATAATCTAACAGATCACATAGAACTTAAAGCGCCAAGTGATGAGTTTGTAGATAAACATAGTACATAGTTGAGATTTATTTCATCTAATGGTTGGGACTAAAACTAGCTTTTATGTCTTACCTTCAATCAATCCCCAATAAAAGTGTATGGCTTCGATTCTCATACCCAACATTTTGATATTTATTTTTCTTCAATTGTTGATGGAGGTGATTAGGCATGTAAGTATGAAGGATGAAAACTTAAGGGTGATCAATAATATATTGGCTTAATCAAGTTTTGAAAGTTATAATGAGACGCCGATGGTGGAAAAATAAAGTAGAATAAACTTTATTTATCATGTTAAACTTTTATCGTGTCAACGGCTCGGGTAATACCCTAGCCTATATTAAAAATCATAATGGTGTTTGAGATTGTAGATAAAAGACGACTGAGATTTGCCCAAATATAAGAATCTAACGGATCATATAGAAATTAAAGCACCAAGAGATAAGTTTGTAGATAAACATATTTCATGGTTGAGATTCGTTTCATCTAATGGTTGAGACTTAAAGTTAATCTTTTTATCTAAATTAAAAGTCTTTATGTCTTACCTTTAATCAATCCCCAATAAGAGTGCATGGGTACGATTCTCATACCCAATATTTTGATATTTATTTATCTTGATATTTAAAATAGAATAACATTTATTTATCATATTAATTTTTTATCATGCCAACGGCACGAGAAATACCCTAGTATATGTATATAAGGGATTAGAGGATAAGAGTTGGCGGCCACATGAAATGTTGGGAAGTGTTGTGAAAGCATTTCCATGGGATCGGACATGAAATGGAGAGAATTAAGAGGAGCTTATTGAGAGAAATCAAGAGGGGAAGCAACCCAATGAACAAAAGAATAATCAGCTAATGATGATAAATGATAATCAATAATGGTAGGATCAAACATGAGTCAATCATCATCACAGGGCATAAACACAATTGGTGAAGCATTTCAGAAATGAAAAAAATGACGAGGAGAAGCAGAAGAAGTACCAATTCCAAACCCATCCGCATAAAAAGTTAATGATTCAAACACTTATTGTAGGAGGCATTCAATGCTTTTGAGATCTAATAAAACCCTGCTAGCCTTTAAAAAAAATCCTCCTCTCATCATCGTCGAGAACAACTGGTGGCGATGGCAATGATAAACAGGGGCATGAATATGATGAGGCGAGAAAAGGGTGTGCTTATAGTAACTGTAATTGTGTTCCCAACTCTTGTATTCTCCTTTCCATCTCTATTTTGAATTATTTCCAATCTCTCAATCCTTCCTGAGATTCAGCCTCATCGTCAAAGTCAAAGTTGATGATTGGTGGTTGCATCCCCCTCCCAAACCCAACTTCCTTATTAGATGACTCCACTATGCCCACTTCTTCTTCTTCAAACTTGTTAATCTCACCATTAGGGTTAATGTGAGACCCTGGAGTGGGCAGACCTGGGGGTGAGGGTTGGAGCCCAATAGGCTCGAGAGAGGTTGGACGAGCTACAAAGGGGGACATAGTCCCACATTGCCTGGGTGCCGGAGGGGGATGATCTACTTATGTGCGAGGTCGAATCCCCATAGTGCGAGGCCTTTTAAAGTCGTGCGGGCCGGTTGGGCCCAGAGCAGACAATATCGTACTGTGCGGATCGGGTCGTTACAGAATGGTATCAGAGCCTGACCCAGCCGAAAGTGTGCCAACGTGGATGTTGGGCCCTAAGGGGGTGAACTGTGAGACCCTAGAGTGGGCGGACCTGAGGGTGAGGGTTGGAGCCCAATAGGCCCGAGAGAGGTTGGACGAGCTACAAAGGGGAACATAGTCCCACATCGCCTGGGTGCCGAAGGGGGATGATCTACTTATGTGCAAGGTCGGATTCTCATAGTGCGAGGCCTTTTAAAGTCGTGCGGACCGGTTAGGCCCAGAGCGGACAATATCGTACTGTGCGGATCGGGTTGTTACAGTTAACCTGGCGAGTGATAGTGATTTTCACAGCACACAGAATACACAAACCACCAAATTAAATTAGAAACAACTACGCGCTTTTGTTTTGCTTTTCTTGGCTTGACAAGGGGCAACACCATTCAAAACACACAACCACTTGCTTTTCCGCCCAACTTCTTCTCCCACTCCCCATCTCACCTTAGACTTGGCCGATATAGATGTCCAACCCCTACCCTCACCTAACTAAGCCAATGGGTAGATGGGCCCATATCAAAACCCCAAAAAAATTTGGTCGGCCCATCCATCAACACTTCTATACAAGGATTGTCGTATGTACGTATTACCCATTAGCATATCGAGTTTTACTAATAATTATAAACCATAACTCCTTTTTTTATTATTGAAAAAATAAAACAGTGTGAATGTAGGTATTCATTGTTGAATGTTGAGATGAGACTCTTTCTTAGGCGTGTGAGTTGTAACAACAACATTTTCTGTAACAGTTTATTTATGCTTGTAGCCATATATGTATATCCAATAATATTAGGGAACCGGGTTTTTTGCAACCAGGTTCTGCAACCAGAATGATGTGGCATGATCTTTAAATAATGATGAAAATCTCCAAAGTGTTTATGCGTATCACGAGGTTTATAAAAACTCCTCTAATCATGCCATATCATCATGGTTGCAAAGGAATGTCCATATTATAATGTAATTTCAACATTTTGGCGTTTGTTTTACCCAGTGTTCTAAAAATAGGCCTAGACGGCGCTAGAAGGTAGAAAACCGCCCAGATTAATGGTTAGGCGGGTTATGGGCGGGTTTTGGGCAGTCTGGGCGGCCTAGGCGGGGTCTAGGCGGTCTGGGCAAATTTTTTTTTAATAAGGCTGATTGTGTTGTTATTTTATTTTTCTTTCATCTTTTTTTAGAAATAAACTAGTTAATTGTTTTTTATTCAGTATATGTCTAATTGTAGCAAAGGATGATTACTTAATGGAATTCTCAAAGGATCTGCCGGTACCAATTTTACCAATGTAAATTTTATCAAACATGACTGAGGTTATTCATGCAATTTGAAGAAAAATAAAAGAGTAGGTTTGGATATTTGTCCGCAAATTCAATTTTATTTAAAGTACCCATCATGACCAACTTCAGTCATTTGAGTTTTAATAAATTTTGTTCATGATTGTTAATTTTTCATGTTTTTAAATTTTGCATATGTATCTTGGCATTAAATTGGATGTAAGTGATAAGGTATTATGCTTAACTTTTGTAAATTATTAAAGTTATAATACAAAACCTAAGACCGCCTAGGCCCCTGGGTACTAGGCACCTGCTCGCCGCCCGCCCAGCGCCTAGCGCTTTTTAGAACACTGGTTTTACCCCTTTACATTAGTAGCCTGAGGAACAACAACATTGTGCAGGGGGAATAGGAACATGTTTGGGGAACATGCCACCCCCTAAACCAGTGTTCTAAAAATCGGCCTAAGCGGCGCCTAGGAGCTAGAAGGTAGAAAAATGCCCAGATTAATGGCTGGTAGGTTCTGGGCGGGTTCTGGGCAGTCTGGGGGGGTCTGAGCGGCCTAGGCGGTCTGGGGATTTTTTTTTTTTTTAATAAGGCTTATTGTGTTTTTATTTTATTTTTCTTTCCTCTTTTTTAGAAATAAACAATTTAATTGCTTTTTATTCAGTATATGTCTAAATGTAGCAAACGATGATTACTTAATGGAATTATCAAAGGATCTGTCGGTACCAATTTTAGTAATGTAGATTTTATCAAACATGACTGAGGTTATTCATGCAATTTGAAGAAAAATAAAAGAGTATGTTTGGATATTTGTCCACAAATTCAACTTTGTATAAAGTACCCATCATGACCAACTTCAGTCATTTGAGTTTTAATAAATTTTGTTCATGATTGTTAATTTTTCATGTTTTTAAATTTTGCATATGTATCTTGGCATTAAATTGGATGTAAGTGATAAGGTATTATGCTTAACTTTTGTAAATTATTAAAGTTATAATACAAAACCTAAGACCGCCTAGGTGCCGCCTAGGCCCCTGGGCGCTAGGCACCTGCTCATCGCCCGTCCACCGCCTAGCGCTTTTTAGAACACTGCCCTAAACATTGTGCTTCCCTCTATGAAATAGGTTTTATTTTCCTGAATGAACAGGCTTCAATTAATAATATAATATCATGTGCCCCCTATTTCTTAAAACTTTGGATACTTTTACAAGTTATGGAAAAAAAAAAATGAGGTAGTTAAAATTCTAGAAGTTATTGGGGTAGGCATCATGTAAATACCATAAGGGGAATCCAAGAAGTATCTAAAACTACATTATAATAAATAGTCAATTTTCAATCTCTAATTGTTGCATTATCTGCACTAGAGTTTGTTTTCAAAATCTGTTATGTGACATTGTAACATAACAACCAAACAAAATGGACTTTTCAGCTTCAAGAATACATACTCCCTAAGCTTTCTATGACTGAGAAATAGGCCCAAATCGGAGGCGAGAAAAATTGGCACGTCTCAAATCCATAGGCAGAATTTCTGGTCTTCTACTAATCGATAACAACCAGGGACCAGCTAAACATCCCAACAAGAACTGAATCAATACTCCCTTTGCATCATTCAGTGCCTCAGTGAACTGCAGTAATTGTCAAATCAAGTTGGCCAATCATTTGAGCTACATAACCACCCTTTTTATCTGGCACACGAGTTTATATGCACTAAAGTGCAATATATGATGCTCCTTATTTTATTTTATTTTGAAAGGCAAGTAGGGTTTTATAGGATCCCAGAACCCATAAAGATGCTGCAAGCTGGGTTTAAACCCATGACCTAGTGGTACCATCCGCCAAGCTCTAATCGTTGAGCTATATATACATGAGCACTCTGATTCTTTCACAAGCAGGATAAAGTTCACATTCGTGACAATCTTTTTGATTAATTTGCAAGCATACCTGAGAAATAATAATATTGAAGGGTTTATGCTTCATCTAAAGAGCAGCCAACATGGTATGCCAGATTGAGATCTGCACCTTGGATCATTGAGTGGGTTGATAATATTGTTGGACCAGGAGAATGCCGGTAAGGTCGATGAACAAAAGGCAATACTAAAGCTGATTTTGCGTCCATTGATAGAAGCCTTCCACATTTACTGAATCATGAAAACATTGTTTGATTAATTGGAAGGTATCAATGGAGAACAAGGTCATATTAAAATAAGGGTTTCATGGTAAAAAAAATTCCAGATTTAGGTGGTGTTTGTTTTTTAAGTGGTTGCTTCTAACTAGAGTTAGAATGATCTTATGAATGAATTGTTTGTTTTGCTTCTGAATGAATTGTTGATTACAAGCTATAAAATAAAATAGTGTTTGTTTTTAGGTGCTGAGTTGAAGTTTACATTTTTGCCTACCATCACAACTCCCACCACAAACTACCAACATTAACTCCCTTCTCCACTTGTTTTCTCTCATCCAAACATGATTGAGATCACTTTTCACCACTACCAGAAACCACCATATATCCCTCTCCATTCCTCATATAATCTTCAATAGAGAGGAAGAGAAAGAGGAGGGGAGGCTAGGGAAGGTGGTGGCTATGGTGGCGACATTGCTCGCATGATAAAAAGGAGGTGGAGAAAAGAGGGATGGTCGGTAGAGGAGAGGGGTAGTTGCAATCATTATGAATTTATTGTGAGGCTATTATTGAAATTAATTTTCATTAAGCCCTCAGTGCTAACTGCTAAGTGATCAACACCTCCATGGTGCTTACTCCAATCAAAACTATAACATCTAATTAGAACTAAAACAAACAGTGGCCCACTTCTTATTAAAATTTCTGAGTCTATTCAGAACAAAAAAAAACACCCTTTTAATCTATAATAGGTATTTGTCCCTGTTTTTAAAATGTCAGGAACCTTAATTTGCGATAACCAAATAGTTTTAGGGTTTCTGGAGTAGAATAAAAGGATCCATCACCAACAATAACCCAATCAGGCCATTGGCGTAGTTGGAATCAATGGTGGTGGTGGTTGCCAGTCGAAGACATGGTGGTGACTCTTTCGACTTCTACTCCAGCTATTTCTATTCAATACCTTGGATTCCCCTGTGAGAGGGACTAATATAAACAATAAAGATTTTATTGGACTAAAAAACTTTCTTGAAGCATTTTCATGACTAACTTTGGGGGACTAGATCCTCATGTCTTAGACCATCTCCATCGAAGATGGATAGGAGGCTAACATGAAAACATTTATCCATTTTTATCTATTTTGGTCACCTAACCGGATGGATAACAACTATCCATCTCTCATCCATCCCCTCAAAATGGATAAAACTATCTTTTCGCTATCAATGGACAACAAGAATTAGATGGCTTCTCAAAGGCTAGCCGACTTTTCACAAGTCGTTAGGATCTTAACTCGTAAAAGAATATTGGCTTGGCGATAAGTTACCCATAGTTGAATTGTATGTGGGTTGAGGTTAAGAGTTCATTAGTTTTTTGCAAATTCCTGAAATACCCTCGCGTGTCAAGCACGTGATGGGTACCAAACAAGAAATTCTAGAATACTATGGGTACCACCAAACTGTAAATTTTTGTTCTCTTCTTCTCCCATCTTTGTGTTTCGCAACCGCCGGCCGCCCCTTCCTTTTCCTCCTCTGTGTTTCTATTTTTGTCGAGACTCATCTACCGTTGTTAAGGATGATGATCCTGGAAATGCAACCCATTGATTCTCAGGAAAATTATCCCATTGATTGTCATTTTTTTTTACTTGTCCAGGTGACTCAGACTTCGTTTAACCCTTCTTAGGAGGTGGTATTCAATTACAATTTTTAATGGATTGTGAATGATTTTAAAATTCATTAAAATCCAGGGGTATTCAATTAAGGATTTAAAATAATACATGTAAATCTAGGGGTATTCAAATGCGAATTTTAAAGAATTGTTTTAAAATCCATCAAAATCAGGGGGTATTCAATTCATGTTTTTCAAAAGTCCGCCAAAATTAGGGGGTATTTAAGAAGTAATGGATTTTAATGGATTTGTCCTTATAATATGTTGTTCCAAAAATCAGGGCGTGACAACATAAATTAATATTTTGTCCTTATAATATGTCACGCCCCGAAATAATTCTTTTTTGGAACATAAATTAATAGTTTGTCATAAAAACCAATGCACGACAGGAACAAATTAAATGATACAGTCATGAGGTAATAAATAAAATAATAACCTTCCTCAAAATTCTTCATCTCAAAAGGAGATTCACAATTATAAGCCCGAGCCACAATATAAATAAATGAAAATTACATTAATCAATCCCCAAATAAATCTCTGACTTAAAATCTGAGCATTAATAACTAATCCCTACATCTGATTACCTAGAAAAATACAATAACTCAAGATCTAATAAAACGTGTTGAATTCTCAGCTATCGCCACGCAGCTAATACCACCCTTGCACTCCAATTAACCCTGATAAGTCTCTGGGGCTACGCTCATTAAGAACGCACCAAAATTTGTAAAACTATACAAAATTTGGGTCAGTATATAAATACTGGTGTGAGCAAACTTACAAATTATGTCACAACTAGACAATTAAGTATCTAACAAAAATATGCATTTCACCTTAAGGAAAACAAGTAATTCCCATTCGATAATCGAATGAGTGGTTAGTTTCTTCCTTCAAGGCTAACCTAATACATGTTAAAATAATCCATGCACATTTTCATATTATGATCAATTCAAGGTTTTATTTTATTTTCCTAATTCTTAGCTTCTTTTCCACAATCGCACTCTCCTCATGTGCCGAACACACCTCACCCAAGTGTGCCTCCCTTACCATCGAAGTCACTCGGAGCGTACATGACCCAAGTGGAGTGCCACATCGAGTGTCATGTCATCTCACCCGAAGTTCGATACCTGGCAAGTATTTCCTAAATACTACACGTACTATCGAATTTACATGGAACGGCGTATCGATATGCAAGCAAGTCTGCATACCCACAATTTATATCACACGTATACAAGCAAGTCTGTATACATTTTTTTTTTTTGGAGTTGTGGAAAAGAGCATTACCACGTATTGATATTTGTGAATACAATGACTATGACAAGGTAAATAATAAGATAAAAGTGGTTAATAGCTTATCATCTGATCTTCCTTATACATAATAGTGGGAAATAATCGCCATTTGATCTTCCTTATACATAATAGTGGTTAATAGCTTATCATCTGAAATGCAAATAATAAGGTGATAAAGAAAACCATTTAGACATTAGTTAACATTGGTATTTATTGGTTTTCTAGAAGCAACAAAAAAACATCATCTACAGGAGAGAAGCCTAGAAATGTGATTGATGGTGTGCTAATTGTGAGGGGGAGTATGATGAATCAGATTTTCATTTCCTATAATCATTACATAGGTAATGCTAGTATAGGATTGGAAAAGCCATCTTACTGGCTACTTGATTAATGGAGGAAGGTGGGTCATATATCTTCTCTAACAAAAATTCCTAAATACTGCAATAAAGTAGTGTAAGTCATTTAGGTTGGTTTTTTTTTCTTTTCTTCTGACAGATACATCACAAGAGTCAACATCATATAGTTCCTAATTTACAAAGATCAACTTCACAGTAGCCCCCCCCTCCCCCCTTTTTTTTTTCTAAAGCAATCATTCAACACTATTTAAAATAGTGAAAAAAACGGATTCCAACATGATTCAAACAGTGATTTAACCATGACATGATTCAAATAGTGATTTAAACAGTAACATGATTCAAACAGTGATTTAACCATGACATGATTCAAACAGTGATTGAAATAGTGACGTTTTTTAAATAAAAATGAACTTTATTAAAGACATCATTTTAGATTCATTTAAGTTTTTATACAACAATTATTTAGGCTGTAAGGAGTGCATCATAGATTGTATACCTAAACAACAATAATAAAATAATGAGATCGAAAATCAAAATCATGAGTGGAATCATAAATAGAGTTTAACTCACTGTTTTTGCAAAAATCCCCAAAAGTTTGAACAAATTTCTTCCTTTATCGCCTCCCTTTTTTTTCTACCTAAGTTTTTCCTTTACTTCTGTGTGTATCCAAAGAGAAAATGAGGCTAGTGTTTCTTTTACATGAATTTTTAATTAGGGTTTCTTTAGCTAAACACAATCATCACTTTTTTCTAACCCACCACCAACCTAAACCTAGGTCCTAAATTAAAATCATAAAATATATAACTATTTGTAGCTATTACCAATTAATAAATATTACCCATAAATAATTATTATTAATTCCTAAGATAATAAAATTATATTAGTAAGTGATTTTGGCGGGTATTACAGTAGCGGTAATTAGGGATTTTCCCGATGTCTTCCAAGAGATTCCCGGCCTTCCTCCCCGTCGAGATGTAGAGTTTCAGATTGACTTGCTTCCTGGTACAGCTCCTATTGCTAAGTCCGTCTATAGACTCGCACCGAAGAAATTGGAGGAGATGAAAGTACAATTGGATGAGATGTTATAGAAAGGGTGTGTATGGTGATTTTATTTGATTTGGACATTTTGGGTATTAATTACTTGAGGATAACATTAATTTTTTTTTAGGTGTGTATATTCTTGTAGGTTCATTCCGCCTAGTAATTCATCTTGGGGTGTTCCTGCGATTTTTGTCTCGAAGAATGATGGATCACTGAGGATGTGTATTGATTACAGAGATTTGAATCGAGTGACTATTAAAAACAAGTATCCCCTTCTGAGGATTGATGATTTGTTGGATCAATTGAGGGGAGCCGTTGATATCACCATATGAGGGTTGAGGATCAGAGTATACCTTTGGCAGCCTTCCGGACGAGATATGGGTTGTATGAGTTTCCGGTGATGCCTTTTGGATTGACAAACACCCCTGCATTGTCTATGGATCTTATGAATCAGGTGTTTCGTCCGTTTCTAGATAAGTTTGTGATAGTGTTCATCGATGATATTGTGGTATACTCGAAGAATGCGGAGGAACATAAGGTACATTTCCGCCTTGCTTTACAGACTTTGAGGGAGCACCAATTGTATGTCAAATTAAGTGTCATTTCTGGGAGTCTGAAGTTCGTTTCTTAGGGCATGTTGTATATAGTCAAGGGATAGCAGTAGATCCAGAGAAGGTGGAGGAAGTTAGGTTTTGGAAAAGACCAACTAGTGTTACGAAAATTCGTAATTTTCTAGGGTTGGCCGGTTATTACCGAAGATTTATAGAAAATTTTTCTTTGATTTCTGCACCTTTGACTCGGTTCACTAGGAAGAATACCCCTTTTGTTTGGTCGAAAGAGTGCACTGATCAGGCATTTGAAACTTTGAAGCAGAGATTGACTTCGGCTCTTGTGTTAACTATTCTGGTGCCTGGTGTTAAGTTGGTGATTTACACAGATGCTTGTGGTACTAGGTTGGGATGTGTTCTTATGCAAGACAAGAAGGTTGTAGCATTTGCTTCTTGACAGTTGAAACTTCATGAGAGGAGGTATCCCACTCATGACCTGGAGTTAGCGGCAGTGGTATTCACTTTGAGAATATGGATACACTATCTGTATGGGGAGAAGTTTGAGTTATATACAAATCATAAAAGCCTTAAGTACTTGTTCCCCCAAAAGGAATTGAATATGAGACAACATCGATGGTTAGATTTTCTCAGCAATTATGATTTTGAGATCTTGTATCAGCCTGGTAGGGCGAATGTGGCAGTAGATGCTTTGAGTAGGCATTTTTCTATCATGGCTACCATGACGATCCAAGAATGGAAGGTTCTTGAGAAGTTAGCCTCGTGTGATGTGCATTCGGTGTCAGATGTTTTTTGTGCTTACGTCGCTCACTTAGCAGTCACACCAACCTTGGTCAGATGGGTGATCGAGCGGCAGAGTTCGGATTCGTTACTTTTGCGAAGATTGGAGGATTTGGTCCTAGATTTTGTAAATGGTTGTTCGACTGACTGGACAGTCAATTCACAGGGCGGTTTAAGATTTAGGGGTCGATTATGCGTCCAGATGTGGATTTGAAGAAAGAGATCTTAGAGGAGGCTCACATATCAAGGTTTACCATATAGATATCTGAGGCGATCATTTTGGTGGTCTGGTATGAAGCGAGATATCGCACAGTTTGTTGTGAAGTGTTTGACCTGTCAGCGGATCAATGCCAAACACCAGAGGCCTTTAGGGTTGTTGCAACCATTGGAGATTCCGACATGAAAATAGGAACATGCGACGATGGATTTTATTGATGGACTTCCTCGGTCGAAGACGGGGCATGAGGCTATCTGAGTTATTGTCACGCCCCGATTTTTCAAAGAAAACAAAAATCCTAAAATCCACGTAGGATTATCCGATTCCCCCAAAACTCGGGACGTGAAAATTCAATAACAACATAAACAAATAGCAGCAACAACTAAACATGATTTAATTACTGAAACAAATAAAACTCTAACCCGAAAAGACTCTGACGTTGCTAGCTCCACTAACGGAACTCCAGTAACGCTGCTCAAAAGTCTCTAAACCTGAAATCCTAATCGGCTACATTCCCAAAGGAATGTACCCAAGAAGCAAAAGCTCACTTGGGTCAGCAATAAAGCTGGTGTGAGAAATCTTCATCCCAAAATCAATAAATCCACACGTGATAACATCAAACTAAACAAAAACAATAACCAACCACACCAACAGGTAATTCCTCAATGAGACAAAGGTGTCATCATCCTAATAAATAAATATGTTTTTACTAGTACTTACGCTATAGAAGTTGACTATGGCAAGTCTGACCTGCAAAAATATGAGTGGACTTGTCATCCTTCATGAAAAGGTTAGAAACAACCAGATAATATTTCTAAGTTATCAATCCTCATAAATGTAATTTATTTTCAAACTACGATGCAAATCATAGTCATATCAGACTATTATTAAAATATCAAGAAAACGCATTTTCTACCTTTAGGAAGACATATAGTTCTCATTCAATGGTTGAATGGGCATTTAATTTCTTCCTTTAAGGTAATCATGCACATACACCAAAAAGAAATCTCGCTTCTTTTCAACAATCGCACTATCCTCCTTGTGCCGAACACACGTACAAGGTGCCACATCGAGGAACATGTCATCTCACCCGAAGTTTGATCCATGGCAAGCATTTCCTAAATCTACACGTACAACCGAACTCACATGGAACGGTGCACCGATATGCAAGCAAGTCTACATACCCATAATAATATCACACGAATACAAGCAAGTCTGTATACAAAATTTTCTTTTCTTTTCACATTTTGTTTTCTTCGTTGTTGTGGAAAAGAGCAAAAAATATATATATATCAACAAAAACTCAAAACTCTTTTATGGTGATACTTTGTCAACCATAAATAAATCAACCACAGTATCCACCATTCTTTTAGGGAACAAATAATATTTGACACATTGCCAAATCATAAACAATCTCATTAGGATATCCTCCCATTGTTTTGGGGCAACCTACATTTTTCATAGATAAACTTTCTACAACAAAACCGGGGGTCAAACTCATTCAATACAAGGGTACATCCTTAGCAAGTTAATTTGGCATAACAATCGATTTCAATGCACAGTTATCAAAAGAAACAACAAGAAGGTCTTATGTCAAAATAATACTAGCAACAAAACTGTAACTCCAACTTGACTAATTTGGGCAAACCAAAAACATAAAAATAATTTACATCAGAAACACACAACCTGTTCTGTATGAATCCCAATGTAGGTACATCTACCTTCATTGTTCCAGCACATACACTTCACTCCATTCCAACTTATACCCATGCTTGCATTAGTCCCTCTCTCTCAAAATATCAATCACTATTATTACCATATAATATCTACTAGCAAGTATTAACAACGTCCATTAATTTCTAAACATGCACTAGATAAACAAACCCCTAAGTACTATGTCTAACAAGATTTCTAATGCAAGAGTAAAAGATCAACAATCAACCCAAACTCTCAGGACAGTCTGACCTAGCTTGACTGACCTCGAAATGCTGAAATGTTTTATGAATTGATGAAAAGGGGAAAACTGGGTACCAACCTATTAGACGGGAAACACCCAATCTATCAATTCCCTAACTGTGACTCAAAATTTGCAAAACAGGGCCAATCACTGGGGATGATGATATGCTCAAGATTAAATAAACCCTTTACAAATCACAAGCATACTATCAAACCCAAACCAAAGTACCAAACACAGTTGTAGTTGCACCCTTTAAACAGTGAACTGTGAAACAAATTCAGCATTCCCTTAAGCTATATGAATGAAATGTCATCAGAAAAGTTGAACAATAAAATCTGAAAATAATGATAACACAGGGTTGGTGCATGTCAGGTGGATATGGATACTGTGTTTGGTGCATATCACCCATTCGATACTAGGTACGATGCGAAAGGGAGTAGCATTCGTGGCCTAGAGAATGGGATTTATTTTTCTCGGGTTAATAGTTCCCCGATGCGCGTTATGCTTTGTGATGGGGTTGCACAACCAGTCTTCTGTGGCGATATGTATGTCCTAGAGGTAGCACCCCGCTTGGGAACATACATGCCAGAATTGGTATCAGCACGTGTATAGAGGCATGTCAGGGTGAGACATGTTCGACATGATGGAGGATGCAATTGTGGGAAAATATGTGGTTTTGAACTCATGTGCATAGTTACATCATGATTGGATGCATTGTCAATTTATGTTTCTCCCGTTGATCTGTCTTCGTTGATTGTATGCATTTTAATTAAGATAGATGTATTGGTTCTACTCATTCCAGCTAGTGTTGACCCGTTTATTTGTTTGTGACAAATGGGTGTACCCATAATCGAGTGCAGGTGGCGGTGTTGTTGGAGGTGGTGCTGCAGGAGACATGAAGTGAACTAGTGGTCGTCTACAAGGTTGTACAGCTGAGTGGTGATGCAGATTTAACTAACCTAAATGAATAGGTTAATTTAACCCACTTGTAATAACTGCAAGTGCACAGTGTCTAACTGGTAGACAAGGGCAAGTACAGGTCGATCCCACAAGGACTATGGTTGCAATTAAATTTCAGAGTTGACTTAAACTAATTTAAATGGGGGTTACAGCAATTAAAATATCTAAACTAAAAATCAAATTAAAAACAAAATAAAAAGTGTTTAAGAAATTGAGAAGGGAAACCAAGGCATTGAATCCACCACAGGTTCTTTGAGATTTGTGTAATCCAAATTATTGTTTTCAATAAGTAACATGACTAACCTAAAGATTAATCTAAGTTCGCAATTGATTTCAGCAAAGGTATAAACCCCTAGCATTGCATGTCTTCTTACGGCACACACAATCACATGTTTATTTTAACTAATTCTAAACCCCTAGCATTGCATGTCTTCTTACGGCACACATAATCACAGATTCATATTAATTAATTAAATCAGGCTTTGAATGTCAACAAAGGGTACTTCTAACTACCGACTAGTCTAGATAATTAATCAGGACATAATCGGTGAAAGCAAATTATTGAGACTCAGAAATCAAATGTGTTTAACGTTCAAGCATAAAGAAAACAATAAATTTAAATACAAAAAACTCTAGGAAACCCTGTGGTTTCATCTTAGCCTTGGCGAAGGGTTTAGCTGATCATGGTAGCGGTGGTCATCTCCTCGTGGTGTGGTACGCCGCAACTCATCTCTACACGGACGCGAATCCCGAGGAAAGGGCTGCTGATGGTCTATGGTGGCTCAGAGCAAACACCGGGGTGCAAATAACTAAAACTGATTTGAAAATCAGTTTTCTCCCGCCAATATCGCGCTCCTCAGAGCTTCGTCTCCAGCGCGATACCGCCCTGTTCCCCGCCGCTGCTGCTTCGTCTTCGCTCCTCCGACTGGCTCTGTTACCTGCAAAAGATAGAGAGAGGGTGAGAGAGACACGCGAGAAAGAAAAGACGTGAAGGAGAGAAGCGGTGGATGTGAAACAGGGAGGTGTTCCCTGTTTCTGCTGCTACTTTGCTCGCGAGGTGGTGGTGGTGGTGCTCGGGTGATGGTGGTGGCTGTAAGAGAGAGAGAGAGAGACGACAAGATGAAGACGGATGGTGGTGATGGCGAAGCTCGGTGGTGAGGTGTTGTTTCTAACGTGAAACAGGGTTGTCACGCCCCTGTTTCACAGTGATTAGTGGCGATGGTTGTGGCTCTAGTGGCGAGGTTGCTGGACGGTGGATGGCGGCGGTGAGGATGATGGAACAGAGAGAGGGATGGTAGATGGTGGCGGCTGTGGGTGTGCGAAACAGGGTGAGGAGGTGGCGGCTGATGGTGGAGGACGAGGAGGAGGTGGTGATGGCGGGATTATCGCGTTGCCGACTCTCCTATCGAGCGAGGATTGCCGGCAGGGTGGATTGGCGTGGTGGCTGGAAGAGCCCCCATAGAGGGGAAGAAAAGAGAGAAGAAGCGAGAAAACTTTCTCCAAACTGGGGAGAGCTAAATAGGGTTCTCCTATTTTCTTGGGCTTGAGTTTTTAGGTTAGCATTTTGGGTTTGGGCTTAGGTTAAATTAGGTGGACCTAGGTTTAGATATGTGACCCTTTACTTTGTACCACCGCTAGAATCGACCAATTGTCATTCCTTAAATTGTCGCTTTAATACGATTTCATCGTTCACGCTCAAATTCCTACAAAGACATGAAAACGAAATAATTATTATAAAATATAATAATCGAAACACTAACATATATAAATTAAGGGATATATTATGTAATAATTACGTGAATATCAAGTGGTAGGGCTTGTTCTCAGATCTTGGGTATTTTGAGTTTTGTAAGTTGTTGTGACTTAGGTGTTTGAATGGACATGGAAACCTTTGGGTATTAGTGCCGCCTTATATACTTGATGGTTTTATTTTATTCTATCGTGTGCTAGCAAGGGTAACCATTGGCAAGTAGTGTAAGTAAGAGTAAGTTAAAAAAAAAACAAATTATGGCTTTGGAGTCGTGACTCGATTTTCGAGGCATTTAGGTGTCATGGGATTGGTGCGTGACAAATATGCACATATTGATTTTGCAATATTATTTTATTAACCAGCACATAGATCAGACCATAATACAAAGGGAGAAGTGGTTATTCTAATATGAAATATTTGTCCCATGATTTCAGATTGTGGGGCAAAAGTGAGCATTTAAATGAGAAAATTTGAGAATGCAATTATAATAAAACACTTGCACCATGAAAGATGTTTTGAACTTTGAGAAAGCTTTAGTGCTCTCATAACAACATGCCGAAAGATACTATTTCTAACTAACAACTCTCAATGCAAAATTATGTTAGTTTAAGTCTTAATTTTCAGATACAAAGTATTGTCCATCAATCAGGATCTTAGTTATAACGAGTTATCACTTTCCTTAAATTAATATTTAATTTATAATATATAACTTTGATTTGATTTGCAAGGAAGTAATTAAAGAATCACGCGTGCAACCCACATGCATCAAAGCTAGTATATATAATGCTTCGATATCTTTGGAGAATGCTTCCGCCATTTCGATCCTAGAAGATTGTTTGTTGGAGCTTTATCACATACAAAAATTGTTTTGGAAAAATAAATCCGGAGTTTCCTGGCTAAAGGACGGAAATAAGAACACCAAGTTTTTTCCATATTTCTTGCTTCCTCCAGAGGAAAAGAAATCTTATCTTCCGCCTCAAGGATGACTGTAATAACTGGCATTCTTCCCATCCATCCTTGGGGAATCTCCTCAATAATTATTTCAAACAATTTTTCAAAGCTCCGACCCAGAAGATAACCATGATATCTTTTTCCTTTTCCAAAATTCGATTTCTGAAATGGAAAATGAAGCCCTCCGATCAATCCCAAGTGAAGAAGAAGCCAAACAAACTGTTTTCAATATGGGGAGTCACAAGACACCTGGACCAGATGGTTTTCATGCTTTCTTTTTTCAACATTACTGTGATATCGTCAAGCATGATGTCATTGATGTAGTGACAAACCTTTTCACTTCTCACACCATGGATCCTAAGCTTAATGAAACATTTCTAGTTCTGATCCCTAAGGTGCCAAACCCAACTTCCCCGGATAAGTTCCGACCAATTGGTCTTTGTAACGTGATATACAAGATCATTTCCAAAATCCTAGCCAATAGATTCAAACCCTTGTTGGAAACAATCATCTCTCCCAATCAAGGGGCTTTTCTTAAAGGCAGATCAATCTCGGACAATGTCAATCTGGCCCGTGAAACTTTCTTTCAGATGAAACATTGCCGCAAGAAAAAACAAAGTTAGAGTGCCATCAAGATTGACATGGCCAAAGCCTATGATCGAGTGGAATGGTCGTTTCTAATCAAAGTTATGCACCTAGGATTTGCTGAAGGTTGGATCAAAATGATTGAATAATGCATTTTCACTTCATCTCTTCGGATCCTACTCAATGGCTCCCCTCTTCCCAGCATTAAACCTTCACAAGGAGATCCTCTTTCCCCATATTTGTTCACCCTAGTGGCGGAAGCTTTGACCCGCTTAATCGGGATAAGCAAATGATGACATTAAAGGCATTAGGATTCAACAACATTCCCCTTCTATTAGTCATCTTCCCTATGCAGATGATCTAATGCTTTTCTGCCGAGCAACTCTAGCGGAAGCTCATGCAGTCAAAGAACTTCTCGCCACTTATTACTGTCTAGCCTAGGGCCAGGCAGTGAATTATGATAAATCCTCGGTATTTTATAGTTCAAATTTGCATCCTAGACACACCAAAATGATCAATAGAATTCTAGGTACTAAGAACTATAATCCAAAAGACAAATACCTAAGAACCCCTTCTTCTTTCCAAGAAAAAAACCATGGATTTGTAGTTTTTGACCGACAAGATTTCTACCAAACTTTCTTCTTGGAAAGCTAAACTTCTTTCACAAGCTAGTAGAACAGTTATGATTAAAGTGATCATACACTCAATACCGACGTATACTATGCAAACTTTTCTTCTCCCCTGCTCTATTACCCGAAAAATCGACTCGATGGCCAGAGACTTCTGGTGAAAAGGGTTGGATGACTGTAAAAGCAGACATCTCTGCACTCGGGATAAAATAGACTACCCTAGACATTTAGGATGACTCAATATCCCATCCACAAGGCTAAAAAATTTGGCTCTTATGGCAAAAAAAACATTTGGCTTCTGTTGACTAGACTTATGCACCCCCACTATTTACAAACTCAAAGCCATTTATTACCGTAATTGTAGCCTATTTCAATTGAAGAAATCCCCGACAAATGCATCCTTTTCCTGGAAAGGCAATCTCACTGTGGATGCAAATTTCCGTCGGATCACGTGCTGATCACGCGGAGTAATCTGCATAAGGTATAAACTAATTTTTGACACCGATGTGGTGCCTGCCATGGGGACTTCGATGCCAAAGTTAAAACATGTCTTTAGGAAAATGAGAAATATCTCTATATTTGAAAAGAAAATTGTAAGTCAGGAAAGTGTTACCTCCAAAAGGTTTTGCATTTGACTATTTATAGAGGCTAAAAGAATTAATTGTTGGCTAATGAGTGAGACATGTGGCTGATGAGTAAGACACGTGGCTAATGAGTAAAATGTGTGGCAGATTAGTACGTTATCTACTTGCAAGCGGTTGCAACTTCTTTTAGGCAGTTGTAACTTCCATGATTGGTTATAACTTCATGTTTTGAGATATCTCTTCTGCAAGCCCACGTGCTCAGCTGAGCATGGTGGTTGGCGTTGAGCACTTCTCCTCTGCTGAGGAAATAGTGTTCTACTGATACTGAGTTTGTATTGGGCCCGGGCTCGAGCCTTCTATACTTGTGGCTTTCCTGGATTATCTTCGGGTTTCTTAGGAAATGCCCAAATCTTCGGGCTTCTTTATCCAATTGGGCTAAAGGTTATTTTTGTTCCCACAAATGCCCTCATCTCCTTTATTTTATTTTTCTACTAAAAAAAATAATAATAATAATAAATTTTAAACAAAGGAGATGTGCCAAATGAGCGTGCCAAAAAATGAAGTTCCTTCTGTACTGAGACACTTCCACCGAGGAGTTTCATCTAGACCAAAAGTTTTCTTGTACCTAAACATCTTCACTGAAGAGTTCTATCTGGATTAGAAGTCTTCTTGAGATAAATTCTCTTTTTCAAAAGGGTTATCTTATTCCTTTTTCTGAATTTACTGATCTCTATTTTTTTATTCCCCACAAAAAGAAAAGGTTTCTTCTTTCTCCTCCATATCTGTAGACGGTAAAGCACAGGAGCTTGTACTTCTTCTTCTTTCTTCCGGCTTGGCTAATTGCTAGGTGAGATTTTCTTCTCTCTGTTTTTTTTTAACCATAAAAATACAATTACTGGGTAGTAACGTTTAGGAGGGGTTTAAATCAAAAGTAGGTTTTCGTCCATCACTGTTTTTTTTATCCGGGGATGTGCGATGAGCGCGGCGGTCGTACGCCCGTCGACGATGGTGAAAGAAATATTTTGGGCTTTCCTTCTTTTCTTTCTACATCACTGATGAACATATGCACACTCGTCCAGGATGTCATCTGCTTCATATGCCGCATCCTTCGGCTCTTTCAGCTAGTTTTGGACTGTCAAGTCCGCGACTTGCATCTCCTCTGCATCATTCATAACATTTTTTATTGTAGTTAATGTTCTGGAAAGTTTTTTTCATCTCCTTCTTGACACCCCCATACTAAACCAAACTCCTCCTTGATCAAAGAGCTGAGGTTTTCATACACCACTCCAAGTAATGGAGAGACTACCATCTAAAGAGTCGTGTCTGCCATCTTCTTGTGCAGAAAGAAGAAACAAACTTCGATTAAGGATCACTGATCCTCTTCTTGCAAGTTAAATTGTTGCAGCAAGGATCTTTTTCTATTGGATCTCAATATCCTTATTGAGTGGTCATCGACTGTCAACGGGGTGAACGAAAGAGATCGTCGGCTGTCGGTTATCGACCACTGGTCGATCTTTCAGATTTTGGCCGTATTTTGCGTAACACATGTCCATGGCGGATGGTACAATCTCCCTTCCTTCTTGTATCTGCAAGCCAATTGTTGTGCGCAATCGAGAACTTCCACCATTTGAACCAATAGGGTGCCAAACTGAATATGCTTAAACAGAGTCTCATATGGATTCCAAACTGAAATAGAAGAATACCTTGTTTTTATCAAACTCTCACATGGATTCAATATCCAAATTGGATTTCATCAAGATATGGGTTCAAAATCGAAATCAAACAGTCTCTCATATGGATTCAAATCCAAATTGGATTTCATCAATGTATGGATTCAAATCAGTATTCTAAAAATTGGCCTAGGCGGCTGCCTAGGCGCTAGAAGGTAGAAAATTGCCCAGATTAATGGCTCGGCGGGTTTCTGGGCAGTCTGGGCGAGTCTGGGCGGGGTCTAGGCGGGTTCTGGGCGGCCTAGGCGATCTGAGCGATTTTTTATTTATTTTAAATAAGGTTGATTGTGTTTTTATTTTATTTTTCTTTCCTCTTATTTAGAAATAAATTATTTAATAATTTTTTATTCAGTATATGTCTAAATGTAGCAAAGGATGATTACTTATTTTACTAATGTAGATTTTACTAATGATGATTGGAATTCTCAAAGGATCTGCAAGTACCTATTTTACTAATGTAGATTTTATCAAACCTGACTGAGGTTATTCATGCAATTTGAAAAAAAATAAAAGAGTAGGTTTGGATATTTGTCCACAAATTCAATTTTATATAAAGTACCCATCATGACCAACTTTAGTCATTTGAGTTTTAATAAATTTTGTTCATGATTGTTAATTTTTCATGTTTTTAAATTTTGCATATGTATATTGGCATTAAATTGGATGTAATTGATAAGGTATTGTGCTTAACTTTTGTAAATTATTAAAGTTATAATACAAAACCTAAGACCGTGCGGCGCCTAGGCACCTGCTCGCCGCCCTCCCAGCGCCTAGCGCTTTTTAGAACACTAATTCAAACCCAAAACAAAGTCTCTGTAAATTTGACCTTTTTTTTCTTCCTTATCCGGCGACGCGGCGTAGCGATGATGATCCGTTGTCCACGGTTGTGAAATTTTCCTTTTCTCAATTTGGATTTCATCAACTCATCAAAGGATTCAAACCCAAATCAAATTTGGGTTCATTATCACTGTAATTGCAAAGAAAGATGTTCTTCCTGTTGATTTTCTTCAATTGAGAAAGAAAGTTGCTTTGTGCACACTCCACTAGCTCCCCACCGGCCACCTTATCAATTGCCTTCATTGCATAACACATTTCTCGCCCTCCACAAAACCAGCAGCAGCTAAGAGAAGCTCCCCTTGTTCTTTTCTGCAAACTTTTTCACAAATGAAACCAGCAAACTCTTTCACAAATGAAACCACTTTATCATCTATACACACAGCCACCATTTTTTCTATGTTCCACTGTCACATTTTTTTTCAAATACATTTGCCTTACCCTTGTAATCGTGTTTCTTTGCTAATTTGCAGGTGGGCTTTTTCCCGAATTTTATTCTGTATCTGAATACCATGGCCTCTAAGAAGAAATCTGGCAATAACTCTATCTCTTATGGCGAGGAACCTTTGTACCACCAAGAAGGTTCCATTTCTCATTTTGGAAGATTCGTTCCTAACTTGCCTAATTTGGAGAACGATGGCTCCTTTTTGAAATGGTTTGAAGATAATCATTCCGCCTTTCCAGAATGAGTGCATGTAAACTAGTTGAATCGAGGAGTGGCAAAGAACCTTGCATTGCTCTTGATAATAGAACCATCAAATTCCATCCATTCATTATCTCTTTGCACTTCAAGTTTCCCATGCCAAAATTATTTAAAGAAGTAATCTATGAAATGGGGTGTGCCCCTGCTCAATGTTGCCCAAATGTATACAGAGCAACCATGTGCTTCTCCAATCTCAATACTTTTTTTGGGCTTAAGTTGACCAAAGAAGAATTTTTTTTCTTCTGTTTTGAGGTGAGAAGGCATGGTGATTATGCTCAACTTAGAGTAAAAAATATCAAACTCTTTGATGAGCTCAGCGCTGGCGACCATGACTGGAAGGACACTTTGGAGATCAGCGGTGCCTGGGAAGGTGATATGGCAGATGGCCTTCTTGTGCCTATCCTTTTCTGCCCATGTATGCATTTTCAGCCCCTTTAATCTATGATTGCATATACATATACATGCATTTTTGTATTCTGCACAGATTGCTTACTTTGTCACCTTTGTTTGCAGGTGAGGAGATAGTGAAGAAAATCTCTGTCAAACCTGACGTGGACAAGATTTGAAGGGCGCGTGGCATACCATCCAAATATCGCGAATGGAGGTGGTTGTTGAGCCCATTGAGAAATGAAGAGAGAGGTCTTCTTCTGGCCGAAAACATAGAAAGTTCTTCAAAGAGAAAGAAGAGTCCCCATGAATCTGCTAGAGTTGAGGTCGACTCCTCTACTGGGGAGGAGATATCTATTAAATCTCTTAAGAAGAAAAAAACTTCTAGGCTATCTCCCTTGGTTGCAAAGGGATTACTTGCGAAGTTTGGAGTTTCTTCTGAAAAATCTCTTTCCAAAAGGAACAGTTTGAAGAATGTAACGTCTCCTCTGTCTGGGAGTCCTCCTATTCCGAATACTAAGATTGTCCAACATTGTTCTACCTCGACCAAAAAATCTGCTAGCCATAAAGTTACTTCTTCTCTTCCCCAGAAACTTGATTGTACCCAACATTGTTCTGCCTTGACTGAGAGATTTGCTAGTCAAAGAGACATTCTTCCTTCTCCATTGGCCATAAAGGTTATTCCTTCTCTTGGTGCATCAAAATCTCAAGTAACTGAAGATCGTGTCGCAAGTTTAACTCGTACTCCTCTTGAAGCTAGGCTCGTGCTAATCTCCAGAAAGTCTGATTTCTTGAAGCAGAACAGAGTTGACACTCCTGATATAAAACTGAAAAGTCTTGGTTCTGATACGCCTGCAACGGATGTTCCTTCTAAGTTAAATATTGTTCCAGGACCCTTTCCTATACAGGAAAACTTTGTCTTGTCTCCTCCTATATTGAAAGCTAGTGTGAACACTCCAACTGAGGCCCCTACTTTCAAGGTATTGCTGATTTTTTTTATATATTTTATGCTCGTTGATCTGCTTGTTGATCTGATTTTATTGATATGTAGATCATGCCTTCACCTTCTAAACCGATGTTGATTGATAGCGACGGTGAATCCAGTTCGGCGAATATTGTTCCCTTAGCTGATCTACTGAAAAAAGATCTTCTAGCTGACAAATCCAGGTGTACTAACTTGGTTGAACGTCTACGTGGATCAGCCGACTTCAGTAAGTTTCAAATGAGTTCATCCGCCAAGCTACGTGAAGAGGCGTTCTTCTCTCTTTTAAGAGGTGTCATTATGGCTGAAGAGTCTATGAGACATTTGTCTTATGTGTCCGAGTCTGCTACTGTTACTGCCCCTACTGCTGATTAGTTGAAAAAGTTGGAGGAAGAAAATGAGAAGTTGAAGGCTGACCTTGGAGGTATTGAGAGGGTTCTTGAAGCTGAGTAGCATTTACACCAAAAAAAGAGTATCCAGATCCTCAAATTGGAAAATAAGTGTGCTGATCTGCAAACTTCTTTGTCTAATAAAAACTCAGAGCTGGTCTCTTAGAATCTCAAGTTTAATAATCTTACCCTGAAATATGAAACTATGAAACTAGACATGGAAGAGTTGGAGACCTTAAAAAAACCCATGAATTACTTGAAAATGAATGCAACGAATTCAAGTTGGAAGCAATTCAGGCAGTTGAAAAGCGTGCAAAGGCTGAAGAAGACTCTTATAAGCTCGGTTATGTTGAGGGTAAAGGAGGATATGCACCTTTTTTACAATAACTGATGAAGATGTTGATTTTCACTTGCAGGTTATAAAACTTCCATCTACTCCCCCTGGCAGACTACTCCTGCCTCTCTTGTCGAGGTTGCTGGTTCTTCTACTCATGGTGAGCAAGGAGATATCGCTATTGCTAATGATCTTGGCCCTTCAGCTCTTTCTTAGAACATATAGTCCTTAAAATGTTTTTGTTTATCAGTTTTGTTTTGTTTTGTTTTTTCATGTATTTGAATTATGGTCTGCTGACCGACTTTGGTTATTATGAATCCAAGTTTTCCTTGTTTTTAGTATGTTCAACTGTCATTTCCCATACCAAAAAACAATGCATGAGTAATAAACTTAGAAAATATTTTCATAACACAAAATTTATCATATATGCATGGATGTACCTTTCACTTATTGAGAAGATAATGTGCCATTCGGTTGAGGAGAGGGTGCATCCTTTCATCTGCCAAGGAGTGGTACTTTACCCTTCACCTACTGAGGAGAGATTGATCTCATGCACCTGCTGAGTAGGGTTTACCTTTCGCCTGTTGAGGAGAGGTATTCTATTATTTGCTTATAAGAAGAGGTGTCATGCCTTCTGCTTATCTGAAAGAATAGTTGTTCCATACATTGTTGTATAAGAACTTCAAACTTGAGTTGTGATCTACCATTTTCTTTTCTACCAAATGGGGAATTCGAATAGAGTTGTGAGTGAGAACTCAATCTTGGGTTGTATCGTACATAATCTCATCTGCTGAAGAGAGATATGTTTTTTATTCGAAAAAATACAAGTACAACCTTTTATAGGACTTTACATTCCTCGACTAAAGAAACAAAAGTGCAGTGCTTACACATTTCCAATAGGTATGTTCCTCTACTGGAAAGGGTAAATACAATCAAGTCTTTTTAGTATGTACATTGCATTTTATTTCTTAAAAGCTAAAATACAATAATTTACTTGATAGGTAGTCTGCCGACGACAGAATGATCTGCTTGTAGGGTCCTCTGCTGAAGATGAGTTACACATATTACTTTATGAGTTTGTTGGCGTTCCATTGTCTAGGGATTTCTTTTCTTTCAAGTGTGTCCAGTGTATAGCTTCCCCGACCGCCAACTCTACTCACTACATATGGTCCTTCCCAATTAGGATCTAACTTTTTTGACCCTTCTACCTTCCTACTGACGAAGGCCTTTCTCAAAACTAAATCCCCAACTTGGAATTGTCTGATCTTGACTCGCTTATTGTAATAGGACATAAGCTGTTGATAATAAGCAACAACTCTTGTGATAATTTTTTATCGATTCTCTTCTACTAGATCCAAGTTAGTCACCATTTCATTGGTATTTGCTGCTAAGCTGGATACTTCCGTTTGCAAGGAAGGGACTACTATGTTGGGTGGGATGATAGCTTCGGTTCCGAAGGCCAAGGAAAATGGTGTTTCTCCAGTAGGTCTCCTTTTGGTTGTGCGGTAAGCCCATAGTACTCCAGGTAACTCCTCAACCCATTTTCCTTTAGCTTTATCTAATCTTTTTTTATGCAATCCAGAATAATTTTGTTGGATGCTTCAGCTTGACCATTTCCTTGTGGATACCTAGGAGTTGAATTTTGTCACTTTATGTCGTGCTACTCCAAGAAGAGTGTAATTTTCGTTCCCACAAATTGAAGACCATTGTCAGTCACAATGGAATGCGGAATACCAAATTGGCAGATTATGTTTTGCCAAATAAATTTTTTTACATCTGCTTCCTTGGTAGAGACGAGAGCTTCAGCTTCAATCCATTTTGTGAAATAGTCGGTTGCCATAATCATCATATTCTTTTGTGCTGGAGCCATTGACATTGGCCCTACAAGGTCAATTGCCCATTGCATGAAAGGCCATGGATTGATCTGTGTATTCAATTCTTCTGCGGGCTGAGTAGGAATTGGTTTGAACCGTTGGCATTTGTCACATCTTTGTACGAAGTCTCTCGCATCTTGATGCATGGTTGGCCAATAGTAACCAGCACTCAAAGCTTTTTGTGCTAGTGATCTGCCCCCATAATGATTTCCACAAGATCCTTCATGAATGCTACTCAAAACTTCAAGTACTGCTGGAGAACTAATACAAGTGAGGTCTGGCCCCAAATATGATTTACGGTAGAGCTTTTCTTTCTTTACATAATATCTTGCAGCCTTTTGTTGGAGTTTCTTGGCTTGCACCTTGTCTGTTGGCAGATTACAATTTAGTAAAAAATCGATAATGGGATCTTGCCAAGTAGGACTAGCATCGATTATCATCATCTCAGCTTCTTCTTCAATACTTGGCGTCTCCAAGTGCTCTACTGGGATGGAGGGCTTGAATTGATAATCTAAGGCTGACCCCAAGTTCGCTAATGCATCTGCATGAGAGTTTCTTGCTCTAGGGACCTGCTTAATTGTGAATATTGGAAAAGCCTTCAAAAGTTCTTGGACTTTGTCTAGGTAGAGGATCATCTTTGGGTGTTTTGCAATATATTCACCAGATGCCTGACTGGCTATAAGCTGAGAATCCGAGTAGATGGCTAGCCTTTTAACGGACAACTCTTTTGCTAGGCGTAGTCCAGCAAGCAAGGCCTCGTACTCTGCTTCATTATTGGAAGCTTTGAAGCCAAGTGTAATGGCTTGTTCTACCATGGTTCCATTGGGCGTGAATAAAACAAGTCCTGCTCTGGCACCCTTGTTATTTGACGACCCATCTACATATAAGTGCCACATATCTTTGTGCTGATTTGCCCCTGTTCCAGTGTGAACTGAGGAATCTTCTGCTGTTGAGGGATGCGACACTGTTCTGCTGGCTGACTTTGTCTCAGCGGCTGAGGAATTTGTGAATTCTACTATGAAATCTGCTACGGCTCGAGTCTTTATAGATGTCCTTGGCCGGTAGATCAAATCGTATTGGCTTAATTCAATGGCCTATTTCATGATTCTTCGAGAAGCATCCGGGCTGTGGAGAATTGACCGTAAAGGATATTCCGTCATGATAATCACTCAATGAGCTTGAAAGTAAGGTATTAACTTCTTTGCTGAAACAAAAAGTGCTAAAATTAATTTTTTTCATTGTTGGGTACCTGGTCTCAGCATCGAAAAGAGCTTTAGATATGTAAAATACAGGAAGTTGTGCCCCCGGTTCTTCTCTGATGAGAGCTGAACTCACTGCCACATTTGAAACTGCTAAGTAGAGGTACAAGTCCTCTCCCGACTGAGGTTTTGACAGCAGAAGAGGAGAAGATAAGTAAGTTTTCAAATTTTTAAATGCAGTTTCGCACTCTTTATCCCACTTGTCTCTTTTTCATTTTTTCAATGCTTTAAAAAATGGTTTACACTTGTATGCTGATTTGCTTAGGAATCGATTCAAAGCGGCTACTCTACCTGTGAGACTTTGGATTTCTTTTGGAGTTGATGGTGACTTCATGTCAATGATGGCTTTGATTTTATTTAGATGAGCTTTAATTCCCCTCTGGGTGACTAGGTACCCCAAAAATCTTCCTGATGAAACTCCAAAATTGCATTTCTCTGAATTTAACTTCATTCGATATTTCCATAGAAGTCTAAAAGTTTCTTCAAGATTTCTGATGTGATTTGCTCGCTGAGGACCTTTAATTAGCATGTCGTCTACGTAAACATCCATGGTTGTTCCAATTAAATGCTTGAAGATTTTGTTCATTAACCTTTTGATAGGTCGCTCCGACATTTTTTAAACCAAAAGGCATTACCTTGTAGCAGTGAGTCCCCCTTTCGATGACGAATAAAGTTTTGGCTTTATCGGGTTCATACATCATAATCTGATTATAACCTGAATAGGCATCCAGAAAGCTGAGCAACTAGTTACCAGATGTAAAGTCTACTAACTGATCAATGCGAGGCAAAGGATAGTTGTCTTTGGGACATGCTTTGTTGAGGTCAGTGTAATCTACACAAACTCTCCATTTTCCTTTTTCTTGACTAATACCACATTTGCAAACCAGTCGGTGTAGGATACCTCCTCGATGAAACCGGCTACCAAGAGCTTATCAATCTCGGCTTCAATGATTGCTACTCTTTCCGGGGCAAAGTTCTGCCTCTTCTGCACGATAGGCCTAAAGGTCGGGTCTACATGTAGTTTATGACAGATCACAGTTGGATCAATTTCGGGCATGTCTAAGGCTGACCAAGCGAACACATCTTTGTTGCTTTGGAGGAAACTAATAAGTTCTGCCTTCTCATCTGCGCTGAGGCGAGAGCCAATTTTCGCCTTTCTTTCAGGCAGATTAGGATCAAGAATTACAAGTTATGCATCTTCTTCTGGTCTCCATCCCTCATCAACTGAGGATTCGAATTGAACTTCTCCTTTTTGATCCTGGTGTTGTAATTGCTATTGGGGGATAAAAGGCTTCTTCCCTTTCGCTTCGGCTGAAGTGACGGGAATAAATTCCTTCTGTTTTGTTTCCTTCAAAACTCGGGTTGCACACCTCCTTGCAATGGCTTGATCATTGTTTATTTCTCCAACTCTACCTTCTGGGATTGGATATCTGATTTTTTTGTGTAGACAAGACGTGACAACATCAATTTTAGTTATCCATGGTCTCCTTAAAAGTCCATTGTAGGGAGAGGGCTCATCTATTATCATAAAGGTCTACGAGCAGATGACTGGTGGTGAGTAGACGTCTAGAATCATAGTGTCAATTGTTACTGATGTAGCCCCATTGAAGGTAGTCAAGTCTTTTGTCTTTTTGGTGATAAGTGATTCTAAACTCATCTGTTTGACAGCCGAAAGTTGAAGTATATTGGCTGCACTTCCCTCATCTACATGAATTTGATCAATCATTGCATGAGCGATCTGGATGTTGATGACGAGTGCGTCTTCATGTGGTAGATCAAGGCCCTGCAGACCACTTTTAGTGTAGCCGATCATCTGATTTTCGAATGAGGAACTAGTTGCGGGGCCATCGACTGAGGCGATTTGCATTTGAGCAACCGAAGTTGCTTGTTTGATCTTTCGCTTCCTTTCATTATTTGTGAAACCAAGAAGTTCAGATTCAACAAAAAATCCATTGATTCTTATGACTTTCTTTGGAGGAATTCCTTGGCTGCATCTCTTTCTTCAATTTGCTGAATGGTTTTTTTGGCTACATACTCTGTGCAATGTCCTGCTTTGACTAACTCCTCAAGGTGGTCCTTCCATGCTCAACATTCTTTTGTCAAGTGACCAGTGGCTCCATGGAATGCACAATATTTATTCGAATTTCTTTTTGCCAGATCTCCCTTCATGGGTGGCGGTCTCTTCGGCCAAGGTTGGTTATCTCATGGAGAATTCGATTGATTGGAACCGAGAACTATATGTATGCTCTACTGGTAGAGGAGTCTTTTGTTGGAGAGCATGTTCTATGCTTATCGCCCATGTTCTTCTTATTTTCTTTTTGATCTGTATTCTTTTGTGTAGATCGACTATCCTTCTTGAACACATCAGATACCTTAGCAATAATTTTTTCATCGTCCCACAATGCATAGCATTCTGCCATGGTGAAGACTTCTGCAAGAGTTTTACCTGGTTTCATGGTCAGCTCGCCATACAACGGGTGATCTGCGGCCAGACCCTTCCTGAAAGCCGATGACGCAATTTGATCATCACACCCAACTATGTTGAATCTTTTAATGGAGTCTCTGAGCGATTCATTTGACTTCATCTTCATGTTGAAGAGGTGGTCAGCATGCCTTTTGACAGTTTGGTAAGATGAATATTCTTTTGTGAAGACAAGGGATAGATCTCCAAAGTTGTTTATCGACTGAGGGGTCAAAGTGTGAAACCAATCTTGGGCTACTCCCTGTAAAGTCATAGCAAATATTTTGCACATAAGCGGATCATCATTTGTGTGCAGAGTCATGACACTTCAAAAATGCTTCAAGTGCCTCTCAGGATCAGAATCTCCTTTGAAAGGGGTAAAAGTTGGTTTGGTAAACCTTGCTAGTGGAGGAGCCTTTTCGATGTTATCTGTAAAAGGTGAAGTGTTCACTAAGGCTACCTCTCTACGCAAAGTATCATTTGGATTTCTCTAAGTTGTAAATTCATCAACTGCTCTCTGACCATTCGTGCCACATCATCTGCTCCCAAGGGCTTGTGTGTATCCTGTTGATCGGTCGTATGGTGATTTTGATTCTAATTATCTGTGGTCATATTCCAAATTTGATTGTGAGTTACCTACATGTGAGTGAGGTAGAGTCTCAATATGTTTCGCCTGAAGGCTCATCTTGATTTGACGAGCCTCTGAATGTGGGGCGTGGGACAAATCGGTGTAGTGATCTAGATCTGGTCCCCTGCGTCCATCGGGATGATGTCTTCTACGTCGACCACTTATATTGGGTGTAGTTTGCGGTCATAGCCTTGAGTGCACAGTTGCTTGGGAGACTCCCCTTTGAGGTCCGACCCTAGAGTGCACATTTACTCGTGGCCCTAATCTCGAATGAATGCTTCTAGAGGGATTGTTTCCCTTTGATGGATGACTACTTCCACTTCTATGCGCATGATCTGCTGATAGACGACGATGTGTCGTCTGCCTTGGTTGTTCACTCACTAATCGATCTACCACCTGGGTTTGTTCTTCCAATATTTTGGTCAGATTGGCGATTTGACCTGCAAGATTCTCTAGTTTTGTCATCTCCATTTGGCTTGTGGTAGAAGGTTGCGATTGGTGGTCAGCGGGCGGTGGTAGACCCACTATCAGTGGTTGTCCGACCGGTAATGGTTGAACCTGTGATGACGTTGGCAGCCAAGTACGAGCAAAATACCTGGTAACATTATTTTTGCTAGTTTGTTTTCGAGTTCTCACCATTGTATTGAAATGAAAATGAAAGTGTTTGTGAATGAAATTGAAACTGAGTGAATGAAAGTTTTTTTTGTGAATGAAAGAGAGCATGCAATGAGTTTAATTCAAGCTCTCAGTGAAAACACCAATTTGTGGATGCAAATTTTCAGTCGGATCACGTGCTGATCAAGCGGAGCAATCTGCATAAGATAGCATCACGTGCTGATCACGCGGAATAATCTGCACAAGGTAGAAATTAATTCTTGACACCGGTGTGTTACCTGCCACGGGGATCCGATGCCAAAGTTAGAACAATGTCTTTAGGAAAATGAGAAATATCTCTATATTTGAAGAGAAAATTGTAAGTCAGGAAATTGTTACCTCCATAAGGTTTTGCATTTGACTATTTATTGAGGCTGAAAGAATTAACTGTTGGCTGATGAGTGAGACACGTGGCTGATGAGTAAGACACGTGGCTGATAAGTAAGACGCGTGGCAAATTAGTAGGTTATCTACTTGCAAGCGGTTGCAACTTCTTTCAGGCAGTATGATTGGTTATAACTTCCTGTTTTGAGATATCTCTTCTGCAAGCCCACGTGCTCAGTTGAGCGTGGTGGTTGGCGTCGAGCACTTCTCCTCTGCTGAGGAAATAGTGTTATATTGATACTGAGTTTGTATTGGGCCCGGGCTCGAGCCTTCTATACTTGTAGCTTTCGTGGATAATCTTCGGGTTTCTTAGGAAATGCCCAAATCTTTGGGCTTCTTTATCCAATTGGGCTAAAGGTTATTTTTGCTCCCACACTCACACTTTTTTATAAAATGAGGTGTTATCTTCTGTGGCAAATAATGTCGAGAAATCAATGTCTGGGAACAACCCTAGATGGACCCAGCAAGAACATCACCCTAGATGGAACTCTGAACTCTTAACAACCCTCTTTCCTCCTCCGGTGGTCAATGATATTCTTAATATTGTAATCATGCCGACATTTTTGTCTGATACAATTCTTTGGACTTTTGACAACACCTGGAAGTTCTCAGTTAAAAGTGCGACCAAGGCTTTCTTTAAGGATTCTTTAAAAGCTTCCACTTCCAACAATTCAGCTAATGAATCGCGGCCACACTCCAAAATACTTAAAGAATTGTGGCGCATTAAAGCTCCTGCTAATGCAATTCTTTTCTTTTGGAAAGTTGCCAAAAACTTACTCCCTACCATGTCAAACTTGCAACGTATCCATGTCCCCATTGATAACTGTTGCGTTTTCTGCCAACACCATAAAGAAAAGGTTCAACACCTTTTTTTTCTTGCCCAATTATAGGGCGTCTATGGCTTCTCTCCCCTGTTCCAATTTTTTGGACAAGGGCAGCTAACAGGGATAATTCCACAAATCATTTTTTCAAAATCATGTGGAAAACGACTTCTCATCACGGGGGCTGAAAAGAAGAAAATTTATCCCAATTCACAGCAATGATTGACACCATTTGGCAGATTCGTAATAAGATTATTTTTCTTAAAACCAAGTTCACCCCTCATCTGTTTCTATAGTTCTTTAATCATACCTAGGATGCATAGAAGAAATAATGGTTTGACCTCCCTTCCCCTCTTACCAACTGGACTGATCCAAAAACCCTACACCAAGCACTCAACTCAGTCATCCCAGTAACCCAAGTGTCTCAACAAACAAATCACCCCAACCAAACCCTTCGTTGACCCCCTCTTCCTCTCAGTTGACCAGAATCCAAGACATTCACTCTATCATCCAATCAGCACAAAACCACCCACTCAACTACGCTTCCCGCCACCTCATCCCTACTCACACATTCGTAGCAGATATGATTATTGTAACTTATGATGCTTGTTTCTTCCCATCTTCCTAGCAGGGTGCTATATGGATTTTTGCATTAGATACTTTTGGAAAGGTTTGAGCCAGAATTGCAAGTGACATTCCTGGGAAAGTTAGTGATAGTACCATGGTAGAATGTTTAGCAGCAGAAGCAACACTCCTCATTATCCAGGCGCAGCAATGGCAAAAAAGACTCCTTTTTGGCGACTCAGGGAACCTCAATTCCATCATCCAATCCAACACCAGCACTAGCCAGACCGAGACTAATTGGATGTGGCGACCGCTAGTCTGTAGTATCAAGTCTCTTTTAGCTATTAACTCTAATTGGTTATGTAACTATATTCCTCGTGAGATGAATCGCGAGGCGCATGACTTAGCTACTTATGCAGGACATATATTTTGTAATATTATTCTCTAATATATGTAGTTATGACCTTTATAAAAAAAAAGTGTTAGTTAGAAGAGGTGGCTGAGACTTGAGACGATAGCCTAGGCATTAAATTCCCTAGCCGGTGCATCATTGTGCTAGGCGAGGCGGTCAACTTTCGCTTCGTGCTTAGGCGCGCCTTTGATAGCAAAGGTTGTATGTCGAGATGTAAGGCAAATTATAATGATTATAATATCGAAGATGGATAAACGTACGACTCAGCCTTTATTTTCTTTTGATATTCTTTCTTTCTTCTATCTTCTTTAAATATTCTCTATGATATTTTTGACCATATGGTATCAATGGGACCATGGAAAAATTATTTTAAAAAAAACAGAACTTAGTTTTTTCTCTTTTATTTATAACTTGTACTTCCAGAGACCGACTAAATCGTTTTGGAAGTCGTTAATTGGTAACTCTAGCCAATGATTGTTGATTACTCGTCCTAAGTGAGTAGTTCAACAATTAATTTAGAAACCATAATACCCTACTAAACAAAAGCGAGTAATCACCCATTTGATAACACAGTGCAACACTGTATCACCAAAATGCAAACAGAAAACTTGTATGTAGATGAGAATACAAAATAGAATTGTTCAACCGTGGAGGTGAAATAGGTGTCATCTACACCAACGAACACTAAAATAGAGGGAGTTGTCTTTCTCTCTTGAAAATTCTTTAATGCTCTATTTATATTTTTCCAATATCAACAATGAATTGTTATCTATATTACAATTCATAGTGGTGTTTTACTATTCATTGCTGACTAGGACAAAGTCAAATCGAAAGAATTAGAGATAAAAGATGGTTATGATTAAAAGTTAGAAAATGTAGTGAATTTGAGGGTTGAGATTAATTTTCAAAAAAAAAAAAAAACTTGCCAATGGCATGACAGCTCAACGGTTAGAGTTTGGCGGATGGTACCACTAGGTCATGGGTTCAAACCCAGCTTGCGGCATCTTTATGGGTTCTGAGATCCTATAAAAACCCTGCTTACTTTCAAAAAAAAAAAAGTAATAATGAAAAACTTTTGAAAAAAATGGATGGAATGTACATGTGGCGGAAAGAGAAAATATTGTGTTTTGCTTTTGGCAAAATGAAAATTATCATAACTATCTACATTGTTATCGGATTTTGGTAAAGTTAATATCGTTGAAATGCATTTTTGAAAATCTTTCCAACAAAATCAATGATCCACACGAGCGCTAAAATTTTAAAAATATATATTCTATAATTAAAAAACATATAAAGTATTTCACATTTTTAATATTTTTCAAAATAATGAGATGGGCCGATCATACCGAAAAATGAGTCGGGCATCTTAATGCACATTTAAACAAAAACTTTAAACTTCATATTTTGGTGAATTCAAAATTGGGGGAGAACTCATTTTTGGCGTTTAAAATTTTTTCCCAACTGATTCAAATTTGACTAAGTCTAACTCTAAAATTTATAATATATATTTTTACCTTAAAGCATATATAGTGAAAGAGGTGTTAAGTACAAAATATTTAGCAAAATTAAAATTATATGGAGTGCCAACGGCATGGGGCATACTCTAGTTGTTAATAAATTAAAGAGCTTATCATTTTCACTCAATAAAGCAATAAAAATTCTCTACACTTGTGGGGCAATAAGACCACATGTTGTAATAATATGACTGGAGAACCATTGATCGGAATCGGATAAGACTGGAGAACCCACTTTGAATAAGATTTTAGGTGTTTGGTTGGGAATTTAGTCACGAGCATAAGATGCTTGCACGTGTCACATATTCTCACCATTGATGGGAATCGGACGCCTCACATCTCCTGGAAAAACAATTCATGAGACTCGACTAGGGGTGGGCATCCCATCCCGCGATCCCGATCCCGTCCCGTCCCGATTTTTTCGGGTCTTAATGGGATTGAATAATTTCATCCCGATCCCGTCCCGTCCCGATCTAGAATGGAATGGGATGGGATGAAGATTTTCAATCCCGCCAATCCCGAGCTAATTTTTTAATATTTATTATTAATATTTTATTTATTTATTTATTTATTTTTATTCATATAAACTTAAAGATGACTGACAGAAACTCATGGTGTTTGCATTTGAATCCTTTCTGGGATCTTCATATTTTGATGTTCAAGATTGCATTTGAATTTCATTTATTTTATTTTGGCTTTTATATATTATGTAATATTGATTTAGACTATATATGAGTGTCTCTTGAGGCTATCATTTCTAGGTTTATCTGAAGTTTCAATGAGAAAACAGATGAAAACAAAAGCAAATTGAACTTTCCCAAACATCCCAACTAGATTAGCACTTGAGGGAGGTTTGCAATCAATCACGTGCTCGTTACGTATACAATGTTATAAGCATCTTGAGAGACATATTCAGACATGTCTTTTTTATCTATTATTAATTTGGTTTAAGACTAAAGCTTGCTAGGTAATATGCTACTCACCCTCGGGCAATAGGAGTTATCTTGTAGTGTCAGAGAACGTATATTCAATAGCTGATCTGGTTTACGAGACCTTAGGTTTTTCACGGAGTCGCCTCTATATTGGTGGGTATTTCACTGCTTAAGTGTTATCTATAACTATTTCCAGATTCCTGCAATTTGCTTTGTAGGTTTAAGAAAATTATTTTCACGCTCTATATCTAATTATAAGAAAGTTATTTTTCACGCTCTTATATGATGATAATCTTCGCAGCAGTCACAGGCAGCACGCTGATCCCGTCCCGTCCCGATCCCGTATGAACGGGATGGGATAGGGATGGGTATATCTCGTCCCATCCCGTCCCGTGCCCACACCCCTAGACTCGACCGTTCTCTTGCCTCGCCTCTCTCCCCTCTCTAGGTTTGTCAACCCTTCTTCCTCTTGCTCTCCCATTCTTCTCATCCACTCTTTCCATCTCATTATGTTGCTCACTGATTTGAATTCCACTGTGTGTCTCCTGTTATGTAGGATCTCTATACTGCGATTTGAGTGATTGGTGACAGATTGGCTTTTGATTTGGGTTGGTGAATGAATGTTTTTTTATTTGGGTTGATTCGGTTAGTCTTATTCATCAAAATCCTGTCAAGGTATAATTTTACAACGGCCTTTAATCTGTTTCTTCATTTTGTTGGTTTGGGATGGGGGATTTTGTGTCCGAGGAGTTGATTGATGGGGTTGCGTTGTTTTTGGATTTGGGGTTTTTGTTTTGGTTGATTTTGGGATTAATGGTTTATTTTGTTGTTCTACATGTTTATAAGCTTCAAACATAAACCCAGACCTTGGTTTTAGTGATTTTGCATATAATCTGCATAGACCTTGTAGTAAATATAATCATGTTCAATAGACCTTGTAGTAGATATTGTGTCTCTAGGGAGGTTTTGGTTTGATTATATGTGAGTGTAGTTGGAAAAATAAAGTTCCAGTATATGGAATACTACCTGTTTGAAGAAATTATTCGAATATCTTCGCTTATAGCTGGCGTGTTTGACTGCAAATGGGAACTCTTTAGGTAGTGGACATCAAACAAAACTATGACAAGTAGAATTATTAATTTGGTGTTGTTTTGATGTTCTTATATGAGAAAAGTATCTTTAGCTGTTATCCAACGTTGCTGGTGTTTGTTGTTTTCTGTGTTTATTATTGTACCTTTGGCTTGTATCTTTGGCAATGATATGAATTATTACAACATCATCTAGATATTAATTTTGATTTTATTTCTTTTTTATTTTTTGACAAGGTTGAATCAGTTGCAAGTAGCTTACGCTCAATTGCTCGAATATTCAATTTGTGAGTACTGACATTGTATTTGTTGTGTGCTTACTTTCAGCCTGCAAGGCCAAGGGATCCGATCTTCATGTCCATTTCAAGGTATGTTTCATGTCGAATGTTATTTGACATCAATTCATTCGTTTGATTTCACATTAATTAGCAAAATAAGTTTTCCGGTTAAATTTTTTGTCTTCAAGGAGATTTGTCTTTAAGAATAGATGGCAATGCTTTTGTGTATACTGTCATGCTTGATGATGTGTGTGTAGGATTGATTTCCAGGTTGTATGCATTTTCTTTATTTACTCAAGTTTAGTATGAAAGTTGACATTAGGTGATTACGCTTCAAATTCAATTCTGATTACTAAAAAAAAGCAAAAACCTAAAAATTCAATCCAACTTTTACTTGTACTCGGGTGTTTTTTCAGGAGATTTTTCTACACACAGTTAGAGCCAATTCTTAGCTTTTGCACCTAGCATTAGTCTCCTTCTCAAGAGCTAATGGAGGAAAGATGATGGGCTCCAATTAAGTTACCTGGAATCTCCTCCCAGATATCTTATCTCCATTTGTGTATACATCATTCAAAGTTTTTGAATAGGGAAACACTGCACCAACAGGAAAATTATGGAACAAAATGTTGGCCACTTCAAACAAGATTGGAACGCTGAATATGACAATAAGAAAGTAAAGTGCATAGAAAGTTAAATAGAGTACATTCGACATGCCTGAAAAGTTATCTGATGGTTAGCTTGATTTCAAGAGTATGGAATTAAATGAATAATTTTTTTGTAAGCATTATTGTAAAAAGGGCCTAGTTTCTCTGTCCAACTTCAGCTAATAGAGGAACATCCAATTCCTAATCAAATAAATTTTGATTCTTAAGCAGTGAAAGAGAATGGGAATCCAAATTAAAATCTCTGTACAAACTTTGATTCTTAAGCAGAGAGGGAGAATGGGAATCTTCTGGTTCTGTTTTGGTTAGTAAAGAAGTGAAGGATTGGTTGGTGAGAGAATTATGGAAGATAGTTGGCATGAAAGACATTATTGTGGACATCTTTGTTATCTGTATAAAAAAGGAGTTAGTATGGGAAGTAGTAGTGGATGCTTTGGGTCAAAGAAGCGACTCAATATGGACTCAGAGCTTCTAGCGCATGAGGTTGTTTTGTATCGTAGCAGCTTCAGACCAAGGAACAGTCTGTCTCCAAGATAGAAGATTGGACTATGAGGTGGGGCTAAATTTATACGAGCAAGAATGATATTGCATGGATGGTCACCAATACTCATTAATTGATAGAAAATCTTTTTATGTCCTTTTACACTGACGGAGCCAGGATTCTTGTTGAAGGGGGGCAAAATGATGAGTATAGTTAATTAATGATAATATAATAATTAATTACTTTAACAAAAAGTTTAATTCGAACAATACATAAATAACTATTTAAAACACCAATTGCTAAACAAAACTCAATCTAACCTATGGGGAAGACAATGAGTCCAACAACTACTTTGCTATGCAGTTAAAATGGATAACCATAACGGTCCAAGAGCGTTATAGGTTATAACGGGATATATCGAGATGTAACGGTATATAACGGAATAGTTTTTTAATACTCCCACAAAGAATTAATGTATAATAGAGTCAAAAAAGTAAATCATGTTCATAACATTAAATTCAAAAACAAAAAAAACACTAATAAAAACACCTTCCCTTCGTATGAGAGAGATCGCAACAGAGAGTGTGGTCGACTCTTCGTCTTCTTCCCTTCTACTCTCGTTCTCTATCAAATGGCGATGTCTGGTTCTCTATCGATTGGTGACGGCTAGCTCAAGTTCTTATTTCCTATGAGTCTAGGGTTCTCATTCGATCGAGAATGAAATGAGTGAATTTTTTTAATGTATTAGAACAAAACGTTAAAATGGGGTTATTGAAAAAAAAAATGTTATCTCAATAACGGTCATATAACGCCGTTATATTAGAGCTGTGATACTATTACGTGATAATGTCATAACGTAACAGCTCACCCTCATTAAGAGTTATATCAGCGTTATAACGCCATTTTAACTGCATAGTTACTTTGTAGGAGCACAAAAGATAAATATATGGAGGACAAATTAAATTGGTATATAAAGTTAAGCAACAATTCTAAGGAGTCATGTTTGGAGGCCACTTTTGGACCACTTTGGGATTTTTTGACACTTCTACCCCTTCTATGGATGGTGTTTATGGCAACAATTATAGCCAGTTAGGTTTGGTAGCCACTTTTGGGCCAAGTTTTGATTTTTTTACACTTTCACCCCTTCTATAATTGGTGTTTGTGGTTGTGTTTTAAAGAGAATAGGTAAAAAGCGTAAAAAACCAAAACTTGGCTCAAAAGTGGCTACCAAACCTGGCTGGCTAGACTTACTTTGTTTGTGATTGTGTTTTAAAGAGAAAGGATAAAAAGTGTAAAAAAAACCTAAACTGACCCAAAAATGGCCACCAAACATGGCTCCCTAGACTTACTCAAAGTTAAGTAGCAAAAATTAATTTCAAATGTAAAATTAGACGTGGACAAAAAAATTGGGTTATTTGCGATTTTCCACCTATCATAAATAGATATTAGAGGTTACTCCATCATTAATCACAATTGCAGTCTCTCCTAGGACTAGCAGTCAACGTGCATTGATTGTCAAAAGATCCATGCCTTTCAAACAATAACCCACAGATAAACCTTGAGATCTAGGAAGCACGGATTCGCGGAAAAACCCTGCCGAATACATGAATACGCGAGTCGGATACGGATACGCGTGCGATTCGCGTCGGATACGCACTCGACACGTGGTCAACGTGTCGGTCAACTTGACCTGGTCAGGATACGGGATAAATACGGTCCGGATTCGTTTGCTAAAATTTTTTTTTTTTTTTTTAAGATCTTGATACGATCGGACGGTCAGGATCAAAAACCCTAATATAAAACCTAAATTTCTCGATTTTTCCTTTTGCAATTGCGTTTTCAACACAGACAGAGAGCGAGGAGGCGAGGAGGCGAGGAGGCAAGGAAGGAACCGAGGCGAGGAGGCGATGAACCAGAGGAGGCGAGGCGAGGAAGGAGGCGAGGAACCGAGGAAGGAGGCGGACGACTCAGGCGAGGAACCGAGGACCAGGTTCGTCTCTCTACTCTCTCACTCGACTCTCACTGTCACTGTTGGTATTTTACTGTTTTGTGTTTTGTTGGCAAAAAAAAAATCTCACTCTGCGACAAAATGAGATGGAGAAATCAAAATCATCTAACAATGGAAGGATGCTCTAATGTTCGTGTTCGTCTCTCCATCTCATTTCGTCTCTCTTGCTTTTTTTTTTTTTTTTTTTTTTTTTTGTTTGTGTCTTACTGAGATTCCTGTATCCAAATATCGTCTCATTTCGTCTCTTTTTGTGTTTTTTTTGTGTCTCCAAATATCCAGTCTGAAAGATGATTCTTATAAAAGATGATCCTTAGTATAAATGTTCAATGAGGGTTGAATGTGTGCCTGTGTTTGACATTGATTTGTGTTGTTTGACAAAAATCTAAATAAAAGCCCAAAAGAGAGAAAAATGAGAAGACATCAAAATTTCTGTTGGATCAACTATATCCACATTTATTGCTATAATAAATAATATGTTTTCCTGTAAAAATGCATAAAAGTAACTCGATGATATAATTTTTTTACCTGTTTATTGAGCTATTATCACATGCATCATTTTTTTTTATCTGTTCTACTTGAAATTAAAATGCGTTGCATTTGTGGTTTAGGTACTTTCTACTGGACTTGGTAGAATAGTTCCAAATTTGATATCCAGGAAGCACACAAATAGTGCAGCTACAGGTAGTTTGGTTAATTCATGAATTACAGATAAACAACTTCTGAAAAATGCATTTTTGTAATAATCTTGGTGTTTGAATGCAGAGAATTTAGAGAATCAATTCATTTCTTGGTGTTTTGCCACATCAATACTAGCTGGTAGCTGCAATATTTCTCTTCTTGTAAGTTCTTCTCCTGTCCTTTTCGGCTTGTTCATTTGCCGTAAAATATTTAATGCATCTTTTTATTGTTTTTGAGTTATTTTATGACATTATGTTAATAATTTTTTAATAAAATATAAAAATATAAATAAGATTTGATTGACGTGTCGCCGAGTCCCCGAATCCTAGTTTTTTGAAAATTGCCGAGTCGCCGTGTCGTATCCGTATCCGATACGACGCGCGTACCCGAGTCCGTGCATCCTTGCTTGAGATACAAATATGTATCTGGAGGAAAAATTGATGGAACAAAAATTTAATGTATCTCCAAAAAAATTCTATGAATAAAATACAAAACTAAACCTCGAGATACGAATTTATCTCGAGAAAATACATTTTTTAAAAACATTCTTCTTCCTTAAAGCAGGAAAGAGAGGTTGGGGTTGTTGATGGTGAGAAAAAGAAATAAATCAAACAAAAAGGGAGGGAGATGAAGAGAGCAGGAGGCAGGGCGATTGCTGGTGTCACAATAATTAGAGAGGGAGCAGAAGAGAGGAAAGGGGCGGAGCAAGGAGGGAGAACAAATAGAGGAAGGGGTGGGGTGGGAGTGTGGGACGAACTCATCAGCATCGCAAGGGTGAACATAATAGACAAAAAAAAAGTCAATGGGGGCAAGTGCCCCCACGTGGCTCCGTCCCTCCCCTTTTATGAACTATAAGGCAGAACACATGCTTTGTACATGATTTTCAAGTTATATGTGTTCTTTAAGTTCTCATGTTGGTTTATGTTTAGATTTGAGAGTCAATTTCTTATAAGTATTTCGAGGGAAATCTAGGAAGCAGGGGAGGAACAGTTAAATCTCTCTTACCCAACACAAAAGAACATGATTCAGTGGGAGCAGGACATGCCTGTCAGCTGTGGAGTGTTTAAGCTTTCAACAAGTTTGAAGACATATTATCCAGATGTCATCCCCATTTTCTCATCAGGTACATTTAGAATCTCTGGGCAGGAACAAATATGAGATTTACCCAAGAAAAGGTGAGATATGGGCACTATACAAATATTTTAACTCCAAATGGACATGTTCTGAACTGGCTGTGACTATGAATGGTGGAAATCGTTGATGTTGATGCTTCAGCTAAAAAAGTCTTGGCTTTGAAGCTGGTAGATGGTTCAAAACAGTTTCAGGGCTGAAGCAGGAGGATCTAATAGTGCAGTAGAAGTACCTCAAGTTGAAATGGTTAGGTTTTCTCATCAGGTCCCAGCTTTTCAATTACGGAAGAAAGTTATGGCACTTTGAGAGGTTGTTGGGAGCTTGATTCCACATCTTTTCCAGTTCGTTAGTTTTGTCCAAATCGAAGATACAAAGTAGTAGATCTCATTGCACCAAAGCTCTATCTGTAAACCATGCAATGTTTTGTAGAATCCCGGAGTTTTGGTGCTAGTGTTCAGTTTAGGAAAATAGGTTGGGCTGGGCCCTGGGGGTTTGAGGGGTATCTATAGAATTGTTAAGGTCAATATCTGATACCTTTTAATCAATTTGCACCTTTTGTATTTTGGTGTAGAAAACTTTCTAATTTGCTTCATGGAAGAGCATAGAGAACTTGTCAGCTGTGTTAGCTTTTGCAGTTTCGTGCAGCTTTTTGTTTTCTTTTTGATGTGTGTTTAGCAGGGTGAATTCTGTTATCATTATGTGTTCTTATGTACGTCTCAGCAACTTTTGTCGTCTATTGTGGTTGTTGTATAATACTTTCATGTTAAGTGTGCTTGGAAGCAACTCATACAACTTGTGAGATTAGGGGTTTTTGATTTCTAAATAGAAAGACAGTGGATGGATTGCTTGTTCCATTCACCTACTAAAACCAAAAGTTTTCATGGAAAAAGGCAGGCATTTTCACAATTAGGAACAACATTCACTTGTTAATTGCATACTTTCGGTCATCAATTTCAATGTGAAAAGATTTTGAAATCTTCACAGATGGTGTCATTCTACACTGACAACTTAGACTCTTCATTGCAACTTTTTTTTTTTTTTTTGGTAAAAACATTATGCATTAAGAAACTAAGGAACATACATAGCCTCCCTAGCAGAGGAAATGATCGAGTACATGAGCCTTACTATTGAGGTCTCTACTTATATACAAATAATGCCAACCTTGCAACAAAAATAAGAGACGTTTAATATTCCAAAAGAGAGGTTCCCAAGCCCAATCCAAAACAAAAGAGTCACTCTCTAACGTAAGCGCTTATTGTAGGTTGGTTGAATCACCAAAAACAAGACCACATTGCTATCGTTGTGCCTGGATTAACATGAGGGACACTTCTCCTGCAAAGAATTTTGCCATCGTGTTGTCCATTACCGTACCAGGGTCGTGCTTGCCACTAGAGCCAATACCTGACCTCCGAGATTCATGGCAATGATACAAAGGGAGCCCTGCTTCGCATAATCATGAAAACAAACATCAAAGTTAACAATCACTGTATTAGGATCAAGAGGGCTAGATTCTTGTTCCTAGTGGTAGGAATATTAAGATCGCCCAGATGGCTGAGAGAAATGATTTTTTCCCAATTGCAGAGATGTTTAGCACGACTCGCCTCTTAACCGTTCCACCAAAAGTTGCGACCCATCTTGTCCATATGATCAGTAATCCCAATGGGGAGAAGGAATGACTACATAGTATAAACTGGGATAGAGTTGAAAACGGCTTTAATCATTATCGTTATGACGGCCTAAGAGAGGACTTCAGATTTTCAAGAAGCTAGTGTAGTAGAGATTTTGTCTAATAGAAACTGGAAATCTGAGGATTTTTTTCGGGAAAAGGTCAGAGGGGACCCCAGATATTTTTCTTTATGAGTAAAAGATTTGGCTCATAGGATTCTAGAAATCATTTTTGCATGTTTGGGATGCACAATAGAACTGAAGAACACCGAAGATTTGGCAAAGTTGACGCTTTGGCCAGAAGCAGTGCAATATTGACCAAGGATATCTTTGACCGTATGGGCTTCGGCTAGAGAAGCCCAACAAAAGAGTAGAAGGTTGTCCGCCACTACAAGAAAAATGCCCAGTAATAGCGTTTCAAAAACGCTATGGTAGGATACCATAGCATTTTAGAAAACGCTGTGTCTGTCGGAGCTATAATAGACCCAAGGTCTATTATAGTGTTTTAAAAACGCTATAGTAAGCTGGCCTTTTATAGCGTTTCAGAAACGCTATAGTAGACTCTACCATAGCGTTTCTGAAATGCTATTGTCTTCCCTCACGTAACATTTAACAAATGTTATTATATTAGTTTCTATAGCGTTTCTCAAGGCCTTTTTTTTTCTATAGCACTCATCAAGTGCTATCAAATGACTTTTTATAACATCTTATAAGTTTTATTTCTAGAAAATAAAAATCTAAATATGCCAAACTTAAACATTTCCATGAACTGAGGCAAAACAATGTAATTAATAAGATAATGTATTACATCGAGTCACAAAATCTATCAAATAATAAATATCATACTACATTTATTTCAGTTGAATAATAAAGATAATGTATTACATCGAGTCACAATCCTTTCTAGTTTCCAACTTCATTGCTTTGGTTCTCCCCTTCCTTTATTGTTGATGTTGGTTCAACTCCTCAACATTCTCATTTGAGCTTTGAACAAGGTCATGGTTGGTGTTGTTCCATAGATCATTGCAGTCGTGATGAATCGTTTCAATCCTCCACTGAAGCAGGCCAGAAAGGAAGGAACAGTAAAGTTGATGTTTAGTGCGGGGACAAATTTCAGATACATTCTATACATTTAGATTAAAGCTATAGAAGAGGACTTGAAATTGTGGTACTTCAGTTATATTAAAACAGTTTTGAGGGCACACCTCTAAAGCAATAACAACATCGAATGTCCTCTGTTCTTTAACCAACTTTTCTGTAATCTGCATGAAAGTATGAAACAATCTGCATGAAACACAGATTAGCATTGTCAGTTTAACTTTAACTGGTTCAGCCCATAGCTTAGTAGAAGAGAAAGAAATTAAGAAGAGCTTGGACTGATGGCACTCACAAGAATTTATTGTGTATGCAGTCTAGACGATTATGAACAAGTGACTGTTAATGCAACATACTGAAAAAACAGAACATGAACATTAAAAATCGATGCACAACACAGTATATACCAGTCTAAAGAAACCCAGGTGGTACATTACACAGAGAAGGATTACGTACCCTCAATGAGATGTATATAGCTTGGAATTAAACCAGGCTAGCAGTTTCTCTAGCAATCCTAAAGTGCAGCACACCTCCATCAATAGATCAAGATTAAACAATGCAAAATTAAATTAAAAAAGTTAAAGCCACCAGTTATCTTAAAAAAAAGTTATAATGATTCATGTTACTATGACATTAAGAAATGATCATCACATACCGTTGGGGCATGAGTGCAAGGCTGTAAGAAAAGCAAACAGAAACAATTGTTAGCTAGACCTTAATTTATTTTCATGGAAACTTTGAAGGAGAACAAAAGGAGGTTTCATGACTAAGTAATTACTTGAGATTTATCTGACCCAGCCCCAGTCCCAGTCCAAAAACATGATGAACTACCTAGGACTGCTCTCAAAGAGAAGATATAGATACCTGACCCAGCCCCAGTCCAAAAAATCCATGAAGCCCCCTTGGCCTCATACACCTGGAACCTACATTATCGAATGCGGCTTCCGTCTGTCACCACTATCAGTTCAACCTGTAACAAATGGAAGATAAACCAGAAATGTGAAAGTATTAAAGAGTTCATACAGTAACTGTTCTCATTATGTAACAGTCAATCCCAGAAAATTCATCAACATTCATAAAGGAATGACAATATACTGGTCTAACATTAAATGAGATCATGCAAAAAGTCATATAGAGATAGTTGGGGAAATTTACCGAAGAGAGTTGTAGCTAGAACATGTACCTGAACTTAATTTCTTTACTAGCACTGTGAGCAGTAACAGCACCCTGCACGCTTTACTCTCGCCCAAACCACTACCAAAATTAGCACTTAATCACATAACATACATGCATCAATATAGGACGCTCCAGGGTGCGTCAAGACAGAGTACTCTGTAAAAAACAAAGCACTCTGTCCAATGCCATTCCTGGACAGATTATTCACCGCGCAAACCTGCAAGCAACCCAGCTGCTCCTCCGTGGTTTTAGGGCATCAAACCGGTGAATACTCCTGAAGTATTTGCAACTCTGACCTCCAGAGTGCATGACCGCACCATGGAATGATCTCCTGAAACCAGCGACGGCCCAATCTGTCCATTAAGCCTGTCCAGGTCCTCGGCCACCAGCCATGCTGCTCCGCAACCCAGCACTCCCAATCTGTGACCTACACTGATTAACCTTGTAGAAAGCCTGAAAGGTGAGGACTTGCTTGGCTACAGAGATGACTTAAGCAAGGTCATCAACAATGTTTTCAAACTCGAAACACTCATTTCACCAAATACAACATAGCCATACACACCCTTTTCCACAAAAAGCAAATTCATTATGTTTGAATAAATTGTAAAGCTAGTGTCCAGCAAATAAACACAATAACATTGTTTTCCTTGTTACCTGTGTTCATTAACTAACAAAATCCCAATTCTCTATAAAGAAAAACCAATGGAGTGACAATGTACCTTGAGACTGTCTGAGTGGTGTAGTGAAGCTTTGGTTCTTTGCTTGTGCAGACTCCATTTCACCTCCACTTTTGGCACCCTGGTTCAAGAAATGGTACTTGCAAGGATAAGGCCTAAAACAAAAATAAGTTTAGACCTTAAAAGACCTTTATCATGAACTAGGCCAACCAAACATTCAAAACTCAAATTGCAACCATAAACTTGTAAGCAATAAAAACACCATACCCGGCTGACTCTAGCCCAATCCACTGCTGAATTCCAGCACACCATCACGCTAACATCAGGAAAAAAAAAAGCAACAGAATGCATCAGGACAGAGCACTCTGTCAAAACAGAGCGTGCTGTCCAATGTATTGCAGCACCGAAAAAACTGGACGGAGCAGCTCCAAAAACTGGACGTCCATCTTCACTCTCTTCGATCAATTTCCTGAGAAACCCATCTTTGGGGAGATTGCTATCATTGAAATAAAACTCAACCTGGAACAAATAACAAGTTTTGAACCTAATAAACATGAGAAAATGTGAGACCGACTCCCCACCCCCCTCCAAAAAAAAAATTCTCAGTTTTTGTTTTTTGGTGGTTATAAGCTAATAATAAACTAATGAATTTGTTACCAAGCATAACTAAATAAATAGTGTTCAAACTAAAATCAGTAAATAGCTTCAGAGCTGCAACCTTGGCTACCTACCACACAAAGAAGTTCCTCATGAGATATTACTGCAGCCTTGCAATACACACGATAAAGCTCAGCTCCAACTCTGCCATGAGGCAACCAATCAGCAGGGGCAAAATCAACAGCCTCAACACAATTTAAACCTGGAAAAAAGTAAGGAAAAACTGCCCAATGAACACCAGCTGCACGTGGGGAATCACTTTGAATGGATATCAAGTTTAGAGTGGCTTACCAAGGTTGAAACCTCCATGGAAAGACCTAGGAAAGGTTATGACAAAGTTCCCAGGCTCCTAGAACATAGCAAACAATGTGAGTACTTCAACAACATAACTTTTTATAACAGGCAAAACAAGGAACACCTTAGAAAACATAATTAGTTTCAGAAATGAGTAAATTGCATACAATGGATGATTACAGAAACCTCCATGGAAAGACCTAGGAAAGGTTATGACAAAGTTCCCAGGCTCCTAGAACATAGCAAACAATGTGAGTACTTCAACAACATAACTTTTTATAACAGGCAAAACAAGGAACACCTTAGAAAACATAATTAGTTTCAGAAATGAGTAAATTGCATACAATGGATGATTACAGAATGCAAGCCTGTAAGGTTACAGAAAGACTGGGTTCTCGTATGGTACCGATGATTATCATCCTAAATAAGACGACCCCGCAGAACTTCAACATGAAGATTGTAGACCATATGCAACTGAACCAAGCATGGTTTCAGAAGAATGATTTCAAGCAATGTAATTAAGGCATACAAAAGTGCAAGCCTAAGGTGCACTGCATAGAAGGTGCAAATTTTGCACCTTAATTGGTGTCAGGCACAGAACAATATGTAAGGCATGTACCTTTGAAAGCAGACAGTGCAAGAAACCAAAGCCCCAAATCTCTTGGTATGATTTGTTTGGGGGTTAGAACAGCGAGACCCCACTTTTTCAATTTCAAACTACAGCATCATCTTCAATTCGTAAAAGCTCCAACAACAATATAAAATGAAACACATTGCAAACAATTACAAATAAATATCAATGAATAATGTTATGTCAACTATATTCAGATCAAAAGGTCAAGTTTTCTAATTCGAATATGAATAACAAAACATGACATCCACAACAATAGTTCCAGAATAAAAGAGGTACCAATACCCAAGAATGAACCAGTAAATCCAAGGAACGGGAAAAGTGAAAAGGTGGCTAAATTGACATCCAAAATATAAAATTCAAACTTCATAACACCTACCTGTAGTACAGTGTAGACAGGAACATTGTTTTGCAGAACAAATGGATTCAGCATGGTGACAAGCTGAAAAAGCAAATCTGGTTGCACATCAAACAGATCAGGAAGACTCTTGCGCATGACCTATAACGAAACTACGTTACTTCCCATCATGTAGAAGACTTGGCCAATAACATTTAGGGTCCGTTGGTGCTGCCCAAAGGTTTTTGTGATTTTAGTTTGTGCAATTAACCACCAAAGTTATACATATAACATACAATATTTAATAACTTAAAATGATATTCACAATATTAACGAAGATGAATCTGTTTGGACCTTGGAATAGGTAGAGAACAGATTTTAATAACAAGTTATATAATTTGAAATCTGCTAAGGGAATAACAAGTTATAAGTATGAGTAAGTAAGAAAATCAAAAATCGTAATCTCAAAAATTCATCAATCGTCGCTGATATTAATTGAGTTTGGAGACTGGAAAATAGTTCCCAGGTATGCAAACTTAATGTGGTATGAGTAATGTTATAAGTGTGTAAAGGAAAGAAAAATGATTACTAACAAAAAGGGTGCATAATATCGCACATCACCTGTTCAAAAGCTTGGGCTTCACTACCAGGGACACTACCAACATTTTGGCTCCCCCCTGAACATATGAGAAACTATTAACAACTCAGAATGTCAGTACTCACAACGTTTATCACCCCAGAAGCAATTCAAACAAAAGACAAAATTTATTAATATAACCAGAAATTCAAAATGTATCTGAAACATGATCCTTCAAGGCTTTAACCATTACTGGTGGATGTCAAACATACAGTTTACAGAGACTGGGCATCCAAAGTCTATTTTCAAACAAACAACCAAAGAATCAAAACTCCAATAACACAAATATCTAAAACTATCTCAACTCTCTGCTCTCCAAACCTCAAATAGTAAATAATCCCTACCAAGATTCAAAATTCACTTATTTAATAGGAAACCCAACAAAGAATCTGTCAAAAAATCTAAGTTTCACAATTAATCGTACCACTGCAGATCAAGTATCAAATGATAGAAGAGGTGCAAAGAGAGCTAAAATCTGGACCTAAGAATCTTGTAGGTCACAACATTCAAAGTAACAGATCTCTTATCTGTGGAATTGAACAACACAGAAGCAAAAAAACTCAAACTGGTAATGCCTAAATAGTTCAAACTAGGAATATGACTGCAATCATTTTGGCATGTAGAAACTATCATAATTAACTTTACAGGTGGTTACCTTGTCATTAGGAATCCTCATCGTACATTGTTCAACTCCATGTGGCAGTGATATCCTTAGTTATTTGGATTCTTGCTACTGATTGATGCTGGAGGTATTTTTCTCCAATGGCACAAACATGGTATCCATGCAAGCATACCCAATTGTAAGTACTTGAACAACAGGGACTAATCAGTGGCAAAATAACCAAATGCATTTAAAAGGTAAAAAATCTCAATAGGAAAAGTGGACCTATGATTCGAACTGTTGATTTTTCAGTCTCCAATCTTCAGACGGTGTCCTGATTTCCTTTTGCAATTTTTCTCTCATCATCCTTTGAAGTTAAGCGCTTAATAAAACACGCTAAACATTTTGGAGAAATCTCCTCATATTATTCCAAACAATCTCCTCATATTTATCTCTCAAAACTCCCTAAAAGCCTATTTAGATGAATACAACTCCCTAAAATGCAAATTCAATTGACATCTAAAGCAGTGAAGCAGTATTCTACAACATTACGCAACAACATTACATGTGCAACATTAACAACGGTAACAACATTACACAGTAACATTACAACATTAACATTCCTATAACATACGTACATATCCATGAATACAAGTCGATCTTCAAAATTGGTAGTAGTTCAAGCATATATTCAGGAATTCAAGACCAAGAGAGATTCATTCAAGCATGCAAATATATATTACAAGTCTCGATCAATGCTTACCGAAGCTCTAAATCATAACAACTTTGTCTGCTGGCCATGCTACTGTAGTACCAATGGCATCTTCAATAAATTCCAGCTCAAATGTAGGCCTCCAAAGAGATGCAGTAGGAACTTTTTGGACTATCTACTCAAACTCTAATAGCATTAGGACCCAAGGGAATGTGATGAACAACCTGATTTGGATCACTTGAAGACCAACGTCCTTCAGCAACTACTTGTCCCGAACCACTAACATCCAACAACTTGCAGTTTTTCTTTGAGCCGTTGTTCACACTCTAACAACAAGTCAAACAAGAAAATATACATTATACTGAGGAATCACTTTCCTAATAGATTCATGAAGATATATATAGTTACTTTCATTATGCATTAGTGTATGCCAATCACATTTAACTTACCAAATGATATGATGCATTTTCGACTTCCTGATTTTCAGGTAATCTTCAATGCATGTCATATTAGATGTAGGCCTCCATAAAAATGCTTCATGATTTTTTGAAATATCTACCCAAACAATCATGGCATTAGGTCCAAGAGGAATATCATTGATCAACGCTTTTGGATCACTCGAATGCCAACGTCCTTCCGCCACTATTTCATCTTTTCCACTCCAATCAAACAATGTGCACTTGTTCGTTGAATTGTTGTACTTGCTCTATCAAGAAAGAATGCATAAAAAACAGGAATCATATACACAAGAATACAACTATTTAAGTTACACAAATACATGATATAAATACCAAAGCAATGAATAATTATCTTACCGAAGGCGTGTCAATATTATCTTGTTGAACATAATCTTGATCAAGTTGCAAAATAACTCTTTCGGCATGCCATGCTATTGATTTACCTTGAACTTGTTCTATACAAGTCATACTAGATGTAGGCCTCCATAGGAAAACAGCTGGTTTAGTTGGGATATCAACACAGACTTTGATTGCATTAGGACCCATAGGAATTTTATTGACAAGAGCATTAGGATCCCTTGATATCAAATGTCCTTCAGCAACGATTTCCTTTGTTCCACTCCAATCTAACAACTGGCATTTCTCTACTGACTTGGTGTTGAAACTCTGCAATTAATCAATACAAACATTACAATTGAAGCGAGTATAAATTGAAAAGTAATGTCACAATATTGAAACTAATTGTCGTACCACTGCAGATGTTTTGTCTTCTTCTCCACTTTGCTCAATCTAACAACACAACAAATAGTTAATAATAAAAAAATTCAATGACTAAGCTAGATTTTTACTTGATCACAACATATATCAAACTTGCCTTGTTTTTCAATAATGTGTTTACCAATTTCTCCAAATGTTGGATCTTGTCGTGCATGATAGTTTGTTGCTCTTGCATCTTGGCCACATGTTTGTCCTTAGTTTGAAGGAATGCCAATTTGCTAATGGTCATTCCTCTTCCCATTCCTCTTAGTCGTCCAGGTTTTTCATTTCCTAAGACTTTGGAAAGAGCATCTTCGATCACATTTGTTGTCGAGTTAGATGGTGAATCACTTTCAGCTTCGATTAGCTTCTCCTATATAATTCAACACATATAATAGCTTAGTGTATGGTTTCAGAAACTATACAAAATTACACATAATTCTACATTACAAATAACATTTCACTTACAATGGTTTCGGAAACTCCTGTATTTACTGGTTTATCGTCTTTTCTGGTGCGCGACTTAATCCATACTTTAACCCTAAAAACTGACGAGGGTTCTGTACTATTATTTTTCTATAAGAAAAATAAATTGATATCAGGTTCTGAAAAATTAGTCATTGGACCTACAAAATTATTTTTACAACAACATAAGAATGCATATGAATATGAAATATGTATCACCATATCTTCTGTTAATCGAGCCAATCCTTTGCGGCTGCATGTGTGTGGGATTTGCTTACGCCTGATTGCTTTATACTTATCACTTACACCCTGAAATTGTATTACTTTAACATGATTTTAAATGAATTATAATGTTTCACCATATATTATAATATTACAACTAGTTTTAAAACATACCTTAAATGTTGGACTAGTTTTTGTCTTGACGAACTGTATCCACTCTGCTCCATTTTGAATGTTTTTAGGCTGAAGCTCAAGTCTTTCTTCCTCATTAGTTTCTTCTTGTATTTGGCTGACTAACCGTGATTTTGAGGCCCTCCATATACATCCCATCGATTTAAATACGATAGCCTTTTGCCATTCTGTATCCAAGTCGAATCTTGCCTGGAGTTTATATAATATTATCAGTAAGTAACTCAATACTGGTAATTTTACTGTAAGAGTTTTATCACAACTTCTGTAAACTGAAATGTACATGTCATAGAATTGTAAGAGTTAATAATACCTGAATTGATCTCCACAAGATTATTTTTGTCATTACCAAGCTTCCTCCAATTGCATAACGTTACAGGTACGTGCTCTCGTACAAGTGGGCCTAAAAAAGAAGACAAACTCATTGACCCCTCTCCACATGGTTCACCTTTATCAGTAAATTCAACATGAACTCAACTTGTAGGCTCTACAACAATATCTCTCATTTTGGTTGGACCCCTAGCTTTCTTAACTCCTATCGAGTCTGCAACAGACTCTTGTGCTGCTGGTGCATCTTTTTCGACCACTTCTTTGGTCGCCGATGGTTGTATATGTTGGAGATTAGGTTCACGACTCTCATGTTGTTGGATCAAAGTCTCTTGACATGCTTCTGGACATTCTGATACATTCTTATCCGTTCCTTCAGAGACCTTGGATGTTTTTGTCGGTATCAAACCACGTTTCCTTTTGTGAGATATGTCGTTCTTCTTGGATTCAACAACCATGGTTGTTCACCTGTTTAAGAAAAAAAAAGTTGATCATTTCAGTATATGTAATGCATTAATAACCTTAATCATATAATGAAAATATAAAAAGAGACAACATATGAAATATGTGTAACTAATATATAAAAACAAAGACACTTTTGATAAAGCAACAAAAACACAAGCTATATAAAGATGAAGGTTAAGAACATATATTACACAAATATGCCCTCACAATTCTCCCTCACATTTCTAACTTCACCACTAGACTCCTCAATGTCCATATCAACTTCTAGTGGTATTGAAGCTTCTGCACTTTCGTCATCGCCCTCTAACTCATGTAAACCTCTTGGTGGTGCCTTCATTACAACATACCAATTAGACGAATCATCTTCTCTTGAATAAAATACTTGTTTTGCTTGAGATGCTAAAATATATGGATCTCTTGCAAATGATACTTGACTTTGATGGAGGTTCACGAGGGTAAATCCATCTTCAACTTTAACACCATTACCTTTGTTTGCCCAATGACACCTAAAGACCGGAACATAGAATACATGATAGTCTAGCAATATTATATTCGTCATACATCCCTCTCAATGTTTATTATTCTTGAAGTACAATGTGAGGTGGTTTGTGTATAAGCCTGCACCTACGCAGTATGTGAAGAACCGAAATGGGGATCTAGTCGAGGAATATACAAGCGCCTTAGCAAAAAAGTATCCATATTTTCAGCGTGTTGTGGAGGACTACATAAACGTTGTGGCGAATAAGTACCCCTATTGGAATAGGAGTACTTCATGGTGATTGGATATGTGTTATATTGTATCATTTGCTTTATCACCATGAAGTTTTAAGAGTACAATTTCTCTAGTACTTTAAATGATGTACTTAATATTGCTCAATTTCAGGCTCCGTATGCATTTGACGCACATCCGGATCACTTCAAATACTTCATCAGAGTAGTGTGCAATGCCAACACCTCTGAAGGCTTTCAACCGAGACGAGATGTGTCATTGCCTGAAATCTACCTTCCATTTGGGCAACTAGGTCCACCAAACCTCAGTCAACCACCTAACCAATCGATTCTTGCCTTCTTCGCTGGCGGCGAACATGGTTACATAAGAAAAGTACTTATGCAGCACTGGAGAAACAAAGATAATGAAGTCCAAGTACATGGGCGCCTTCCTGAAGGCATTAACTACACTCAACTAATGGGTCAAAGCAAATTTTGCCTGTGCCCTAGTGGGTTTGAAGTTCCAAGAGTGGTTGAGGCCATTGATGCTGGTTGTGTTCCAGTTATTATCTCTGATTCCTACGCTTTACCTTTCAGTGATGTACTTGACTGGAGTAAGTTTTCGATTCAAATACCGATCGAAAAAATTCCAGATATTAAGAACATTTTGCAGGGAATATCGAACAAAACATACTTTCAAATGCAAAAGAGGGTGAAAAGAGTGAATATGCATTTTGTGGTTAATAGGCCTGCCCAGCGGTTTGATGTCATGTATATGGTTCTTCATTCAGTGTGGTTAAGGAGGCTGGACATTGGGCTACTATCTTGATTGCTTGTTTTAAACTTTGTAAATTTAACACTTAGTGTTATTTCTTCTGCCAGGTTTTAGTTTTAGACCATTAAGTAAAACACAACATTGTTGTATGATCAATTTGTCAATTTTGATCAATTTTAGACCGTCTGGTTTTGTACATCGTTTTAGAGCTATAAGGCATGTTGATGATCCTCTTTCAAATGAACTGTAAGAAAAAATCCTCTTTCAAATGAATACTCCAGAAATATTCTCAGTATTTAGGGCTAATATTTTTGTACTAATTAGATAAATGGGGATGCCTCAAAGTAACTTTGTTTAGTGAATGTTTTCCTTCCTCACAATGGTATAAGTTCAGTTCCTAATTCAGACATTTAAACTAACTATTACCACCTTTAACCCTACACAATTACTGTGCCAAATATTATAACCTTTAATCACTGTACAATATTTATTGTGAAATTGTTACAAAAAATATGAGTTTATCTTCTTTAATTATTGAACGCCTTCACAAATTGAAGTAAATTGAAGAAATCGATCTCAATTAAAAAGCAAGCTTGTAGAAAATTTCCTCCTAGTGTCCCTAGTACTTAATGTTCCTTTACCTACTCCCATATATCCAAGAATCAGTTTGAAGGAAGCATACCTTCAATTATCTTCTTCTCTTTCATGGAACTGTTTTTATGGTGTAGTTTCATGCAGTTCACCATGTAACCATTTAGACCTCCAAATCTTCTGGTTTGCAAGCAATAACAACCAATTGGTGGTAAAAATTCAAACTACAACGTTTTGTGGAGGACTATAGAAGCATTGTAGCAAATAAATACCCGTATTGGAATCGAAGCAATGGTGCTGATCATTTCATGGTTTCTTGCTATGACTGGGTACAAACATGTTATGTAGTCTCATTTTTTTTGAACACTTACTAGTACAGTTTATCTAGCACAATATACATGGTTACTAATTCCCAGTTTCAGGCTCCATATGTATCTGATGCACATCCACATCTCTTCCAATACTTACATCAGAGTACTTTGCAATGCCAACACGTCCAAGGCTTCCAACCAATACGAGATGCATCATTACCTGAAATCCACCTTCCCTTTGGCCAACTTGGCCCACCAAACCTCAGCCAACAACCTTCGAAAAGATCAATCCTCGTCTTCTTCACAGGTGGGGCACATAAGAAAAAACTAATTGGACATTGGAAAAACAAAGATGAACAAGTACAAGTACATGAATACCTTTCTGAAGGACTTAACTATACTAAACTAATGAGTATACCTTTCATGCAGTAAATACTCAGTATCTACTCCCCAACAAACAAGGTACAAAGGGGTCTAAATGAGACTTAATGTATTACTCTCAAACTACCGCCACCACCTTCTCTATAAACAAACCTCTTCTTCTCGGATCATCTTCACTTCTAAACCTTAACTAATCAATTCCATCCATTAATCCAGCCTGTTCTCAATCATTCATTTGGAGTTTCCATATCGCCACTCCCAAAGTCTCTTCTGTTACAACATCCTTCCTTCTTCCTACACCATCCAGAAAGGTAACATTTTTTTTCTTCAAATGCGTACATTTTGGTTTGTTTTCGTCGGAATGAATGAAGAAGTTTTTTTTAAGGATCTTTGACAAGGTGAAGAATAGAGAGTTAGGTGATGCTTCTTTGTGTTCTACTCTTTATTTCACTGTGAATTTTGTAAAAGCTATTGAATTCTCCAAAACCTTCTTTGATCAATGTGCCCCAACTGAGCAGGAGTTTGGATTTTGTGGCCAAGTTTATAGTTTGTTATTATGAAGAAGCCCAGATGAATGTTTTTATCACTGAAAACCTTCATGAATCATGTCTTGATTTCTCTAATCTTCCTGAAAATGATAAGGTAGTGTTGAAATTGCCAAGTACTTGGTATGAAGAGGAAGAACTCAAGTGCTTGACCAAGTTATCAGCCTTTGATTTCTTTCGAAGTTTCGAAATTTTTCTGGAAGTAAGGCGTATTAATTTGAGTTATGTTGAACTAACAAGTGATTCCCTGCAGTGGTTGATCTCAAAATGCAAGTTTCTTGAGGTTCTTTTGTTGAGGACTTGTAAAGGTCTTGAAGAAGTGAACATTTCAGGAGATAATTAATGGTCTCAAGCTAAGGAGTTTTAACTATTGAAAACTGTTCTATTCTCGTGGAAATAATTATTGTCACCTCGGAAAACCTCAGAAAACCTAAAACACAAAAAATGATGTTCATCTAAACAAAAAAACATAGAAGGGACGAAAACAATCACATATCAGAACAAAGCAAACTAGATGGGAACCAAACAACCACCAATCTCACAAATTCAACAAACACAAATGACATACTAAAAACCATTAGAACAGAAGATTAAATGGGAACAAAGCAACCAAACAGCCACCAATTAAATGGGAACAAAAGATTAAATGGGAACACAAATGACATACTAAAAACCATTAGAACAAAGCAAACTAAATGGGAACCAAACAACCACCAATCTCACAAAGCAATCTCATACTAAAAACCATTAGAACAGAAGATTAAATCAACATTCGTACCTCAAAATTGCCTCTAGATGACTCGAAAATCGCTGGAGAGAATCTTGGTATTTCTTCCCCGATGGAGAGACGCTGAAATCTATTTGCTCTCTCTCTCTGAATATACAAACACTTTCTCAGTAAATAAACATCTCAATAAATTATTGAACAAACTACAAAATGAAATGCAATCACAGAATCCAACTTACAGAGAGCTTCAATCTGGGATGGAAGTATACAGAGATTCTTTAATCAGAAACCCTAATTTGTGCAAAATGAAGAAGACAAAATAGTGAAGGAGTAGTGAGTAGGATAGGCAGAGTGAAGTGCAGGCGAAGCGACAGAGAGCGTGAGAGCTCAGGCGATGCAGCAGAGAGCGAGAGAGATCAGGTGACGGTAAGACGAGAGGTGATGGCGAGAGAAGAGCGAGAGAGATTAGGCGAGGCGAGGTGACGGCGAGAGGAAAGTCGAGGTGGGAGAGCTGCGTTTGTGAGGGAGAGGTGCGTTGCGTCTGTGAGGGAGTTCTTGTGAGGGAGAGTCGCGAGGGAGGAGATGAAAGCTTTGGTAAAAAATGCGTGTACCAAATTTTCGCTCTCCCGCTCTATTTTACTGTGATTTTAATCAAAACGCTATGTTATCAAATTACATTGGTTTTGATAGTACAAGTCCAAAAAACGCTATGGACTTGTGCTATTATTAATCATTTGAGTTGTAGTGCGCATAACGTAGGTGACTTATCGAAGGGGAACGTCTTCTAATATTGATGCCATGAATGGTGCCATTGTCCTCTGCTTTGGAAAAGGTCAAGAGAGAGCTTCAACAACCAGGATAAAGAGGTACGGGGACAGCGGGTCACCTTGACGGAAACTGCGAGAGGGAAAATTGCGGGCAAGGGGGCACCATTCAAAAGAACCCGAAGGGAAGTGGTTGGGATACACTGTTCAACCAAGGAGACCAATTTCGACGAGAAACCCAATTGTCGGAAATTTTGAGATAGAAAATACCATTCAAACCGATCATAGGCTTTGGCCATATCTATTTTAAAAGCCATCCATCCTTGTTTTTTCCTATTGAAATGACTCATTTGGTAAAAAATCTCATGGGCGATGGATACATTATCAGTGATGGATCTACCTTAGAGGAAAGCCCCTTGATTAGGGAAGATAATGGTATCCGAAAGAGGTTTAAGCCTATTCGCCAAAATCTTGGAGATAACCTTGTAAATTACATTACACAAACCGATAGGCCGAAATTTATCTTGGGTAGTAGGGTTACCTACTTTTGGCAAAAGGGCTATGAATGTATCAGTAAGCTTTGGGTCCCAGACTTTTGTAGAAAAGAAGTTCTGAACTACCCGAATGACATCTGCTTGCACAATGTCCCAATAATGTTGGAAGAAGAAAACATGAAAGCCATAAGGATCGGGAGCTTTGTGGCTTCCAAAAGAAAACAAGGTTTCCCGAATAAGCTCACCCATTGGTATTTCAAGCAAGCTTTTGTTGTCCGAGTCGGAGATAACAGGTTGGAACAGTTGGAGAATAGCAGGATTCGGCCAAGGGTGGGAAGTGTGAAAAATATTGAGAAAGGACCCGCCCCATCCCTTCGGGAGTGGATTGCCAAGAGTCATGTTGGTCTTTGAGATGCAAAATTGAATTTGATTTGCGGCGCATAACTGCAAAGAGATGGAATAATTTAGTGTATCCCCCTCTGAAAGCCACAAAATTCCTGATTTATTGCGCCAGAAGAGTTCCTCTCCGATCAAAAGTTCTTGCAGACGTGCCTTTAGAAAAGCCAAAGACAAAACATTAAGTCTGGACAAAGGGTCATTGTGAAGAGTGTCGATGGCGGCACGAGTTTCTTCCTTGTGTGAATTATGAAAATTTATAGTTCATTTCTTTTTCAAATGTAATGTAGTGCTGTTTTGGAAATTGTCTCATCTTCCAACTAGGTGGCATCGAATTTCTGTACAACAAATCAAGGATGTATTTCTATATTTTTGGAATATGAATAAGACTCGTGTATTGGCAACACAAGAGTTGTGGCGAAGTGCATATGTGAAGTGCCTTTAGTCGTTTTGCTTTAGAAACAACGATTAAGTATGTAGTTAAAGGGGGAAGGTCTGATCTGATCATTTTTATGGTAAGCGAGAAAATGATCTCCAATTAGCAATGAATCATGTATAGTCAGTGACGTCCTGAAAGAAATCAACAAAGGCGCTCTCCTAACCATTCTCTGGTTGCGAAAACTTTTGTAAAAAGTAAAAAATCTTCATCAAATACTTCTTTATTTTTCTTATACTTAGCTTGAAAAGTGTAAACATTGCATCCCCTTGTCAAGAAGTGATGTGGTGACTACACTTAAAAAAAATTCTCAACGATTGTTTCACCACCTCAATTTGCTAATTTTGTTTAGAGCACGATAATTGCTACTAGGAACTAGACTTAAAAAAGAAGTGATGTGGTGACTACACTTTAAAAAATTTTTCTCAACGATTGTTTCACCACCTCAATTTGATAATTTTGTTTAGAACACGAACATTGCTACTAGGAACTTGAAAATCACCTAAATCTAAACCATTATGTTGCATTGAGATAGGTAACAATCGAAAAACAATGTGGACTCCCCGATATGGTGTAGTGTTGAGCAATTGTCTTAATGAATAAAAAATATAGGTTTGGTGTGTAGTTGTTGGCTCGACAAATACAAAAATGCCATATAGTGAATACATAACATCCCAATCACAACCAGTTCACGTGTAGTGAGTGGCAAGGATCGTGATTTCATTTTTTTGAAGTAATTTCGATGTGTTGATTTTAAGAATTATCTCGTTGTATATAGCGAAACCATAAAAATTTCGAGTGTATGTCAAGCATATATAAATATGTAGACAAGTAAATTAACTTAATAAATACATCAAATACATAAAATGAAGCCTAAACACCTAAGTATTCCTATAAATGTAATTTGTTTCATAGTTTCTGGGTTCTACACGAAAATATTGAAATCTACGAAAAAATGATGAAATGTTTTGATCGAAAAAATGTAATTTGTTTGATAACTTTTTGGGTTTTACACGAAAAATTTCAAAATTTACGCAATAGCATGTTTTTCTATTCAACACTTTAAATTTTGAAACTTTTCAAAAAATAAAATATTTGACAAAAATCACAATCCTGAGTTGTATGACTATTTCTCTCGTACGGTCACAATAACTACAAACAAGGACCAATCAAACAAAAGGCGAAACAAAGATAGTCATTTTAAATAGAGGAACACTCTTGATAAAATAAAGGCATTTGTTAAATGACACCGCCATTTCTGTTGAAGGACACAACCAGTGCCCTACTTTTCGAAGGACATCACTATCTTTCTGAAGGACACCACCAATATAAACAAAAAAAAACCTACCACCTCTTTTCTCCTATCTCCCTTTCTTCTTCATCAATCACTACTACTACCATGCCACCGCCACCTCTCCTCCATCTCATTCTCCTCCTATTCATCCTCCTCCTCCTCCCCTATTCTTCTTATTCTTCTTCTACTTCTCCATCAATCACCCTCACACCTTGCCATCGCCACCTCTCCTCCTCCTCCTCCCATCTTTTTTTTTCTTCTTTTTCTCCATCTATCACCACCACCACCCTGCCACCTGGTGGTGGAGCCACATACAAAACCTGGGGGCAGTTGCCTCCCTAAAATTTTCAAAACGAATGGTGAATTTGTGGGTCCTAGGTTTATACTTAACTAATTGCCCCCTTATAATTTGTTAATAAGTTCTGAAGCGTCCAATCATGTTCTCCTGTGAATTTTACCTGCAAAACATATGTTAAACTACCAAGGACCGCCTTTTTGGTGGCCGAAGGCACTCCGATGCTTAAGTCATTAACTATGTTTGAAGAACGAAGTAAATCTAGACAAAATTCAGTTAAAGTTGCATACATTTTATCAAATGTTTCCTTTACCTTTTATAATGGTCGCGGTTAATTCTTTGTGTGACTTAATCATGTGAGGTGCAACGGAAGGAAATGTTTCTTGTAACAGTCTCCTCCTTGATGGAGATGCGTCCGTGGATGCGTAACTTCCTCCACGACTCTTTTTTGTGCATTCCTCTTTTTTATGAGAGAACTCGTGTCGGGCCTAATTTGGGCTTTGATTCGTTCGGGCTTTAATCATGTCTTCTTATAATGGGCCTTATTTGGGCCTCTATGGTTGGTTTTAACTTTCTTGGATTTTAACGAGCTGGCACAATAGATGGGACGCCAAATCCTTGTGATGAATGCTTTCTGCCACGTGTGCGGTTTCGATGACAGTCTATTTTGATGTATCATCAGCTACTCCTCCATTATTACGTAGGTACGTTCATGTATCCACTAACTTCGTGGTGGTTAGTATTCAAATTCTATATTTGTTTTGAACTTAATGATGTTAGCAACTTTCGGTCGATCGTCTCGATAATTTCTTTATCCGTTCGTTTTCGCACACATTTTTTGGAATTTCGCGCACCATTTTATCCCACATGTCGCCCCATGAACAATCTCTTCGTTACCCGATTGTATAAAGGAGATCGTGACGGATTTGTTTCATTATTTACGCCATATTTAATATTAGGATTGTTTCTTTTTTCTATCGTCTTCTTCCATATTTTCTTGCCTATTCGCGATGTCTGCCGGTGACTTACTTGATGTTGAGCAACTTGCTATCTGTGAAGTTCATTCTTCTCCCAAAAAGGCCTCTCAGGCGACCTTGGATAGTGTCTGTTCCAACTACTCTTTGCCTTCTGACCTTGAGATCATTCTACCTCGTGAGAACGACAGTCCTTGTCGTTTGAAAAAGGGGTATATTGTAGTTTACCCGTGTATGTTTCATTCCGATTTTCGATTTTCAACTCCAGAGTTATTCTGGGCTTATCTCGACCTTCTGGGTATTCTTCCCACTTAGATGGGACCTAACGGTTGGAGGGTTATAGTTTCCACGTACGTAATGGCCATCATTTGACTGCTAGAATCTTGCACTCGGTGGTCGGTCTGTTGGCGACCAAGAGTACTTGTTTTCTTCGTTCTCCCACATGTTTTGGCAATCTTAACGATGACATCAAGGGTTGGTCACGGGATTGGTTATACACTTCTGTCCTTTCTGGCTACGTCGACTTGTGGGGTCGGCATATAGGGAGGTCTTTTCGAGTTCCCAACAAGGGGAGGAATCTGCAATTGACTGCGAAGGAACAAGTTATCAGCGAGCATTTTTTGTAGGGGTGGGCAAAAACTGATTTAAATTTGGTTAACCGACCGAACCGATTTTCAATCTTGGTTCGCTAACCTAACTGAAATATAAGTGAAAAGAAAATCATTTCAACATAATCGAACCGGTTATAAACGGTTCGGAGTCGGTCTACATTTTTGAACCGATCGATTAAAAACCGAAATGACCGATTAATTAGATATATAAATAAATACAAAAACATGTAGGTGTCAATATCTGATTGGTGCAACAAATGCCATGCGGTGCACCCTGTTGCACTGAATCACGCCAAAAAACATAAACCCAAAACACACACAACCCTTTCTTTATCAGTTTCTCTCTTTCACTCTCAAACCCAAACGGTCGCCAAACCCTAAACCTAAATCTTCTTCTTTCGATCTAATCATCCGAGACTCCAACACCGTTTTACACTATAGATCTACATCCTCTTTTGATCTCTCTTACTCTCTCAGCGATCATCATCAAGGGTAATTGCATTTTGCAGGTTCGATTTCTTTTTCTTCTTCTTATCTTTTTCAATTTCATCTATCTTGTTTGTTGTTGGATCTATCTTGTTGTGGTTCGATCTGTTTGTTTGTGGTTCAATTTCTCTCTTTCTTTATCTTGTTTGTTGTTTTGATATCTTGTTTGTTGCTTCGATATCTTGTTTTGTTTGTTGTCTGTTGCTTCGATATCTTTCTACCCAACCGAACCGATTTGAAATTTGGTCAAACCAATTTCATCGATTTACAAATAAAAAATTTGGTTTGGGTTTGGGTTTTGGGCAAACCGAATGAAATCAGTTCGAGTCTCAAAATCGAACCGAACCGACATTGCCCACCCCTAGTTTTTTGCAGCTTCCTGTGGTTCCTTTGGACACCTATATTTCTAATGTCATGGTGGAGCATAGGAGTTTGTATAGTATGGATGAAACTGAACGGGCTCTACTAACTAAGAGGCACACTGTGAAGATTGTTGCCTGCGTTGCTCTTGTCGATGGTGATAATGCATCGTTCATGGGAAAATAAGCTCGAATGTTACAGATCTCGATGCTCTTGTTAGCGGTTGCGCTACTGATCCAACTTCCAACAAGAGAAAAGTTTTGAGGCCTGTTAGTCTGTTGAAGCGGTTGTTCTTAAGTTCTGATCGTGTTCCGAAGAAAAAACGACTCCTTGATTCTACTCGTCGTGCTTTTTTTTACTTAAGTTCTGTTGATAGGGAGCCTGCGAGGTAGGACCGCGTATCTCTGCAAGAGGGTGAAAATTTTAATTTGGCATTGGGGAGAAGTGAAAAGGAGACCATTCGCCCGCTGGATGATGGTAAAAAGAGGCTCCTCTATACTTATGGTGGTTTTGATGTTACCAAGTGCTCTAATGAGGATCCTAGGGTCATCGATGATAAGATGTTCCATTTGGCGGTTGTTCGGTCTAAGGAGCTTGGTTGTCATGATTGAGTTTCCGAGACGCAGTCTCCTTGTTCTTTTCATGTTGATGATGGCGCGGAAGTCCCGCCTTCATCTGACCGCTTAGGCTCCTCTACCTTTATTGGGAAAGCCACTCGTTCTTTTTCTGCTGCAGTTACTACTCAACGAGAGGGTGAGGATGGTTATCCTTCCGTTTCGTCTTCCTTTCTAGCTATTGGTGATGGTTCCTCCATGCTTTGGATCCCCACGTTCTTCATTCATGGATTAGTTGGACGGAACCTACCTCTGAAGAGAATCAGGTTAAATGGGATGGGAAGTTTTGCTGGTTTTCCCTGCTTGACGTGCAGGATGGTGTGCATAAGTTGATCAACAAATGACACAGTCGATCGGTAAAGAGGCTTTCGACGCCTGTGTTGGATCTGAGCCTTCATATCGATGATGGCCTTAGGCATATAATGGATGGGATGAATCATATTACCCACATTCTTTATCAATCCGACATGTTAAGAGTGCGATGCTCAGAACAGGTCAAAGCGGTCGGGGTTGTTCGAGCCTCATTGGTCGAAGTAGAGGGTGAACGGCTTGAGTCTTTAATAGCCGAATTAGAAGGTGTTTATGCACGCTTACATGATGTGGAAAAGGAGTTTTCCACCGAGAAGGCACTTCATGACGTGGTTGCGCGTGTCGTGATAGAGCATTCTACCAATCGCAACGTTGCCGAGAAAAGGGTGGATCGGTTAATGGCTGCACTCGATGAGGTCAAGGCAGATACTTTCACAATGCTTACTACTGATGAGGGCCAACTTATTGCGGTTAGGAATGAACTTGCTTCTATTAAGGATAGGTTTCACATTATGGAGGTGGCGAATTGACAGTAAATTGTTGATGGATGGATTGAGCTTCTCGACAATATCAAGGGTCTTGGTGTTAACTTGTCTCAGTACCGTCACTTGGTCTATCAGACCTTTTCTCCTCTTGAAGAAAGAGCTCCTACCAGTGATCCGGCTGCCCCTCATCCGTTAGATGGTGTTGTTGACGATGTTATGTATCCCTCTGTTTGACCTCCTGCTCCTTTACTTTCTTCCTTGAATGTAATAGAATAGTTTTATAAAATAACATGAATTTTCTCCTTTACCTTTCTTCATAGTCGTAGTTCGTCTTGTTGACTTGTTCGTGTTGCCTGTACCCTTTATAGGTCGGTAATTATTGTCGAAATGATTTGCATTGTGTATCTCCAGGTTTGATTTTTACAGCTATACTTTTGATCTTGCCTGAATTTTGTTGATTTGAATTCTCCTATGCTCTGATACGTCTGTCTTTACCTCGTGTTTGGTTATCTCGAAGCTTTTTATGAGAAAAATGTTTTGTTCATTTCTTTTTTACTTCGTCGATCTGGCGTGTTAGTTGACTCGAGGCTCTCTTGAGTTATGTTAACTTGTTCTTTCATATTTTGCTTCGCTGGTTTGATGCTAATCAAAGGGAAATTATTTTTTTCGAGTTGGATTATTCGCTCAACTCCTACTTTGTTGGTTCGATGATTCAGTCGACCCGAAGTCGTTTCATCCAAATTTTGCTTCGTTGGTTCAACGTTTCAGTCGATCTGAACTTAATGTTATTTAGTTGACTTATTCGTCCACTCACTTCGTCGGTTCGACGTTTTAGTCAACCCGAAGTTGCTTTTATTTAGTTGACTTGTTCATCCAACTTTTAATTTGTTGGTTTGACGTTCCAATCGATCCGAAGGTACTTTTATTTTGTTGATTCGTTCGTCCAACTTTCACTTTGTTGGTTCGACGTTCCAGTCGATCCAAAGTTGTTTTTATTTAGTTGACTCTTTCGTCAAACTTTCACTTTGTTTGTTCGACGTTCCAGTCGACTCGACGTTGTTTTTATTTAGTTGACTCGTTTGTCCAATTTTTACTTCGTTGGTTGATCAGACCAAAAGTTTATTATATGTATTCGACTTGCGCCCTAATTCCTTTTGGCTTTATATGTCGATTTTCTTGCATGGTTGCATTTTGACACTTTTATCCTACGTGGGATGATGATTCTGAATTTGTAATTTTATTGATATTCCCTTTCGGATGCTCTGACCAACCATAACTATTGTTTTTCTAAAGCCCTTATACTGGGTTGAAGAGTGATTTGTTTTGTCTTCCTTTGCTTGGTTGATGTTGATCCTCCCATTAAAGATTGATGTTTTTGTTGCTTTGTCTTTCTTTACTTAGTTGATGTCGATCCTCGCATTAAATATTGATGTTTTTTTTTGCTTTGTCTCGTACACCTTTATTCGCCGTATTTGCTATGGGTGTTGCTTGTTCATCTCATATGTTATTGTAGTTAACAAACTCGAGGTGCTTTTTGATCCGGTAGCTAAGCAATGTTGATTTGTCTGATCATGCTCACATCAGCACCAAACTGTACAATCATGCTCACGTCAACGCCAAATTGTCCAATCATGCTTATGCTAGGTCCGTGTTTGGCATCAACTACCGAGGTTTGGTCGAGCCCATTGCTGTCAATTTTGTTGTTGGTAATTTGGGTCGAGCTTGCATCCGTTGGTAGGGTCCTTGAGTCGATTGGTGCAAACATCTTCAAAGTGTTAGTTCTCCCACTTCGATATAGATTTGCTCGAGCGGGAGGTGCTCTTTTGCTTGGGTAGATGCAGTATAGGGGCATATATCAGTTCCCCAGATTGATCCTATGGCGGTGGTATCTGCCTTTTCTTTTCCTTTGAATTGCTTGTCGGGCATTCCAATGAATTCTTCTAGTCATCCTCTTTGAATTCAATGCTTGATTTCTTTTTTCAACTTGTAGCAGTCCTCGATATCATGCCTGTGATCCCTGTGGAAGGAATAATACTTGTTTTTGTCTCTTTTTTTTGGGCCTCTTCTCATCCTGGGTGGCCAGTTGACGTTCTCCCATTTTGCCATGTATTTCATAATGCTGGTCCGACTTGTCTTCGGGGCCATATATGGTTTGTATGTTTTTTTCATTACGCTGGTTATCTGCTCGTAACTGGGTTGTGCCGATTGCAACTTTCTGGATTCCCGCTGGTTGGATTCGGTCCTTTCGCCATTCTGATGTTCATTTGATTGACTGCTATCTTCCCGCGATCCATCATCTCGTCTTCTCTCTTATTTCCTTTCCCATTTACTTGAATGATTTTCCCTTTCTTGATCATTTTTTCTCCTAACAGCTTTCATCTCTTCAAGATAAATGTGATTTTGGGCTGTTTCAGCAAGACCGCCATGCTTTTTGGAGGTTCCAGGTTGAGAGCATAAAAAAATGGGCATCTCTTCAACCCGGCAGTGAAAGTTGCAACGGTTGTATTATTGTTGCACCCATCGGTCATTGTTAGTTCGTTGGTGAAACGAGTGACGTATTCCCATATCATTTCTTCAGGCTTCTGCTTGACATGGAGGAGATAGTGTGATCCTTTCCTCATCCGTTGACTTCTGATGAATCTTGTGATAAAGGCGATGGTTAATGCCGGAAAGGAGCCTATTGACCTCGGTGGTAGGCTGTTGAACCAATTCATTGCCATGGTGGTAAGGTTAGTCAAAAATGTTCTGCACAGGATCGACTCCATGATCTTCTTTAGGGCCATCATGTGGTGGAAGTGTCTCACAAGATCAGTCGAGTCAGTGGTACCATCGTATACTTCGAACTTTAGCAGAGTGAACTTTTTCGGCATGGGAGTTTTTATTAGGGCGTCGGAGAATGACGACTTGGCTAAATCGTACAACACGTTGGGATCAATGACGCCGATTCTAAATGGGATTTCAGTAATCGTTTCGTCGCATTATGGAGTCTTTCCCTGGAGGAGTTCATTGGTCTCGCAGTTTACCCTTGAGTTCGGTTGGTGGAGTTTTGCAGAGGAGGTGCTTGGACAGGATTAGCTGGCTGAATGCGCTCCTGGGTGAATTTTTTTAACATCTTCGTCATGTAGTCCATCTGGACCATAACCAGGTCTACCCGAGGATATGTGGCAGTGTCACCGGATGTCTGGGCTATTATATGTTGTGGATCTTGATTGTCGGGTGCCATTGGTCCGATGATTTGGACTGTGTCTTGAGCTATTTGTGATACATTGTCGCCAATAAGAGAGTTACTGTTATTGTCGCCGAGTTGAGGATCTGTAGGGTGTGTCATTTGTCCTGACAGTTTGTCGATCGTTTATTAGATTTTGGTGAACTTAGCCATTGTGGATTTTCTTTTTAGAAAAGAAACTTGTCGTTCCCCACAGATGGCGCCAAATGGAAGGGTCCAAATCTTGTCCTCCTGCGAGTTTGACCTATAAAATAGATGTTAGATTGCTAAGGACCACCTTTTTAGTGGCTGAAGGCACTCTGATGCTTAAGTCAACAACTCTATTTGAAGAAGGAAGTAAATTTGGACAAAACTCAGTTAAAGTTCCACACCTTTGTCAAATATTCTCTTTACCTTTTATAATGGTTGTGGTTAATTCTCTGTGTGACTTAAGCATGTGAGGCACAACAGATGGAGATGCGTTCGTGGATGCGTAACTCCCTCCACGATTTTTTTTGTGCAACATTCATCTTTTTTATGAGAGAACTCGTATTGGATCTGAATTCGGGCTTTGATCGTGTCTTTTTATAATGGGCATTATTTGGGCCTCTATGGTTGGTTTTAACCTTCTTGGGTTTTGACGAGCTGACCCAATAGATGGGACGCCAGATCCTTGTAATGGATATTTTTTGCCATGTGAACTTCGATGACAGTCTATTTTGATGTATCATCAATTTCTTGCTCCCTGACAATAATTGTTTAGACATTCCAATAATACACTTCCAACTTTCTCATTCTTTAGACATCATCCTCATGATCCTTTATTTTATTCCTATTTACAATTCTTGAGATAAAAAGTGAGAAATAAATAACCATATTTTGCCTCGCAAAAGAGTTGTATAGGCTTCAAATTACATGTCTCCATCACTGCCCACTGGTTGTCTTCTCCCCCTCATACACACAAGCAATTGCAATTGCAATTGCAATTTCAATCCCAAACTATCTTCCCTGCATACATCTGATACCTCCAATTTCCTTCTTTAAAGGCACCAAAACTAAAGGTTCTCTACAATCAGTTGCTTCATCCCTCCTCTCTGTTCATGTAATCTATCGCTTTGTTGCCAAAGGTGACCTGGTTGGTTGGAGGGTTTAAGGGTTAAATTATTATTTTATTTGTTTTGTTCAATTTTATTTGTTTGATCTTTTAATGGGTGAAGTTTTTGCATGAATCAGTGGCGAAGGGGTCAACTCATCCCTTCAGCAGGTACTTTGTAATCCCATCTTGTTGAATGGGTCATCTCAATTTTTTACACGCGATTTTGTAGAGATATTCTCCATTGCATTTCTGGATTTGGTAGAAGATTGAATCAGTTTGATGTAGGAAAAAAATGCATTTCAACATTCAAAAAATAACCACTATAATTTGATTGACGATGATCTGCCTCGTAGAAATCTAGAAAGTAGAATATGTGCATTTTTTTCCATTTATACTGTAGCAAAATAACTTTTTTAATAATATTATATTAATTAAGATTTATCACGTTGCCCCCGATGGAAATCCTAGTTCCGCCACTGCCGCCACCTCTCCTCCTCCCTTCTTCATCTTATTCACCTCCACCTCCACTTCCTCCTCCCCTTCACCTCTTTTTTTTTCTTCTCCCCTTTCTTCCTCTTCTTTCCTTTCTCTTCTCCATCAAACACCACCATACTATTGACCAGCGGTAACAGGGCGAGTGGGGTTGTGTTGCTTCGGTGAAAAGAGAAAAGAATGTGAGGGTGGTGGTGTTCTTCAATAGATAAAAAAAATGTGGAGATGGTAATGTCATTCAGCAAAAATGATGGTGTCATTTAGTCACTGCCTAAAAGAAAACGTACCTTTTGTGTGCACACACACACACACCGAACACAAAACACAAACCAAAAATGTAGGAAAGAGAAGAGAAAAAAAATGCTCCAAATGCTGGCCATTCCTAAATGGCCCTCAATTCATCCATCAGTTTGTTTGTTTGTTTGTTTTCACATTCTTAGATTTGTTGGAAATTGTATTTTGTGTATTTTATAGAGTTTTAGATGCATCGATTGAAGGCAACAATAATTCAATCCATGTTACTGTGAACAACATCATGATGATGGGAGGGACCCTTCGGTGGATGCTTAAGTTTCAGAGACATTGGTAGGACATTTTCAGGGATTTGGGTCTTCTTAAATTCGGTAGAAAAAGAGGAGGAGAGAATGGTTAAAAAAATGGTTTAATTTTGAAGAAGAGGAAGAGTAGGTGGTCTGATTGAATCCGCCAATCTTGTTATTCATGGTAGCTAAATGGAGACCAGAAACTTCATGTTGTTATCATGGAACCATCTCAATATACCCTACACTATTTATTCTATCCAAGGACCCTTTTTTTTTTTTTTTTTTTTTATTTATCCTTTATTTTCTTTTGTCTCCCTGTTCTGTTTATTCACATAGTGTTGTGCTAACCATTTTTTGTTTAAAAAAAATGGGATTTTCAAGACATAAATATTTTATTCAATTGTTAAAACTCAATTATTAGAGTGAAACTTGAAGACCCTCTATTCTATTTGAACCCTTCTAGCCGGCCTGGGAAACCCGCCTGGTTTGCCCGCCTGGGGGGCAAATTTACATTTTTGCCCCTCCTCTTTAAACACACAACCACAAAACACTTTTTGGAGGAGGGGCAAAAATGTATATTTGCCCCCCAGGCGGGCAAACCAGGCCGGGATCCCAGACCGACTAGAATTTCTGATTCTATTTTTGAGCTTTTGTGGGTACATTGAGTTTTGGCGGAAAGGTTGCACTAGAGGTGTAAACCATAAGTAAGGCATCTATGGGGATACCATAAAGTTGAACAATGATGCTTGGGGTTATGTTTTCCAAAAATTTTGTAAATCAATGTTAATTATTCATCGCAAATCCGAGTGAAGCACGAATTGAAGGTCCACAAAAGTCAAACCAAAACCAAATGTAAAAACAAGAAACACTGGAAGCTAATAGAATATGCTCAAAGAGAGATTGACATTGAGGAAGCCAAGCCCAACCACTTACAAGAATGCCAACCTTGAACAAACTAAAACTTGACCTTATATTCCCATTCGCCCAACCTCGAAAAGAGAAATACCAATATTTTGGTGTAAAACTAACATTACTCCAAAGATTTGAGCAGTTCGAGGAGGGTGTAACTAACTAAAGCTTGACCTTATGGTGTAAAGACGTAGTAGTCTCACTAGACAAACTCGAAGCACTTGTCAAATCTTTGGCAATAGAAATGAGGAGAGACGTTCATGAGTGTATGCCTGGATGGTTGAATTTCAGTTATCCCTTTGACATACACAGATTGTTAAATTCCCATTCAATCTAAAAGTAGATAGCGTGGAACTATCATAAAACAAGGGGAAGCGATGGAGTTAATGGGAATGGACTTTAGTTTCGATAGTACCAAGAATTGAAGTTTTGTATGATGTAGTGCTTTAATAGATAGGCTAAATACTTATCAAACTAATGCATGATTATAGGGGCAGAGCCAGGATTGCAGACAAAGGGGGGCAAAAAAAAAATCAAAGATAATAATTCTTAAATTAAATAGATAAATATAATAAATATAATTTACGAACTCTATCAAACTAGCATTTCTGTGGGCAGAAGCAACCCCATCTTCACAAAATCGTAGCTCCTCTTCGTATCCCTTTTGGCCTGCATTTCCTCTTGTCAGTTACCCTAGAAAGAACATGACAAGCACCGAAACAAGTAGGTGGTGGCGTTGTTGAGCTCAAGTTTAAAGAAGATTGACATTGTATTTCAAGAGATAATGGAGCCTCAATAGGGGGTGTAGTTGATGTAGCAGTGGTGTTTGTGATGTTGATAGAATCGAATTGAGACCCAAACTTCAACTTATTTCCTAGAGTTGTCAGGTGATTGTCATTATCTAAACAAGTTTTTTCGAAACTAAATGATTTCAGTTCAGTGGACAAAACCAATTTATCCACAAAAGCCAATTTCTCCGCATAACCCAATCTCTTGGTCTTCAAAACAGCAAGACCTAGAACCCAATATGTTGGTCTTCAAAAGAGCTAGACCCAGAAACCAATTTCTTGGTCTTCAAAAAAACAACCCAATTTCTCCACATAGATGTTGTTGTTAACATGAGATTCCTCCAAATCTATATGAGGTTTGGATAATTGGACTGGAGCTGGTGGCTTAGTGTAATATCCGTAGTTTTTTTTCTTCTGATTGTTCGATTTGCTTTTCGTTGTTTGATTTGCCTAACTTCGGATTTTAATTTTTTTTTAAAGGGTGGGGTGTACTCAAAAAATCCGGTGGGGGCATATAGCCACCCACCTATTAAGATAATCCCCCTTCTCTTTTTCTTCCTTCTTTTCTTTTTTCTTATAGGGGGCATGTTCTCCCTTCGATTCCTCTTCTTCTTCGGTGTAAATCCGACCTTTGATCGCGTGGGTGAGTTGTGATTCCAGTTATTCTTGGACCTATTTCCGGCCCGTTGTGTTGTTCGAAGGCGATCAGACCAGAATAGGGTGGTTTTTGGTGAGTTTTTTTCCTGATTTTGGGCTTTGTCGGAGTGTTTGCCGGTAAGTAATTTTTCAATCACGCGCCGGTTGTTACTTCATTTTTTCCAGTTTTCAGCTAGTTTGCTCACTTTTGAGTCCGCCTTTGTAGTTTTAAAAAATTTCATTGGTCCCGCATTCGCTGTTTCGCGAGTTGGGAGCTTCGGTCAGTAGGATTTTGGTTCTGAAAACCCATTCCGCTCAGGTGAGTGTAACTATAATGTTTACCTTGAGAAATATTTATTTTAAAATCTTGAATTTAATTTTTACATTATGCTAGTGATTGTGTATGCTTGAATACAAGTTTAAAACTTGACACTCATGAGGTTTTGGAGATTTCAATTGTTGTGTTGGTTCCTTTGTGAATGAATTTATGTATTGAGTTTTCTGAAATCATGATATACGTGAATGAAATGGAATGGTGGCTGAATTTGGTTGTGGTTAGACTTTGGTATGATGGCATTGGGCTTATATGTTGTGTTTTTGAGTTTGCTTGGTATGATACGGTCGGATTATTGTCTCGGTTTAATGACCTCATTTTTTATTTGCAAACTGTATTGACTCAAAAATATTAGTTGATATGGCCTATGTCATCAGTTCGTGTGTTTTACCGTAGATTGTCGAGCCTTGAGTGTATATGATAGTTCGACTCGAGGGACTTTATTATTGTGAATTGGGTCATGTTGGGACCCTAGTGTAGTCGTGGATTTATGAGAATTTCCTAGCTGATTATTGTTACACGTCAGTTACATTAGATTTTGTATAGAGTCGTAGTACGTGCATGCTGATATTAGTGTAAGTGTTTTACCCCGTTGTAATGTCTGTTGTGTTGATGCTTAGGAGCTTGCTCGCATCGTGAGTTTGGAGGTGCTTGAGATGACTCGCACCTACAGACATTGAGGATGCTATTGCATATGGCAAGTTTGCTGAGGTGCAGTGAGCTCTCGCACGCACTTGCCACTAAAGAGTGCAGTAGAACGGGTCCCAAAGGACGTGATCCAGAGATTACTCGTTTTCCCTCCCAACACACTTGAGTTTGATTTGTATTCGGTTGGCCGTGTTAGGCTAGTCGTTCGGGATGTTTGAGTTTGCATCTGGGCAGATGACACCCCATTAGGATACAAACAAGCCTGAAGTGGTACTGGTGCACGTTGTGGGAAGTGTCTGGGTGAGACACATTCGTAGGGTTGCGGATACCTACGATATGAGACACTTACATAGATATTTTTAAGGTTTCGATTTGATTTCCATACTTAGGAGGCTATGCAGGATTACGATAGTGTCTTTGCCTTTATCACTTGATTTTTACCATGTTTGAATCATCTGTAGTGATCGGCATATCTCATAAACTTGTAGTTATTGTGGAATATGAAATGGTTGTGTTGGTGCTTGAACTTAGAAATATTATCCTTAGAGACACGGTGTGATTCAGACTTTAGAAACTTGTATAGGGACACTTCTTCCATGTCATGGATCCTGTATCTAGGATTATTCACTTATTCATTAATGTGTGGGATGGATTTTTCCTGCATATTGTTTTGTTATTTGTATTTAGTTCACTCGCACCAGCTAGCTTTGTGCTTTGTTGACCCTGCAAGGGATGTGCTTCTATTGGAGTGCTGGCAGTGCTGGCGTTCCTGCTGATCATGGCGCTTAGGCCCAGTTTCCAGCTGTAGATTTGTTTTGTGCTGTTTAGTCGTGTCCACCCTGTACGGGTATGTTTTGCTTCCTTTGTATTGCCTTGTTAAATACTAGATGTTTGTATATATTGGTTTTGTAGCTATGATTCTAGCGGGGCGAATTGAATACTTTTTATTTTCTTCAAATTTTATCGTAGTTGTTATTTCTGTTGTATTCTCGTTTCAAGAATATGTTATATTATGATCTTGTGTCGGATTACAATCCGTCTGTATTACGAATTTAGTTCACGTACCGGCACACTACGGTTCCCGTGGTGGGGGTCGGTGCGTCACAGAGTTTTTGTATCAAAGCCATTGTTTACCGGTTCACATAGAACATCATCATATGACACTTTATTAAGTGAATTGGGTAGAGGAGTTAGGAGTTTTGTTGTGTTGTTTGATGTATTGTATGTGTGTTTTCTTTTGTGTAGAGTGAGTGTGGTGATGACACATGGTAAGAGAACCCAGGCTTAGGGATCACGAACTGCTGGAGGGGATGCCTCTCAAGCTTTTATGGAAATGATGACACTATGGACAAAAAATATGAAACAGGAAAATCAGTCAGAGGATCCGTTTACTCGTCGCAACAAGAATTTTGTCTGCTTGGGTGGTGAATGATTTTATGGTACTGGAGATTTTCTAGCTGTGGATCGGTGGATCCGTAAGGTAGAGCTCATATTTGAGAGGATGGTGCTGACACCTATACATCGTACCGAGTTAGCAACACACCAGTTTGACTGAGAGACTATATTGGTGAAATTTAGTGAGGCGGAGTCAAGATGTGTTAGAGATGCAGTGGGATACATTCTACAAGGTGTTTGAGTAGCATTTTATTCCAGATTCTGCTAGAGCTGAGACAGTGGACAAGTTTCTACACTTACAACATGGATCTAGACCTGTTTCAGAATACTTAACCGAGTTTACACAGTTGAGCCGTTATGCCACTTGTTTCATAGATACTACAGAGAAGAAGAACAAGAAATTTTTGAGTGGTCTGAACCCGTTCCTAAAGAAACAATTGATGGTGACGATCGATCATCCTTTTGAGTGATTAATGAACGTCACTTTGAGTCAGGAGCAAGTTTACGCTGAGTGTAGGCAAAAAACTTTGGCTTGATGGGCTAGAGGTATAGAACACAGTCAGAGGTTTGTCTGAGGAAGCCAGACAGTTGATCAAGCACAACAGCTAGAGCGTGCCGCTGTTCAGCAAAGAGACCCTGGTAGACCGTCGAGGTGACAGTCGTTTCCGAGGTGATCATCGACTGATGTAGCAGAGACAACCTATGAGGGGTGGTTAGACAGGAACCAGAAGCGGTTGTTTCACTTGTGGTCAGGATGGACACTTAGCCCGTGATTGTCCCAAAGGTCAGACAAATCGACGGGAGCAGGCAATTTGTTATACTTGTGGTTAACCAGGGCACTTTTCTAGATATTTTCCTCATAATAGGGATGTACCAGCACAACAGAGGGCGCCTCAGAGACAGTTAGCACCTGCGCTAGGAGTTGGACAAAGAGTCCATTTCCCAGCACCACTTGTTCGCCTCGCGGCTATTCTTGGTCGGGCAAATGTTGAAGGTATGTTCTTATTTTTGATTAATTGTGTGTGCTAGATATAATAGGATATGTGTTACATGCATTATGCGTAGGAAAAAATGCATGTTAGTGTGTTGTTATGTGACTCAGGATATGTGTTGTGTGCCAGGTTTTGTGCATTCGTCATTTTCCCGGTTGAGGGCTTTTTTCGATATAGAAACTTCTAGATCTTTTATTTCTAGATAGTAAGTTGTTAGAGACCGTCTAGAGATAGTGCCTTTACAAGAACCCTTGTGTGTTGTATCCCCTTTGGGACGTTCGATTTGGTTGTGGGAGTATTGTCCCCATTTCGAGTTTTCCTTGTTGGGGTACAACTTCATGTTTGACTTTATTGTCTTGGGTTTTGAGGGTTATCATTTGATTATATGATGGATTGGTATTCCAGTCATCCGGTGATCATTGATTGCTTGCATAGGTTGGTGACGTTAGGGCCACCTAATGTTTTGCCTCGTGTGTTGGCTTGTGAGCCCGATTTTGTTTCTGTGATGTCGAGGTTTCTTGGCTCTCTTGAGATTTCTAGTCCCGGCACCAGTTCTGTCGAGGTTGTGTCTGAGTTCCCTAATGTCTTTCGAGAGATCCCTGGTATCCCTCCTCGCCGTGAGGTAGAGTTTCGGATTGACCCGGTTCCTGGTACTGCAGCTATATCTAAATCAGTGTACAAGCTTGCACATAAGCAATTGGAAGAGATGAAAGTACAACTTGATGATTTGCTTCGTAAGGGGTTTATTCGGTCGAGCAATTCACCTTGGGGAGCTCCTGCAATATTTGTGTCTAAGTAGGATGGATCATTGAGGATGTGCATCAATTAACGGGATCTGAATAAAGTGACCTTATATCCGTTGCCTCGAATTGATGATCTATTGGATCAGTTGAGGGGAGTCGTAGTGTATTTACAGTTGGATTTGCAATCTGAGTATTACCAGATGAAAGTTGAGGAACACTCCATTCCAATTACAGCTTTTCGGACTCTTTATGGCTTGTATGAGTTTCTAGTCATGCAATTTGGATTGACGAATTAATGCACCGGATTTCTTCATGGATTTGATGAATAAATTGTTCAGTTCGTACTTGGACAATTTTGTGGTAGTTTTCATTGACAATATTTTGGTGTACTCGAGGAGTTTAGAGGAGCACATAGAGCACATTCGCATTGTTTTACAGACACTCGGAGAAAATCAGTTGTATGCGAAGTTCAGTAAGTGTCATTTCTGGGAGCCTGAAATTCAATTTCTCGGACATGTCATTTCTAGTGGAGAAATTGTAGTGGATCCCGAGAAAGTTGAAACAGTGAAGTCTTGGAGACGATCGAGTAGTGTGACGAAGATTCGTAGTTTTTGGGTTTGGCCGGTTATTACCGACGGTTCATCGAGAAATTTTTACTGATTGCGACACCACTCACTCAGTTAACAAGAAAGAATGTTCCTTTTGTGTGGTCAGAGAAGTGTGAAGAAGCTTTTGAAACTTTGGAGCTTCGGTTGACTTCAGTACCAGTGTTGACTATTCTGACACCTGGTAGTCGACTGGTGGTATTTACCGATGCTTGCGGTATAGGATTGGGTGGAGTGTTGATGCAAGAGAAGAGGGTTGTAGCCTATGCGTCTCGACAGTTCAAACCCCATGAAAAGATATATCCGACACATGATTTAGAGTTGGTAGTCGTAATCTTTGCTTTGAAGATCTGGAGACATTGTCCGCATGGTGAGAGGTTTGAGTTGTTCACAGATCACAAGAGTTTGAAGTACCTATTCACCCAGAGGGATTTGAATATGAGGCAATAACGATGGGTTGATTTTCTTAGTAGCTATGACTTCGAGATACAATATCAGCTTGGTAGAGCTAATGTGGTTGTTGACGCCTTGAGCAGACGACATGCAGTGATGGCAACCATGATGATTCAAGAGTACCGAACACTTGTGACATTAGCTTCATTTGCAGTTCAGCCTACTTCCAGTACAGAAGGCAGCATGATAGCGGGTTTAGCAGTTTATCCATCGTTGATCAGTAGAGTGGTGGAGAGACAGACATCTGATCCAGTGATTTCAAGGCAGATAGCAGATTTGGTAGTGGACACACTGGATGAGTGCCCTACTGATTGGTCAGTTGGTTCAGATTGAAGGCTGAGGTTTCGTGGGCGGCTTTGTGTTTCGTCTGATGAGGTGTTGCGAAGAAATATTGGACATAAAGCTCATAGATCTCGTTTCACCATTCACCCCGGTGGAACGAAGATGTATCAAGATTTTAGACGTTCTTTTTGGTGGCGTGGCATGAAGAAAGACATTGGAGAGTTTGTGGCACGGTGTGTGACTTGTCAGCAGGTGAAAGCCGAGAATCAGAGACTGTTTGGGCTATTGCATCCATTGGAGATCCCGACGTGGAAGTGGGAGTATATCACTATGGATTTCGTCGATGGACTTCCACGGTCGAGGAAAGGTCATGAGTCGATATGGGTCATTGTTGATCGGTTGACGAAGTGTGCACATTTAATTCCTGTTAGTACAAATCGGATGGCAGACAGTCTAGCGGTGTTGTTCATTCGGGAGATAGTCTGCCTTTATGGGTCGCCTGTTTCGATTGTGTTCGACCGAGATCCGATTTTCACAGCCCACTTCTAGCAAAGTTTTCAGCAAGCTATGGGTACAAGATTGGACATGAGTACAGCATATCATCCATAGATTGATGGTCAGTCTGAGAGAGTGAATCAGGTAGTGGAAGAATGCTTAGAGCATGCATTTTAAACTTTGGAGGCAGTTGGGAAGATCACCTACCATTGTGCGAGTTTGCGTACAACAACAACTACCACGTAAGTATTGGCATGGCATCGTTTGAGGCACTCTATGGACGATCTTGTAGGTCCCCTATTTGTTGGGCAGAGATTGGAGAGTCAGCTGTGATGGGGCTTGATGTGATCAGAGAAACTACTGAGAAGATTGAGGTGATTAGATTAGATTGTGTTTGTTGACAGCCCATAGCAAACAGAAGAGTTACGCTGATAGGAGGCGTAAGGAGTTAAGAGTTTGTTGTTGGCGACAAAGTCTTTCTGAAAGTTTCCCCGATGCGTAGAGTTGTTAGGTTCAGTGGAGCCACCGGGAGGGTGACATGACTTGGGAGTTGGAGGACTAGATGAGACAGAAATACTCCGAGCTTTTCACCTAGTCTTTATAGCCGTTCCTTTGTCTGGTCTCGAGGATGATATCTCATTTAAGGTGTGTATGATGTAATATCCGTAGTTTTTTTTTCTTTTCGATTGTTCAATTTGCTTTTCCTTGTTTGATTTGCCTAACTTCATATTTTTGAAACTTGTTTCAATGTTATAAGTTGGTTAGATTTAAATTTTGGTTTTTTTTTTTTTAAAAAAGATTTTTGAAAGTGGGGTGTACTCAAAATATCCGGTGGGGGCATATAGCCACCCACCTATTAAGAGAATCCCCTGTCTCTTCTTCTTACTTCTTTTCTTTTTTCTTATAAGGAGTGTGTTCTCCCTTCGATTCCTCTTATTCTCTGACGTAAATCCGAGCTTTGATCGCATGGGTGAGTTGCGATTCGTGATTCCAGTTGTTCTTGGACCTATTTCCGGCCCGTTGTGTTGTTCGAAGGCGATCAAACCGGAATAGGGTGGTTTTAGGTGAGTTTTCGCCGGATTTTGGGTTTCGTCGGAGTGTTCACCAGATTTAATTTGCCGGTAAGTAATTTTTTCAATCACGCGCCGGTTGTTACTTCTTCATTTTTTCAGTTTTCGGCTAGTTTGCTCACTTTTGAGTCCGCCTTTGCAGTTTTAAAAAATTTTCTTGGTCTCGCATTCGCGAGTTGGGAGCTTCGGTTGGTAGGATTTTGGTTACGAAAACCCATTCCGCTCAGACGAGTGTAACTATAATATTTACTTTGAAAAATATTTATTTTAAAATCTTGAATTTAATTTTAACGTTATGACGGTGATTGTGTATGCTTGAATACAAGTTCAAGATTTGACACTCATGAGGGTTTTGGAGATTTCAATTGTTGTGTTGGTTCCTTTGTGAATGAATTTATGTATTGAGTTTTCTGAAAGCATGATATACATGAATGCAATTAAATAGTGGCTGAATTTGGGTGTGGTTAGGCTTTGGTATGATGACATTGGGCTTATATGTTTGTATAACACGGTCGGTTTATTGACTTGATTTTTTATTTGCAAAATTGTATTGACTCAAAAAAATTAGTTGATATGGCCTATGTCATCGGTTCGTGTGTTTTACCGTAGATAGTCGAGTCTTGAACGCATATGATAGTTCAACTCGAGGGACTTTATTGTTGTGAATTGGGTCATGTTGGGAACCTAGCGTAGTCATGGATTGATGAGAATTGCCTAGCTGATTATTGTTACACGTTAGTTACATTAGATTCTGTTTAGACTCATAGTACGTGCATGCTGATATTAGTGTGTATTTACCCCGCTGTAATGTCTGTTGTGTCGATGCTTAGGAGCTTGCTCGCATCGTGAGCTTGGTGGTGCTTGAGATGACTCGCACCTACAAACATTGATGACATTATTGCATGTGGCAAGTTTGTTGAGGTGCGGTGAGCTCCCGCACGCACTTGCCATTAGAGAGTGCAATAGGACGGGTCCCGGAAGACATGCTTCAAAGATTACTCGTTTTCCCTCCCAGGGCGCTTGAGTTTGGTTTGTATTAGGTTGGCTGCGTTAGGCCAGTCGTTTGAGACGTTTGAGTTTGTATCAGAGCAGATGACACCCCACTAAGATACAAACAAGCCCGAAGTGGTACTGGTGCACGTTGTGGGATGTGTCTGGGTGAGACACATTCGTAGGGTATTTTATTTGTTGTGGATTTATGAGAATTGCCTAGCTGATTATTGTTACACGTCAGTTACATTAGATTCTGTATAAATTCGTAGTACGTGCATGATGATATTAGTGTAAGTGTTTTTACTCCGCTGTAATGTCTATTGTGCCAATGCTTAGGAGCTTGCTCGCATTGTGAGTTTGGTGGTGCTTGAAATGACTCGCACCTACAAACATTGAGGACACTATTGCATGTAACAAGTTTGCTAAGGTGCGGCCGCACGCACTTTCCACTAGAAAGTGCAGTAGGACTGGTCCCAAAGGATGTGCTTCGGAGATTACTCGCTTTCCTTCCCAGTGCGCTTGAGTTTGATTTGTATTAGGTTGGCCGTGTTAGGCCAGTCATTCGGGACGTTTGAGTTTGTATCTGGACAGATGGCACCCCATTAGGATACAAACAAGCCTGAAGTGGTACTTGTGCATGTTGTGGGATGTGTTTGGGTGAGACACATTCGTAGGGTATGTTGATACCTACGATATGAGACACTTACATAGATATTTTTAAGGTTTCAATTTGATTTCCATACATAAGAGGCTATGCATGATTACGATAGTGTTTTTGCCTTCATCACTTGATTTTTACCATGTTTGAATCATGTGTAGTGATCGATATATCTCGTAAACTTGTAGTTATAGTGGAATATGAAATGCTTGTGTTGGTGCTTGAACTTAGAAATATTATCCTTAGAGACACGGTGTGATTCAGACTTTAGAAACTTGTATAGGGACACCTATTTCATGTTATGGATCTTGTATCTAGGATTACTCACTTATTCATTACTGTGTGGCATGGATTTCTCCTGCATATTGTTTTGTTATTTGTATTTAGTTCACTCGCACCAGCTAGCTTTGTGTTTTGCTGACCCCGCAAGGGGTGTGCTTCTATTAGAGTGCAAACAGTGTTGGCGTTCTTGTTGATCGTGTCGTTTAGGCCCAGTTTCCAACTATAGACTTGTTTTGTGCTGCTTAGTCGTGTCCACCATGTACAGGTATGTTTTGCTTCCTATGTATTACCTTGTTAAATACTAGATGTTTGTATATATTGGTTTTGTCGCTATGATTCTGGCGGGGCGAATTGAATACTTTTTATTTTGTTCAAATTTTATAGTAGTTGTTATTTTTGTTTGATTATCGTTTCAAGAATTTGTTATATTATGATGTTTTGTCCGGTTACGATCCACCTGTATTACGGATTTAGTTCACGTACTGGCACGTTGCGGTTCCCGTGGCGAGTGGGGGCGATACACTTAGAGCTATGATTATTACCGAAAAATAATTGTTAGGGAGGAGGAAGCCCAAACAACCCCTTGGAGCTTTAATCAACACAGAAAAAGAAAAATAAGAAGATGAAGCAATGTTGAGATCAGTGGGGTTTGTTATGGTTTCTTGCTCTTAGGCGTCTTCTTTGTGAAAAGGGGGGCAACCTAAATTTTTAAAGGGGGGCAAAATAAAAATTATGACTATTTTAGTGGGTTTTTTGAAAAAATTAAGGGGGGCAATTGACTCCTTTAGCCAATGCATAGATCTGCCCCAGCAGGATAGTGCATATTCCACAATCTGCTGATTTACCAAGATTTACTACAGTAATAAAATTTATTTTGCTCTTTTCATTAATGCCTTTACAAAAGTCACATGCCAATGGTAGCCTGGTTGGATGGTTAAGGCTATGGTGGTTTAACCTCCCACGTCTTGGGTTTTATACCCACCAACGGCACGCTTGCCTTTCAAAACAAATATTAAAAAAATTAAATTAAAAAAAAAAATATATATATATATATATATATATATATATATATATATATATATATATATAATGGTCGTGTTGTTGTGATCTTTAGAAATAATGTGATATTAAACCACCAGATTAGCGTGTTTTCAAATGGTAGTTGTTAACAAGACTTCATTATATGTTTGAGAGCCAAGAGTAGGGTCTGCAGTGGGAAACCAACTGAAAATGACAGGGGTGGGCACGGTCCGGGTCGGTCCGAGTTTGGGCTAATCCCGGTTCCTGTCCCGGTACAGTGAAACGGGTCGAGAAATCAATTTTTTTTGGGCTGACCCGGTTGGTACCGGACTATTTTGAACCGGGTCAGGACCATGCAATCCCGGTTCAAAAAAGACCCAAGCCCAACAAGTTGTGACACAATTTCCTCTCCAATCTGGATATCTAATTCATCTTCTGTAGAAACACCCTGCATCATCAAATCTACCAAATTGCATCAAACATTACAAACAAGCATCTACCAATTTCGAATTCTACATAATACACAATATGTATGGATCCATAAATTCCAAGCAGAACCCATAAATTACTCAACTTGTTGTCTCTCTTCTTCTTCTTGTTGATTCCACAGATCAGCAGAACCCATAAGCTCCTCATTGTAACCTCCTTCATCAGCAGCAGTTCGGCCTCCACGAGTGGATCGAGAAGTTCAGCCTTCATCAGTAGCAGTTCGGCCTCCACAGTTCAGCCTTCATCAGCAGCAGTTCAACCTTCATCAGCAGCAATTCGGCCTCCATAGATCAGCAGTTCAGTAGCAAAGAAAGCCTCGTCCGCTTCGAATTCGAAGGCATTGCTTTTAGCCATCCATGGGGCACTTCGCTCACTTCATAGGCAGTTAAAAAAGTCCCAGTTCAGCCATTAGGTCCTTGAACCACCTACTATATAGTTCCTTTCTCAATTGCCTAAAAGATTGACTCCAAACCCTTAGCAAAGAGATTGAAACCCCTGCCTCTACTTCTCTTGCCGAATTGTTGTCGTCGTGATCCAACCAAAGACGCGGCAGAGAGAGAGCAATGGGAATCTGTGACTCATCAGATGGAAGGCTAGAAGGAGGAAGGGAAAAGAGAGGAGGCGAGAAAAAGAAAGAGGTTGGAGGATTCTCAGGTTTTAGGGCGTGGAAATTTGGGCTTTTGACTTGATAAAATTATGTGGGCTTGGGCTTGCTACAGTAACTGGGAAGGACCGAATGGTCCAGGACAAAATTTGTGAAAACCGGTCCAGGATCGGGATCAGGATAAAAACAACATAAACCAATTCATCCCAATTTGAACCGGTTCGAAACCATATCAGTCCGGATCGGTCGGGTTGGAACTGGAATTCTTGCCCACCCCTAGAAAATGTTATTCTCTCTTCCTCTTCCTTTTGGACAGAGACAGTTTTCGACAATCTCTCAGAAACAGTAAAGCAGAATTGCAGGTTTTTTGCTGTTGACCTTTTTGTCTTTTGTAATTACCCCAAGCCATGGGATACGTTATTCAAATTGAAAGATCATCTAGAAATGATAAAAAAAATCTGTTATTGCTCCATTCCATTTGGATTCTTTCCACATAGTTGCCCACTCCATCCATGGGTTGTATTGTTGCATTGGCAATGGCTGTGACGTACCTGCCATCTGTGAAATCAATCACTCTCGTAGCTCCGGTGAATGATCCACAGCCATTCACATGGTAAAAGACATTTTCATAATTTATTGTATCTTTCTTTTACGCCTAGTGCCTCTAGTTAGCTTGAACCATATAAAAACCGCGACCAATTGAAAATCAGGTTGTTTGTGGAGATCACTATTTTTTCTAATACATCCAACTTCCTTCTTATTTTGTTTGTGTCTATTTTTTTGCACTTGTTTATTGATTTTTACATTCACTGTTGGCCAAATCTGCAGAAATCATGAAGCAAGTTTCCAAAACCCATGTTGAATGCGTAAATCCTGATGAAAATTTCTTTACTAGTCTGGGTCATCAGTTCATGCTTGATTGCCGAGTGAAATTTTGAGGCACTACTTCCAATCAGTCCACAAGAGCAAGTAAAATAAGCTGACGGGACATCTGCTACGAGGGCTCCAAACTCATTATGTCATACCAAATAGGACGCTTAAGTGCTTTTCGCACATTTCAGGGCCATTGTTTTGGTTAGAACTTCCTCAATATACCTTGAAATTGGTCATTCTTTTTCCTAAGTGTCTGCCATCACGATGCCATCATTTTTGACATCTCAATTTGCGTTTATATTTGCATGACATGTTTCTTCGAATGCTTTCATTTGCATCAATCCACTTGATCTACACTTCTTGCGTATTTGATTATGGACACCAAGATCCTGTTGAAGCATTCCAAGTCATGAACTTGATAGTACAAAATATGGAGTGCTAATTCGACATCAAAACCCAAAAACCTGTAAATCTGTAAATTGAAATTTTCAAAATAAAATACGACTCAGACAAAAACTAAGTGAAGTTTGAACTTCAGTCTTCACATAATTGCTCCCCCCTGTCTTGATTACCTGTATATTCTTTGCACACACTCTAATGATTAAACGATCACTATGCATGTGGTAGAATAATAATAAGAACTCATATACAAGCTTACTTTTCCTCTTCCTTCCCTATCTTCTCCAATCCTCCCTTCCTTCAGTCACCTACATTCCCATGGAATGAAATTCCATCTACCAAACACATCTTTGGCTATTGTTCTTAATAATCGAAATATCTGAAAAACCTTGCTTCTTTGATGATAAAATCCCACATGTTCTATTTTATTTTATTCTTAGCCGTTTAGAAGCGATGTTTAACAAAACTGATATTTCATGTGTGGAGCCACCTATGGAACCAAATATTTGTGCAGCATTTGGGCTGAAAAAGTGAAATGAGATTAGTAAACACCAGAGGCATAGATTAGTAAACACCATTTGGGAATTTGATTCTTTTGACATGCAAATGGCATTATAAATTATATATCAAATGGTTAAAAATTTAGTGAAAGCAAAATCATTAGTAAGCCCCATTTTTAGGTGTTTTGTTGCCAGTAGAAGATTAAATTGGTGGGTAAATTTTGATTTTGTAGCGTGCTTTTCTTATTATTTTTATTTGAGAGTATAAACGTGGTCAAATAAGAGTCTTTTATTATTTTATTTTATTTTATTTTAAAAAAGTGGTCAAGTACCTGACACATGATAAAGCTACTCCGGTTAAGCTAGACTGAGAATGGAACTGGAATGATGAAACTCAAAACATAACTTATACAAACAGTTGTTCCAGGTCTACTAGCTAAAACCACAAATATAAAACTGACAAAAATGTACAGACTATATTAGCATCTGTAACGGGAGCTAGATTACTTTTACAATTGGTTAATTCTAGAAGGCGAGGGAAAGGGAGCGAGAGAGATGCGCGCTGTCGCTCATCTCGAGGGGGATGGGTAACCACTCATCCCTTGCACGTTCCCTCGCTCCCTAAAAGGGCTCTTTACAATTTGATCTTAGAAAAGAGAGGTTGGAATATATATATACACAACGAAGAGAAAGATAGTTTTGTGTTTTTGGCAAACCAAGGAACATGGGGTAGTTGTACAATGAAAAGGGGATCCAAGTCTTTTTATTCTTGGTTGTGTGGAGTGTCATTGAAGCAAGAGCCAATAGCAGGCAACATATGTAGCAGCAACGCATTGGTCCTTGAGTCCTCCTTAGCTCTTCTTCTCCCTAGACTAAAACAACATGTCTTGCAGGGCTCCCACTCCCACTGCACTTCCTGTCTTTCTTTCCAAAGATATCTATTTTGCTTTCCTCCAAACTGAAAAACTTTTTTCTGTTTTTTTTTCTTCAAAGAAGAGACCATTTTTATCCCATTGTCAGTGATGATGATTTAGATTAGATTATATTCTTGGGGGAAGAAAAACACACACTCTCATACACACATTTCACAACTGGTGTCTCATGAAAACATAATATTAATATTCCCCCATCTACTCCTATTTCAACTTTTTCTACCTTGTAGATTGCTTTTTGAGGAATTTGTGTGGAGATGCTACAAAGCAAAGGCTGGTGCAGAGAATTATTTCTGCACTGTAACACCCACTAGCTAGAATGTCACCATTGAAATTGCCATCTTACTTACCTTAATACTTTTCTTACAGACAACTTGATTATCAATGTTTGATTATGAATCTCAAATGCAGTGTGAAATTGCTTCAAACTTTCATGCATTTGATGTATTAACTAAAAAATTTATGCAGTGGGTTGCCTGTCAATCTTCTTGGTTTGTGGTGTTCTGGTCTGAGAGAGAGAGAGAGGATGCCTTTCAATCTTCTTGCCTCTCTTGCACTTTATTCTTTGGGCCGTAACCATATCCTTGTGGAGCTGTCTTCATCACTTCGATGTATGGAAGATAATGCCTTCAAACTGTGGCTAGCTATTTCAAGCATTAATACTTAACCATCTAACTACTATCTTTTAATTTCCCTTTGAAAGCAAGCTTCAACTCTTACTATCTATCTATATATATATAGATTAGACTTGTATGCCTGTCTGATCCTTCTCTCTACCCTTGTATTCAACCACTCATCTCTTTGTTCTTCGTTTCATTTCATCTCCTCTCTTTTCTTTTTGGCCATCCTCACCTTTGGCCTTGCGTGTAGGCTCAGAATGTATGGTGCAGCCAAGGATGACTTGCCGACAACTGTTTATGGGCTTGTCTTCTTCTTTGAATCTACAAAGAGTGGATCAGTAACTGAAGCTGGCAAGTTGTCTTTGGCTACATTTTCAATTCTGCTTCTCATGCAAGGCCTGCGGTGAAAATATACTTGCATTCAAGGAGTACTTCAAAGGCAAGATTTATGGTTTGACAAACTTATTATTCTTGATTTGGTTCTTTAGGTTACATTATTCTCTTCTTTTATTGCTATAATATAGAGTAATGACATTAAGTATGATCTAAAGTTACTTGATGGACAAAGTTGATTATGTTGTACTAGTTCTTCTGATCCTTGCATCAACTCTTTCACATCTTATTCATCAAATCATTGATAGGAAAGACTCGTGTAATTTGTTCATGAAGGATAAATATTTTCAATAAGGCTGTGTTCATATTCAAAATGAAAACCTGCAGCGTTAATGCTAGCATTAAATCCTATTCTATCTTCTTCATACGTTTTTAATTTAACAGGTCATCATCAGAGCATAAGAATTTGGATCATCTAAGCCCAAGTTGAGATATGAGAATAATACACTACTTTCCACTTTTAGTAAAACAATGATCTCCGTGCTCAACAGATTGCCATTGTTCAAAATGCATTGTTTACCTTTAGTAGGGAACTTCCCACCTATCTGGGTTGTGGGGCAAATAGTTTTCATTTCTCATCATGAAAAGTTTGTGCATAAACATATATATTATACAACATTACAACCCCATCTATATTGATTTGATTAACTTAAGAATTCCTTGGATGTATTCTAGTGCTCACTACAAAAAAAAGACAATTCAGCAACGGCTAAAAATCGTTGCTAATTGTTAAAAAACCGTAGCTAAAATGAATTAGCAACGGCTCAACAACCGTCGCAATACCGTAGCTATTTTAATCGTCGCTATTTGAATCAGCAACGGTAAACTATCCCGTAGCTAATTCGCAACGGCTAAAAACCGCCGCTAACTCAAAAAATTCCGTCGCTAAAGCTGTTTAAAATTTCGGGTAAGGCTGTCGCAAATTTAAAAATAGCAACGGTATTTGTCGTCGCTAAGTTGCAAATCCAATTGAAAAAACAGCCACGGTATTTGCTGTGGCTATTTAGGGACAGCTTTTAAGCCGTCGCTAAGTTGCAAATCTTTGAGATCTCTTAATTAGCTCTGAATGATTTTTTTAATTGAAACTTAATTAGCTCTGAATGATTTTTAATTGCAAATCTCTGAATCATTTTTAATTGCAAATCTCTAAGATCTCTTAATTAGCTCTGAATGATTTTTTTAATTGAAACTTAATTAGCTCTTAATGATTTTTTATAATGAACTAAACTTAATTGAAACTACCATAACAAAAAATTACACATAATCTCTAGAATATCATACAAAAATTTAGGGGTGGGCAATGTCGGTTCGGTTCGGTTTTGAGCCCCAAACCGATTTCAAACCGATTTCATTCGGTTTGCCCAAAACTCAAACCGAAATCGAATTTTGTATTTGTAAACCGATGAATTCGATTGAACCAAATTTCGGATCGGTTCGGTTCGGTTGGGCCGAAATTTCGGGCTCAAGCACTTGAAAGAATTTCATTAAAATATGCCCAATTTTTTTACAGGCCCAATTTTTTTTTACAGACCCAATTTTTAGCCTAAAATTGAAAACTTTGAGAGAAGGGGGCGATTCAGTGCAACAGGCTGTACCGCAGTGCATTCGTTGCACTAATCAGGTATTGACACCTACTTGTTATTTAGTTATTTATATATATCTAATTAATCGGTCGGTTCAAAGCCGTAAACTGATTTCGAACCGTTTATAATCGGTTCGGTTTAAATTATTTTCTTTCTACTCATATTTCGGTTTGGTCGGTTAACCGAATTTAAATCGGTTTTTGCCCACCCCTACAAAAATTACAAATTTTTTTTACAAAGAATCCATACAAAAATTACAAAAAACCATTAAAAAAATATCTATATATATCGATCTATAGAATATCTGAGATCAGATCTATCTGATCTCTGAGATATGAGATTTCAGATTTCTAAGATCTCAGATCTGAGATTTCAGATCTCTGAGATCTCAGATCTGAGATTTCAAATCTCTGAGATCTGAGATCTAGGGAAAGGCGGGGAAGGGAGGGGAGAGGGAGGCGGCCACGGCGGACTTCTCCTCTGTGTCGAGGGAGGCGACCACGGCAGATCTGCGGGCTTCTTCTCTGCTTTGGGTGCCATTGGTAGTGAAGGGTAGTTGAAGGGGATTGGTTTGGTTGAGAGAAAATTTATATATAGAGAGAGGTACTTGAAGGGGATTGGTTTAGTTGGTTTCACGCGGATCGGTGACGTGGTTTGATTTAGTGCGTTGGATTGAGCTAAAGTTTTTGGGTGTTATTGACGGTTGAGATGAGGTTTTATTTTTGTGTATAATTTAAAAAAAAATCAATTAGGGACGGTTTTTTGCCGTAGTTAATAAAATAATTTTTGTAAAACTTAGCGACGGTTTTTTGCCTTCGCTAAATGTTTTTGTGTATAATTTTTTTTTTCAAAAAATCAATTAGGGACAGTTTTTTGCCGTAGCTAATAAAATAATTTTTGTAAAACTTAGCGACGGTTTTTTGCCATAGCTAAATGTTTTTGTGTATAATTCTTTTTAAAAAAAATCAATTATGGACGGTTTTTTGCCGTAGCTAATAAAATAATTTTTGTAAAACAAAACCGTCGCTAAATGTTTTTGTGTATAACTTTTTTTTTTTCAAAAAATCAATTAGGGACGGTTTTTTGCCGTAGCTAATAAAATAATTTTTGTAATTGTCGTCGCTAAATGTTTTTGTGTATAATTTTTTTTTTCAAAAAATCAATTAGGGACGGTTTTTTGCCGTAGCTAATAAAATAATTTTTGTAAAACTTAGCGACGGTTTTTTGTCGTTGCTAAATGTTTTTGTGTATAAATTTTTTTTTCAAAAAATCAATTAGGGACGGTTTTTTGCCGTAGCTAATAAAAAAATCTTTGTAAAACTTAGCAACGGTTTTTTGCCGTAGCTAAATGTTTTTGTAGCGACGGTTTTGTGCCGTCGCAAAATAATTAGCGACGGTTGTTTATGATTATGGGTTGAGTCAGCTATCAAAAGCATTAGCGACGGTTTTTTGCTATCGCAAATCTTTTAATTAGCGACGATATCAAAATACCGTCACTAGTATCTGTAGCTATTGAAGCTTTTTTTTGTAGTGGTTCCATGAAGAATAAAGTAGAAAATCACTTGACAAGAAACACCAAAGTCTTACGTGGATTGGAAATTCATGTTGCCTACGTAAATTCGAAAGTGGATAATGTACTATAATGGTGAAGAACTCATAGTCTGCACTGTGGCCAAAACCCCCTTACAATCTCTATTTTGTTTTCCCTCATAGTCTTCAAGTCCTTAGGGCAAACGTAGGTTGCAAGTCACAAATCCACATTAAAGGAAAAAGGTAATTAGGTTACCAATTTAGTGAATTTTATGTGATTAGTAAGCCTTGTAGTGGTGTTTCTCTCTCTTGAGAGAGATTGTATTTGCATCTTCCTATTTTAATTAATATAAAGATTAAGAGGTCCTTAAAACTCCGCTTACTTTCCCAAAAAAAAGTTGCAATAAGGCCACCGGTATTTGTTTCTCAAAGGGGTCAAGGCAAGATGCCAAAGAGAAAATGAGCCATTTACTCCTCCGCGACTGAGATTTGAATGTATGATTTAGCTTTTATACCATGCATTTTTTATGTTTTTTTAAACATCCTTACTTTTTTTTTTTGGCTATCATGCAGTATTTATATATCAGAGTACAAACCAAAACATCCTTACTACGTTGATGAGCTTTCGGCATTAGTCACATAATTTACAGATCAGAAAACCAACCACATATGATTTCAGTCTAATGATGTTTGAGAGGAATGGCTTGCATGCCCAACATGACTGCACCGCTGGCTCTCCATATATAAACAGACACCTGAATCAGATTATAGTCTGCCTTGTAATCCATTATCTAAGACCAGTTATACTTTGTATTTTGTTAGGGCGTGTTTGGTTACCCCATTGACCGTCGTAATGTAATGATTGACCATTGTAAAGTAATGGGTCAAAGGCATTCCTGCGTTTGGTATCACATAAAACCATCGTAATGGTCATTCCCATTACAGATTTCGTTGTAATGACCATTCATACCTCCCACCCTATGAATGGTGATTACGATTCCCACTGTAATGGTCAAGATAAGCATAATGACTTGTTTGCCCTCCTCACCCTCCCTGTAATAACCCCTAGTTATAATAATTGAGGGTATTTCGGGAAATGCACAAGTCATTCCCATTCCATTCCTAGCATAAATTCACATACCAAACAATGTCATACACTATTACCATTGCCATTCATAGGTATACCAAACATACACATTCCTATTATCATTACCATTTCCATTACATTCCCATTACCACAGTCATTCTAATTCCCATTCTCATTCCCTTTCCATCGAGTAACCAAACGAGGCCTTAGTTTATCAGTTTCGTCATAGTTTACAACACATCAATGATCAAATATTTTGAAAGAAAATATTATAATTTTATTAAAGTATAAAATTGCAAAGTTCTAGAATTAATGTTTTGACGTTTAAAACAAGAACTTATATATAAAGCAAAAAAAAAACAAATTTGGAAAGCCAAGTTTGATTGGCCTCGCAGGCCATCAATGTTGTAAATCTCTTAAGAGTCTGCACCTACCTTCATACTCAAGGTACTAGCTTATTTTTTTCTCTGAAACTTTTTCTAACTTCTTTGATAAAATGTCTTAGCTTACAAATACACTAGGGGTGGACGCGCTCTATGTGCGTGTATTCAATACATTTTTATTTTTATTTTAAAGGCCTATATGTAGCTTATAAATAATTAGATGACTTTAAATAAATTATTATATTAGAGGCTTGATTATAATTAATTAATGTTTTAGAGGAATTAGTTTTGATTGTCAAAATATGAAATATGAATGGCTAAATAGAAAATTTAAAAAAAAAAAGAGTTAGTTGTAAAGGTCTTTTTATAATTTATAAATAATTAGAGGGCTTGAAATAAATTATTTTAAGGACTTAGATATAATATATCAATGATTAAGAGGTGGGTGGTAGAGGTATTAATTGGTCCATGTAAACCGATCGAATTAACCGAACCGAATCGAACCGAGCCGAAAAAATTGAAGCCTAATGAAAATCGAAACCAAATTGCCAATACCGACTTCGGTTCGGTTTCGGTTTGAGTTTTTTCAGCCCCGAATAAATCAAATCGAACCGCATCAATGTTTTATCTGCTTTTTAACTCTCAATCCCGCCACAAACAACTCAATGTTTTATCTTGGTCATCTTCTTGTAGAGTTGTTATATATATATATATGTGTGTGTGTGTCAAAAACCTCCCAACATCGCTAGAGTTTCTCTTCGCCGAAGAAGTCACCACGCAGCGCCGCACATGGTCGGAGAACATCCGATACTACAAAGGCAGTGGGTACCCCTCCAGCGCCATCCTCGGTGCCGCCAAGGGTTCCGTAGAGGGGATCAAATCAGCCGAGAAATGTGACTCTTTGAAGCTCAAACTAAATCGGGTCTTGAATTCCGATGGCCAGGTTGGGCGGAGGTTTGGGAACTCATTGGGCACTATGTGTCTGAGCTGGTTTTTTTTTTGTTCGATTAATTTTCTTTGCATTAGCACTATTGGGGATTATGTCGAATCGTATGGTCATTCGAGCTTTGTTTAATCAGAATGCAATAATGCTAATATCTTTTATCATAATAGAAAAATTAGTATAATCTTGGTTTTTTTTTTTTTGGATAATATAATCTTGTTGAGGTTCAAATTTTATTTGAACTCTGTATGTGTGAAAAAAGTTTTATCTTTGTGTTTAGGTCTAGCTGTATGGGAATGGTAATGATAATGACAATGCAGAATTGTTTTAGTAAGAAGAAGAAAGAGGATGGAAAAAAAGGAAAAACCGAACCGAATTGGTCGGTTCGGATCAGTTACGATTTTCTGTTTGAAATATCGGAAAACCAAACCGAACTGAAAACCGAATCTCAAGTTTGATTCGGTTTGGTTTTGATCCAATTTCAAATCGATTGAACCGATTAACACCCCTAGTGGGTGGTTTGGATTGTAAAAATTATGAAATGTGGAAGGCAAAATGAGAAAATTATAAAGTTAGACGTAAGAACTTATTTATAATTTATAGATAATTGAAGGGTTTCATATAAATTTTGTTAGGGGCACAAGTATAATTAATGAATATTGAGAAGAGCTGGGTTTGGTTATAAATAATCTAAATTTGGGATGGCAAAAGTGTAAAAAAAAAGTAATAGTAATTTTTCAATTAAAAGACATAAAACCCCCTACCTTATTCATTGGTTTTTTTGGTTTTACCTGCGACTATTAAGAATAGAGAAGGGCAATATGGAAAAGTAAAATTAGAGTTGAAGACATACATTTTTCACTAATCATTTGGGGAAGATGAGTTATATAGTATAGATGTCTTTGGTAAACCAAACTATATCCATCTTTCTCTAGTTTTGGAATTTGTTTATGAATTTTTTTCTCTCTTTTTCCAACTAAGAGTGAGACCCTTTGAAGATCCAATGTATATGATGGTATAGCAACATGGTATAGCTTCATAGCATGGTGTAAGCCAAATGTATTGCTTAGGTGGTCTAAAAGATATGCTGTTGCACAAGGCTTCTTAATCTCACAAGTGGTTTTTAGGTAGTGGTTGTTGCTCTAGACATATAAGAGGTGACTGAATGCTTTTGAGGATTGCAATGAATTTGTAACATACTTCATTGATGAAAATGTTACATCACTAATGAATTAAGGCATGGTTCGTGCCCCAGGTTTGCCTCCTTAATGTTTTATTTTGTTCAAGAAAATATTTTTGGACGTTCCTTTATAAAATTAGAACGTCACTTTTGAGTCTTCTCTAGGATGAGAAAAAGACTAAAACACTGCTTCAAATATGTATTATAAAGAAAAAGATTAAATTATCACACTCAGTCCCTTAATTGATTCTATAAATAGAGGGGAAAATAATATCCTATTCAAGAGCCTAATTGATTTTCTCAAAGCTAATTCAAATGTGTTAATATCACAAGATTATCTTGAACTAAGGATGTGTTTGATTTTCGGATAATTTTTCATGTAAACAAAGCTAATTCAAATGTGTTAATATCACAAGATTATCTAAGGATGTGTTTGATTTTCGGATAATTTTTCATGTAAAACAAAGTTTTCAATGGAAAAAAAACAATAGTTAAGCTTTCAACATAATTTTTTTCCACTGTTTGATTTTACAAAGAAAAAAAATGTTAGTTAAGTTTTTTATACAATTTTTTTTTCCAATGTTTGATTGCGAAATTTATTTTAGACATATAAAAAAAAATACTTGGGAACCCGGATTTTTCAACCAGGTTTGTAACCACGGTAACATTTAACATTTCACAATGATGATGATGTATTTCTCGAGATATGTATAAACATCAACAAATTGTGACACGTCACCCTGATTACAAAACCTGGTTACAACATTCTGGCTCAAATTTGTATGTTGAGCTTGCCATAAAACTTCATTAATATGTGAACTATATTGGATAATTTAAAAAAAAAAATTGCACGCAAGTTTTGATGAAAATGTACATTTGAACCGTAAAGTTTATGGTGAAAGTTAGGGTATAAAACGAACCGGATACGACTCAGATACAAAAGAAAAATGTACTTATATCCGAATTACTATACAAAAGATTCATATTCAAATCCGATTTATCATTTCATGCCACATTTCACACAATGCTGTATAACTTGGCTTCATCCAGCATTACAAGTACAAACTCTCATTCCGAAAGATTAAAAAGATGGCTAAAGAAGCTATCTCTGCAAACACAAACTTTGCTGCCATAGTTCTTGCAACGATCTTCCTTCATGGATGCTAGTAAAAGAGGTAGCGGTGCTTTTCATGGTGGCAGAACTCCAACAAGTGGTCCAGGTAGAAGTAGAAGAAGAGGAAGAAGTAGAGCTTCACCTTCCAACACCCACACTCCTTCCGCAACACGTTCACAATTTCATCCTCCTAGTGTAAGCTATTCTCTTCTTCTTCTTTAACTTTTTTCTTTTCCTTTTTTATGGGTTAAGTAGGGATTATTTTGTATCCTAAATCTTGATGTGTTTTGTGAGGACAAGATTGGCATGATTACTTACAAACCACAAGAAAATATTTACCTGGTCTTGCAAGCATTTGATACATGCGAACACATTGCTTCCAGACTAGTGGCAATATCCACAGAAATTCACGAAATTGTCTACCAACTTAAAATACCTAGCATAGCTTAAAACCATGAAATCAGGAACTTCACTTTGGGATTAAGCACACAGACATAAACATTTCAGCAAAACAAACAAGAAAATGGGTTAACAGAAACACCAATAAACACCAAACAAGAAAATGGGTTAACTTCAAAACCGATCAAACATTTCAGCAAAACAAAAAAACCCCATTAACAGAAACTTGAAACCCTAGATCTAGAAACCCACCACCTGAAATCAACCCGAAATGAAAGAAGAAACCCTAGATATAGAAACCCCTTACAAGAAATCAACCAGAAATCAAGGAGAGACTTACCTTCGGTTGAGTTTTTCTGATGGGGAAGGGGTGGCGATGAGCTTCGAGCTTCCCTTCTCTTATCTGTGTCGAGTCTGATTTGGGGAGAGGGAGACTATTCTTGGGTGATTTTGAGCTTCTCTTCTCTTCCTGGGACTAGATCTTGTGGTGATTTCGAGCTTCTCTTCTGAGGAGAGGGAGAGCTCTCTTCTCTCTGTTGAGATTAATTTGGGGAGAGGGAGGAGTGAGTTTGTGAAGGAGTTGGTGATTTCGAGCTTCTCTTCTGAGGAGAGGGAGAGCTCTCTTCTCTCTGTTGAGATGAATTTGGGGAGAGGGAGGAGTGAGTTTGTGAAGGAGTTGTGAGTTTGTGATTTGCCAAGCACGTGCCCAACACCCTCCTAGACGCACGTGCCCAGCACCCTTCCAGGCAGTGACCCAGGCGCAAAACCCAGGCCACCTAGAATCTCTCTATATTAAAACACAAGCCACTATTAAAACACAAACCACAGAAAGTTAACTACTCAACATTTAACATTCGAATGAATGGTATTGAAAGAAGATTGAGAGAGAGAAGAATAAAAAGTCATCGCAATCGAAGAAAAAGGCTTCGACAGAGTCGACGAGAGATGAAGAGCTTCAGGGGAGATGGGAGTTTGTGAGGGATGAATGGAGAAATGGAGTGGTGGAGATGGAGTGTTCGGTCGGTGATGGTGACGCTGATTCGAAGACGGATCGAGATGAAGAGGAAATGTTTGCAAACTATGGAGATTCAGTCGGTAAAGTCGAGCTCTAGTGGAGGAAGGCGATGAAAAGTTTTTAGAGATGAACCCTAAGTAAAGTTTTCCCATGTTAAAGTTGGTAAAGTTTTCATTTTTTTTTCCCCTCATATACCCAAAAATCAAGCACACCCTAATTTACATGTTTTAATATGTTGGCCGGGTCAAATTTGATCAGCCCCACATTCATTGTGTAGAATTGCAATGTAAATTATTTAAAAAAAAAAAAAATAGTAATTGCAAGTGTCAATGGAAAACTTCAGTGTCTTCAGTATATAGAGCAGGAAACACTCCTATGCTTTTACATGAGATGCTAATTAACTTATACAGATATACATGGTGGAAGCAGTTGAAATTCTGAACAGAGACCAGTAATGTCCGGTAAAGCTTCGACCCCTGATTATCTAAATGAACAAAGTAGAAGTGGAACCAATTTCTTGATGTACGAGAACACTCTTTTAAAGCGTTAGGGAATAGAAGAAGTCATGTTCAAGTCCCAAATCTTGAAAACCCAATGCTAGAAGGACACTAGCGTGTAAAGTCTGAACTTTCTGTCCAAAAAGCTTGAACATACCTGAAAGATAAAATTTATCAGAAGGAAGGTCAGTAATTAGGATAGGTAGGTAGCTCAAATTTATACAGAAAAAAATATGAGGATGCATAACTATTGGTTGAGTATAGCTTCAAATTCTCACCAGGATTGCATGTTTCTTCATCAAATTTCCCAAAGGCTTTAGTAACATCCATTTGATCCACTCCGTTTAGTTCTTTGCATAAGGATCTTCTAGATTTCATGTTGTACAAGGAAACTCTTCTTGCACTTTCTACATGTTGAGGAGATATGCAAAGATCAACTTTACCATTCACTTCTTTGGACATGATTTCATCTGATATGGAGGCTGCTCTTTGTAGTTTTGTATCGGTCTCTACAACTCTAGGGGGACTAATTGCAAATTCGCTGGAAACTTTTGTTTGCAAGTTTGGGCTTTCTGATTCCATTTCACTTTCTGGTAAAGGGTCATGGAACTCTTCATTCAGGTCGACTGTACTATGCCCAGCTTCCTTGCTTTTGAAAGGTTCCTTTGAACACCTTATTTCATCTGTTACTAATACCTGCTGAGTAATCTGGTCACTATTTACGAGTCCATTGCAACCAATATCAGGTGGTGAAACGGGACAACATATATCATCCTCTTCCAGAGTACACTCAAATGAACATTGTCTTGCTCCTATTACCTCTTCACATGGAGATATGGATTCTGACTCAGAGTCATCAATCACAGGAATGTCCAACAAAGCCCTTGTTTGGTGAGTCGCCACTTCCACAGTAGACCTTTCACTGACCATTATGTTACCAAGTTTCTCGGCCTCAACATGGTTGGACTTTTTCTTTGTGAAATCACAATTGAACTCTTCCTGCTGGTATAAAGTATTGGCCATATTCACCGGGCTACTGTTTTTTTTCTTCACTGGGAGAGGAATAGCAAGTATCCGCTTATTCCCATGGGTGCGAGTACCAGTCGCTTCGTTCTTCTGTAGCCGAAGCCAATCATCAACAGTCAAGCATTTTGACGAATCAACATCAATTTTGTTTCCATTACCATTGCTGAATTGAGACTTCTCGTGAGCTGAATTACTCTCGGAGGACTCCATGGTGTTAACAACCATTTTGACATCACATTCAGATGTGTTCTGACTATATTCTGTTCCATAATCTGTAAAGCAGCTAGTCTTAGAGATGCTGCACTCAGACCCATATTCAGAAATACCTTTTATGGGGAAACTCACAGACTCGGCACGAGTTGAAGTTATTTTTCTCCTTGAAGGTGTTTGTCCTTTCTTGTGTACATGATCTTTAGTATGGTGATCCATGCCAAATTTCTTTCGACTGCAAACAGTTGGTCTCATAAATCTAGGTAAGTGTAATGAAAGAGAAGAAGTAACGGCCCCAGCACCCTCCCTCTCCATCTTTTTGTCACCTTGTAGCAGTTCATTATACAGGTGGTTAGCGTCCAGTGGCTCCTTCCTTGTAATATGTTCTAATCTGTCATTTAATTTTTTAATTTTTTCTCTGGCATCCTGACGCTCATTTTCAAGCTGCTTCACCTTTTGGAGAAGATTGGCCATCGTGAATTCCTTTTTTACCTGTATTTCCTGGTTTAAATGAATAATATAAAATAGTTAATAATTAGCTTAAGTTTGAATGCTAGAGGATATATGCATGTTATATAAGATATTGGTGTTGATTCAGTACAACGGAATGAAATGTTTCAAGTGAACTTCATACCTACACTAAATAGAGGTATCAAAGGTATTGTCCAATATTTCAATTGAAAATGAAAGTGCCAAGCATTTTGGACAGTATGATGATATTCACTTCTAGGATGATCATCTATGTATTTGTTTTTGGTCGATGCTCAAAAGCTTTACCGTTAATCCAGTGTAAATATGTAGCGAAAAAGGTTTTGATTATTTTGAGTTTGGTACTCATTATTTTATACTTATAGAGTTTGACCCTCATTTTGAAAACTAATTGAGTATAACATTTCTGACGGAACCGTTAGTTAAGCCCACGTCATTGATTAGTCAAGACTAATATTTGGACCATTTTGCCCTAAAACCTAAAATTGCCCCTCATTTTTGTTCTCTCTTCATTCTCCCTGCAACTCTTCCTCTCTGTGAAGCCCTAACTGGAGTTAGAGGTGAGAGCAAACCAAGCAGAGGCTGATCTAGGGTTTATCCGAGAGAGATCGAACACTCACAATGACGTTCAAGCGTAGGAATGGACGGCGTAACAGGCACGGCCGTGGCCATGTTAAGTTCATCCACTGCTCCAATTATGGCAAGTGTTGCCCTAATCAAGAGGTTTCTTGTGAAGAACTTTGTCGAACAAGCCGTTGTTAGGGATGTTCAAGAGTCCCGTGTTTACGATGGATACCTTCTTCCAAAGTTGTACGCTAAGATGCAGTATTGTGTCATGTGCAATCCATTCTCACATTGTGAGGGTTCGATCTCGCACTGATAGGAAGAAGCGTGGGCCACCGCAACTTTTCAGACGCATGGATGAAATGCCGAAGCCTGGTCAAGCTCCTTGTCCAGCTAGAGCTGCACCACTCCCTCGTACTTGAAGGCCTCTCTGAAAACTTTTGCTTTATGTTATTGGAGTTAATCAAAGCAGTGTTTGGCAGCTACCTTTATTTTAAAGTTAATGTTTGGATTTGTGAAAAGATGATACACTACCATACTAGATTTTGAGGCAGAAACGTGGATGTGCTTTAGTATTAAATTTGGACTTGTAGAAGGGTGAAGAAGAGCGAGTTGTAGGAAGGAGAAGAGAAAAGAAAGAAGCAGGTGGGGGCAATTTTGGGTTTTAGGGTTAAAAAATTAGACTCATTTATCCAAAAAATAGACTCAATTAACCTAAGGTGAGGGCAAAATGGTCCAAAAATTAGTCTTGACCAGCCAATGACATGGACTTAACGGTTCCGTCAGAAAACGAGTATTACACTAAATTAGTTTTCAAAACAAGTATCAAACTCTAATATGTATAAACTAATGAGTGCCAAACTCAAAAAAACCAAAAGGGTTCATAACAGTCACACTAAATAAATCACTGAAAAAGTAGAAATGGCTTAGTGGCATAGGTAAGAATTGTCTTCATTACATCTGAGGCTTTCCATTTGACCCATTAATCATGTTACATGCAAATAAATAAATAAATAATATATATATAAACTTACATTTGATTCATAATGGCCTAGGTGAATACTTCTGACCCGCGTTGCAAATCCCAAGGAACACACAGTTTCACACAAATCTTCTTCTTTGGGACTTACATGGACAAGCATTAAGGTTCTTGAATCCTCTCCTGTAACAAAGAAATAAAGTTGAGGCTTTTGGACACTATGAGAAGGTCCTATAATTAAGCCAAAGAAGCATGTTCCCGTCAGATGCAGGATCAGGAAAATCCATCTTACTTTTCCTTATGTAATATGGTCTGATAGCATTCAAAGGGAGGGACACAAGTGTTATAGTGCCATATATCAATAGTATTGGGGTTTGTATTGATAATGATCATCTCGCGCCTATGGAAGTTCCCCACATTTTTCCTGTCAATCAAAGAAATTTGATACACCCAATGTTTTTTTCCCCTCTTAAGAGACCGCCTAGGTGGGTTTCCTTCTATGGGAAGTGAAAATAATTCCACCATATCTTGCCTAAGTATGTTACAAATTACAGAAGGAATTTATTCCATCCTTCTTGGATAATAATAGTTTTACAACATAAATTCTAGCGGATAATAATTGCATTATCACAAATTGTATAATTAATCAAAAAATGAAAAAATTCTGAAAGAAAGAGAATCAAAGGCATAGTTACCAAGAGAATCTCTAAGCACTTGTGTCAGCTTGCTATTCCTGTCAAAAGTGAGAATGTTGAAACCAAGTTTAGGATGGAGAAGTAAGCATTACAAATGGTAAACCCAATTTCAAGAATGTTAATAAGATACGATGCCAAACCAATTTTTCTCATATTAAAGGTTAACTCTGCTTCAGAATTTATGAATAAGCTAATTCCTCTGAAGACGAATTTAATCAGTAAAACATGAAAAAGGTTAAAGAAATTATTGTTCTTTGAAGTTTGATTTGGTAGAAGAACCTGATCAATGTTGAAGAACACTGACTTTATCAGCAAGTCTTACTGTAATTACCTGTAAGGAACATGCGACTTTCTCCTTTGAAGAGAGCTGATGACATCTCCAAGAGCGGAGAGTGATAGATTGATGGATTTCCCTTCTTCAAATCTTCTCCCCCATGCCTTTGTCTTTAAAACACGTTCACTTCCACCAAGATCAACCATCCATATTTTGTTTGTTTCTCTTCGTCTCTCGGGAGCATCAAAACAAGTCAAAGAAATCCGAGTCAAGCTGTTTTTCGCACATATCAAAATCAAAATCACTAGCTCAGAGTCCTGATGTTTAAGTCATAGGGAAATGCTTAAATTTAAAATCTCATTTTTGGGAAAAGTGAGTACCAGTGAGATCTGCTTGAAGTTGCATTGGAGTTAGTTGAAGCAGTTGACCTGAACCTGCTGCCTAACATGTAGAGCCTTTTAGCTTGATTAAAGTCGCTCACTCTGATTGTCACAAGGTTCTCAATCTCAATCCCTCCCTTGGGATCTGTTTGAATTGAAAGGCTGAGGATATATATAGCCGACAATTAGAAAGCTTTAACGAAATATTCATTGCTATTACAGGGACGAAACACCTTGGTCCTTGGATAATGTCTTTCATGGTGATGTAAAACAGTAAAAGTCTTCATGGAAAATAAACTGATGTACATGACAATTAAACTGATATTGCATTCAAATATATGACCATCAAAAATTAAGTATACCTAAGTAGGTACTACTAGTTGAGCATATTTTGAAACCATGCTTGGCATTTCCTGCACATTTACTATATTAGGCAATGCACCAGATGGAGGATAAAACAAAAAAGTTAAAAGAAGAAAAAAACCAGCCAAAACAGAGGCTAGTAGACTTATTGCAAAATGTTCACACTATTAATGACACTTCTGTAAGGTCAAAGGTACACTAGAGAAGATAGCCGAAAACATGAATACCATGGAAGAGGAACATCCAAGGATCACATCTAACTAAGAAGATAAGTATCTAACATGGAAAGAAAAAGATATAAGTTATGACCTAAAACAATTTTGATTGTTTGCTCTCATTTGCAGTTCAAAATCTATATTTAGAAAAAACCAAGCTTAGATATCACGAAAGTGGACAAAACAAGAGAGATAATTAGGAAATCAGCCACCAACAAACCATCACCATTAAATTAGTACTCACCATTGTGTCATAGGATCTGTTGGTCTCGTCCTGTGAGGTATGAGCAAGTCTCTGAGATTGCCCATGTAAATTTCAAGCATACTGAAAGTGAAGAAAAATGTGTGATTGCTATCCACTGCTTGCTGGAATAATGCCTCAATAGCACGTGGTACAACTCCGGGACAGTCAGCTTTACCTTCCTAGAATGACACAATTAATGAAGTTGTATACAGATATAAATCCATACATTTTTCTACTTCTTTGGAATAATGCCTCAATTGCATGTGGTACAACTCATGGACAGTCGGCTTTACCTTCCTAGAATGGCACAATTAATGAAGTTGTATACAGATATAAATCCATAAATATTTATACGTCTTTTTGTGTGTGTGTGTGTGTGTGTGTGAAAGGCAAACAGGAATTTTATGGATCTCTGAACCATCAATCTTCCATGCAAGGTTCAAACCCTGACCTCTGATTCTATCTGCCATGTCTTAATTCAAGTAGACATCTACATATAAAAACTTCACCCTGGAAAGTTCATTGTCAATTCAAAAATTATGGATTTATTATATATAGTTCAAGGTTGTCTTGCTGATTGTTGCTTCCAAAACAAATATGAAGAAATGCTTCTCCGTATTCTGCGTTGTTTCCATTAACAACAGTCAACAGATATTCTTAAAAGTCGGCTTGCTTGGCTAACGATTTAAAACACTAAAAGCTCAAGCCAACAAGATTATCATCATTCCTCACCATGGTGAATGTTTTCCCCGTGCCCGTCTGTCCATAAGCAAAGATGCATGCATTGTAGCCATCAATGGCAGATTTGATAACTGGCTCAACTTCCGAAAATACTTCATCTGAAATTAATGAACAAAAAGTCAATTATCTAAAAAGAGTGAACTCGCAATTGCAGCACTAATGCCAACACCAAAGGAAAAAAAAAATGAAAACATTTGATATACCGATTTCAAGCACCTTGTGATGAGCCGGGGTGGAAAACTTTGTCAAAATTGTAACGCTTACTTTTGCTCTCAGAAAGTTTCAGATAAATGTTATTTGAATCTGTAACAACTGCATGTCTTGGTTGGCCAAATTCCTCTCCCTCAATGTTAGGCCTTACACGACAAAATACACGAATATTTCCTGAATTGATGACAATGAGGAGTTCAGTATGCAACGCCATGCCTCTCTATCAAAACATTCATAATTTTAACCCTTGCGGAGTATCCTACATTTCATTGATTGTAATAAAAATTAAATGAAAATAAGACTTGCTAGGTCCAATATCCTCCCCAAGAAAAATTGACTAATTCGGATAGCAGTACGTCTTCAAGTTTTGTGTTGTCAAAAAGTGGGAATTGCTTATAAACTTCAACCTAAAATGAGATTTCATCAAATCTATAATGCATAGTGTTGAGTTTTTCATATTAGGTATTTTTAAGTTAGTCACAAAGTATTGACTAAGTTCGATCTTCAGCCTAAATAACATTGACTGACCTTTCAAGTCTAGATAATCACTTAGAGCCTGCCTTCTCTGTAGGTTCAATTGATTTAAGTGGGAATTCAAGGCGGCGAGATCATCTGTTAAAATCAGAAGTAAAAATCCCAATAATTAACTATTAAACAGCAATATTGATGTCAAGGTTTCAAACAAAAGTTAGAAGAGAGATCTACCTTGAATTTTTGAAGCAGATTTATCCACTTCTTCATTTTTGTTCTCAGAAGACTCCAATGTCTTGAATTGAAGACAATTAAATCGAGAATCAACAGATTCTTCAGCGGGCAAATCTTTGATTATATTACAAACAGAATCCGCCCAGCTAGAAGTTAAGTGTGTCTTTAATCCCAAAAGAGACCTGATCGATTCGCCAAGTTTCCGAACAGATTTTCTGGACTCCATTGAGTTCCCTACACATAACAGTTTCAACAGAGAAACAAATTTCTCATCACAAGTCCTCCTTGATCAATCTAATTGCATGTTCGTAGAACATAAATCTTGAATCATACAAAAGGGTAAAAAAGTATAATCATCAACATTTTCTTAATCAATCTAACTGCATTTTTGTACATTACAGGAAAAATCCCACCAACCATTACCCAGCATTCCTCTGCTCTTGCTTGATAAATCGAAATAATCCCCCATAAATGACATAGGCAGACAACAGCCTCTTGACTGAAATACAACTAAAACGGGGCTTTTTACCATCTTTTTAGTTCTTGCACTTCAAATTGTAAAAGAATACTAAACTTAAAGAACTGAGAATTGGGTGTTCGGCATGAGATCAGAAAGCAAAAAGTTTTTTTCTTTTAAGCAGTAGATCAGTTTCTTTCATTTGAGATCACAGAGACAACAAGGAAAGAAACCCAAACAAAAAGTGAGTATATTCAACTTTTTCAGTGAAAATACATACATGGTGACTAAAAGAAAGACAGGAAAGTTGTACCCAGTTCTTGGTTATCTTTAGGAGTGTATGATCACAATGCACACACATGCAACACAGCACAAGAACAACATACCCACAAAAGGAAGAACACACGAACCGAATGAACTTACCTCCTCTCAAAGCTCCAAGAGAAGCATCAAAGCTAGAGAGCTTAGCTTACCTTCACCACCGCCAAGCCAATGTCCATATATGATTTACAGAGAAGAGGTCAAAATTCTACTCCAAGACAAACCCAACAAGCAATTTCCTATCAAAATCTGACCTTTGAATGTAAAGAGACCCACAAACCCCCAGATAGGGACATAGAAAGAGAGAGTAAAAGGTTGAGATATCACAAGTGTTAATGTGGTGTTAGGCTGAAGAAATAGAATTTAGGTGTCTGTTTTAATCACTAACTGCAGCAAAGACATGTAGGACCAAGGCTGCCAAACATATTTTTATTCTGAAAATCCCATGTGGAAACCTTCAAAAAAATATTAAAAACAAATTCCACAGTGATTTTTTATATGCCCAACAATATTTTGGTATATATTCTATGCCCATTTAACCTATATGAGAATGCTCTCAAGTCTCAAACATAATTTAAGGTTTCACCTAAATTTAATAATGATAATAAAAAAATAAAGAATAAAAATTGAAAAGCGAGCAGCGATTATAAAGAACCAAACGTGGAACCAATTAATAGAAGATGAATGATATACAACCGTTCATTGGCCCCTCCGTTGCTAGATGTCTCCACGGATACAACAACGATGGAAAATAGAATGTTATAGAAAAATACATCAAAAAATTATTGAAAATATCTTAAAAAGTCTTGCACATGTCAATTTCTATGGTCATTGTTTATATCAATTTTTTTTAGAATTTAATGTATATTTGCAATTTTACATATGGGCTAAATAGGTTTCATCCAAAATTTAGACATTTTTTCACAATAAGTAAAGCATTCCATTGTTTTAAAAAATCCAACAAACAACAGAGATAAGTTTAGAGTTACCATCATTTTTTAATGAGCTTGGCTAACTGGCGAGGAAATCAGCGAGGGAGGATCGCTGTTTTTCCTCGACAATTAGAATTTCTATTTTTTAATGACTTCAAAGAGAGAGAGAGGAAACAAAGATCCCCAATTCTAGCTGGCTTGGAAAAGGGAGCGAGGTTGCTGTATGGGGGTGAATGTACACTTTTGCCCTCTACCCCCCTCTTTAACCATTTTTTTGAAAAAAATGCGTTTAAAAAGGGGGGCAAAAGTGTTTATTCACCCCCCAAGCAGAAACCAGGCAGCGGAGCCCTGACCAGCAAGAGTTTGTTGGTTGGTGAAGAGTGAAACCCAACAGAGTCGAGGTCTGTATAATTTGCCTGCATAAAGTGAATTGAATGCAAACTGAGAGGACAAAAAAGACCCACCATGTCCTTTTGGCCAATGGCCCTTTCTTATATTTTCTTTCTTTTATTAGGGATCTTGTGTAATTATTATTGGACGTTCCATGTGTATAAATAAACAAAGCCACAATGGGACCATCACTTTCCAACTTCAGAAAACAACCCAACAAACAACAGTATAATCTAAAATTTAACTGGAGTAATTAATTCCTACCTTAATAGTTAGATTTCCTCACCCTTTGCCACTTTAACATGTCTCTCCTCCTTTCCCTTATTTTGTACAATTTTCCCTTTATATTATTACTAGTGTTTAGATGTGATCTACGTGTGTGGATATTCAATATTTTTTTTATGCTATTACAATTTAAAAATAAGTAAAAATTATTATTGAATTTCTAAACAAAATAATCAACACAGTTATAACAAAAGCTCATCACATGAACAGTGGAGGAACAAAAAAATGTATTCAACCTGATTTTCTTTCCCATTTTACCCTCATAACTTATTTTTATTTACATTTAAACTCAACCCCTCCCAAACATTATATAATTATACCGCAACCCCTCTAAGTATTCATTAATTATATCTAAGCCCCTGATATAAATATTTGAAGCCTGCAAGTATTCGTAAATTATAAATAGGCCCAACATCTAACATTTGTATTTTCCATTTTCCCCTTCACATTTCATATTTTTTATAACATTGTAAAATTTATTAGTGAATTTTTGAACAAAAAAAGATTTAAAATTTTAAGAGCCTATGTATAGTTTATAAATAATTAGAGGGATTCAAATAAATTATGATGTTAGGGGCTTAAATATAATAAATTAATGTTTAAGTGAGACTGATTTTGATTGTAAAAATATGAAATGTGGATGACAAAATGAGAAATCGAGAAGTTAGTTGTAAGGGAATTTTTATAATTTATAGATAATTTGAGGAGGTTTAAACAAATTATGTTAGGCGTTTTAGGTATAATTTATCAATATTTAAGAGGGGTTGGTTTGGATTAAAAAACATTGAATATCCGCACAAGTAGAGCGCGTCCACACCCTAGTTATATGTAATTTTAAGGGTCTATGTATAGTTTATTAATAAATAAGGAACTTCAAATAATTTGTGTTAGGGGCATAAGTATAAGTAATTAGTGTTTGAGATGTGTAGGTTTTGATTATAAAAATGTGAAATGTGGAGGGCAAAATGAAAAATGTGAATGTTAGATCTAAGGCCCTTCTTGTAATTTATAAATAATTGGAAGGAAATTATCTTAAGTGCCTAGGTATAATTAATGAATGTTTATATGGGCTGGTTTTGATTGTAAATAATTTGAAGGACAAATTTAAATAAAAATGTAATAGTATTTTTTCCATTTATAGACATAAATACCCTATGTTACTTTTACTCACATTTTGATTTTTAGTTGTAAAATATTATAAAGTTGAAGGGCATTTTAGGCAACTCAAAAATCAGGTTGAGGACAATTTACTATTCATTTGAGTGAATTGTCGTTATATTGTTCAGATGTAACTGATTACAATAAGCCTTTCACTAACTAATTTCCTAGCTCCTGCTTTTTGACACCATCACTTTTGTTGAAAGACACCACCACCTTTCTGAAGGACCCCACAACGTAATGAAGCGCATCATTAATATAAACCCTTAATCAAAAAATTTCTCCCTCCTCCCACAAACAACTCTCTCCCCAAAATTTAATCTTTCCACACACTCCCTTCCCTGGACTCTCTACTCTCTCTCCCACTACTCTTTTTCTCTACTCACCGTTGGATACAAAATGAGGTTGTGAAGCTGCGATTTGATGTGTGATTAGGTGTTCCATTTTGTTGTGCAATTTGGGGTAGATTTGGTGTGTGATTCAATTTGATTGTATGGGACTGAAGTTGTACGAATAGGTGCATCTTCATCTTCCTTACTTGTTTATGTTCAATTGTTTGCATTGAACCAAACCCACAAACTCAGGTAATTTCAAACCTCAAATCTCCATTGATCCCTAAAATTTGTCCTCATTTTATGTGAATGGATTTGTTCCCTCATTATGGACAAAACTATGAATTGTCATGCCTTATTTTTTGTAAATAAATAAATTTATATTTTTTGTAGAAATATTTAGATAATGGATTATTCATATAATTTTTAATTGTATCATTTCTTTAAATGTTTGTATAGTAAAGACAAACAAAGACGTCGTGTCTTCTTGGTTGGTAGTGATGATGGTAGTAGTAGAGATCATCCAACTGATAGACCACTAATGACGGTGTTTAATCGAAAGGTCATTGCAGTATATCATCATCATCATCATCAAAGTCCATTCCCCAGATTTTCGGGGTCAGCTACATGGATTTTGGTTTTCCAAGCAATGCGATCTTTCTACATTTCCTCACCTAATCCAAGCTCAATGATATCTTCATTCACCGTCTTCATCCAAGTTTTCAACGGTCGTCCCCTCCGTCTACACCCTCCATTAACTTGCCAATCTAAACATTTTCTAATTGGCGCCGTGCTTGGTCTCCTCCGCACATGACCAAACCAAGTTAAACGTCTTTCTCTAATTTTTTCCTCTATGGGCGCTACACCTAAGTATCTCCTAATTCTTTCATTTCTAATTTTATCCTTACGAGTTTTACCACACATCCACCTTAACATACGCATTTCTGCTACTGCCATCCTATGCGTATGTTGTCCCGTAGTAGCCCAACATTCTGAACCGTATAGCATGGTTGGTCGAACAATTGTCTTATAGCATTTCCCTTTTAGCCTTGCAGGCATCCTTCTATAGCATAATACTCCTGACGCCATTCGCCATTTCAACCAACCAGCTTTAATCCTATGGTCTACATCTGCTCCAATAGCCCCATTCTTTTGAATTATAGACCCTAGATATCGAAAAGCCTCACACTCGGGACCTCGACATCTTCGATCTCAATTGCATTACTTCTCCCTCTTGGTTCACACCCAAAGTTGCACACTAGATACTCCATCTTCGAACGGCTAATTCTAAAACCTTTACTCTCTAAAGCCTCTCGCCACTTAACTAATTTCTGACCTAAACCTGCACTAGTCTCATCCATTAAGACAATATCATCTGCAAATAACATGCACCAAGGTACATCTTCTTGCAGATGTCTCGTCAACTCATCCATGACCAAAGCAAAGAGATATGGACTTAACGCTGACCCTTGATGTAGTCCTACTGTCACTGGAAATTCACTAGACATCCCACCTACTGAGCGAACACTTGTTACAACCCCTTCATACATATCCTTAATGATATCGACATAACATAAAAAAGTGAGGATGAAATTTGGAGTCATTTGAAAGAGGCAGAAGAAGCGACAACACTCCCGATCCAATCACAAAGTCAAGTCTAATCACAAAGTCAATGTAGTGTGGTTGGTGAGGGTCAGAGGGGATGAGGATGAGGATGAGGAGGCTGGGGATGACAGAGAGGCTAGAGATGATGAGGAGGCTAGGGTGGATGAGGAGGTTCAGAATGAAGAGGAACCAATTATTTTTGTTGAACCTGGTTTTAATGAAGATGAATAACATGACAAAGTTTCGTATTCTGGGGGTCCCAAAGATGGCTCCATATTAGAAGATTACGATGGGCATGTTTCTCGGTCCATTTGGGTTGGTGACAAGGTAATAATAATTTTTTTCAATTTTTAAAATATGTAAATTTTATTGTCTTGATATTATTTGGATTACTGACTAATTTTCTTATTGCTTGATGTATTTAGGAGAGAGGTAAATTGAGATGTCGGCATCAATATAATAATTTTTTAGTTTGAAAGTTGAGTGAGGAGCCGTGAAAAGTAAGGTCAATGGTCTATAAGAGTGGTCCACGTATGTTGGTCGACTATTGTAAGGATCATGTGGACGGGGTGACCATTTATGCTTTTGTCGAGCGTTGGCAACCTAAGACAAACACATTTCACCTCCCCTTTTGAGGAGATGACCATCACCATTGATGACATTTATCATATCACTCATTGGTCGATCGTTGGTAAGCCGATTATTGTGAAAAAATCAAATGAAGCCAGAGGAATTGTGAATTTGTTGGTGAATGGTTTGGGGGATCAAAAAGAGTAAAGCATAGAAGCATGTAAAAAATAATCTTGACAATTTTTTTGGAAAAGCGGAGGCAACTGATTCTGTGAAATAGAAACAACAAGTTGCTAGGGGTTACTTGTTATTTCTTCTTGTAAATCGTTGCTGATAAGACTGGAACAAAGGTTCATAATGAATATTTGAAGTTGCTGATGTAAATAGATGATGTTGGGAAGTTTACATGGGGTGTAGGTACTTTGGCCTTCTTGTATCGTCAATTGGGTTGTGCTAGCAGAGCGGGTATCAAACAAATATCTGGATGTTTGCTGCTTTTGGAGGTAAATTTAGATTTTTTTTTCTTCAGTTAATTACTTTTTTTTATTGTTTAAGATATTTGACTAATTAATTTGATGTTTTTCTTTTCGTTTATAGGGTTGGATATGCGATCATTTTAGGATTTGGGGTAACGCCAGAGCCTCGTGGAATGATCGTCTCCCCAACATGGCTAAGTAGGAATGCCCCCCAACTTGTAGGGTTCGTGAATGAAGAAATCCTGACTCTTAGGGAGCATATCGATAACATGTCTCCTGAAGAGGTAAAATGTAGTCATTTAAGTACAATTTTGATCTCATCTCATCCTTCTTATTAACTGTTTTCTATTTTCTTCCATAATTTAATAACTTTCATGTTTGTATTGTCAAGTCATTTGGGAACCTTGTGTGAAATCCAAGCAAAGAATTCTCTTTCATAGCATCACATGGTTCCAAGGCTACTTGTTATGCCCCAAATGTGAATAACCATATCACCTTGATAGAGTGACGAGACAGATGGGAAGGGTACAAGTCATTCCAAATCCCTCCATTCAAGCAAAAATGAAGAATAGAGGTTGACCTAGCTATAACTACTAAATGCAGCATGATATATTGTCTCCACTCGCTAAAACTTGGCAGGATCATCTCGTGTCAACCAACAACCAAGGTGCACTAGTTAAGGGTGAGCAAAAATCCTAGTCTTGACCCGGTTCGAACTAGGAAAAACTGGCTCGTCCAAATTTTGTCCTGATCCCGGACTAGTTCTAATTGGGATGGAACCGGGATCCACAAATATAGTCCCATATTGTGCTAGTTATTGTAGTTGACCTGTTTCAAGCCTAATCCCAACTCGAATTGGACTTGTTTATAAGAGGCTCCCATTCTCCCTCCACTAAATAGTCCAATCCTCCACCACCATAGATCCTTCGTCATCCCACAATCTCCACCGTCCATTCCCCTCAAAACTCCTCTCTTCCACCTCTCAACTCTACAAAAACCACCACAAAATAATATTTTCTTCACTTTTTGCATATCTTCGCCACCAACAATGACAACACTTCAACAATCCCCACTCGCTTTCAAAATCAAACACTCCCCCATCCTCCATACGAATCCCAAGAAAACTCCTCATCATCCTCGCAATCTCCCTCTCCTTTAAGCCAACAAGTCTTATTCAACCCCTTCGGCCTAGTCATGGAAACCACCAGTGCATACATGGAGAAAATTGAAGAAACGAGAAACTAATAGGATAAGAGCGAACCAAATGAGACCTTCAAGGCGGGAGTCGTGCTTGATGTTGATCCGATGGAACTCGATCCGATCCGTCTAGGTGGGAGACTCGAGGTGTTTGATCTTATCATTGTAGACATAAACGGCTAAGATCTTGTGAGCAGTCTCGAACATCAACTTCTCGCAAATATGAGAGCTGATGAAGCCGCTCGCGCCGATCATGCAGATCGACAATGGCTTGATAGTGTTCCCATCAAGTAGGGCTGAAAATCGAACCATCGGTTCGGTTTTTCACCTAAACCGTGAACCGAACCGACTAAAATCGAACCAAAATCGAAAAAAAAAACCGAACCGACCGACTATTTTAAACATATTATATTATTTATATATAAAATATATATTATTTATTATATATATTCGGTCGGTTCGGTTTGGTCGGTTAAAATCACATAGAAATCGAAAACCGAACCGACCACTTCGGTTTTGAATTTTTTAAAACCAAAATTGATCTGAACAGAATTTAAACCGAACCAATCGGTTCGGTTGGTTTAATCGGTTTGATCGGTTTTTTGTTCAGCCCTACGATCGAGACCTACTCACGCCATTGAAAATGAAGAAGCTTTTCAAATGGTTTTGTGGTTCCTGCTAACGTGCGCAGTAGGTGAAGAGAGGGTCGGAAAGTGAGAGTGAAATGGGGAAAGGGGAGGGTGGGCTTGGGCTGCTTTTGTTTTTTTGAACCGGGATGGTATGGTTCTTACCCGGACCATCCTGGTTCAAATTGGTTTGGGACCAACCTGGTTTGCCCAGAAAAAATTGTTATCTCGGACCGACCCAGACCGTGTGCACCCCTAGCACTTGTATGCTTCCATGGGATTGCATCGATGACTACTTAAAGTGGTTTCATGACATTAGTCATCCTTTCGTCCAACCACCGAGAACTAAGAGGACTCATCCCTTAAGAAAACACTTGTTTCTATCAAAGAATAGAACATAATAGGGTAACTGATTTATACTTTAACAAATTTGCATACATTTGAAATACAAAATTTAATTGTTTTTACTAAGATCAATAGTTTCCTTGCAGAACAAAAATTGGTTGATGAGGCTCTTAAGTTAGTGGACGTCTCTATTGAACAAGGCGAAAATGTTGTTAAGGATGTGTTGTTGTTCAGGCAAAAGAAAGTAGGTGGTCTGCTAAGAAAAATGTTCGCGCCTGTGGAAGATGAAGAACAATTGGAAGAACAAAAGAAAGGTGAAAGTGGTGGTGGTGGTGCTTCAAGTGGTGCTCCAAGTGGTAGTGGTGATGGTGCTCTAGGTGGTAGTATATGAAGGAGTAGTGGTGGTGATGGTGCAGGTAGTGGTGGTGGTGGTAGAGGAAGGGATGATGGTGGTGAAGGAAGGGGTGGTGGTGATGAAAAATGAAATGTTGACAGTGCTGAAATAGGTGGAGGAGGAAGTGAGGCTAGAACTAAGAAAAGGCATGAAATTATCATTTCAGTGCAACCTATAAAAAATAAATTGGAGGATATGATGTTTAATTCTTATATTGTTGTTAGGTTTGTAGTTAATGAAATATACATTAAAAGAGGTGTTAATGTAATGATTTCTAGTTGATGGAATGAATTTCGAGTGATAATTTTGGTCTTGGTGTGAAGGACCTGATGTACTGATTTCTAGTTGTAGAATTATCACCTCAATAATCAAATAATGAATAAGGTATTGTCACTTCAAAATTATCACATCAATAATCAATATAAGCTTGAAAAATGCACATAGTCTACCCCGATTGACAATGAAACGTAACCTAGTTCTAACAAGTTTTGCATAGGAAAATGCAAATGTCAACAATAGAATAACAAAAGATCATGCGAAATAGACCAAAACTTCCAAGAAACAACTAAATGCAGCAAATCTTGCGAATTGCACCAAAGAATTCGCAGGGTCCTTTGTGTTTAGACAAAAAACCTGACTATGTCCAATTTTCAAATTTTTTGAACTTTTTTTTAAAGTTTCTATGGTTTATATACACTCCTAACAAATTGTTTTTATTGAAAAAAAAAAAAATGGACAGAGTCAGGTATTTTGTCCAAAAGTAGAGACTTCTGCGAGTTTGACAATGAATCTCACAAGATTTGCTAGGTATGGATAGAAAGCCTAACAAACTGTGTATTCGATTCGCAGGATCCTCTGCAAGTTCGTGGACACTTGATTTAAAAATCGCAATGTTGTTTTTCTTAATTTTATTTTGATTTGAGGCTTCCCCTTGCATGACGAACTGATTTTCAATGTACCCTCTTTAATGTATCATGTCTAATCGATTTATTGGTTGCATTGGTAATGGTTGAAGAATGATACATTAACCATCAAGTCAATTTAAGGGTTGTGGGTTGTGTTAATGGAAGAAGGAAATTTGTGGAGGGGGTAGTTTTCATCTTCCACTTACAAATAGATGAGGAAAGGAAACTTCATCTTCTCAAACTTCTCAAAGGAAAAACTTACACAATATCGAGTTCTCATACTCCTCTTCTTCGAGGTAGTAGGTACGATGTTCATCCTCTTCCTGCTATTATTGTGGATGAAGTTTCTCCTCCTCCTGCTACTACCGCTGAAGATGACATCTACCTTGAGCTTGAAGCCCTGACCGAGAACGGCTCGTAATGTTGAGGATGGCCCATGAGTATGGGCTGACACAAGGGTTGACTCCACCTCCACTATCTAACATATGGGCTGAAACAAGTGAGCATTGATTTGACTTTCATGCTCCCACTGGGTTGATTTTGTCTCCAATTTTTGGATATTTTGATAAATGTTATCATGTTTAATTGATTTTTAGTCAACTTTGTAATCATTACCATGTGGAGTCCATTGACCATTACAAACTACAATGTTTACAACCATAAATAGCAATTATAAGATGATATGCTTTGTAAATAAGACGGAAACACAATAAATAAAATGTAAAGTTTATTATATTGACATTAACGATTATGATGTACAAGTAATCCATAAATACAAACGCAGTGACTTATCTAACAACTAGACCATCCTATGTCCGCAAAACACACAGTATTCAGAATCACTATGTTGGTATATGTATACATGTCATTTATAAAATGTGCAAAAAGTTATCGTGTAAAACAGTTACAAAATGTGGAGCTGGCCATCGAATGAATTTTTCTATGATACTGCTTCCGGAAACATGCGAGAGAGCTAAGTAGGTATTTTCCAAGGCAATGGTTGTTTGGGTATCATATGGAGCAAGACATAGTAGAAACTTTGGTCAAGGTGTGCCATGAAACATACTCGCATGTCGTTGAACTGTGGTAATGGTTGAAGATAGGGAAAACATATAGTGTTTTTGGTTCCCACAACACAAAAATACACACCCATAACGGTTCGCCACTAGCTCTAGCATATTGTGTCAATCTGCCGATTTTGTTTTGTAATACGTTTATTGCCTTCTAGAATTGTCAATGCATCATTGAAAATCTTCACCCACACTCATGCCACATTCCAAACCACAACTCGTGGTTATTTTCTAGCTATGTTAATTGTTCATTCCTTACCTACCTCCAACCACTTTCCTTGTCATAACTTAGGAAATTGCCTATGCATTGAAATCCACAATTTCCATCGGCAGGTACATTCTCAATGTTGTGAACATAATCCCGAGTCCACGACGAAATTTGCTTCATAAAAGTACTTTTTCACTTCGCCTCCTTCCATTTTGGCTTAGAAACACTTTGTTGAGTTTTCAGCTCCTCTTGTGTCTTGGCGTACTCATGACCGGATGGGTGCATTTTAGTCGACATTTAATGCTTGGACAATTTATTCTTTTTAGGTCTCCCCTATGACCGAGAATAATCCAAACACTTTGAGCGCGGTTCCGATATTCTCTAGAACTCAACACTGCATTTATTCAATATTCCTTTGTACTTGATCTATACAGATTCGAGAAAGATTCTATAAAGTCATTCCACCCATCATTGTCTTCAAAGTGTTGTTTACAATTCTTCTGAACATTTATATTTATGTGCCTCCTACACAACAATCTCCTTGCTCTGAGAAACACTCGCTCAATGACTTTGATCAAACCCAACTCTCTATCAGTGACAAACACAGTTGACAATTTATCTGGCTAAAAATCTTCAATAGTTTTTCCAATGCCGAGGTGTAGGACTCTTCTTTCTCAGACGCCATAAAACATCATGTAACATTGAAAGTCTTATCAGTTGACATGACACCCACAATCTAAAAAAGTGCATCCGATAACATTTGGTTTTGTAAGTGCAATCCATAAGCATCACCAATGAGAAACACATCGCTAGTTGAATTGACTCGGATTGCACCTAGAAAGTATTGTTGATTCTATAGTCCTCATCCACAGTATGCCACTCAATGTTATTATTCTCGCTCAAAAAGTGCATGGTGTGTTGCAAAACCATTTTTCCTTTCAGTTGAAGTGACTTTAGGTAATTAGTGGCATATTGTAAACAATCTTCAATTATGAGACATTGTTGGAAAACATCTTTTTCAAACCAGCCAAGATGAAGCGAAAGGCAACAACGACGTTAACATATTATGCAAATATTCGATCTCCGATTCGTTCAATTTGTCAAAAAGGCATGGCGAAGAAGCAATTTTACCCGAGGATGATTGTGGGTTTTATATGTCATTTGCAGCTTCCAATGATCATTATCTGGTGACACCTCTCTCGACTGAAATTGGCCCACACTTCTTTATACTGCTTAATTAATCATTATGTAGCTCCATTTTTTGCCTTTGGTTTTTCTTAGGCCTTCATTCGCTTTCACATCCCAAATGGATCATTCTTTTATATCTGTGATAGTGGGTTCAAATTTAAAGATAATTACATCTGTGTTATTTTCCCTACCAACACCTTGGCACCAAGCTGTCAAGGCCGACCTTGTGATGGGAATACCTACAAAAAATTACTCAAGTTAAGAGTACTAATAAACTTGTTACGAAAAAAAATAACTTGTGAAAAATGATTATACACGAATTAACCTTACCTTTTCGTAAGTGGCGACTACCACTTCTAGTTCTCTTTCCTCGGTGTTGGCCTCATACTTAGCTTCATTGGTTTCAAGATTTGTATCAACCTTGCCAACATCATCATCATTCTTCTATATTGAGTAGATCAAACAAATTATAAATAAAATCATATATTAAGAAAGGTAACGACAAAAAATTATTAAGGTTTGTTACCTCTAGAAGGTTTGTCTCATCCAAATACTATTGAAGTATATCCGGGTTATCAACATCATTCGTAGCTATCTCAAAATTTATTAGATCGAAGAAAAGAGCCTATGCACAAAATAATCATTAAGTAAAATCGACAAACAATATCAACAACAACAACAATAAACAGCCAATATTATCAAACTAACCCTATCAACAAAAATGTAAATAAACATGAAAAATCATCGACAAACAAAAACAAACATTTCTTAGGATTCAAATAGTAACAAGTAACTCTAATAATAACAATGTGGTTTAAATATTAAGTAAAGAGGAAATTAAACATGATATTACAAGAATTACAACAACAACAAAAAAAATACCCTTGCAAGTTCATCTCAAGTTGAGAGTCTACCTCAAGTGAAGTGGGTTGTGCTTCCTTTTGAAATTGTTCATTTTTTTCGTTTACTCATATGAATGGAGTACAATGCACACCCTCACGTCTATAACTGTCACCCTCAAGTCCACCATTACCATTTTTAATCATACCATCATCACTTTCACTAAACCCATCTATTTTCACGTACAAACTTCACCCAAACTCCTTCCAAATGAAGATGAAGAAGTAGAAAATAGGGAGAGAAGTGACATAATCGATTGAGGACTAGATACGACAACATTTGGCTTCATTTCGGCAAGCTTGGGAGGGAGAGAGAATGTTGCGAGTGCGAGTTGGGCTCACCTCTCTCACATTCGAAATTTCAATTTGGTTGAAAATTTTAGAAATTACATTTTTTTACTTGATAATGGTGGTGTCCTTTAGCACTTCCAAAAAATGGGGGTGGTGGTGTCAAAAAGCAAGAGCCTTTCCTATATTATCTTTACTCTGATCCATAAAACCTATGGCAACCTTATTACCACCACCATTCATTTCATCACATTCCTTGGATCACCTGCAATGAGAGAGTGATTCATAAGTATGTATGAGACAATGTAGTGGCATCAAAAGTTGTATCAAGTAACGAACAAGTGTACCAGAAAACATTGTCATTTGAAGTACCTCCACACTTTAACTAGGGCAATGATAATGCGTAAACATACTATTAACATCCATTGCCTAAATATCACAATTTCATCACCTTTACAAACTTTGTTTCTCCTAAATGTGCACAATGCTTGTGGAGAGCTCATTGAGTCCATGTAAGAGCACCCCAATTTATAGGGTGCCACCCTTTTAAATGGGTGAAAATGATGCATCAACAAAGAAATCAAGTCCATCAATGAATGATGGCATCAAGCCCATCGAATTGACTTTGAATTATGGTTTTAACCAATAGGTTGTTAACTTGTGTTAAAAGGTAATAACTATGTTAGATATAACAATCACCTAATCATTTTTTACGCATCTTTATTTAAGATTTAAAAAAAGGAAAGCATTATTTTATGTTTTCTCTTAATCATATCAAAGTTGTTAATCTCTCTAATATGTCCACATGCAATTACAATATTTTTTTACCTTTTATAAACTTATATATCATTGCTTTTCCAAAAAAAAAGAAAAAAAAAATGAATTATGGTCGTTTAAATGGTTCACATTGCATGTGGAGTTTAGAAGTTTCAAGGTGAAAGTGGTTGGGAAAATAATCAAATATTCAAACATAAACACATGGCAGCTCTAATACACTTACAAGAGTTGGATTTTTGTTTGCTCCAACTTCTACTTGACAATAAATTACAAAAACACCAAATCAAGCACATTGATTCGACCTACAATCAAGGAAGGAGATTTCGCGAAATCTCGTGAAATTTTGCCGAAAATTTCATTTTTTTTAAATTACGAAAAGGAAAATGGCGAAAGAAAAAAATTACATAATACAAAAAATACAAAAATTTCATTTTTTTTTCGTAAATTTCGCTGTCTTCTTTTCGTAAATTTTGTTTTTTTTGGTAAAAAATACAAAAACCTGCTACCAAAAAGTACATTTTTCAAGGGGTTTTAAAATTTTTTTGAGGATTTTTCGTAAATTTCATGTTTATTTTATTATCATTTCTTCTAGTTATTTATTGATTTTGAAATCACCCCCTGATTTTTTAATTATATATTAATTTCATGTTTGTTTCATTTTTTGGTATTTATCCTTTTTTTAACCCCCCCCCCCTTCCACCCCAGATGCCACCGGCTGGGTTTAAACCATGTGACCTAATGATACCATCCGGCGATGCTCAACCATTGAGCCATCGCACATTTGGCTAATAATTATCTTGAAAAATAATAAAACCCCATATTCAGGGGTCGATGTTAGAGGTTTTTTAAGTTGGGAACAATATTATTGTTATGTATCATAGACCCAGGGGCGCGCGTGCAAGGTGAGTCAACAAGTGATATCAAAGCTGATGATTCAGAGGAGCGAGCTAAGTGAAACATCTCATCACCTCTGGTGGGTATCAAACCCAAGCCGTGGGGTCAAACTACCACAGCCTTAACCAACTAACCAAGCCATCGTTGGCGAGGTGAAGTTGTTATGAAGGAATATAAGGGAGTGGTCCACTTCTTAATAGCAATGGGGCCTTTTGCATAAAACCACACACCCGAAGGCCTAGAGAGAGGCCAAGTGTTAGAGGTGTTTAAGTTGGAGAAAATATCGTTGCTATGTGTCATGAGGGGTTCTTTTAAGTGTAAAAATTACATTGTATCTCAAAAAATTCAGGGGAGCGAACCAGCTAAAGCATCTCATAGTCATGGGCAGACACACATGTAGTATCAGAGCCAATTCACATCAAATGTGGAGATTATTGGGTTATTGTATTGGCTTGAATAGTCTCACCACACCCACATCTTGGGAGGTGGAGTTGTCATGAAGGATATAAGGGAGTGGTCCACTCCCTAATAGCAACGAAACCTTTTAGATAAAATCACACATGCAAAGGCTCAGATGGGGACCCAGTGCTAGAGGTCTTTAAGTTGGGGATAATATCCCGAGGGGTTCTTCCAAGTGTAAAAATTACATTGTATCTCAAAAACATGCGTAAAAATTACACTGCATCTCAAATGTATCTAAAAAACAGTTAGAATCATGAAAAAAATGAGAATGATCCATTTGAATCCTCTTTACTCTATGGAACTTTGCAAAAAGACAGGGTAAGGTCGAGGTAACCCAAATCAATGAGCTCGTTATGACTCAAGTTTTGTACTCAAAAACTTGTACGGGACTAGGCTAACTCATGACCAATATTTAAGGATTTGGCCTGACTTAAGGCCACCAAGTGTGTAATTGATTGTGCAATCTCTATGTTAAACTAAAGCAATTTATATTTCATGAGGTGCAGTTTCTTTGTATAAACTGTGTCCATTTTTTCTTTCGTTCAATAATAATGCACTGTATTCTAACTGCAAATATTTTCAGCAGTTAATCCGCAGGTGCAGCAAACAAGATTTCTTCACCCCGAAGCAGACATGCGTACACCAATGTCAGCTTTGAGCATCTCTGGTCTTTCAAGGCATATGGCTGGAGCTAAATTTGGAATGTGGATGAATCAGTGAATCACTAATGACCAAACTGCAAGTCTTGATTAACAGTGTCCATCATCCATCCTAACTTGGGATGGCGAGTCGTTGTCCAAAAATGGCCAAATCTGTACATCCATCTGTTTGGTAGAGCATGAAGAATCACATGAGCACCTTAAAAGTAATTTTCGCAAGTTGCAAGCACTTGGTTAAACCTCATCTCCTTCTCAAGCTCGGGTGATTAATCTGCTGAGAAGCCAACTAGCCCTTAATAGGAGAGTAATCAATGTTTGAAGAAAGGGGAAGTTTCACTGCTTTTGTTTGCTTTCCATCTTTCAGAGAAGGAACGGGCACTACTGGCAGTGTTGGAAGCCCAGGTGATATGTAGTGGAAAGGTAAATCTTTATTTGCAGCCAAAGCTATCAGCTCTGATTCTTCCAACCCATTTGGTGGTCCAAGGCTGCACCTCTCTGTGGTATGCTTTGCCAATGCATCTCTGAATTTTTTTGAACTGTTCAGACCAATAATACATACATGTCATTAATCAGCATAAACCAATGCAAACAAGCGAAACCATTCTCACAGAATAACTTAAACTAAACAACAGCATGAACTCAAAATGGGCTCCAACCAATTGCTTCAACTACTCAACCAAATGGGTTCTCATGAAACTGTTCAAACTAAACCACACCATGAAATAAAATGGGGTTTCATAGAATTTTCAAGACTTCGAAGGTGTTTGTTTTTGTTCTGAATGGAGCCAAAAGTCTTGATATGAAGTGGGACACCCTGTTTAGGGAGTTTGTTTTTAGTTCTGATAGAAGTTGAACTCCTGATTGGAGTAAGCAACAAGGAGTGCTGATCTTTGCATTGAGTATTTAATGAAAATTCATTAAAATAATAACCTCACAATAAATTTGTAATGACTACTGTGTTTCCCCTCTTCTCCACCAATCATCCTCTCTTCTCTACCTCCTCTCTATCACCGTGAGCAATGTCGCCACCACCACCATCACCCTCCCCTCCTCTTATTCTCTTATTTCTCTTTCTCTTGAGATTGTATAAGAATGGAAAGGGATATAGGATTGTTTTGTGGAAGTGGATGGGGGATCTAAAATGTTTGGAGGAGAGAAAATAAGTGGAGAACCGGAGTTAATATTAGTGGTTTGTGGTGGTGGGTAAAAATGTTAAAAAAACTTCAAATCAACACCTACAGACAAATACCTTTATTTTTACAGCTTCTAATCAGCAGCTCATTCAGAAGTGAAACAAACAGTTCATTTGAAAGCTCATTCATAACTTCAAACTTCAATTAGAAGTTAGCTTCTGAACACTTCAAAAAAAAAACACCACCTTACAGTTGCATTAGTGCAGCTGAAGCTGCATAGACGACCATGAGCTCCTCTGTAAAACCGAAAGAAGGGAAGAACATGCACACGAAGACTATAACACATGGATTTATGTTCCCCATGTTCACTTGAAGAAACTGAATGTCTGGGTTCATTTCTGCAAACTGACAGATCTGCGATCAATAAAACAGAACATAAATGATACTTAAAATGGAGATACATGTGACGTTATAGTTGTACTGGAAATACCAACCTTGGGATGGAGCGCTTTACAGCCCCACAACCAGGAGAATAGAAATCCACAACAACCAGTTTATCTCCTGCATTTAGCAAAGAGTTAACAAGATCTTCAGCAGAAACGATCTCTTTCATATTCGGTCGGACTCCCTTCTCCCCACATTCCAAAGCTTTCCCAAAAGAAAGGCTCATCTACAATTCCATCCCACGAGACAAATAATGCTGAGAACAAAAACTAATATATCTAAAACCAAAAACAACAATAAAATCTGGTCGTTAAATATTTTGATCATTGTTCACAACACCAAGGCAATTTCTAATCTTAAAAAAAGTCTCTCCCTAGGATGTCAGTAAAATGAGAAACGCGCCACAAAGAGACATCATTCTGCTAAGAATCATATAGGTATGCGATGAATGCTACAAATAAAAGAGATGACAAATAATATATTAAAACCCCACAACTTTGATTAAGTACATAAGAAAAGAAAAAACAGTTCTCAAAACCAAAGAAACAGAATGGAACTTTCACAAACCTGAACAGGCAAAGCTTTGATATTTTTCTCTTCTGGGTTTTTTTTATCTACTATTTGCAGAACTTTACAGCCATAGATGTCACAAACAGTTCATTTGAAACAAACAGTTCATTTGAAAGCTCATTCATAACTTCAAACTTCAATTAGAAGTTAGCTTCTGAACACTTCAAAAAAAAAACACCACCTTACAGTTGCATTAGTGCAGCTGAAGCTGCATAGACGACCATGAGCTCCTCTGTAAAACCGAAAGAAGGGAAGAACATGCACACGAAGACTATAACACATGGGTTTATGTTCCCCATGTTCACTTGAAGAAACTGAATGTCTGGGTTCATTTCTGCAAACTGACAGATCTGCGATCAATAAAACAGAACATAAATGATACTTAAAATGGAGATACATGTGACGTTATAGTTGTACTGGAAATACCAACCTTGGGATGGAGCGCTTTACAGCCCCACAACCAGGAGAATAGAAATCCACAACAACCAGTTTATCTCCTGCATTTAGCAAAGAGTTAACAAGATCTTCAGCAGAAACGATCTCTTTCATATTCGGTCGGACTCCCTTCTCCCACCATTCCAAAGCTTTCCCAAAAGAAAGGCTCATCTACAATTCCATCCCACGAGACAAATAATGCTGAGAACAAAAACTAATATATCTAAAACCAAAAACAACAATAAAATCTGGTCGTTAAATATTTTGATCATTGTTCACAACACCAAGGCAATTTCTAATCTTAAAAAAAGTCTCTCCCTAGGATGTCAGTAAAATGAGAAACGCGCCACAAAGAGACATCATGCTGCTAAGAATCATATAGGTATGCGATGAATGCTACAAATAAAAGAGATGACAAATAATATATTAAAACCCCACAACTTTGATTAAGTACATAAGAAAAGAAAAAACAGTTCTCAAAACCAAAGAAACAGAATGGAACTTTCACAAACCTGAACAGGCAAAGCTTTGATATTTTCTCTTCTGGGTTTTTTTTATCTACTATTTGCAGAACTTTACAGCCATAGATGTCACAAGCAGATTTGAGAGAAAGGTATCTCATAGAAGGAACCCAAAACATAAAAAGGTGACGAGTCCTTGTAGAAACTAAGATAGTGAGAACTAGAATGGGAAAGCAAAGCTATTTGTCTGAAATGCTTTATTGTTTCTTGAAGAAAGCAAGCCAAGAACACTTCATGGCTTCACTTCAAAGAAATTAATTACATGGAAAGATTAAAAAACGATTTGCACTAGTCTATCACCATTATTTTCATAATCAACTAGAATTATTAAATATCAACAATTTAAAAGGATTGTGTGGTATAAAATGGTAATAAGACATTACTATCTGTTTATCTATTTGTCTAGATAGCAGGTGGCACAAGGAGCACCTAGTCTTAACATATGAAGGAAAAGAGCAAATGGATATGCTTTTCAATAAAGGCAGGTGTTTTACCAGCTCAGTGTAGCCAAGCTAATGTGACGGTGACCCACAAATATTATCAGGACAAGGAGTAAATTATAATTCAGAAAAGAAGTGCAGACTTGGATGGGTCCATAACAACTTGCCAGCACAAACAAACTAAAACCTAAATTACCAAATAGAAATAGCGTTCAATAAGCATGTGATGCTAACAAAGATATATGTCTAGGTGATCAATCCTATCAAACCTGACAAAACCATAGCCATATGTCTCATGAATTGTCAGAAATATGAGTATTTGTCTTATCTGATGGAGGCAATTTTCTACTTAACCCGTGGAAGCAAAATGAAGCAATTTCACCCACTAGATAAACGAGGCGTATCATAATCGTGTAAACCCAAATGATCTGTTAAATATGTCTATATAAGGAGCTCCAAAAAACTAATTTTGTGTCCAATTTTCAGTTAATTAAATGTTAGTTTATTATTTTCATTCTCTTAAATCTTCTTCTTGGATTTCTCCTATTCTTCTTACCTATTACCTTCTTAATATCCCTTCTTTTCTTCTTTTACTGAAGGCTCTGCATCCTTTTAATCTCGTCAAGAAGATCTGTCATCATTTGGTAGAGCAAGTTAACTAGATTTATTCGTCAAGTTTTTGGTATGTTCCTTGCCATCATTCATTGACGTCACCACCTTAACTTTATGTCATTACTATAGGGTATATAAAATTAATTGAATTAGATTAATAGAGTAATTATCCATTCGATAATTGGATTGTTGAGTTTACACAATTTTATCAATTCTAACTTGTTTTTGACTGATCAAAGAATTCCATAAACTCCAAGAATTGTGTATTTTTTGGACAGATACACTCACAAATTCAACTAAACAATAAATCATGCTTATATACCAATGGAAGTAAAGGCTAACTATCAATTAGTCATACATGAATCAATCATGGCAGATATAATTGATGAAAGTAAATCCTTAACATCCAAAATTCATATCAAACAGTAGACCAAACACCACCTAAAAAGATGTGCTCATCATCAATAACAAGTGTTCATCTTTTTCCCTCTGACTCTCCTCTCCCTTCTCTATTCATCTATGTAACAAGTGACAATGACATGAATTTGGGTAATGGTATCCCGCACGGATACGATGTCTCAAACACGCTGGCCAGAAAAACACAATACGAAACATGTTAGGGGACACTTGTACATTGTAGTATTATTTCTTTTCATCACTTGAAGGTCAATATTGCTACTCATGTACTGCAAACTTTCATAATATGCTTGGTACATTAGATAGAACTGAAACTTTTCAATGATATGTGAAAAAGTTGATGATTTACGGCTATAAGCATGGAGTGTCCGATAGGAGCATCCTTGAATGTCGACACGAGTATCCAACACAATATGTGTCGACATGCACTTTTTTTTTCAATACATAAGAGTGTAACTGTTACATAGCTATTTATGTTTTTTCTTTGAATTTCTTTTTTCTTTTGAACTAATTAAAGCCTAAATATAACAGAAGACGATTAGGAGCAAATTCCTGACATACTATGTCTACTAAAAACAGTAACATCACATGAAAATCAAACCATACCTCCGAAAGGAAAATGTTAACCATGAATTGATCAAAAAAGCCATCCAGAAATCCAGTAGCTTGTGTGAGCCATATATTATTCATCGCCAAATAAATGAAACATAACGTATAGCACGTCACATGGATCCTTCAACTGGGCTATAAATCTGAAGATGCTTATGCAGACCTCACCAATTCTGCTAGAGTGAACTTTCAGAAATATCTTCTCGTATTCTAGCTCCAATGAGTACCTATTTTGTCAGGAGGCAAACACCCGTTTGCTTTTTGTTTAATCTTTTGTTTCACAACCAAGGCAAATGCAGTTCCTTACTACCTCATTAGATAGGTTCCCAACTTCTTGAATAACTTACATGTCAATCAGTCATGAGTTATCCAGTGCAGGACTTTCACACTAGCATCCTCAAAGCAGAGGCTAAACCGTTTCTCTGCAATCTATCAAAACTAAGACCAGGAACTTTCAGAGCATTCCGGTCATCCATCAAGCTTCCCAATATCTCAGAATCACCAAACTTTCCAACCCCGGCATAGATGTTAGACAAGAGCACATAGTCTCCAGCATACCCTCTCTCAAGCGCCAGTATCTTCTTCATAACTCTCTCACCCATCTCCACATTTCCATGAAAACTACAAGCACCTAGAAGTGTCTGCCAAACCACAGCATTTACCATCTCTATGGGGATTTCCATTGCCATTTTTTCAGCCTCCTCCAACATTCCTACCCTTCCCAACATGTCTATCATGCACCTATAATGCTTAACTTAATATTGGGCATACTCTGATACCCATTAACCATCTTGTCGAAAAACACGAGACCCTCCTTAACCAATCCTCCATGACTACAAGCATGGAGAACACTAATGAACGTCACCCGGTTTGGCTTTAAACCTTCCTTTTCCATCTCTTGAAAGTGTTCGAGAACCTGTTCTGTCATTCCATGCATGGCAAATGCTGATATCATCGAAGTCCATGTTACCAAATTTTTCCACTTAGACGAGACCTCCTCAAAAAGTGTAAATGCATTCTCTACAGACCCACACTTGGCATAGACATCTATAAGACTATTAATCACGCATGTCAAATGCATTGAGCCCATGTTTTAAGCATGGATCGACTGACCCATATAGAGGTCCCCAAGATTCGAAACTGCCGGCAATATAGTCAAAATGTTACTTCATTTGGTTTCAGACCATCAATCATCATCATTTGTCGCAAAAGACCAACAGCTTCCTTAAATTGATTTGCATGGGTGTACCGGTGGCGGTCAATAATCCCAGTCCAACAAACCACACTCCGACAAGGCATCTTATCAAAGAAGCGCCGAGCCAGATCAAGCTCACCCCATTTCGTCAAACCAGTGATCATAGCACCCCAAACCACTAAATTTCTCTCAGGCATTTCTTCAAACATTTTGATACCCTCGCCTAAAAATCCACAAACTAAAAGTACATATCCACCAAAGATGTCCCAACATAAACATGGTATTCAAACCCTACCTTAATAGTCTGAGCATGTAGTTGTGTTCCTTGAATGGGTTGGTTTAGATTAGTGCAGGCCTTGAGGAGGAAAGAGTAGGTGAAGGTATCTGCATGGGCCCAAAAGAAAGGAGATTTGGTTGTAGAGCTTGAAAGCTTCGTCAGGGAAGTGTCACGATGATGACAATTCTACAAGCAATTGAAGGAAAAAAAAAAATTAATGATATTGAGAAAGGAATTAAATGAATACAATCTCTCAAGTTCCCGAGAACAAGAGCCTCTAGGGTTTCTTACTTCTTACTTAACTTTCTGAGTTTTCTCATTCTCTATTTTTTGTCAAAGGTGTGATGGCTCAGTGGTTGAGCAGTGGCGGATGGTATCACTAGATCACAGGGTCAAACCCAGCCGGCGACATCTGGGTGGGAGGGGTTAAGGGATAAAAAAAAAAAAAAAAGAGCAAAAAAAAAAAAAAAAAAAAAAATTCTCTATTTAACTACTCTGTGGCTGAACAAACTTACAAACCATTCACTTGATGGTTGCCACGTGTACGGCTAATGTGAGTATAACTAACTGATTTAACCAAATTACAAAAATGGCCATTATTTGAAAGTTTGGTTTCTGGCTCCTTTTCCTGTTTCCCTCGTCTTTTGAAATCTTGATTCTTCTTCATTTGTTCAGCTGTGACAGGACAAGGAAAGAAACATCGCGTGAAGGTGATTCCAGTCTTCCCAAGTCGCTTCCTTCGGAGATGAGTTGGTCCATTGTCCAAGAACCTGAGTAACGGCTCAATTATGTTGAGGAACCATCCTACAAGCCAGTATGGTAGTAGGTTCTGCCCAGAATTGGCCTTGGTTATCAGCAAGTGATAGAAGAGGATATGGAATGGTGGATGAACAAAGTTTCATCTTTAATTGTGAAACATGGAATACAGGATGAATGTTCAATCTTTGTGGCAGCTGAAGGCGATAAGCAACTGACCCTACTTTCTTAGTGATTTGAAAGGGTCCATAAAACTTTGATGACAGTTTGAGATTCCGGCGAATAGCCACAGAAGTTTTCCTATACGGTTGAAGCTTTAAATAAACCCAATCACCCACATTGAAGGACCTCTCAATGCAGTGTTTATCTGCAAACAATTTCATCCGTTCTTGAGCTTTGTCAGGCTTTTCCTTGACTAATTGTAGCATGTGTTCTCTCTGTTGAAGATAAGTCTGAACATCAGCCATTGCCAAGGAGGAAGAAGGTGGTAAAGCCAATAATGGTGGGGTGTATCCATCTAATGTTTTGAATGGAGTAGATTGCAAGCTTGAATGAAATGAGGTGTTGAACCAGAATTCCGCCAAATTCAACCACTTGGACCATTTGGAGGGAACACTCCCTGTCATACACCGAAGATATGTCTCCAAGCATGCATTATTGCGCTCCGTTTGACCATCTGTCTGTGGGTTGTATGCCGAGCTTAATGAGAGTTGTGTTCCAATAGCAGCAAACAAGTCTTGCCAAAAAGCACTAATGAGAATCTTATCACGGTCTGAAACAATGGACGTAGGCAGTCCATTTAGTTTGTAGATATCTTGGAGGAAGAAATCAGCCACTTCAGATGAAGTAAATGGGTGTGAGAAGGCTAGGAAATGACTGTACTTGGTCAGTCTGTCTATTACCATCAATATGACTGTCTTGTGATTAGAGGGAGGAAGACTTTCGATAAAATCCATAGATATGTGTTGCCACACATGTTCAGGGATTGGTAATGCTGAAAAACACAAGTTTGCAACCCTGGCCAGTAAAAATATTGTTTAACACTTTGATAGGTAGCATTTATACTTGAGTGTCCTCCTATGGTTGAATCATGCAAGCTCTCCAGGATTAGTTGCCTTAGTTGACCTTTGGATCCTACATAAAGCTGAGTATGGTGCTTGATGAGTCCCTTTTGTAATGAATAAGGATGCCTTGAAGTTGGGTAATGACAGAAGTTGCCAACTGATCTTCCTCATAACTGGTGATAATGTCTTGTATCCATTGTGGAGAGATAGTCGTGAGAGCCAAGCACTGAGTAGGCATAGGTGGTAAGTGTCTGTCTGTAAGGAGTTGCTCTTTATCTGTAAGGACAGCAGGAAGAATGGACTATTGAGTCTGAATCTGAGTAGGTGTAGATGTATTGTCCTTTGCTAAGAATATGGAATTAGTAGGTAGTCCTTTTTTTTTATGTAGAGAGTATGGTTCATGGCAGGTGAATGGACTAGACAACATACAACCCTGCTCACTGAAGCTAGTATCAGGATAGGGTCCTTTGGTTTGTAATTGTCCATGAAAGGTAGGTGGGATGTCCTGTTTGCTGATGATAGGAGTAGGACACAGTCCTTTATCCTGTAAAGATGGGCATAGGGTAGGTGTTTCTTGTGGTAAAACCAAATCAGCAGAATTTTGGGACTGCAAATCTGTATGAATACAGGCTGTAACTGTAAAGTTTGGCCTAGTGGTGCTGTTGCTTGTTTGCTTACCAAGTCAGCAGATTTTGAAGACTGAACAACAACATGTAGACATGTTGTGTCAATACTTGGTGGAGTAACCTGCTAACCCATTAATTTTGTCTTTGAGGCAAAACAAGTAGAAGTTTCAGAAGTGTCATTGACTGAGCACCTGGACAAAGCATTAGTAGGTTTTCAACCCCTTTTTATAGAAAATTTCATAGTTGAACCCCAAAAGCTTAGCCAACCATCTCTGTTGGGTCATGGTTGTTACTTTTTGGGAGAGGAAACGTTTTATGCTTTGATGGTGAGTATGTAATTGAAATTTGGATCCAAGTAGGTATGTTTTCCATTTGTGTACAACCATTACAATGGCTAAGAGTTCCTTTTCATAGGTGGATAGAGTGAGATTCTTGGGGCCCAATGTCTTGCTAAAATAAGCAATAGGTCTACCCTCTTATGATAGTACAGCCCCTACCCCTTTGGAGCTTGCATCAGTCTCTAGGGTGAAAGGCTTGGTAAAATTGGGTAGTGTTAGGACTGGAGCTTGGCACATAGCTTCTTTAAGTTGTTGAAAGGCTATAGATGCAAGTGAGGACCATTGGAAATAGTCCTTTTTTAGAAGGTCAGTCAAGGGTTGTGCTATAAGTCCATAGTGCTTTATAAATTTTCTATAATAACCAGTCAACCCAAGAATCCTCTCAATTGTTTGACACTAGTAGGGTAGGCCAAGATGACAGCCTCAAGCTTAGATGGATCAACTTCTACACCTTTGTGACTAATGATATGCCCTGAATATTCTAATTTGTTTTGCATAAAGGAGCATTTGGATTGTTTGGAATAAAGTTAACGATGTCTCAAGGTTGAAAGGACAGTATGTAGGTGTTTAATGTGCATGTCAATAAATGGGCTATATACTAGGATATCATAAAAAAAAAAAAAACTAGAACAAAATTTTGAAGGTATGCTTGGGAAATTTGGTTCATTAGAGCTTGAAAAGTAGTCGGGGCATTGGTGAGACCAAATGGCATGACTTTGACTTCAAAATGACCATGGTGGGTTTTGAAAGCGGTTTTATGGATGTCCAGAGGATGAACTAGGATTTGATGATACCCGGACCTTAGATCTAACTTGGAGAATATGTTGGCTCCATGAAGTTCATCTAATAGCTCATCAATAAGAGGCATTGGGAATTTTTCCTTGATGGTTAAGTCATTTAGTCTCCTATAGTCCACACAAAACCTCCATGTGTCATATTTCTTCTTGACTAACAATACAGGTGCTGCAAAAGAACTGTGAGAGTGTTGAATGATTCCAGAGTCCATCATCTATTGAATCAAGTGTTCAATTACTGCCTTTTGCATGTTAGGCACCTTATAGGGGTTTTGGGAGGGAGGTGTACTATCACTTTTGAAGGGAATTTTGTGGTTGAGAGGCCTGTCAGGTGGTAACTCTGACGGGGCTTGAAATACATCAGTAAAATTCAGCAAAAGGTGTTGTAATTCAGGGTGAGTAGGTGGTAAATGAGTTGAATTATTTAAGGAGAATAGCTGACTAATCAGGGTGGGATTCTACTGCCGTATCAATTTAGAAAATTCACTGGACTCTAACAGACAAATAGCTCCAGAATCAGTATTTCCTTGCAAGGTAACCTTCTCACCCTTGCATTGTCCACTTCAATTTTGTACAAATGGTTCTACTCACCAGTTGCTGGCCATTAGCTACTCTAACAAGCATTTGGGGAGTGAGTACAGTGGGCCAGTTAGTCTCCCTTATAACCCTTGGATCAATGAAGGAGTGGGTGTTCCCTGTATCAATCAAAATAGAGATGATCTTCTTCTTAAGTAGGCCCTTGATGAACAATGTATTGTTTGATAGACTGCCATTCAATGATACCTCCATTTCTGTTGGTACTTCCTCAGTCAAGCTCTCAGTTTTAGTTGTGCTGGTCTCTTCCCTTTCTCATCCTGAACCTTTTCCTTCTTGTACTAGGAGGTACAATTGTTTATGCTAACAAAGGTGACCAGCCTTGTAAGGTTCATCACAATTGTAGCATAAACCCCGTTATCTTCTACAGTCTACTCCTCATTTATGCTTGATTAAGTCTTTTGATAGGTGGCAGGGTGGAAGGATATTTTTTAACTAAAGCAGGAGTAGGGTCAGGTTTTGTGAAGTTATTTGATGAACTGTGAGTATGTTGCTGATGGGACGAGGATGAACCATAGTTGTTGGCTCTCATGGTGGTGTTAGATGGTTGATGGTAGCTGTTTAATCTGTTTCCCCAAGTAGTGGTAGTGTATTCTTTTTGTTTTGGTTGGGTTTGAGTAGTAGCTTCCTGCATCCTTGCCAACTGTACAATGGATTTAATAATTTTTCAGACCACTGAGGAAGCTCAACACGAAATAAGTATCATCCAAATGAGGGTTGTGGTTAAGCATGACAGATTTCAGTTCTTCAAATTAGTCGTAGTATTCATTAACTGAGTTTTCTTGGTGCAATTTGTTGAATGAATCAACATAATTATTCATTACTGCCTCTTCAAACCTGTCACACACATCTTGACAAAACACCTTCCATTTGATAATTTCCTTGCCCACCTGGTAGTCTAGGAACCAAGTGTTTGCTTTTCCTATTAGGTGAATTGAAGCCATGTTCACCTTGTTCTTCTCCCTTATTTGGTAGAAAGAAAAGTACCTCTCATTCTTCTTAATCCAATATCTAGGGTTAACTTCATGAAATTGTGGAAATTCCAGTTTAGGGAATCGAGAGTAATTACCTGAGTTCTCCCAATGACTTTGGGGAACAGACCTATTGGTGTGGTCAGATACTCCAGATGATTGAATTCCAGGTGACTAATCTTCTTCTCATGAAGTTTTTGTGTCTGAGCCAACTTTTTCATTTGCTCCTTCAGTGTCTCAATCTGTATTCAAGTTTTGGCTTGGTTCTTTTGAGTTTCACGGACTAATTGCTCCATCTCTTTGGATCTCGTTTCCATCTGATTTGTTGTGTGTGTCTGAATCAGAGTGGATTTGACTTGGCTCTGATACCAAATGTCACGATGATGACAATTCTACAAGCAATTGAAGGAAAAAACTAATGATATTGAGAAAGGAATTAAAGGAATACAATCTTTCAATTTCTTTCATTATCTATTTAACTACTTTGTGGCTCAACAAACTTACAAACCATTCACTTGATGGTTGCCACGTGTACGGCTAGGGTGAGTCTAACTAACTGATTTTAGCAAATTACAAAAATGACTTTATTTGAAAGTTTGGTTTCTGGCGCCTTTTCTTGTTTCCCCCCTCTTCTTTTGAAATCCTGATTCTTCTTCATTTGTTCAGCTATGATAGGAAGACCCTGAGAGTAAACTCTAAGCAAAGTGTTCCAGATTATCTTCCGTAGGCGGGTGCCAGTTTTAATCAAATGTGAGTGGATTTGAATGGCTTGGTCTCTGTTTGGGTTTTGAGTAAATGAGAAAGCAAGTTTTGTTTTGAAAACAATGGGATCAATTATTGGACAAAGTTTGGCTTCAAGAGAGGAGGCATTTTTATTCTTCTTCACTATAATAACGACGTAAAAGGGTGAGGAGGGGTTTTAGTTGGCATCTGGATATGTTACGTGCATCACCATTTCCGCTATCATTTCACATGTTCATCATGATTTTTAATTGGGAAAATTATGGATCTACCCCATAATATCAAACCTTTCACTCCAATATTGTTTTTATGTTTAGTTAATCTTATACGAGGTTAACAATGGAAAGATTTTATGATCCTTATTCAAAAAGCAAATCACCAGCTAACTTACCTTCAAAATGTTTAATGTTTACTGTGAGAGCTGAAAATAAAATTTATCCAGGATAAGAAATCCCAAAAATCTAGGTCGTTCTCAAGAAGTTAGCCAAAATAAGATACAAGTACAGAAAGCCCAAATTTGGGCCCAATGCAACTCGGCAGAACACTCTTTTTTTGTAGAGGAATATTATTTGGCGCCGACCACCATGCTCAGTTGAGCGCACGAACATGAAGGAGAGGTCGCTCAAAACGAAAAGTTATAACCATCAACGAAAAGTTACAACCATCGACACAGGTTACAACCATTTATGGGAAGTTACAACCATTGACGGAATTACAACCATTTATGGAAAGTAAACAACTATAAACATGAGGTTACAACCATCAATAGATCCCGACTTGCCACATGTCTCACTCGTTTACGAGCAGTTGGCTCCCAACCTGCCATGTGTCCCACTCATTTACGAGCAGTTGGCTCCTCATTTACGAGCAGTTGACACTCGACCTACCACGCGTCTTACTCGTCTACGAGCAGTTAGCTTCCGATCTGTCACGTGTCCTACTCATCTGCGAGCAGTTGGCTCCTTCTGCTCTATAAATAGTTAAACACAGTTATTTCTGAGTAACTTTTTTTTTACTCACAATTATCTCTTTAAACACAGAGAAATAAATACTTTCCCAAAAGCATTGTTCTAACTTTAGCATCGGAGTCCCCTGTGGCAGATACCACACAGGTGTCAAGAATTAATCTCCATCTTATGCAGATTGCTCTTCGTGATCCGGTGAAAATTTGCATCCACAAATTGGTGCTTTTCAATTAGAGCTTGAATCAAACTAATTGCATGTTTTCTTCCTTTCATAAAAAAATTTCGTTCATTCAATTTGAATTTTCCTTCACAAACACTTTTTCAGAGTTCTTTTTCAACACAATCGTGGGAATGCAAAACCAAACTAGCAAAAATAACGCTTCACAGTCCTCTGCCCGAACTAGATTGCCATTGTCGC